>OX376373.1:91748028-91920528 GCA_947369275.1 Nemotelus nigrinus | reverse complement strand
GCATTATTGCCACGATGATGAAATTATCATGGGTACGAATACGGATTTTGCTGCTATTTGAAATCATTTTTTTTATTTTCATTGAATGGCAAGAAGATTCAAGTTAATTCTGCATGGTTGCTAAAATTTAAGTATTGTGAAGGAAGATAATAGATCCTGAATGGACATAATTCTTGTTTTAATGATATAATGCAATTCACCCATAAAAAATTGGCCGTACGAATACGAATTTTGCATACTGTATATATATATTTATATATGTCTTTAAATATGTCTATTTAAATGTTTACCAAAAATATTGAAATAATCATCTTCATCATCAAATATTAAAATAATCATCCACAAACCATCCATAAATGACAATGAGCGAATGGAAAACATCATAAAATTTATGGCGCATGAATCAACGTGCTTGACCACCTTCGCTTTAGTCCCGTCTTCTGAAAACTGGAGTTGAGATAACTCGTGTAAATGCAATACGCATGGACACGCATCTTGAATAAATTTTCATGAGACGCAGCTATACTCGAAAAGGACCATTACAAAATTCTTTGAATATATTGATTACGATAAGCTTTCTCCATTTGTTGATTGCGATGTGCGTGAGTAATAACGTGACTTTAGATAATGTCGTTCGACTACTAGTTACTATTTAAACAGAGCTAGTCTAGGACGGTCGGTGTGAAACAAAAAAGGATACCGGAATGAACGCCATCCGAGCATTAATCAATTGACTTTTCACACAGAATTTAACGAATTAGTTCATGAAAGTAAGGGTTCAGAGGTTCAGAACTGGGCCTTTTTTGGCAATCGAGACTGACATGTCAGTTTTCAAAGATTTACGTGTTATAAATCATGCAGTCAATATATGTATGTATCCCCTGGAGTTTTTTTTTTAAGTTTATGTGAAATTTTTAATAAAAGAGTATATGTATTCTTTCAAAACAAAATTTTATTACGATTTTTGTGAGAAAAAAAATGTATAAGGCCAATTGAATAAAATTGATGAATATTATACTATTGGAAGGAATTTCTTTGAAAATCAATTTAAATTGACATATTATCGATCAATCAATTGCATTCATTCACAACTATTAGTTTAAAAATTATGACATTACACAGCTTGCTGCTTTGTCATTCCAAATTGTACCTTGCGGACATGTTTTTTCTTCACGTCCAGTCTTCGAGCAAATATAAAATTTATTTTTATCTTCATGGGGTGCATAGATAATCTGGCCTTGGTTCAAAGAGGCTGTGTCCACAAGTTCACAATTACATGTTTTTGGTGGAGTTTTCGAACAAAAACCGTTGTTGAAGTAAGTGCCTTCTTTGCAAAAATCTTGACGAGGTTTTGTCTCAGATATGCACAAAATATATGCAGTGCAAACTCTAGGATCTGTCAGAAATTTTCCACTTTGACCCTTGCATATTGTCTCCCAGTCGAAATCTTTAGTTGCTGAGTCAGATGATTTTGATATTAGGACTGGTTTGCATTTGCCCGATTTGTACGCGCATCTTTGTCCGATTGGATCAAAATCGTACTTTTGCGCATCACATTTCCCTTTAACGCGAACACCGTCAATGCAATAGTAGTAGCCTGCACAGTCTTCTTTGTCAGAGTAAAATTTACTGGAGCCAGAAGGGTCGCACTCTGGCAGTCTTTCTGATTGGGTAGTGTTACAAACATAAGTATCTTCTGGCACACAGTCTCCAATCATCGGATTGAGAAGGGTGAAATCAGGGCAGGCGACAGCAGTTACAGCCTTTACACCTCCGGTACACAAAAAATAGCTTGTGCAGTTTGTAGTAGTTTCGGGTATCATGAAATTATCTGGCTTTCCAGAACAGGTGTATTCGGTTAACTTGTAATCGTCATTTGGATTACTTGCTGACGCACTTACACTATTTTCCCAAATGCAGCTTTCCGTTGTTTCGTCAAAATAGTAGTTTCCACAATCCTTACTCGTTCCTTTACCAGCTGAACTACATTCGCAGTAATTATGCGGATACGTATTGCATTTGGCCCTATCGTATTGGGCTCTTTTTTGACATGGGGTATTGCAATCTGGACAATCACTACTAACTGTACGTCGCGCAGTGACAGCAAGTATAACGAAGATAATCGTAAAAATATAACCTTTGAAAAAAATACATTCATATATAAATATATTAACCAAAAGGATTTTATGTAAAAAATAACCAAAAGCATTTTTGAAAAGTAATTTAGGTAAAAAATAAAATAAATCAGTTAGATTGTGTTACAAAAAAGAGTATGGAGATTGACTACTAACTATACTGAGTTGCAACAAAAGCTAGTTTAAGCAAATACATTCCTAATCTTAAAATAAGTAGATATTACGTGCTATAATGAAATTAATTACGAATTCCAAGCTTTGCAGATAAAGAAACTCATCAAGGAAAAACCTTCATGATGTCAATAAGACTTATAGTCCAGAACAACACAAAACTAAACCAAATCACAGCTTATGCAGTCAACAAAAATTGCACGATTGAATTTCAGTAATACCTCGATTCATTTCAACGAAATGACTCCTTCGAATACACTATTATATTGATAATATGCAAGTGTCGATGCTTCAAAACCAATTAAACCGTTTGATTCCACTTACTTGAACTACTGATAATCCATTCGATTCGAAACCATCTTATATACTTAGTTATCTTTGGCGAAAGAAAAAATCCATTTCGTATTGTAGTTTTTTGCAAAGTTTATCAGCCGATTGATTCATGTCGTTTGTTTTTTATTTTGTTTTACTATTGCAGTCTTTTCGATTCAATTGGAAATCGATACAATTTCTTGGGAATGAAAATATTGCATTTAATTTTTTTTTAAAGAGGATATAAAATTGGGTATGAATGAAGGTTTGTGGATATTGAAATGAAGGTTTGTGGATATTGGAATTGCAATTAAATGATTTTGTTGCTAGCATATTCACTTCCCGTGAATTGGCGTAGATTTCCTGGAAATATCTGTATCGTCTATTTTGACTTTGCTGTGACCCTAATTGGATACAGTAAATTGATACAATTTGATAACGATGTGCACCAACAGTGATTTGATTTTTTTTCATTGAATTTTTAGGCTTTTAGGCTTTCTAGGTCTGTTAGCATAATTGAAATTGAAAATCAAAGAAACTCAAAATGCTAAGAAAGTTCTTAATTAAATTTTGTACGATAGCATATCGTTAGAACTTAATTCATTTTTTGTTCTTTCATAACAACATTTTTTTTTCGTCCGATTTGGTCACTCATTCCTTGGAATAATTATAGATTTTGAAATCAATATCTTTATAGATGCACTAAAAAAATCCCGTTTTAAACCTAATATTCTGTTGTTACGGAACAGGGGTTTTCTCAGGAATTTTTCGTGGGGGGTGTGTTCAGAATTTTAGGAGGGGTGTCCCTTTGGAACAATGGTCACAAAGTTCCCTTTATGTAGGAAAATTGTCCGTGTTAGGGGGGTGTATGCACTTTCCAAGAGGGGTATTAGGGGAGTGTTAGGGGGGTGTAGGAAAATCTCTGTAACGGAATTTCATCATCCGAAAACAAAAACGAGAAAACAGTGAAGGTTTGGAGGCTTTTAGTTATTGTTATCAGTTATCCTCACTCTAATTCTAACCTAGAGTAGTCAATCTAAGTTTTTCTGCTTACTCAAGCCATAGTACAATTTATGAATTTTGAATCGCCCTATCGCTCTAGTCTAAACAAGATCTCCTATTGTCTATGATGAAGTTACGGGAACCAAATTCTAATTTTAAAGCTACCTAATAGAATTGTTTTCACAAATTTAATTGTAACTTAGCGGTTTTGAAAGTGTGCATCGTTCTTCATCAGACATCAGTTCATACCCAACGGAAATCACTGCAATGCATTCTGGCAGAATTCATGAAGCAAACATTTCTAACAGTGCAAATGTAATCTGCTTGCTAGGGATTTTCTAAAAGTCCATGACTGGCCAATGAACATCACTCACAAAAATAAGGAGAAATAAACCTGCGAGCATACCTCGGCTATGGATAGTGTGCATATAAAACGGAAAGATGAACATTTTGGAGCATTTCGAGAGTTCGAGTCGAGCACTCGAAGGAGACAGACGTGCGAGGATCGTAACTCGTGGATATCGTGGACTCGAGCCGAGGACGACTGAATTTGAAGCCGATCGGTTGCGGGCGTATATGTGGTGTAAATAGGTTGAATATCTTAGTGAAAATAATCTTTTTGAACATACATATATTTTCAAAAAAAGTGTATTTTGTAACACGTTTGGCACGGGTCAAGGGCGGATTTGTCGGAATCATTTCAAAATCATTTTACTTCTTTTCTACTATCTAATTTTGTTTGAAAATATTAAAAGCTAAAGTAATTAAAGTGAGTAACTGGCCGTGATGACGGACGGTGAGACGGAGTTAGACAAGACACCGAGTTAGACAAGGAGCGCGATTACTTCGCGAAGAAAACAAAGCAGAGGCTGGGGTATCTCTGTAAAAAATTTAATTCGGGCGTCCGAGAAGATTTCCTTCTGGAGCTTCTCGAGCAATGCAAGCTGTCTCTGTGCGCCGGTAAACTTACTAGTGACGAGGAGGTAGAGGATCTTGCGGCGGACCTCAAAACAGACGTGGGAGAAACCACGATCGAGGAAAGTGAGAATGAAGAAAAAATGGACACAAACGATGTCCATAATAAAAGTGACGTAGGAGCACCGGTTACCGGTGAGTTAGTTGACTACCCTTTTAAGGCACCAACTTATATTCCTGGTGGAAGGAAAAGGGTAAGTCCCACTTCCCCACCCTTATCGCCTTTTGGCCCAAAGCCAAAAAGAGGCCCCGATGACACATCAGTCAACTTTCCCGAACTGTCTGAGGTAGTCAAAGAGGCTAGCTCTGCTGCCCCTCAACCTACTCCTCCAACTCCACGTTGAATATCCCCAAATCCTGCATGAAGAAAGGTTTCGACTCCTCAAGGCCAAGCCACCAAGGAGAAAAGCGGGAGGATTCTTACTATAGTGTGCCACCCATTAGAGCTTAAAGGCTTCAGGAAAACTTTTCAAGCAATTTGCGCAAGCAACGGAGAAAAAATTCCTGAATTTGAAGTAAGGGTAACTAATCTCAATAAAACGACTCTCTTCCTGGGAGCCTTGAGTCGCACCAGCGGCTTTTTGAAATTTTGAAGGCAAAGTCTGTACCGTGTTTTTCATACACGCCACAAAGCTTTAAGAGGACAACTATCCTCCTTAAGGGAGTTCACACTTCCTAAGACGAAGAAGATGTCTGCGCTGAACTCACAAGGCTCTTAGGAGAGAAAGTTTCTAACGTTAAACGGTTTTCTACTGATCATTCACGGAAAGAGGCTAAAAAATTTGGGATATTCTTAGTCCAGCTCGCACCAGGAGTAGATGCAAAGGTCGTCCTAAGCATCAAATTCTTGTTACACCAGCGTATCCAGTGGGACCACTTAGAAAAAAAAAGAACGTTTTGCAATGTTTCAACTGCCAACGTTTTGGACACACTGCGTCCAATTGCGGACTTGACACACGCTGTGTCAAGTGCGATAAAGTACACGCAACTAAGGAGTGCGATGTACCAAAGGGATCGAATGTGGTTTACTGCGTAAATTGCAAAACAACTAGCCATCCAGCAAGCTACAGAGGCTGCCCTGAGGCCAAGAAAATCGAAGAGCGTCGCAAAGCTGCTAAAGTAGAGAAAGCAAGCAAGCAAGTACGCAAAAATGACTTCGCGGCAGCAGCCATACAAAACACAGTCCGGCCTGGTGTTTCATACGCCAGTCACTTTACGGCAGGAAATTAAAAAGAAATATTAAGAAAACCTCCTGCTCCCACATCTCACGCTCAACCTACCAATTTGACCAAAAACAAAGCCAACTGTCGACTCTGTTGTAGTTGGTGAATGCCAAAATCTCTTTGGCTGCAATTTATTTGCCTTGGTTAACCAGATCAAGGATTTCATCCCGACCTTTGGGAAACTTTCTACTCAAACAGAGAAACGGGATGCTTTTATTACACTCGCCCTTCGATTAGCCGGTAATGCGTCCTCTTAAATTTGCAGCTTTGAATATTCTTACCTTAGCTCACATCTATAAAAAAAACTTCGTTCAGGAATTCCTGAACCATGAGAATCCCGATATTATTTTCGTTTCTGAAACCAAGCTTAAATTCCGCCACCGAGTAGCCATGGATGGCTACAAAATCATTCGAGAGGATATGTCTGAGGACCCCAATTCCTCTAAACTGGGTACCGCGTTATTAGTAAAAGAACGGTTCAAAACCAAACGGCATCTGATCCCGGGACTCACAACCATGGAAGTGATCTGCATCAGCCTTCAACTAGGAAATTACCGAATAGTGTTCGTAGGCATCTATGTTCATCATCATAAAAGTGGATCGACGCTGATTCAGGATCTCGAGCATTCTGGCAACAGCATCATCACTAGGGCTAGTCATCCCCGGGGGTGATTTTAATGCCAAGTCACAATCATGGGGCAATAGCATCAACAACCCATACGGCGAGGCAATAAGGAAATGGCTTACACAGACTCCAAGCCTTATCAAGCCCATCTTTCCTCAGGAACACACCTTTCGTCGGTCTTCATCAATAATTGACTTCTTCCTTGTGTCCCCGAGCTTGGTCAGCTCTCTCCCACAATTCGGCACTTACGAATGCCAAGTCCACGATGCTGAATCTGATTATCAGTTGATCCAGTTATGCGTCAAAAGGAAACGTGGCCTAAACTTTCTAGTTACTGATCCCGAGCATTTCATCTCCTATAATAATATTAACTGGAACCGATTTGCAACAAACTTTGCAACTCAAATTCAAAACCTTGGTCTTGACCGCTCCGGAAATCTTTGTGCACAAGAAATTGATGAGGCTCTTGAAAAACTCAACAAAATCACCTCTTTGGTCATTGATAGTTTAGCTATCCCCAAAAAATCCACAAATTTTGCCTTCCGTGATTTGCCACAAGATATCATTCAGCTCCATAATCGGCGGAAATCTTTAAGACAACGTCTTACCAGAATCTACCACAGACATCTTAACACGGAAAATAACCAGTATACACCTCTGCCCTTATTAAAAGCTTAAACATTTTAATCATGGTCAAAACGAAAGCCCATCTCAACGGAAAGTTTGAAGAACGTCTCGAAAAAGTGATACCTGGTAAAGATATGTTAAAGGAAATCAATAAAATTACAGGTCGAAAAAGACTTAAATGTAACTTCACTTCTAATGGCAACCCATTTCATTATGATAGAGCTTCCGCTGACGCTATTGCTGCCATTTCTCTCATCTACCATGCTGAAAAGCATAGCTCAGATCCCCACTTTACTTCAGTCGTCAAGACTTCTGTCTCTAACTTTCGGCAAGTAAATCAATCGCTGACCCTTTATAGATTCATTCCAGCAAATCCTTCCACAAATTTCCTAGGCCATGGTACCTTCTTGAATACAGAAACCCTTCTTACCCTGGTTTCAACCATTTCCTCTAAAATATCTTCCGGAGAAGACAAAAATTTCCAATTTCATCTTATAAAGGCTCCTTACCTGGTTCTATGAGCACCTCTCCATCTTATTCAACTCTTGCACAAATATTGGATATTTTCCAATTACTTGAAAGCGTGCGAAAATATTTCCAATCCTAAAAGCGTCAGGATCCTGCGATGTCCTCAACATCCGTCCAATCTCCCTCCTCTCAAACTTAGGAAAACTACTCGAAAGAATCATTAAAATTCATCTTAACCACTCCATAGAAGAGAAACACGTCATACCCGGTAGACAATTCGGCTTAAAAGCCAAACACTACACAGTGGACTAATGGTTCTGAAAAGCGCAGTTGAGGAAAGTATCCAAAACAAAAAAGTTTTGGGTGCCTGTCTCATTGATCTTCAGAAGGCCTTCGACTCCGTCTGGATTGAAGGACTCCTGTACAAAATGATCAATTTTGGTTTCCCAACATGGTTAATTAATATTGTTGATAACTTTCTTTGTGGTAGAAAGGCTTTCGTCACCTCTAATGGGGCTCTTTCGGGCGAATTTCCAATCGACTCAGGTGTACCTCAAGGCTCCGTTTTCGGACCTATCTTATACAATATTTTCACTGCAGATATTCCAGGATACTTTCCTCTATTTTCGTCATATAAATTTCGTCGTCATATAAATTTCGAATAATTCTCCCATAGGTGTTTCTGTCAATCTATATGCAGATGACCTCCTCTTCTGGAATTCACAGCATAACCCGAACTTCGTAACAGTGGTGTTACAAAGGTACGCTAATCAGCTCGTGGCATATTACTCAAAATGGGGCTTGAACATAAATGCCAACAAAAACGAACTGATATTTTTCAGAGGCACCCATACCGATTTCAAGAGAAGAATAAAAGCAATCGAAAATTCCTAAATTGTTATAAATGGGCAGTCAATCACCCCTTCGAAAACCGTTAAATACCTTTGCATAAAGCTCGACCCTCACTGGAGCTGTAGTCAACACGCTCCATTCTAGACCTGGATCTAAAGAACATCATCAGAACATCATCTTAGGAATAGCTCATAGGCAATGAGCTTTTCACTCACAACATTTGAAGTTCCCAAGTGAACTTGTTTGTTTTGTTTCACTTCATCAAAATCCAACCATCTCATAAATTCCATATTTCTCTTCTAAGACACCTTAATTCCGGACACGAACCGAATTAATTTCTCTCTTTTCCTTAAAACACCCAAGGTAACTAAGTAAATGCGCTAAGCTACAAACATATACTGTATTTGTAAAAATTTCAAAAAGGCTAGAATTTCGAGCCACAAGCCACTTAAGGCAAAGCTCAAACGTCCATCTATAATGTTAAAGAAATAGTTTAAGGTCATCATTTCAAATTCCTCACCACTTCACTACCACAAAAACCTATCCCCCCTCAGTTTGGAGCATTTCAAAAAATCACAGCGAAGTAAAATGTTTAAAACAAGAGCACCAATTCCCTCTAGTAGCTGCGAGAATATGCTAATAGAATTTCCGATGAGGGTCACAATCACTCACCATACAATATTCTCACCTTCCGAATCATGCAGAGATACGATCGAATCTCAACAGTGCTGCCATTTATTTTTTTGGAATGCTAAATGATGCTAAATCCTGTAAAATAATAATGCTAAATAATGCTTTCTTATTGGATTAAAATAAACATATATTTATATAATTGCCGTGTTCCATTTTTACTAATTAGTACTTCCAAGCCCTTGGGAGTAGATCGCAAAAGGAACGCCATCTTCTCTCATCATTCTAACCTGCCAAATTGTATGCAGTTTTCAAATTTAAAACAAGAAAAAAATACAGGGAGAAAACAACGAGAATAAACTATCACAATCGCTAGAAAATAAAAAAGCACCTAACCGAGAATTACCTCCTTTAACTTTTTTCCTTACTACAAAAACATTCAACACAACCATAAAAAAATCAAAGCCACCTATTGACAAATAAAAAATCACTTCACGGCAAAAAATGGCATTACTGCTCATGAGCTACCTTTATTTTTCAAAATATCATTAGGAATTTCACAATCAAAGCAGCAACAATTATTTATTTTTAATTGAAGAAAAAGTATTAGTGCCGGTTGAGAAAAAATTTTCTTCATCGTTATCCGTGCGATTGCTTGCATTTGAGATCATAACAAACCAACTGATTCACATTATTCAGGGAAAAATATAAGTAGTGAGGAAGCCACCACACCATGTTATAAGCATAGGGTGCGGTAGAGACAGCATGCTTAGACGACACCATAGTAGTTCCACCTCCCTAGGTAACCACCAGAAGAGCTTACGTGTTAAGGTATAGGACGAGATTTTATATTCCGGGGGCGAGGCCGTTGAAAAAGGCTTTAGGTGCCTCCACGATCTTGGCTGGAGGCAGTGATGAAGTGCTGATGAGGTGTTGAGCGATGTGTGTTGGGTGATGTGTAAGAGGGAGAAAAGCAGATGGAAAGAAGCTTTTTGCGAGTGATTTTTATTAGCCGCCGCCGCCATATTCCACAAACCTGTAAAATAAGCAAATAATTAGCCTCAAAGTCCTAAAACAAAAATTCATATTAAACTAGCAGCCTACTAAACTTCAAGAAAAATAAAAACACATATTAAAATATGTACTTTTTTTATTCGTTAAATTCATTTATTTTTTATGACAAGTTTTATCATTAAAAAGCCGCCTCTGGTCTCATCTTTGCCGCTTAAGACGAGGTGCTGTCCTTCGATATTGTTGAGTTCGTCTACCTGACGCTGTGTCTTTATTTTATCTGAAAATTTTGTTGGTAGGAATACATGCTCACCATTCATTAGGTGTGCCATTAGCCGCAGCCCGAATTTTGTTTTAATGAGGGAAAATGTGCGGATCGGGTACTCCCTGCCGATCTCGAGTGATGTGATTGGCGAATGGATACTATCTCAAACCTCTGCAACGTCGCACAGTATAGTTTATTTATTTATTTATTAATCCCTTGCGCTACAGATATAATTCCAATTACAGCAACAAGAAAGCAAAAATAACAAAAAAAGAAATATGAAAAAGGAAAAGAAATAACTAAAATAATTAAAAATTAGAAAACTAAAATTAGAAAACTAAAAACTAAAATTAGAAAACTAAAAACTAAAATTAGGACTTAGGTAAGTAGCAATTTAAGGTAACATTTTTAATACATGCTTGAATTGTAAAAAAGATTGGGGGAGAGGACCAAGCTTAAGGGCGTTGTGCGTTCTGGGTAGGCGCAGCAAGGGCGAATGGAAGTAGACTTCCGTACGTGCAAAAGGAACAGAGAAAACTTCAGAAGAACGACTTGGACGGCTGGATACACGTCTGGTTATCTGTGAACCGAGATCTGTCAAGAAAATGCCTTGGCAAAGTTTGAAGAGGAAACACTCATCGAGGAACAACCTCCGTGATTGCAACGAGGACATACGAAGGAGGGAAAGACGAGAGGAGTAGGGACAATAGGGGATATTAAATTTAAAAAGAAGTGAGTGAGTGAACCTGCGCTGAATAGATTCAATAGCATCAGATAAGTACTGAAAGCGCGGAGACCAGATTTGGCACGCATATTCTAGAATACTGCGTACTAAGGAGACATATAAATGAATACAGGAGGAAATGTTGGTAAACATATAGGAAGAACGCAAAACAAATCCAGCAATCCTAGAGGCCCTGGACCTCATATTCGTAACGTGAATATCAAATCTTAATTTCGAGTCAAACACCACACCCAGGTCTCTAAAATGCTGGACAACTGACAGGGAAATACCAGACAAAGAGTAAGAGAACACATGTGGAGTATTTTATATGCGAAAGACATCTGGTGGCACTTCGAAATGTTCAGAAGCAAAAAGTTGTCTTGACACCAGAGATTAAGAGCAAACAAATCAGCTTGCAGCTGGTGAAAATCGTTCGCGGACCTGATTGCTCTGTATAATTTTAAGTCATCCGCATATAAAAGGCAAGGAGAATTGATTACAGAAGGAAGGTCATTGACAAACAAGATAAAAAGTAAGGGGCCAAGAATAGAACCTTGCGGAACTCCGGATGTGGGAAAAATAGGAGAAGAAATGGAACCATTAAAAGTAACTCTGCAGAGACGACTATGAAGATAAGAGGAAAACCAGGAGAGGAGGGGACCAAAAACACCAAAACCATTAAGTTTAAGGAGCAGCAGGTTATGGTTCACAGAATCAAAAGCCTTCGAAAAGTCTGTGTAGATTACATCAACTTGATGTTGACAATCGAAGGCAGAGGCTACAAAATTAGTGAACTCCATAAGATTGGTCGATGTAGAGCGACCCTTGAAGAAACCATGCTGCTCAGGAGCAAGTAAGGGCTGTAGGAAAGGATAAATTCTATTGTAGACAAGACGTTCAAGGATTTTACTGAAACAGCAGAGGATGGATATAGGACGATAGTTGGAAACAACGGAAGGATCACCACATTTGAAGATTGGGAAAATATTGGCGGATTTCCATAAAGAAGGGAATACACCAGAAGTAAGGCTAATGTTGAAAAGGATAGCTAAAGGAACACAGAGCGAGGATGAGAGGGATTTGACAAGGATATTAGGAATACCATCAGGACCGGAACTGGCATTCGAATTTAAGGTATGCAAAAGGATTTCAACTTCCAAAGGATTGGTACTAAACAAAGGTAATGCAGGGGAGGTACGAGAGACAGTGGGAGCTATAGAGGTACTCAGTGGGTTTTTTTTAAAGGAGGAGGAAAAAAAGGCAGCAAACAAATCACAAATGGCCTGAGGAGTGGAAGCAGTAACATCATCAAGAGACATAAAATCAGGAACTGAAGAATTGGATTTGAGGGAACGGATGTAGGACCAAAAGGATTTAGATTGATTGGAACAGATTGAAGCCTCGATGTTCGAAAAGTAATCACGCATTGCCTGCTTGAGCACTTTTTTAGCGTTAGAACGCAAACTACGGAATTCCTGAAGGTCAGAGGGTGAACCCGTCTTCTTCAGCTTTTGACGAGCTTTATCCTTAGCTTTAAGAGCATCAGAGACTTTCAAAGTGAACCAAGGGACATCATTAGGTTTGAGAGGACGTTTAATGGGAGTAAAACGAAAGATAAGGTTAGAAAAGAAAGAGTAGAACTTGGACAATGCACAATCAACATCCAATCCTTTGAAAAATGAAAACCAATTGATAAGACTGATTTCGGCGGACATTTTTTGAAAGTCAGCTTTGAAGAAATTATAACGCTGAAAAGAAGGACATTTATTCTTTACCTGGAAGTTCAGATCAACATCAAGCAGGAGAGGAGGGTGATGAAGATCAGGTTGCACATAAGCAAAAGGAGCAGGAGAGAGAGAAAGGTAGTCTAAAGGAACATTAGTAAGGACTAAGTCGAGGATTCTGTTATTAGTGTTACGAAGGTGGTTAGTTTGGGAACAAGAACAAAGTGAAATAAAGGACGAAGTCGCAACAGAGAGGTGGTTGTTCGATAGTAAACTAAGGTTTTTGGTGTCCCACTCCACAGTGGGCATGTTAAAGTTACCTAAAATTAGGAGGGGAGTTAAAGGAAATCGAGAGAGGGTGAAGCTGGAAAGCTCAGTGTAAAAACGTTCGTAGGCAGTGACAGACAAGTTACATGGTATATAAACACAGCAGACAAGTAGGTCGGAAGATGGGGAAAGGATAGCACGTACAACAATACACTCAACAGGAGGAGAAGGAACAAACTCGGCACAGATTGCTCCACGAAAAGTGTTATGGATAGCAATTAAAACACCTCCGCCATCGGCTTTGCAAGAAGCAACCCGATCACGATCTCTCCGGAAAACAGTATAGCATGGAAGGAATTCTCTGTTCAAAATATTGTCATTAAGCCATGTCTCAGTGAAACAGATAACGTGATGTAAGTCTAAAGTAGACGCGAGCAGAACTTCCTTAAGTTTAGTCCTCAAACCACGAACATTCTCGTAGAAGATACAAAGTGAAGTAGATCTACTAGTTAGGCGTGTAAGACTCGTTTGGCGTTGTTCAGAAAATTTTTCCGTTGGCGTTGTTGAAATTCTTTAACAAGAATGCTAGCTGGCCAAAACTCCAACGCAAGAACGATATTCAAGCCAGCAGATACGATGATTTTAAAAGAGGCAAAAGCTCTATCCGGTAAGTTATCAGGCGTGAGTTTAACACATGATAAGATGCTAGGCGAAAAACCAAGCCTAGATGTGATGAAGTTTGTTATATCCTCTGCAGAAACTCCGTAAGTTACCCGACTGACGAAAATTTGGAGAGGAGGCAATGCCACAGGTATTGGCGGAGCATCGCACAAAGTAACAACCTGGTTATCAGGAACAGTGACAGGCTCAGTCTTATCGTCCGAACGCATCTGGATGTTGGGCGCGTGGAGATTAACGACACGATGCGGCGTTTGTCGCTTACGTTGAGCCTGAGGCTTGGAAAGAGTTTAAGGCTGAATCTGTATACTCGGTGAATTAATTATTTGAAGATCCGTATGTGGCATCGGCTCCGCAGAAGTACGAACAGGCTGAGCTTGATTAGAAGGCTGTTGCAGCTGGGCCTGAATTGAAGTTTGCTACTTCTGACTTCGGGTGCAGATTCCACCAGGAAGAGAAGGCGCAAGACTGACAGGTGAGGCGGGAGGTACGATTGCATCACTGACAGCCAGCGCATCTTGCGACGCGGAAGTAGATGGACGCTCAGTCAAAGCAAATTTTAGGAGCTTTTCGGTCTCCTTGCGGGAATCCTCAAGCTGCTTATGTAATGCGTTGAAAGAGACCTCAAGCACAGTAAAATTCCGTAAATTGGCACGAAGTCTATCCACGTAAGTAAGAATCGAATGTTTCCGGCATTTTTTACAGTAGTAATGTATACCCGAATCCGCGCGATTGATACAGTCCCCCATAGGTGCAGTGAGACCTGCACACTTCGCGTGAAAAGATAAGCCGCAAAATCCAAAACAAGTAATAAGTGGAGTTTTTTCGGCTTTGTCGCAACAGGAGTTAGCGGAACAGAGAGACATGGTTGATGATTGTATTGCAGGAAAAAAAAGAATATAATAAGAATAGTTAAATTCTCAAATAAAAAACGAAAAGTTCGAATTAAAATCGAAAAGTTCAAATTAAAATCGAAAACCAGCAGTAAAATGTAGATGTGGTAGCACTTCACAAACAGGATGCACAATTATGGCAGCACTCCGACAAAAGTTAGGTGAGTGTCCAGACTCCACACCCCAGTTTAAAAGCACAACACTAGCGAGCCGGTTAGAAAATAGAATAAAGTATGGATCGAGTGATCACTAAAAACTTAGAAGTTCAACAATAACTTGAAAAGCGCGTCGGATTGGTATGTAGTAAACAGCAACAAGAACCGTTCACAGAAGAAAATTGTAAAATTATGTCTTGGGAATTGAGGAAGCTTTCGCACACTTCCACTATCAATGGCAACTACACGAAAGGTCGTAAGGGGCCGGTCAAAACTTTCACTAAGTCGAAGGAGTACTAAAGTACGTGGAAAACTGGGAAGTTGAACGAGAACTTTTTGACACGACCGAACGGAACGTATGTTGTATCTATGTATGTTGTATGTTGTAACTAGTTTAGTATCTTAAAAGCACTCTGAAAAAGATGGATACTATTATATTATACTATCATAAATACTATTATTAAAATTTGATACTATTATAAAAATTTGTTCAATAACGAACTTACCATTTTTTTGCTGTTCTCAAACTGATGCAAAGTATGCCCATCGGCTCGGTATTTATACTAGTTTCCAGCACTTCAAAATAGAAAAAGCAAAACTTCACAGACTTTTTTACTCACATCTAAGATACCTGATCTTATTATGTTTTTAAAATGCAATTAATATGGATTCTGCATGCAATGTAATTGATATCAGCATCATATTGATATTGATATCAGCATTGCAGGCAGATCAGACACCTCAAAACAAAAATAGCAAAACTTCATAAACTTTTTACACATCTGTAAGATGTCTTAGCATGTCATGTTTTTAAAGTGTAATTAATAAAGAATTTACATACAATGTAATTGATATGAATCTTGCAGTCGAAGCAGACATCTCAAAACAAAATTAACAAACTTCATAGACTCTTTACGCATCTGTAAAATGTCTTAGCATGTCATGCTTTTAAATTGTAATTGATAAAGAATTTGCATAAGTTAATTAACTAGCCGTAATTTTTCGGGAAAAAAAAACATTTATTTGGAAATGCACTCCACGAGTGGTAAACTACGACTAATTACAAAAATCATCTTAACTCTATCTTATCACCTATGCTGCACGCGGTTCCCATGGTCGGCAAAACGTGATTTCTATTGCAACGGTGGAAAGCGTCCAGATGGTGTTCGGTGACTTTTCTGGAATTTGATGACGGCGTAGCGCGTGTGAGAAACTAACTTAAACTTGATGAAGGCGAAGCGCGTGTGGGAATAATATTTTGGCTAGGTCACGTGTTAACTCATACAATGTAGTTGATATGAGTTTTATATACAAACCAGGCACAGCAAAGCCTTTTTCAAAGTCTTCTAGTAGTATGCTAGAACATACATGTTTGATACATGCTTGAATACTAATTAAGAACCTGTCAGTTTTCACTATCTTGATAGCTGTCCATTATAGAGGATTATTGATCACGTTACTTTGAAATTTTTCAAGTAAGGATAATTGTATGCACCTGGAATGTGATTGCTTTGTATTTACTGGCTACAGAAGTATAGATTGTATTCTCTTAGCTACACTTCGATGGTGTGTGTGATATCAAAACTATATAAAAACCGTATCTTTGACGGTTAATATTCACACTTTAGCTTTAAAGTATTAGCTGTGAAGAAGTATTCTTCGGGAATTAGCCGTGTGTGATACAGCAGCTTCAGGGTGTGTTTGTAGCAGACTTGTGGAAACTACTCTAAACTCAGGGTAAGTTTGTAGCAGGCTTGTGAACGCCTCTTTGGACACAGCGAAAACTAATACGACTCTTATTTGCAGATACTGAAGGCTCTTGCTGCAGTCGCTGTTTTAAAGCGGACGTCCCAGACCTCAGTAACAGTTTTTCTACGAATTGTACTTGCTACTAGTTTACCACACCGTTTAATAAAAATGTCAGGTTGTAGCGTTTTTATTAAATATCTTGAAAGTGCCTTGATTTTGGGCCACAGCTTTTTAATGTTGCGTTTGACACTTATGTTGTGCGAGTTGAAAGCCAAAAAGCTGATTTTTACAGAGCCTGAGAAATATGCTCTGATGACCCTGTTGGTAAGGTTTTCATCTTTATTCAAAGTCGATTTCTTGAATCATGTACTCAGGCAGACTCTAGAGTATATGAATATAGGCGAGGGGAGCTCATCGGTAACAACGTGTAATGACACGATACATGTGGGCGGGGAGTTAGTTTTAAGTCATAGCAATATAAATACGATAGCAGGTCACAATAGTTAACCAAATTAATAGTTAACCAAACTAACCAAATTTTGCAAGAAAGTAGTCCTCTAGATTTAACAGTTCAAAAAGGTGGTGGTTCAAAAGTCACTTCTGAATTATTATCAAAACAGGGTACATTTTTAAAAAAATTCAATGTGGAAGGTATTAAAATTAATTTCCGTTTACAAGATTTCAATACTCGTGCTGAAAATCCTATTGGTCATCTGGAAAAAATGTTTGACGATGTTGTTAAGGATTTAACAACAAATTCGATCAAAAGAAGCAGAATCAGCTTCACAATAGAGCTACCCAACTCTCCCCACATAAAACCTATATGGTCAAGTTAAAGGTCTGTAAACGAAATAAGCAGGAAATATATTCTGGATCTAATATCTAACGTGAATCAATCCAACAGTAATTTTCTAGCAGACGATCTCACGCAGATAAATGCAAACATTGTTAACTTCCCTTTTGCAGGGGGTAGACTTAATCATAAATATTCTGACAAAGCCGTGCTTTTAAGCAGAAAAACAAAAAGTGTTGTGGATGTAGGTTTAGAAAATGATGTCAGCTGTCTGCCCCGAAGTTTATGTTATGCAATGGAAATAACTTCGTTAAAATTTAACGCACAATCTCATTTAGATGTTATACGTAGACTGCCCAGATTAACTATGAAATTATGTTAAGATGCTAAAGTAACTATTTGTAAAGATGGTTGCATTTTGTCTGATCTTTACAAATTTCAGAATCTTCTAAAGGATTATCAAATAATTGTCTTTGACATTAGGGATTCCAACTCAATTCTCTTCAAAGTTGACTCCTCACCTTCTTTAGTAAAAAAGATTTATATGCATTATTCACATAGATTGAAACATGTTTAAGTGATCAAATCGCTGACAGGTTTTTTCGACAAACGCTATGCATATTCTTTTGGTAATAAATTATTCATGAATATATTTCATAGGTGTGAAATGAAGTGTCCGTATTGCCATTCGAGTCTGCCGTGTAATTTAGTTGAAAAACTTACCCATTGTGAAAGTTGTAATCGTGACTTCAGAGGGGGTAATTGTTTTAATAACCACTTTAAAAATATAATTAGAGGTAAAAATGTGTGCGAAACGTTTAAGATAGGTGCAATGTGTACAAAATTTATAACTACCGATAATAAGCGCATGTCTGAACATGTCTGTGATGAATATTATTGCCAGATATGTTCAAATACCCGGCATTTTTGATCGGTCAATATATTTTCTAATTCCTTCAGTTGGTTATTTGCACCCACGAAATTCCGTGCGTTATAACAGTAGATATTTTCACACCTACCTCTTCTGGATTCGAACCGTTTTAGTGCACTTAGGAATCAATCAGTGGTTAGATCTGAAACGACCTCCAAATGTATCGCTTTCGCAGCTATTATGTAAACACAGCAAACACAGCTATGTACGATTTTTGGGGTCTTTTGCCTCGAATCTTGAAGTGGGTATATATAGGCCCGCAAAAGTCTACGCCGCTATTTAAAAATGGTCGAGTTAATCAAACACGATCCTTAGGTAAATTGCCCATTTGCTGAACTTGGAGACGTGGTCGAAATTTGGTACATAAGACACAATTTGTCACTATGGTCCTAGTTATGTTTCGGCCATTTAAAACCCAATATTTTTGTCTTGCAATGTTGTGCAGTGCTTGGGGACCTGCATGCAAGTTCTCTCGGTGGAGCTGAATCAGTAATAGCCGTGTAACAAAATGGTCACCTGGCAGAACAATAGGATGTTTCGCATCGAAATTGATTTCTGCTGCTTGTAATCTTCCTCCGACTCTAATAATATTATCGGATGTTATGAAAGGTGTTAGGGTTCGAAGTTTACTTGACTTAGCAATTTCTTTGTTTGCTCTCAATGCGCCAATTTCATCCCGGAAGCTCTTTTGCTGCACTTCTCTGACGATAAGTTTGAGGGCATCATTTAGCTCTTGGGTTGAAAAAAAAACTAGACTCTACTTTGCTGTTTTGGTTTTTAATAATGTTTTTCATTCTGATTATGTATGGCATGATGCGCAGTAGTTTGCGGAATGAATTACCATGATTGATCGAATATAATGGATGTGTATTCGTTTCAACCATAGTGATGGCAGCATATTTGTTAATCTTAGTGTCTTCATCAGTTATAATGCTTGAATTCGGTTCAATTGGCCATGCGCTTTTGGGCATTTTCAAGAAAGCTGGACCATTAAACCATATATTTGATTGCCTTAACTGTTCCGGAAAGAGTCCACGTGAAACAAGGTCAGCCGGATTGTCCTTTGTGCAGACATATTTCCATTCTTTTATTGACGCCATTTCTTGTATGGCTGCAACTGTATTTGCCACAAATGTTTTTCGAATTGATGGATCGCCTCGTATCCAATTAATGACGATGAGTGAATCAGACCAATAGAAAGTTGCATCCATGTTCAAATTGGTGGAGTTTGTAACTTGTTTCACCAAATGGGCAGCCAATTTTGCTGCACATAGTTCCAATCTCGGAATTGTCGTGGGTTTGATTGGAGCTACTCTAGACTTTGCGCATAGTAATCTGACTGAAACTTTCCCTCGTTTATCTTTTGACCGTATGTATATGGCTGCACCATAGGCCTTTTCACTTGCGTCAGCAAAGGCGTGAATTTGTATGTCGATAGTGTCATTTTCGCTAAACATATACCTTGGTATCTGGATTTCATTCAAGGATTGAAGCTCATGACGATATCTTTCCCACACCGTTTGGAGTTCTTCTGGTATTTTTTCATCCCAATCCACGTGGGATTTCCATAACTGTTGCATAAACAACTTTCCCGTAACAATCACCGGGCCTACTAAACCCAGGGGATCGAAAATTTGCGAAATATCGGCAAGTATACTCATTTTGGTTGTCGTTTTTTGGTCCTTTAAATCTGTGACGAGCGTGAACATATCTGTCACTGGCTGCCAAATCATTCCTAGAGTTTTTACAGAGTCGCTATCTAATTTCGCGAAATCTAGTTTGATATCAAGGTGCTGGTTTGCAATACCTTCTATTAATTTTGGATGATTTGCGCACCATTTATGAAGATCAAACCCTGCTGAGGCCAGTAATAGTTGTAGTTCATTGCGTATTGCTACTGCTTCGTCCAAGCTATCACTGCCAGTTAGGACATCGTCGACGTAAAAATCTTGAATTGCTGCAGTCCCTAATGGGTACTGGCTACTTCCTTCTTCAGCCAAGCGTCTCAAGCATTTAATTGCTAAATAAGGTGCTGATTTGTTACCGTATGTGACTGTGGAAAGTTTGTAGTATTTCACGTCTTCGCTACTATTCTTTCGCCACATTATTACCTGGAGGCTTTGATCTTCTTCTGCCACAAGTATTTGGCGATACATTTTTGTAATATCAGCCGTGAATACAAATCGTTTCAAGCGGAACCTGGATATGATTGCGCTAATATCTTCTTGTACTTTCGGTCCTTTGAGCAATAGATCATTAAGTGAAAGCTTGTTCGAGGTTTTTGACGAAGCATCAAAAACTACCCGTAATTTTGTCCTACTACTGTCGGGTTTCAGTACATAATGATGTGGCATAAAGTAATGGGGTCCATTAATTTCTGATGCTGGAATTTCCTTCATGTGCTTCAAGTCTAGATATTCTTGCAGAAACTGATCATACTGCTTTTTTAACGTGGGCTGTTTGGCTAATTTTCTTTCCATTGCTAAGAGTCTTTTGAATGCTAATGATTTCGACTCTCTGAGTAATGAGACGTCGCCCAATAATGGTAAGTTTACGATAAATCGACCGCTAGAGTCTCGATTGGTTGTAGCTTCAAAATACTCTTCGCATTTTTTGTCAGCCGTTGACAGTACGACTTGGCTAGAGCATTCTTCCAGTTCCCAAAACTTTTCTAACTGGCGTTCTAAGTTTGTATTGGATATTCCACAAAACGGGGTGCAGTTGTATACTTTACCCAGAACTACTCAACCTAATGCGGTATTTTGTAGAATGGGTAGATTGTCCAATAACCGAATTTGTCCATTTCTTATGACTTCTCCGTAAATCTCCGCCCCCAAAAGAATGTCTATTCTTCCAGGTTTATTGAATGTTGGATCAGCCAGTGGAATGTTTTCTGGTATGTTCCAGTCATCGATATTGATGTAACATTGCGGCTGATTGTTCGTAATTTCTTTGATTGAATATACCTCCAAATGGGTTGTAAATTCTTTATTAATAGATTTTAGTGATACTTTGATTTTATCACTTGCTTTCACTCTTGTGTTGCCTATCCCAGATATGTTTATGGTTGAGTCACCTGAAGTGAAACCTAACCTTTTCCGCAACTTGTCGGTTATGAAGTTTGACTGGGAGCCAGAGTCAAGCAGTATACGCGCTCTCATGGCTTTACCTTCATGATCAATAACTTCTGCAATTGCAGTTCCTAGGAAGACGTATGCATCGCTTTCACTGCATTGTGCCGACAAATTTGTATTTTGTGGTTCTTTCGATGTGTTCTTGGCAACTTGGTAGTGTAGGAGTGTATTGTGTTTTTTACCACATTTCTGACATCCTCTTGATAAGCACCTTTTGTAAATATGTCCCTTTTTCAAGCAATTTGTACAAAGGTCTAGTTCTCGTGACTTTTCAACTCGTTTCGCAGGTATCAATTTTAGAAACGATTCGCAATGATATATTGCATGTTCGTTTTTGCAAAGAGGGCATTCTAGACCTTTGTTCGTTCCTACTAACGATGATTGCTTAGCTGGATTGTTTGATTGTTTAGATGAACCTGCCCTCTGATTCATTGTTTCCAATGTCTGGAATCTCATTTCAATGAACTTTAGTAGTTCGTCTAATGACGGAAGTTCGCGTGGTGATTTCAATGTTTGTTCGTACAATGTGTACGAGGTCTTGTCCAGTTTTTTGAGGATCAAATGTACTATTATTGGATCCCAATGCTCTTTGGCTGCAACACCTATTGCTTGTAGAGTGAACAGACATTCTTTTGTTGTGTCATGCAATGATCTGAGTGCTGAGGCTGACTCAGTTGTAATAGTTGATTGGGCCATTAGTTTATCTAGTAAGGCATTTACCAATAATCACTTATTGGCGTATCTGTTTTTCAACATCTCCCAAGCAATGTTGTAGTTGCTATTAGAAATTGGTACATGCATCACCAGCTTTGCTGCTTCTCCTGTTAGGTTCATTTTTAGATACCAGAATTTTTGGCAGCTTCCTATTGGTTGATCGTGAACCATTTGTTTGAAAAGGTCTGCGAATTGGGGCCATTTTATGTATTCCCCATCGAATTTTGGGAGCTCTATCTTTGGAAGCTTCAATTGAGACTCATTTGCAGCTGAAGGAATGCTACTATTAGATTCTGGCTTCTTAATACTGCTGTTTAACTCAATGAGAAGAGTGTCGCTTAAATTTTGCAGTTCAAAATATTCTTGCAAATTGTATCCTGTAGATTCAATATCTTCTACTGATTCCCAAATCAAATAATGAATTTGTTCAATGTCGAACCACGTTTTAGTCACTTTTTCTTTCTTCAGCTGAAAATGTTCTAAAGGCTGATTTGAAGTGACAGTTGTATTGCTAATTAAATGTTTCAATGCAACTTTCAACGCTTGTTGCTTTTTCATAAGCCGAACTAGATCGGGACTTTCAAGTTTCGATGCAATCTTTTGTATTGCTTGGTTATTCGAACTTGTGTGAGCCTCTTCGAATGATTGCGTCTTAATATATTCCAATAAAGACATCACCTCCATTCGAAACTTTTCAACTGCTGTCTTTACAGTTCTATGGTAATCCTTTGAGAAATATGGATGATTGAGAGACACACCAGTGATTTCTCGTATCTAATCGTCATTTTTCTCAAATTTTTCCCACAAACTTTCGACAATTGTAAGTTTTTCTTCCAAGTAGGAAATTGTCTTCTTATCAAGTGATTGTTCCTGATAAGAATTAATTATCTTTTCGATCTCTTTTCCGAGACGAGACTGTTCTATTGCAATTGACTCCATTATTTCAAAATTGCAAATATCATTTTGTTAATTTTGCACGTTTTGTGCTTTGAAATTGAAATTTGTCAATCAATTGCTAGATACTAGCAACTAATCTGTAAATCAAATCTATGAACTTGTGTTCATAAAACTCGGGGTCACCAAAAATTGTTTAGGCTTATGCAATTAAAGAGAGTAGGTTTCTCTACTTCTAAAATTGTTGCCTGGTTTTGTGATATTCTATTATGGCAGGAAACTCTACCAAATAGATTTTACTCACTGAGCTGTAAAACGTCTTCAAGTTAATGCTAAACCGTTTGATTAACAACTCAATTTTATTTTACTATTACCAACGTATTTATAACAAATTACCTACACTAATTCTTAGTCTAGAAAAGGCTGACGCTGCATAACCTGCACAATAATTTTCCCAGGCGCGAGAATAAATTTGATATGTCGTTGATTCGTTTCCCACATATGGGAAAAGTCTGCATTTGAAACGTTCGTTTGGGAAGATTATTGTGCAAACAGAAGTTATTGTATCAGTATGTTAATTCAAATATAGTACTTATGCTGCTTGAATGTGAGATGAGATGAAAATGAAAAATAGTACGCTACAATCAATTAATTTAGTTATTGATCAAATAATTAGTGAAATGTAATAAAGTTATGCTTAAACAAAAGCAAAGCATCTAATTTATATATCTATATGCTTTTAGAATCGTCAAAAATTGGTTCAACTGCACCAAGTTGTTTATATAATGTTATTTTATTTGAATAAAGCTCTTTGCCCTATAGCCTCCAGTACAGTCATGGTATGATAACGAAATTCATATGACAAATTTAAATTATTGTAGACAAAAGGTTAGGTTAGGTTAGGTTAACGTGGCTGCCGATCTTCAGAGGCCTGACGACCAGCACACATAGGCACAGGAGACGCCCGTTGTGATACCACAATATTTTAGTGACTCTCTTCTACTCACTAAAGTCAGGAAACCATTTGCTTCTTTTGAGAAACCGGACTATCCCCTTTAGCTCTACCAGGGACAGTTCCGTCAGGTTTGAGAGAAAGGGTGCACCAAGTGCCGCCAGTCTTCTCCTTGCCAAAGTCGGACACTGGCACATGAGGTGAAGGACGGTTTCCTCCTCATCCTCAGAGCCACAGCTCTGACAGAAGTCATTAAACTCTACGCCTAAACGTTGTGCATGCCGTCCTATAAGGCAGTGCCCCGTTATAACGCCCACAGTGCAACGAAGGGCACTTCGAGTTAAGCCTAAAAGCTGCCTGGTGCGATGCGCATCCATGGATACTCAGGACTGCCGTGTTATCACACAGGAAGATTCATCTGCCCAGGACTTCTTAGCGTCCTCAAGATATTTTTGCCTTATGGCCAGTTTGACCGATGTCCTCGGTAAACCTATTGAAAAGGAGCAAAAGACCTCAGGTAGCAAAGTTCCAAGCCTTGTTAGCTCATCGGCCTCACAGTTGCCCTGAAAACCCCTATGTCCAAGTACCCAAATCAATTGAACAACCGAATGTCTCGACATCTCCCTAAGAGATGTACAGCATTCAGCAACAATCTTGGACGTTGTACAAGGACCAGCAAGGGACTTAATAGCCGCTTGGCTATCTATGAAAATACTAATATTGACCCCGAATATTCGATTACACAGAAGCCAGTCGACTGCCTGATAAATAGCCACCACCTCCGCCTGAAAGACACTACAGTGGTCTGGTAGACGGAGGGACAGCTTGAGATTCAGCTAATCTGAGTATACACCACTCCCAACTCTATTGTTTAGCTTTGAGCCGTCAGCGTACACATGGATAAGCCCATTATCAAGGGTGATACCATCACACCATTCCTCCCTGCATGGAATGCGAGTTGTAAACTCCAAATCCAGTATGCATTGTGGGGCGTTGTAGTCAACAACCGCTGGTGCGGGTACTCCCTCGGCCAAGATCCTCGCATGACCGAACTCTGTCCTATTCCATGCTGAGATACAATTTAGTCTCACAGCAGCAAGATTAGCTTGCTGTGAGATCAGTAGGTTGGTTGGCAGCCAATGTAGCAGCACAAACAGTGCCTTAGTAGGAGTGGAGCGGAGCGCTCCAGTTACGTGTAGTGCAGCCATTCTTCGCACTTTTTCAAGCTGCCCTTTGCAGGTAGCCTTAAGAGCAGCCTGCCATTAGAACGCCACCACAAACAACAGAATTGGTTCCACCACAGCAGTGTAAAGCCATGCAACAGTACGAGGCTGCAATCCCCAACTCGCCCCTATGGCCCTTTTGCAAAAGTAAAGTGCGTTGAAAACCTTCCGAGCTCTTTCTGCCACATTGTACGTCCATAGTAACTTCGAGTCAAGGATCAGCCCTAAGTATTTGACCTTCTGGCTCAAGTTAATGGAGACCCCATTTAATTTGGGTAACTCAAAATCAGGAACTTTGTACCTTCTTGTAAACAGCACTAGCTCCGTTTTATTAGGATTCACATTCAAGCCGCACTCACGACTCCAACGCGAAATTATGTCAAGAGAGTGATTTAATCTCTCCGATAGCGTAGATAAATACTTTCCCGACACTGAAACAGCTATGTCGTCTGCGTAAGCAATCACTTTGCAGCCGGCACGGTCCAGATTCCTTAGAAGAGTATTCACCGTGATGTTCCACAGCAGGGGAGAGAGAACTCCACCCTGAGGTGTGCCCGTGCTGACTCCTCGTCTTACGCTGGCATTACCCAGCGTAGAGATTACAACTCTACTTTTGAGAAGCTGCACAATAAAAGCAACCAACCGTTCATCAACATGCATCACCGAGAGAGCCTCAACAATTGCGTTAGAATTAACGTTGTTGAAGGCCCCCTCGATGTCCAGAAAGACAGCAAGCGTATATTCCTTTAGAGCAAGAGATTTCTCAACTTGCTCAATAAGGACGTGAAGATCGCTCTCAATAGACTTACCTTTGGTATAAGCATGCTGCGACTGCGAGATCAGCATAGGATCGATTGATCTTTTAAAATGGTAATCAATTATCCTTTCCAAAATCTTTAGCAGGACGGAGTTAAGACTTATTGGACGATAGTCCTTCGGCTTAACATGCGTAACTTTTCCTGCTTTAGGAAAAAACACCACTCTGGATTCCCGCCAGCTGGTGGGAACATACGAGAAGCGTAGACAAGCGTTATAAATCTCTCTGAGCCAAGGTAGCGATACTTCCATGGACTGCTGAATGTCAGCCGCAAGGACGCCATCAGGGCCCGGGGACTTAAACGGCTCAAATGAGTTAATAGCCCACCTCAGTTGAGAATTTGATATTCTGAACGGCGGGATTGAACTGTAATTTTGCTCCGTCTGACACGCCACTTCTAGAGGGCAATGATTGCCCGGAAAGTGTGCGTCTATCAGTACTTTGAGAGTATCTGCGCTTGAACTAGTCCAAATGCCCTCAGGATTCATGATGCACCCCATAGGTTTTGGTGTCGCGCTTAAGACCTTACGAAGGCGATTTGCCTCGCTGAGACTCTCCACGTTACCACAGAAAGATCTCCATGAGGACCTCTTTGCCTTACGTACGGCATACTTAAAAGCCTTAAGCTTCGTTTTATACATCGACCAGTCATTAGATCTTTTTGTGCAATTGAACTCCCTCCTACATTCTCTTCGCAAGGTACTGATCTCCTTATTCCACCAGAGGGGCTTGGGATTTCCCCTGCCCGTGGGTGGCTTACAAGCTTCCCTAGACGCGAAGTTGAGAGAACTAGTAAGGGTGTCAACTGCCTTATCCAGTTCATGATAGCAGTCAATGCTCTTAGGAACAATTTCCAGTGAGGATCGAATTAGAAAATTAAATAGCTTCCAGTCCGTCCTCTTTCTGTTAATAAAGGCTACCTGCTCGGCAGATCTGCGGCCAGCCACGTTGTACGATATGTACCTGTGATCAGAGTAAGAACACTCCTGTAGAACCCTCCAGTCACGGAGAAGTTGCGAGTGCCGCCCACTAATCAAGGTAACGTCAAGCACCTCTCTTCGGTTTGAGGTAAGGAAGGTCGGTTCGCTGCCAGTGTTGGCGATGAAGAGGTCTTGGGCAAGGATGAAATCAAGAAGTTCCTCGCCTCGACCATTTGTATTGGAGCTACCCCATACTTCGTTATGAGCGTTAGCATCAGCTCCCAGAATCAGCGGCACACTTGTTTTCCTGGCTTCAGCCACAATCCCCCTGACAATGTCGCAGGGAGGGCTAGTGCCATGATCATGTGCCATATAGCAAGAAGCAAACCAGCATGGTCTTTGGTCGCATTCCACTGCAACAGCCATGTTATCCTTGTCACAGAAGTGATGTAATACAAGGACATTTATGGTTTTCCTGACAAGAATACAGGCACGTGGCTTAAAAGAGCCGTCAGGTGTTATCAGTCTGTATCCATTGGTGCGTAACCCGAAAACCCGGTTGTTAACAACCCATGGTTCTTGGATAAGAATTAGCTCCTCCTCTGTCCTAGACAGGCGGAGTAGCAGGGCAGCTGATGCTGCTATGGAATGGTGAAGATTCACTTGGAGTACCTTCACCATTAATGAGTTAGTTAATTAGGGTTAGATCAAGGTCCTCCCCCTCGGACATAGAAGCCGTCCCAGCTTCTTGCTCTGCGCCCAGAGTCATGAGGTCCAGGCAGCCACCCAACTCGGAGGCAGTTCCGACACTAACCCCATCGGCAAGGAGGGATTCCAAATCCGATTCCTCATCAGATTTCTCCCTCAGAAAGACATCAGACCCTTTTTCAAGTGACTCCACTGTCGTTTGGGTCACCATCTTTGGGTCAGGCTTGGCAGGTATCGGATCTCCCGAAGCAGAGCTCTTTGGCCTGTCGCTTCGATAGATACGTAGGGCCAGTTTTTCGACCCCGTACCTGATGATGCCCTTTCGAGCATCCAATGCCGGCAGCGCCTTATCGTTGATGACGAAGAGGGCTTCCCGCCGATTGTCCACCGGCTCACCAATCTTCACAATCCTCCAATCCTCCGTAGGAAGATCAGGGTTGAAGAGCCGAATAATGTCCAGGACCTTTACTGGATCCGAATGGAAAGCAGGAATCCATGTCCTGCATCTTGGTCGACTGGGGATCTCATCCTTGGACACCACCTTAATCTTGGCGCCTGGCCAGAGTTCCCCCAGCTCGGAGATAGCCTGCTTGTAGAAATCGGCCGATCGTTGGTCTCCACACGCGACCAGCCTGATTCCCTTGTGCCAGCCCGCGTCATTCACCGTAGGTGGAGGAGCCGAGCTAGCCTTCTGCAGCTTACAGCAGACTACAAAAAGAGCCTGCCTTATCTTGAGCCAGTTTTCGGAGGAAATGATTCCATCTCCCTTGCTGGCATCAATTACAGCCCAGACAAGGCACTCTTTGGCCATTTCATTTGGCCGAGTTATCCCTGAATCCTAGTTGTTGTCTTCTGCTTTTTGCAGTCCTGCCTGCCCTGGTACTTCTGCTCAGCCAACCTCTGTCGTTTCTATGTTGTACCTGCAGAATTTAGAGGGAGCGGGTGCTCCCTAGTCTAAGATTTTGCCCATTCAAGGGACTTTTTGTCCTTGTCGGACATTGTGTCAGGGGAGACGTTTTGAAATTTCCTCAGAACTTTGAAGGCTGCCCTTCTAGTTCCGTAAGCCCGAGATGATTTGGCGGAGGAGCGTTGCGTGCCTGAGGAGGAGGTGGCACCGGAGGTAGCACTTGTTGACGGACGGGTTGGCTCATTCGCCGCTACCTTCCAGTCACACTGGCCACAAATGGGCTTCGTGGCTTTCACAAGGCCAGGCTTGGTGACCAGAGCCCCGGAAACGCCGGAAACAGGGGTTGAGGAAGAGCTGATCGGCCGCGGAGCTGGCTTATTCGTCATGTCTCCACAGCCTTCTGCAAGCTTAGTCGCTGTGCCGGTAGCCATTGGAGCTGACTCATTCGTCATGTCTCCACGAACTACAGCAGCCTTAGTCTCAGTCTGCAGAGCTGGCTCATTCGCCATATCTCCACTTCTTGTAACTTTAGCTGCAATCGCTGACACAGCCATTTTTGTCTCCCCCTTCACATAAGGGGTTGGATTAATTTTGTTGTCAGGCTTTTGCCTGACGAGTTTTGGTTTATTATTATTATTTTTTCTATTCATTCTTTAAGGGTCCCCACTCAAGGCCGCTATCCCAAGTCCGATTGTGTAGTCACCTTTAATGATCCCATGGTAATCTAGTGCAAGCAGGGAGGCCATGCGAGGGTTGCCACCAGCCCTTATGGGGACAAGTGGTCAGAGCCGGATCAGTGCTAATCAGGAGTCCAACTTAACTGAACCTACACCACCAACTTAATGGCGACGAGATGAGAGAACGTACTAAGAAGCCTGCCAGGGTTTTAACGGGACAGAGATGATCGTATTAACCCGGAGCCGTTCACGAAGCGGATTTCACTCCGTCGCTACCGCGCCTGAGGACGACTAGGTCCGGAATGCTACGACCACCAGCCCAAGTGCAACAACGAGTCGTTAGACAAAGAGAAGTCCGAGGACGAAAGCGGTCATGATCATGAAGAGAGTCTAGATCATTTAGCGTTACCCAGGATGCACAATATTCAGTATAAATCTATTTTTGAAAAACAATGATAGGGTTGCCAGCTATGATTGTTTTTGTATTTTTTGAAATAGCTTTAGTAAGCGATTTTATCATAAAATGTTCAAATCGTAGTGGTCTTGTAGTGAAAATACACACCAAATACTAAGATCTAGAAAGTTTGAAAGCTCTTGCGAATGGTAACCCTACATTTTTTTGTATACCTATTACTTTCAATGCAGTCAGTGATCGGATCAACACGAAATTCGCAGAGCAGGTTGACTTCAACGTGAGGCAGATAGGACTGCTAGCAGGAGGTGTTTTTGTTATTTTGGTACCAATAAATGCTAGCATTAAGTATTCACATCGCGAATATACAATATATAACAATATATATGACAATACGTACAATATATAATATATAAGACAATAACAACAGTATAACAACAATATATAACAATACACTCAAAATCTGCACAAATCCTCTACTGTTCTTCGAACATTAGTATTTCTAGCGGTTCTGATGCGCTAGGTTTTTTTTTATTTTAGAATGTCGTACGGAAGGGTTAAAGTCCTAAATAGTTAAAGTCCTATTTAAATTAATAAAAAATAAAAATCATTCGGTTATATCAAACGTTTTGTTATAAAATAAATAAATTGTCTAGAAATGTAAAAGGTTTTCTTATTTCGTAAGACTCGCTCCCTCAGCTAACATGTCTGAGTTTGTTTTCGATATCCAGTTTGTTTGTGGTAACAATGGACAATATTTTGTAAAAGAACTTGCCATGGTTTCATTTGACTCAATGCAACCAGTATCTTACCACTTTGCACCTCCTTATCCGTACCAGGAATTGTCTGTACGAGCACGAAAACAAAACGAATTTGATGTGGAGAAAATAAACGGATTACGTTGGAGTGATGGTGTTGTTAGTTACAGCCTGCTACCGGAGATTCTAGAATAGTTCAATGACTGTACCATATACCTGAAAGGCGTTGTGAAGGAGAAGTTTATAAGGAAATATATACCGGAAGCCAACATTATACAGATGCAAACACCCAAGTTGAGTGAACTTAAAAACTTCAAAACGTTCTGCAATATTCACGATACGCATGCAATTACCAGGTGTGCAGTACAAAACTGTATAAATCTTTATATGTATTTTCTAATGAATACTAAATATTATTGAAATAAAAACATGTTATTTTCTTATTACGTCAATTTATTTCATTACATTAAAAATAAGGTTACAGCTATACAGTATTGCAATTTCATAAAAAAGCCTAGAATAATTAATATACATATAAGATGTACGAGGTGGTATAAAAAGTCCTCATTTTTCAGCTTCAATAGATCCTTCTCCCTGCATCTATTACAGTACTTCTCGTAATATTTCTTCACATATTCCGAGGCCAAATTATTGTGGTGCATGACAATATTAAAAAATTCCATCATGTCGAACAGTTTGTATAGCTCCAGATGTTTGAGTGTTATGCTGCCATCGCCTACAGGAATCTGATACCGTTTTAAAAGACCCATTTGATTTGCCGGATATTCATCGCCAGCTGAAGTCTTCAAATCGTTGAGTCTTCAATTGCCAGTGGGAAACGTCCATGGTAGTGGAAGATTGCCTTCGCCTGAAATGTCTGCGGGTCAAATCCGAGTGTGACCCTACGGTTATGGCATCCATCCTAGTAGTACGTGTAGTTCAGTAAGGCGTCTTCATTGCACGGAACTTGTGATTTGTCAATCGTTTTCGTTCTTGACTTCTTCTCCTTGCAGCTTGATATGATGTTCTCAAAGTTGCTAGAAGGTTCGACTTGGGGGGATTTCACAACTTTTTTCTTCTTCTGAACAACGTGGACGGCTTGCTTAGAGGTTTGTGTTTGCTTTTTAGCGGACTTTTCAGCAACTGACGATATCCTTTTAAATTGTAAAAGACGACACGACTATGGTTTCGATGGCTTTATCACGCTGCTTTTATATCTCCGACCTCCTGTCTGCAGCTCTGATTCAAACACTCCCCACCATTTTGCAGAGAGGTCTTTCAATAAATTTTCCGGAATAAATCAACTATTTCATCATCATTGAAATTATAATCTGTAGAGGAGAACCGGTTCAGAAATGTTTTGAAGCTCCTGCCACTGCAACGAAAATAAAGAAAAACACCGCAATACTGTACTCTGCTTATTATTTACGAAAACTTTACCATTGACCCGAAGAAATCTTTTGTAGTACTTGTTAGTAGGATATTTACCGAAAGAGTCAAAGTACTCGATAGGTCCTTTTCTAGGAATGTAAAAGGCCACCCAATGCGTTCCACTTTTATGAGCTGGATCTGTATTCACAATAATACAAGCAGGTTTTTACTAATGTTCGAAGAACATTAGTTTTAAAATCGCTTCGCCGAAAATTCGTCATATATATATATATATATATATATATATATATATATATATATATATATATATATATATATATATATATATATATATATATATATATATATATATATATATGTATATATATATATATATATATATATATATATATATATATATATATATATATATATATATATCAGCAAAATGGTTAAGAGAGATAATCTCTGTAGTGGCCGATCCGATTGAGCTGAAATTTTTGGAGAATATAGATGTATACAACAGGTAGGTCCATGACTTACTAGAATTCAGATATCTTAAACTTTTTGGCGGTGGCGGCCTTTAAGTGAATTTTCAGGTGCTCCTATATTTCCAAGCAGTGTACATTTTTGTTCAAAAAAAGTACTAGGAATGAAAATTTATTATGTTTTTAGTTTGTTTATGATAAAGAAGTGGAAATTTTGAGCCTTGTGAGTGCCTAAAAGTAGGAGTGCCTAAAGAGCAGAGTGCCTAAAAGTAAGCAAGGATTTTTTTTCAAAATTCGATTTGCCATAACTTCTAAGAAAAACAATGGATCATCGTGAAATTTTTAGAGCGTATTAGCGAGCGAGTATATAGACTAAAATTTTACACACATGGTACATTTTATTTCTGTACATTTCAAGACTGTGCGGGCAACTCCGTAGCTACAGCAGGCTCCTGAACAAAAATCCTTCAAATCATCGACCTTCCTGAAAATTTTTTAATTTTTGAAAATAAATTCAAATTATTGATCAATTTTGACTTTTTTCCACCAAGTCAAATAAAATATTTCAAAATTCCGCGGTAAACAAGAACGGCAACCCTTGATGAAATTATCTCTATTTCCATCACTCAAAACTTCTGTTCACGAGAACTGACGATCGGATAATGCGATCAGTATGAAATTTACAGGACATGTTGGAATTTGCTAGGACCAGGTCTGATAGACGTGATATTTTGAAAAACGAGCAACACTGTGGCAGTGGTGCCATTTGGAAAAATCGCTGAGAAAAAAATAATGGCTTTTGGCCTATAGCTTCCGATTTAGCGACCAGATTTTAACGAAATTCACGCAGTAGGTGAACCTTACTCTAAGATAGATTTCATAGAAATTTGGTTGAAAAATTAGTATAAGGACGCCAGCTAAGGCAATTTTTGTCTCTTAAATATTGTAAATTTGCTCAGGAAAAAAAAAATGTTTCCCTGTAACTTCCGATGCAAATACGAAATCAAAACGAAATTCATGCGAAAAGCATATCTTGTTGCGATTGTAATTCTGTAAGAATTTTGTTGAAAAACCGTGAAAGGGTTGCCAGCTATGCTGAATTTCGTAATTTATTTACATTGCTCTCTCGAGCGATTTTGTCATAAAATTTCCAAATGGGAATGATCCTGCAATGACAATTAACAACAAATATTTACGTTTCAAAAATTTAAAAAGTCTGGACGATGGTAACCCTAAAATTTAATTCACTCCTATAACTTACAGCGCAGCCATTCAATCGAAACGAAATTCATAGGCTGGGTTTAACACAACGTGAAGCAGCTATGGTGCTAGTACATGATTGCCAGCACCGGAGAATTTCGTAAATATCGCACCAACAGATGCTTCCATTTTGTATTCATAAGCAAAACATTTACAATAAAATAAGCAACCAATATTTAAATGTTCCGAGTTTTGGAAATTTTATTGTTTGTTACTTGAACCTATAACCAAGTTTATTAGCTTGTTCATCTGCATCATCCCCTTCTATGGTAAGCATAATTTATGACAAACGACTTCGATTATATAAAAGCACTAAAAGATTATATAAAAGCAAAGCATCTAAGCTATATATCTATATGCTTTTAGAATCGTCAAAAATTGGTGCAACTGCACCAAATCGTTTGTATAATGTTATTTTATTTGAATAAAGCTCTTTGCCCTATAGCCTCCAGTACAGTCATGGTATCAGAACGAAATTCATACGGCAAATTTAAATTATTGTAGACAATATTCAGTGGAAATCACGTTTGAAAAACAATGTTAAGGTTGCCAGCTATGATGGTTTTTAAATGTTTTGACATACCTTTAGTAAGCTATTTAATCATAAAGTTTTCAAATTGTAGTGGTCTTGTAGTGAAAATACACACCAAATACTAAGATCTAGAAAATTTGAAAGCTCTTGCGAATGGTAACTCTAAATTTCTTTTTATCCCTATAACTTCCAATGCAGTAATCAGATCAATACGAAATTCGCAGAGCAGGTTGACTTCAACTTGAGGCAGATATGACTTATTTTTGGCTTTAGTGCTAGCAAAGGACTGCTAGCACGAGGAGTTTTTGTTATTTTCGTACCTTAAGTATTCACATCGCGAATATACAATATATAACAATATATATGACAATACATACAATATATAATATATAAGACAATAACAACAATATAACAACAACATATATCAAAAACACTCAAAATCTGCACAAATCCTCTACTGTTCTTCGAACATTAGTATTTCTAGCGGTTCTGATGCGTTAGGGTTTTTTTTTATTTGACAGGGTAAGTGATCGCACGGAAAAACGCCCTTGAAAAATCTTTTAGTAACATGATTTCGCTTTAAAGAACTACCAAGTTCGATCGTGTTCATTCCTGTTCTTTAGAGGTGATTAGATTCAAGGCTAGTGATCCTAGTACAAAACGTAACGTAGCTCTGAAGGAATTCTTTTGTTCGCTCCCCATGTACGAAAATTGTTGAAAACTTTGCGAGGGTTTTGATAAGATCCTCATCCAGACGCTTAAGTTTAAGGTTTCCAGACACACCAGTATGATCTGTAGTGCTAGCTGCTGATGTACGATATTTGTAAACGATCTCCTTTGTATACACTTTATCTGGTGAGATAAAGCCTGCAAACGCAATTTTTTTAAAGAAGGTAAAGCGCCCTTCTGAAAAATACTGGGTATTTACTAGACAATGAGTCATGGAACCATAATTATCTCTAGCCAATGCTCAGATAAATAATAAATACAGAAGTGTTGAACCTCTTTATATACTTTTCATAGACTCGAGTAAACGTTTCGATTTTTATCGATTTCAATATTCGTATCGTACTCTGCGTATACAAAACATGTTACACTATTCTTAATGCCTCTTTGAATCTTCCCTCGATTCTCACAACACCTTGATTCAATAAACTGCCACAAGTTGATTCGTATGAATTATTTGCTGTCAAGTCAAATGCTAGTACAAAGCAGCCATTCTCGAAGAATTGTTTGGATATCTGATGACCTTTATCGAAATAATTGATACCAGTACCCTTGAAAAGTTTCAAGTACCCCCGGGTGCTGAGTGGTTTTTCTTTTGAATAATCGAATTCTATAGGTTGATTTGGTACTTGTACGCCATTAACTGACAAATTAAATCTCCTGATGTTATTGTGTTTGAAGTTATATAAATTTTTAGTATGTTTTCCGGTATAGGCGTCGTTGTCTACCATCCCAAAAATGAGCAAGTTCGGTAATTGACCAGCCACTATATTGTCCAGTGATAGTGTGAATGTATTTGTTGGTAACGTGTATGTTTTCACTTCGACGCGTTTGTACGGGTATACTGCATTTGAACGTTGCAGTACTGTTTCATGTGCCAGAAGAATATTAAAATTGACGTTTACATGGTTCATGTACATTGTTGTCTCCAGTATTTTAATTCAAGGTGAAAATTTATCATCTTTGGAGTACAGGTAGAATTCAGATTTCTCTAAATCCACACCATTAATCAATAGTTTTTCTTGGTTAAATATGTCGCTATGGATTTTGCTCATTAACTCGACGACATTACTTTTCTCTAATAGCGCTGATCTACTAAGATAATCTTTATTCTCAGACTTTGGACCAGCGCCTTCAATCTTTTCCATTTCATTCTGGTCAAGATACCATCCAACCGATTCGAGATGAGTTTTTGCTGCATCTTTCTCGTAATTCAATAGATTTTCAATGTATGCCCTGCACTGGTAGTTGTTGTCTGTTTGAGCTATATTCTTCCCATTCAGCTGAACTGTACATTGTCTAAAAAGCGAATGCATCAAATTATTTGCGACGCCGATTGGATCAGCTTTGACCTTTCTACCATTAGCACCCTTAATTACCTCAGTCCCTGTAAATAACATCTCTTTACCATCCTTTATTTTAACCATCTGCACTTTGAGCCGTAGATATATGCTGGATAAATCACGATACGTATCACCATGGCCGAGAGAGATGAATTCCAGTACAGATGAGTTTTCTAATGAAGCTATCGGCATGCATGCAACTTCTTCGGTTTTTAAAATGTTGCTTTGAATCGGTGATGTGGAGAAAATGTCCAATTTGGATTTCATGCATTCTTTGTAGGAGGATATGTTAATTACTTATCAAATATGTCCAAGACGCGTTTCTTGATAACTTTTCGTTGACTATTCAACTTTTTAATCTTTTTACGTGAGGCTCTTTTTACAGTTTTTTTTCAATTTACCAGCTTTACGTCGCTTAGGAGAAGACTTGAATTGAACTGTTGTGAACGGGTTAGCTCTTTTTATAGCCATTCGATTACCTGCTCCATCCATTTTATCAAAAAGTTTGTTTATACCTTTCTGAGCTAACTCCTGTGCGTCGTTTGTCCGTGTTCTCTTAAGAGTTCTTTAAGAGGTTTATTACCAACTTCCTGTATAATAGCCTTTCCAGTCTTGACCGCTTGTCGTTTTATAACTTTTACACTTGACGCAGCCAAAGGTTTTAGATAACGTAATAGGCCACTGAAAAAGCTACCGATTCCTCTCCCACGCTGATAGATAATTGGGGCTCGATAGAGGTCACCAATATCTGATAAATTGCCTCCACTCTGGACTAAATAATATCGTGTGTAGTGCGAGTTCATGTCGTTAACATCGGTATTGAATGTTTACACTATAACCCTTAGATCAATGTATGTGAATATATATACTTTTTCTTACCGACGTTTGAAATGAAGCATTATATATGTGGGAGTAGAACTTGGTTCAAAGTCTACTGGTTCAGCTTGTTGATCTGTGACTTTAATAGAAATGCTTTCGAAAAAAGTTTTTTCCACAGCACAGTACTTTACATGTTTGAATCTGAAAATACTGTCGCAATCTTGCAAAGGAATCGTACGAAGATCTCGCATCAATTTATCAGCTAATATTCTAGGTTTGATAATGTCTGTGTAAACGTGAATTAAATTGGGGCTTTCACAATCGCTAACTGTCTTGGATGCCGTAGCACGACGCGTTCTTTTATCAAGCTCATGTACGTTTTTTTTCAACCGACTTAGGCACTCCGCACACGGGTCGTTAGCAATGCTATACGTGAGAGATGCGTTTGACACTTGTCAAGCTCGCGAGAAATTGTGTGCCGTCATCATCGTATTATGTCCACACACGGGTCGTCAAGAAAACGTCAGTATGCGTCGTAAAATCATAACATTGCCGTCAACCATCGCGCTTGCAAAAACGACTACTCATTCGACTTGAGGCCTGCAATGCACAACGCTTGAGACGCACTCAATGTGAACCGACTACGCTTCTCACTCTTCACGATAGGCTAACGCTCCGTTAGCGGTCACCCATTGATTTACATAGGTTGTGACGACCAAGCGTAGAAATATCGCATCTACGACGATAGCTCAACGACCCGTGTGCGGATTGCCTTAGACTGTCAATATTGACTTATCGAAAGATTCTTTTATCGAGACATCAATCAGATCTGGATCGCGTTTATCAACAGGTGTTTTTAAAAATGCGTCAATGAATAGGCCAGCAATATTTTCAGTTTTAGACACTTCAATCGCTACCGGTGTTGTGCCCGTTGTTCTATCACTCCTTTTGTATGGAATGTTTAGAATTGTATCTGATTCAGTTTTTGCCCATTCATCAGGCAATATATCGGTACCGGATTCTTTAGCCGCAGCACTTATGGATTGACGAATTGATTGACCAATTCGGTAAAATAATTGTTTTCGTACCTGGTATACTCCCTTTTTTAAATCTTCGTCTGAAAACTCTATTCCACTCAGCAAAAGTGACACAAAATCCGTAATGTTAATCGGTGAAGGTATTGGCAGTTCCACATTTATTTTCACACCATAGTCTTTTAGATAAAACGTACGCGAGGTAGACTTGATCCCCGCTTTTCTTTCCCGCTCTCGTCTTAAGCTATGTGCACGATATATGTATTCGTCAATCATTCTTAATAGCTCTACATGATTTCTTTTTGACCTCGAAATCTGTCCAATTATATAATCAATAAAATCTTGAAGCGAGTTAAACTTTTTGTTTGATTTTAAATAAACTTTTTCGGCGATTTTCTCGCCTTTGTAAACATGTAAGCAGAAATCTCCAATCTTCTTAGAATCATTGATGTCGGGAATACTTCCTCCATCTTGATCTTTTTCGATATGTTTGAAAACCTGTGCCTTAATTGATGTCAAATAGTGGTTATAGAAGTCAGGTTTAATATCCAAGAAAAATGACGATAGGAATGTTGAAAAATTGATATCATTTTTTTTTATGGCAAAGTCTCCGTAAAGTAGCATCACTCCATTTTAAGAAAACAAGATTTTTTTTCAAAGTCATAATTTTTACAACTATTTCTGTTACTTCAGGCTTGCTGGGTTCTGCTGCAGTTGATTGTCGACTTCTTTTCATCACACTAGTTTTTTTTTCTTCGGTACTGCCTATGGAACGTTTAAAAACATTGCTGGTTGGCACAGGTTTTTCTCTAACATTGTCTCTGTTATTCCAACACGTCAACCACTTTCAAGCTTGCAACACGTTGGCAGTTTATTTTCGAAAGATGTAAGTGTGTTTTCAGGGTAAATACTCAGAGAGCTATTCCTTAAGAGGCATACGTAGAATTCATCATCTGTAACTGTTACAGGCATTTCAAATTATTTTCCAAGCCAGGTCTGGTACACTCGAACTACGCACTTTTTTTTCTTTTAGTCTCTCACTCTGTCGAACAGGATGTTTTCTGACGGGATGATCAGCCGTGTATTGATTAGGAACGAACCGAGAGGGCCTTAATATAGAGTGACTAAGCAGTTCCTGCTTTTCCACGTCCGCCATACTTTCAGAATCTTCTTCACCTTCTTTCTCCATTTTAAAGACATTGGAACCCTCATCATCAAGATTGTCTAACTCACCTAGAACGTCTTCTACTTCATCAGGACTCATATCAGCAGGTACTGTGTATTGTGTTATTCCGTCATCACCAGTTATTATCCTATAACCTTTATCAGTTGAAGTTTTCCTAAATTTCGATGGTGGCTTCAGACTTTTTGCTATTCTACTTTCTGATAGACGCCGCTTAGCTGCAGCCGATTGATTCAAATGATTCAAACAATTTTTTCACTCGTACAGGGGTACTTTGTGTAGGTTTCTCATCTCTAAAAACATATTTAGTTTGTGTCGTGTTGTCTCGCAAGTTTTTCTGTTTCTTGCGTACATGCTCGCTCGATGAAGGCATTTGAGTTTTTCTCTCTAGAAATCCTTTACTTCTACGACGTGTGTTTAAAAATTTTATAAGTTCGTTTCGATAATGATACCATTTGTCTTTATCGCTGAATTTTTCACTTTTCAATATGTTTATTTTACTAAGATAGGCAATAAAATATCGAACAAGCTCTGCTTATTAGAACTTTCAATAGTGTCTTTCAAATTTGCATATACTTCAGGAGACAGAAGATTACTGTTCCTATACATATTTCTCAATTAGTGAACCAATCACCCCTGAAAGTACATTGCCCAGTAATACCGGTCGAAATCCGCCTTGTTGAATTAGTACTTTACGTTGTCGCGGAACTGATCGTTTAGCATCGACTAGCTTACGCATACACTTTTTATATTTACAGAGACGGTTATATATCTTTCCACGAAGTCTGTGGTTACCATTCAACGTATTCAATGTGATTTCGCAAAGTGTTTTAATTACCTCTGGATCGACATTCTTAAGTATAGCATTTTTCAAACCCGGCCGAGCACGTCTAAGCACGTATAACATAAGCTTGTTGTCCTTTAATCGCTTCATTCGTGGCACCATTCTCTTGCTTTAAACTATCCTTTGATCAATAACACGTTACAAAGTTTTTGTTAAATAAATTAGTACGGAAACGTAATATATCATTCGTATTCTGAGTCAGGTATCTTAATAAATAGCTGTGTGGTGTCTGCGTGATTTCTTTATATATTCTCACAAGCTCCTTGCTACTTTCAGGATAAATCTGTTTAACAAGATGATGAAATTGACTTTTATCACGCGGATTCTTGAAGCATACCAGATATTTACAGTTCAATGATATGTCACGGCAAAATTTTCCCTGATGAAATACATTTTGTGTTACCAATATCACCGAAAAATTTCTATGATGTGTTCCTTTAGTGAACAGTTCGCAAACTTGTCTTGAAAACGCGTTTAACATCATATCGTCCAAAACAATAAGTGTCGGCTCATTTGCATTATTCACAAACTCTTCTGGAATCGTACTCAAGAATTCGATATTTTTAAAACCTACTTTTGTTGGAACAGCTTGAGTTTCAGCATTACACCAAATAACCTTCTTCAACCGAGGCTGTATCATAAAAACATTTCTAAGAAGTGTCTCTATAAAACTCGTCTTGCCACATCCAGATGGACCAGCAACCATCATTGTGAAGGGGTGAATAAAGTGCGTCATTTTTGCAAATTTTCACAGATTTTAACATAAAAACAAGTTAACGGCCTATATTTATACATTTAATCGTTATGAGTAGAAGGCAAATTGTCAACGAGTTACACAGACTTGCTCGTAAAAATTTAAAACGACGTCGGGTCACTATCAGAGCTATTGATGATTTATGGCGGGCGGATTTGGTTGATATGAGTGCATACTCATCAGAGAATCGAGGCTACAAATTTCTTCTTACAATAATTGACACTTTTTCCAAGTACGTTTGGGCATTACCAGTCAAAAACAAAAGCGCTAATGAAGTGACGCAGGCAATGGAAACAATTCTCGAGCAAAGACGTATTCCCAGAAATCGGCAAACAGATGACGGAAAGGAACTTTTCAACAAAAGATTTCAACATATTATGAAAAAGTATGAAATCAACCACTATTCAACATTTAGTGCTTTGAATGCATCGATTGTAGAGCGCTTCAACAGAACTCTAAAGGGTATTATGTGGAAGAACTTTAGCATGAATGGAAATTACCGCTGGTTCGATTCCTTACAGAAGCTAGTTGCCCGATACAACAAAACAAAGCATCGAGTTATTAATATGCGCCCAATAGATGTTAATACATCGAACGAAGTGCAATTACTCTCGGACGTTTACAGGAAAGTTAAGGTAACATCACAACCCAAATTTAAAGTTGGTGCGCATGTGCGCATAAGTAAGCATAAGAAGATTTTTGAAAAGGGTTACACCCCTAACTGGTCTACGGAAATATTTAAAATAAAAGAAGTCAGAAAAACACAGCCCCGTACGTACACATTGGAAGACTATCAGAGAAATTTGATACAAGGAGGGTTCTATGAGCCTGAGTTAACTACAATGAAACACCCTGATGCATACCTTGTTGAGAAAATGATAAGAAGAAGGGGAAATCGTGTTTTTGTCACATGGCTTGGTTTTCCTTCTCATCATAATTCCTGGATAAATATAAAAGACGTGCTCTAAAAGTGAACAACATTCATTCGAGATGTTGTGTTTAAAGCGAGAATATGATCGCGTCAAGACGTTTGCCAATCTAAACATTGATGAAAGAAAAATACTTAAACTTGCGCAAAGTGGATTTTTTTACACAAACATAAAAGACCAGGTCAGATGTTACTTCTGCTCGGTCACCATGGATGCATTCAACGCACCTACCAATGTCGAGAGTGAGCACTTGCTATTGTCACCGGAATGTTTCTACGCCAACGGAAAAGACGTTTGTGAACCTTACGATACACCTATTACAACAAAAAAATGTTCCAGAACAGCACTGTTTGTACAATCTATTAAAATGTTTTGGTCTTGGATTTTTTGTTGGTGGATTTATATGTGAAGCTGTTTCAATATACAATTATTTTTCCAAGTAAAATGTGAACCATTTTATTTCAATATAAATTTGTAAAAATACAAATCCAATAAAGTTTCTTGTCACTTATACAAATAATTGTTTTTATTTACCTAAAATTCCCACCCCCACGTCCCACCTAAATGCCACAAAGAAAATACAACACCTGAACATTGACATTGACTGGTGTTTTAATAAAAACCATGGACTTTTGATCCCCTGTCCTTTACTTGCGTAATGCTAAAAGTATAGGAAAGTCCGATCCTTACTACTGATGTATCTACAACCGGAGTCCTTCCGCACCAGTCGCAATCTTCATCTTGGCATAGAAACCAAACGTCGAATTCATTTACTCAAAATAATCTGCCTCCGACCTTAGAATTCAATCAAGAACCTTCAACCTCGTTTTCACACAATGTTCGACCATCGACTTTGACTTCTTTGGATCATAGACCTTCGACTTCAGTGACAACAGTCACGAAGATAAACTCTTCGACTAGCAATGCTTCAAAAACGGTATTGTTGGCAACAGCACTAGTAACGGTTGAGTCTTCGACTGGATTTATAACACTACGAGCTTTGCTGGATCAAGGTTCACAGGCCTCAATCATTACTGAGAGTGCTGCTCAAAGAATTGGTGGTAAAAGACGATCGACAAACATCACCATAGCTGGCATTGGAGAGACAAAGAGTACTTCGACGAATGGAAATTTGGAAATTAAACTTCGCACCAAAACAAACGAATATTTGAAAGTAGATGATCTCGTTTTGAGAAAGTTGACAAATTTCATCCCATCGCAAACAATTTCCATATCAATTCGAGAACAGATTGGAAATTTAGATCTGGCTGATCCTCACTTTGACCAACCGAGTAAAATTTATATGTTATTGGGAGCTGAAGCTTACGCTCAGTTGTTACTTGGAAAAATTCGAAAATTGACTCTAGGTCCAGTGCTACAACTTACTAAGCTAGGCTGGATAATAACAGGTAGATTCAGTGACAACAACTCGCAAGTAGTGCACACATTTAAGGTGCAAATAGAGGAGGACGTCAAAATTAGTGAGCAACTTAAACATTTTTGGGAGATTGATGAAGTTGGAAAGGAAAAAAATATTACTCCAGAAGAAGAAGCATGTGAAGAACACAATAAGGTAAATGTCAAGAGAAAGCAAAACGGTCGATATCAAGTTCGGTTGCCATTTAGAAACACAGAGAGTCAAAATTCTCTAGGGTTTTCCAGAGAAAATGCAATCAAATGTTTAATGCGGATGGAGAAACGCTTCGAAAGGGACAGAAATCTTCAAGAAGAATATTCAGCAGTATTGAAAGAATATATAAGTCTAGGTCACATGAAGGAAGTTCCCTTTTGTAGAGAAGTCACGTTTGAATCTGGAAAAATAATCAGTACAGCTAACTTCCTTCCACATCACGCAGTGCATAAAGAAAGCACATCTACAAAATTAAGAGTGGTGTTTGATGCATCAAGGAAAACAAGTTCTGGTGTATCTTTGAATGATATATTATTGACAGGACCGACTATTCAGAGCACCATGACATCAATTTTCATAAGATGGAGGCTAAAGCAGTTCGCAATGGTGGCCAACATTGCTAAAATGTACTGACAAATAGATATGCATCCGGAAGATGCAAAATTTCTGAAAATTGTTTGGAGGCAACAGCCAACTGATCTAGTTAAAGACTATGTTCTGACTACCGTAACCTTTGGAACTACTTCAGCGCCGTTTTTAGCTATCAGAACTTTACACCAATTAGCAATAGATGAAATTGAAAGATATTCAATTGCAAGTAAAGCAATCTTCGAAGAGTTTTACGTAGACGACTTATTATCTGGAGGAAATAGTATACAAGAAAGTATTATCAAAAGAGACGAACTCATTAAATTGTTGAATTCTGGCGGTTTTAAATTGAGAAAATGGATAACAAACGACAAACGAATTTTAGAAGGAATCCCATCTGAAGACATTGAAATGCAAGATGCAATCAAAATGGATATGGATAATGGATACGAATCGCTAGGAATAATAAGGTATCCGCTAGCAGACTTCTTCACATATCGACTGAAGAGGCACAAACAATTAGAACCATACAGAAAACGCTCGATTTTATCGGAAGTTGCACGTCTCTACGATCCATTAGGTTTGATAGCGCCTATTATAGTATCAGCTAAAATTTTACTACAAGCACTATGGTTATCTGGGCAAGATTGGGATGAACCAATACCAACTGCACTAAACACGGAATGGATGACATTATTGAGCCAATTACCGGAAATAGAAAACGTTAAAATCCCAAGATGGGTAGCTTACCAACAAAACTCGAAAATAGAACTTCACGGATTTTGTGACCCCTCTCAACGTGCAGCAGTAATTTATGTGGTGGTGCGTGCAGGCTCGGCTGTCAGCAGTCACCTATTAATGGCTAAGACCAAAGTGGCACCAGTGAAGCCAGTCAGTATTCCACGATTGGAGCTAGGCGGAGCTGTACTATTGTCTAGACTGCTAATAGAGGTTACAACATCATTAAAAATTGAAAACACCTACTTGGCTATGGAGTGACTCAGAAATCGTTCTAGCATGGCCGAAAAGTCACCCCACTCGATGGACTACATTTGTATCCAACAGGACAGCTCTCATCCTTGAGAAACTGACAACATACCATGGCGATATGTTCCATCTAAATGCAATCCAGCAGATGTAGCTTCCAGAGGAGTAAAACCAATCGATTTAACACATAATAAGCTATGGTGGCACAGACCAAGCTGGTTATCCGAAGACATCGATGCATGGCCTAAAATGCAAGATATCAAATCAGTTGAAGTCGAAAAACGAAAACATTCCATTGTTAATGTAGGAATACACAAAGAAAGTTTCTTAGACACTTGGTTACAAAGATATTCAACATTATCGAAACTAATTAGAATCACCGCTTATTGCTTCCGTTTTCGCAGATCGAAAATAAATCGAACAGAGAATCCACCATATTTAACCAGTGAAGAGCTGCGACATTCATTCGAATTCTGGATCAAACACGCTCAACAAAGTGAATACTCACAAGAAATAGCCTGTCTTTTGAATAACAAACCAATTGCAAAAAAAAAGGAAATTGGTCAAATTAAACCTCTTCATAGACAAGACTGGATTAATACGTATGCTAGGTCGTCTAAAAAATGCACAATTGAGTTTTGATGAGAGGCATCCAATAATTCTCCCACGAAACGGAAGGTTCACTGAATTAATGTTGCATCAAGTCCATCAACAACCTTGCATGGACAAACTCAACTAATGCTGAACACTTTGAGAAAAAAATTTTGGTTGATAGATGGTCGCAACCGCATCAAACATTTTGTACATAAGTGCATCCGCTGTTTTCGGACCAAAGCGAACGGGGCAACTCAGCTGATGGGAAACTTGCCAGCAGCTCGCGTAACTATTTCTCGCCCATTCACATATACGGGGTTTGATTTTGTGGACCATTCGACATAAAAGACAGGCGAGGAAGAGGTAGTAAAACATCAAAGGGCTACGTGGCTATATTTATTTGTTTAGTAGTGAAAGCTATACATATCGAAATTGCTAGTGACCTATCGACACAAGCATTCCTTGCAGCATTACAAAGATTTATGGGAAGACGAAGATTTAGTGGACATATGAATTCCGATTGTGGAATAAATTTTGTCGGGGCATATGCTGAATTGAGAAGCAGATTTCGAAGGCGCCAACATCAACCATCTCGAAAGATGGCAAACAACACAAAAGATAACGCAAAATTTCTGGAAACGGTGGAAACCCGAATTTTTGAATCGCTTGCAACTTAGGCCAGAAAATAATTTACAACAGAAAACAATGTCAAAGTGGGCGATTTGTGTATACTAAAGGATGAAAAATTACCTTCTTATCGTTGGCCATTAGCCAGAATTATAGAGGTTCATCCGGGAAGCGATTCTCTAGTACGAGTAGTAACCGTATGGTCAAATGGAAAGACATACAAACGATCAGTCACGAAAATTGCACTAGTACTTACGCAAAATATACCATAAGAAATGCACCTTTTAATTCCTTCTATCAATATGTTCCTTACACATCCTTTTCATCCATGAGACCTTACCACATCAAATAATATCGAGAAACTACTTAACGTGAGAAGTCTTTGGAATTCCATACAAATCAGCGATGGCATAGGTGGACGCCCAGCATAGGTGAGACAACTTCACCATGCCAAAACTGAGTTGAACGAATGCATCAGCTTAACCGGCACCTCCGACAAAACATTATCGATCGTAATCCAGATCTAAATAGTATCCAGACCCGGACGTGACATACAAACAACATTTATCAAAATATATTAGCCAACTAATACTTTCCATTTCAGAAGTTAGCCCAATGAATAATACTGAGGCACTACACACACCTCATCTGGGAAAGAATGTTACGACATAGCAGCGGCCTCTCCAACACGGGAGCCTGAAAGGAAAAAAAAACAAAAAAATCGAATTAAAGATAAAAATATATACTTATCTAAAGTCAGTTTCCAATGTTATCGTTCAGTATTTTACTTTGATGACAATTGTCACTTAACATTTGTCATTTGACACTACATGCTAAATGCCCATTCACAATTGTTTTTTTTTTTCACTAAATATTCACCGTGAGTAAGAATACTGGTAAAACTGGAATTATAGCAAGTGAATTAGGAGTAAGTTGTATAACAAATAGAAAGTACCGAAATTTTCACTGAACAGTTGTTTTTTGAATATAGATGATGTGCGATAGAATCGGTCGTTAGAAAATTGATATAGTTGATTGAAATTTGAAATTAGTTATAAAATCTAGTTAAAGTAAAATAAAGAATTATTAAACCATAATCCGTGACGGTGTTTTAATTGTATAGTTGGTTTTAGCTAGAATAGGAAGTGTGTGCCAAATGTGCTGGGAATCATCTTACCCACGCGTGCACAGTAACATCTTTAAAATGCAATAATTGCATAATTAAAGCAGACAGCTATGAGTGCCCGGAATTTAAAAGAATGATTAAAGTTAATCAAAAGCGAATCAACTATGGATATTAGAACAACAGCAAAGGAAAAAAATTAGTCTTTCAAACATCTTCTACGCAAACGTTAGAAGCATTCGCAATAAGATTGACGACATCAATATTTATTTATGTTCCAAAAAAAAAAACATCGATTTGTAGTTCTTAATGAAATATGGATATATGGCAACGAACAGAAACTCTACACGCCGAGAGAATATACAGGCTATTTTTGCACAAGACAATCGGGCCGTGGAGGAGGCACAGCAATACTTGTGAAGTCATACATTCGCTCAAAGCTTGTCAGCATTTCTGATAAATATAACACTATAGTTTACGACGAATTCTACTCAACTATCGAGAAATTAATCACTGTAACCGATACAAATATTGATATTTTAACATCTTCTGCCATATCCAGCGAATATCTCGATATAATTGCGTCAAATAATGAAGTTGTATTTAACAAGACTAAGCCAACACGCATCACTTTGACGTCCAAAACACTACTCGATCATTTGATCATACAACATCAAAACATGAGTGAACGTATGTCCTACAATGATGATGACTGGCCCGGCTTAGACCATAAAGTAATCAATTTATCCATCAAAAATTTCGTCAAAGCCAAAATACGGCCTCAAAAATTTTCAATGAGCATAAATTCATTTCATAAAGATTTCTTAAGGCACTTCATAGCTGGTCTTCGAGGGTCTCCAACTTCTGACTTTGATGAGCTGATTGAGAAAATAACCGAAGCTAAGGCAAAAGCAACAATAACGAAACAAGTTTGTGTACAAGTACAATCTTGGATCACTAAGAATGTAATTGATGTTTCAAATCGAAAACGAATTGCTTACAAAAAACACAAAGCGGATTCAAGCTCCACGTCCAAAAGCAGATCTATTTTGCTATGAAGAAGGAATCGAATCGAGCTATTATGGAGGCCAAAAACATTTCTACAGGAATAAGTCTGAAGCTTCAGCCGGGAATATCTCCAGATATTGGCAACTAGTAAATGAGCTCCTGTCTAAACAACAAAACAAATCATCAACGTGCATAGAAGAACTGTTGATAAATGGAACATCCATTACAGACCCCAAAGAAGTAGCACAGCAGTTAAACAAATTCTTCGCTACCATTGGAACACTAGTCACCGAGCAACTGCAACTTTCATCACGCTCGAGTTTTTATATTGGGCTTAATATGTTCACTTCAATTCACTTACGTCACACTGATCCTGTTGAAATATCTGAAATAATCGATAACCTTAAATCAAAGGTTTCCCCTGGTCTGGATAGTATAACATCGGAGGTTAAATTGCTGAAATATCATATTTTGGAGTTTCTAATTACTGTAATATTATAAATGTCATATAATATTATAAATGCCATGTTATATTATAAATGGCTGCTATAATTTGGGTCACTATGTTTGTATATCTTGCGTGGCGAAATTGGTCGTCGCGTAGCAAGACTACATACAATAGTGCCACCGAATTAATAAAAACTAGGCTTGTTTAATTGACCCGTCTGTATGGTCGCCGACAAAGCTGGCGTTCCAGGCCCGGCGGACGCCTTGGGCGGTGTGGGTAGTAATACCCACCTGGGATATCAAACGGTGGGTAATTACTAGGGATTCCAATCCCGAACCATATTTTCAATCCCGGGATTACGGGATAGATTAGTTTGATGGGCTAGATTAGTTTCTGGCGGCATTTCATGATTGATTATTTTCATACTTTTGCAGCTCTTCTTGTAGCGTTAATTGACGACTACCTTGTTCTGGATTCAATATGGTTATTTACTAGGTTCTCTTCATTTTTTTGGCTACCAAGCATAGGGTTCAGCATCTAGATCATTGAAGTATTTATTTTAAATATTTGCGTTGCTTGGTTTCAAAATTAGAGATTTGATTTCACTTGGTAAATTTTTGCTAGTACAATGTGGATTCTGGAGATAGCTAACCAGATAGCTCAGTACACGGACGCTCTTTTATTCGGTCCAATATTGCAATTTTCATAGCATTCACAAGAATGGACCGTTTTTCTCCTAGCAGCCTAAATAAAAATCTTGATGAAGTATTAGCAGTGCATACATTTGCATCTTTGCGATTTAAGGCCTCCACAGTCAATTTTACAGGGAGTAAAACTTCAATAAGTTTCTGAATCGAATCAAACTCAGTTCCTTTTAATCGCTCTGGATATTGCAGGCCTATTAATGTATACTATTTTTCAAAATGGAAAACCGTTTAAACATTGTCAAGAGATTATTTCATCTTGTTTTACTATCCAGTAAGTGAGACAATTAAATGCCTTGCTCGGATTTGGCATAGTTTTGAAGATCGTTATTATTTTTCGTTGCAGCTTTTTGAAAATATAAAACTACCTTACGAACTTTCTTTATGCATGCGTTGATGTCCTTCGTCAGATCTAGCGTGTCTTGCAGGCGACCGGGTTCAACGTAGTAGGCTGATTCAGGAGCGAATCTTCGTGGTCGTCGTTCAGACTATCGGCTGCTTCATCAACACTTTAATACGGAATGGACCTCATATTATAGCGAACATCGCAAACTGCCAATTGGATGCTATGCGCCAAACAAATATGTTGCTCTGTACCAACTAGTCTGCCTACTTTTTGCATTTCGTTTGACCCATCAGTTACGATGGTAACAATGTCTTTTCCTAGAGAAACAGTAAACTCATATCTAGGTAGTTTCCAGCTGTCATTGATATTCTTACTCTGATATTAATTTACTAAGTAGATGTTTATATTTATATAGCGCCTATTTGCAGTCAAGGTCCATTCATCAAACATCAAACTGAACCGTTCACCTGAGAAACTAGCCTGTTATATCTTATTTTTTATTATTTTCTTTATCCTGCTTGCATAGCCAACAACCTTTTTTTGATTGTTGTTAAGGATTTTGGTAAATCTGTGTATGCATTCGCTAGTATTAATATCCTCAAATCAATCGATGTAATGCCGCGTTTACACACATGGCAAATGTTGGCGAGCCGAGTGTGTAAACGGTCCCCTTGTTTACTTTCGGCTGTTTTTTTTACATGTAAAGATATGGAGGGAAGTAATTTCACAAGTTCCTCGACGAAACGTTTGCCATATGTGTAAAACAGGCATAACGAATGCACTAAATGCGAAACAGTCTATACTTATTTATTTACAAACCCCTTGTATTTTCTTGTTAACTGTTACATCGGTTTGTTTTGCTCTATTCTTTACGCATTATGATGTGAGCTAATTGTTTTCTCATAAATATGGATTCTATTTGCACTTTTCGAGTCTTGCTGTAACTTGATTGCCGATAATGCTTGACTCCCGGCCCCGAAATCCCAGCCAATTTCTGATCCCGGAAATTCCGGGATTGGAAACCATCAATCCCGGGGTTTTCGGGACCAGAAATAGGCCGGGATCCCGGGATTGGATTCGCTAGTAATTACCCACCCTAAAATTTCGATTCTATATGCCACATTAATATAATGAAAAAATTGATAGTTTATTTCTTTATTTGTGGTGAAGAAGAATAAAGCAAAGACAGAATTTACGAATGTCTTCAACAGCAAAACAACCCTTTAAAACATATGATATCTGATGGTTTCTAAGGTACCCTAGAAATCGTAAGTGTTGCCCATAAAATAACATTTAAAGGCGCAAATTGTAGCCAGTATTACAGTCAAACACACTTTTAATTAATTTTACATATTGCAATGTTTTACGATCGAATAGATGGTCTGAAGCCGATAGCTCCAAGTCAAATGCGGCTTCTTGGAATCTGCAGATCCACAAATTGCGGATCAAATCTCTTGACTGATCTTAATAAAACTAAATAATATACCACTACATCACGGACCCAACATAAAAAATCCGATTTGATCCAGACGGGCAACTTTTGGGTGACACGTACCCTTCCTCAGCACCCTTTCAGTGTCACCATAGAGAAAACCAATGTTGTAAAGAGAAACGAAATACGAAAAGAGATACAAAATACAGAAAAAGGTGGGGTGCTTAGTTTTATGAGCTGGGGCCATCATGTTATGACCTAGAGCGAAATGTCAGAAAACGGCGATGATGAGCAAACATACCAGTTGATGAAAACTGGGCAGCATTGGGTAGATGGAGTGCTTCTTTTCTTTGTATCTTTATTCTATGGCTACAGCTACCCAGAATATCTATCCAATTACGTAGGATATTTTTTAAGCGATATATATTATGCTTAATGTATTTGAATAGTCAGAAATTACTCTCTTTAGCGTGAGGAGCCGGCTTTTGGTTTGTGTGACTGGTCTTGAGGCTCTTCAGCTCAAATGTAAATGCCTGAAAATCATATCTACCCAGCAACAAGAAGAAGAAAATAATAAGAACAAAGAGTAGCAAAACGAAAGGGGAAAGCTCTTTCCAAATTTCCGCAGCGATATTCCATGAACGAACACTCTATCGTGCACAGCATGCCTATGCTCTCAAAGTTTTATTTATAGCCTCATCGCCATCGCTACTAAAACCAAATTCCAGCGAAACCGTAAACCGTGCTGCACTTGCGAAAGGACAAAGAAAGAGAGTTAAGCAAGAAGAATGGTATAACTTCACCGCTCACACTTTGAATCTTCGCGCAAATTTTTTAATGTGCACATTTTCACTTCATATTTCAAAGTCAAAGCTCAATCACGTGATTTAAGGCGCCGATAGTAGCGTTGAAAACAAAATAGACAGGTTCATCATAAAGTTGAAAAGTTTTTATGAAGGACTCAAGGACAATACTTCCACAGTCGCGAAACAGCCAAGCGATTCTTTCGTTCCTGCGACATCATCAAGCAGTTCCAGTGAAAATTGTCGGTATGAACTTAAAACTAGTACAGGTAGCGGTAAGTTCATTCTCTAAAAGTTGGCTCGTTCGGCCTCTACTTTCCTCTACATAAACTATTTTGCATTATTTACTCTCTTTTGTGATTCACTAATGAAGTGGATATTTTTCATCGAAACGTTACGGACAGCTAGTTTAAACATATGTATACATATACAAAATTTTCTTATGGCTTTTTAAATTCCAATGTTTCCACATCGCTTATACCCAAAGTATATCAGAGATGGAAAACCCAGTTCCCGTTCCTCGATACAAATGAGGCCGATTTTTTGATTTGCAAAGTGTGCACAGACGCGATCGCAAAAAAAATAATACTTTCTTTTACTGCCTGTTATTTACAATCAAAGGAAACATGGGTGAACAGAGGCTTCAGCTATTGAAAGCAAGGGGTGGAACGGATCAAAGCACTTTCGAAAAGTTGTTTGGATCTCGAAAGTGTGGGGGCTTTAAAAAATCATCACTCTTCTGTGAACGTTGTCGAACTTCTTTCATCTGAAGCGTTGAAACAAATGGTGGATCACCGCACTACCTTGAAAAAAGTATATAGCACACTAAAAACTTTGAGGAAGCAAGGTTTAGCATTACGTGGAGCAAATAATGATGAAGATTCTAATTTTATAGCGTTTTAATGAGCGCGCGCTGAAGATGTGCTTGAGCTTGAGTCCTGGATAAAACGAACTGGTAGTAAATAGCTCCACCACGAGGTTCCGAACAAAATTATAGAACTTATGGCTACAGAAATTCTGTTAAGGAACATGGAAAAAATTAAGGAAGCAGAATTTGTCGCAATAATGTTGGATGGAACTGCAGATATATCCAGGACGGAATAATTTTCTGCTTACATTAGAGTTGTATCTGAAGAGCTCATAGCAAATTAGTACTTCATTGAATTTTATACAACATCCAACGAGAAAGCTGAAACATTGTTCAACCTCGTGAAATATGTTTTCTCACGCTTCAATTTGCTTGTTTCTAAACTTAGGAGCCAATGCTACGATCATGCGGCAAACGTTTCTGGGCCAGTTTCAGGACTTCAAGCGATAATGAAAGCCACCGCAATAAATAATTCACCTTTTTCGTGTTATTTATGTACATTATGCTAATAAATGAATAAATGTGCAAATGTTAAATGATTTTTCAATATATCCCAGCCACCAACTTATCTACAATAATCGACAGTTATTTACTACCCACCCCGGAAAAATGTGTTCCGCCGCCCCTGTGGTGTTCCAAGACAGACTAGCTTTATTGTCTAATGTCCGATCTTAAATACTAACATTTTCGTTAAATTACTAAGTGAAAAATATATGTACTAAAATGTACGGATTTGGTTTTCGATGTTATTTTTAATGCTAAGTGTACTTGTTTGAGTCTTCGCTAAGTTAAGTCTCTAGCCACTGCCGGGGCATAGAAATAAATGAGAGCATACACACAGAGCCACCGTGTCCGGGCCACAATTCTATACAAAAACAGTGGCTGAGGATTCAGTGGCCGGACACTGAGTGTCTCGTGTGAAACGGCTCTAAAGGCCTCTGTAAACGCTCAAACCTGGTACGAGTAAACATGGTACTTAGACCAAGTTTGAGTGGATGTTGTACGTGTGCGGGTATGTACTTGTACCTGCTTTTTGGTCTCACCAACGGTTCGACCTAAATCAAAGCTGGTTTGATTTTTGTCGATGTTTGTGGGCGGATCTCTGGGTTGGTGGTACCATGTACTAGTGATTGCGGACTCGTTTGTCAACATTTACTCGCACATGTCATTTTCGTTCAGATTTCGTGGTGTGAATATCGTGAGTTGAAGATGGCAAGCATTCCAAACAATAGTGCGTGGAGAGATTTTTTGAGTGCCTGAAAAATTTACCTTCTTTGTGGAAGGTAAAAGATGAGATATTTAAGAACAGAGATGAAAAGAAAAAAGCCTGGGAAAAACTTTACGAAAATTTTAAATTGGTGGATGAGAACGCAACTATGGAAGATTTGAAAAAAAAGAGTTCTGAACATAATGTCTTGCTACAGACGAGAACTAAAAAAACTCTAGCGCACCTGAACCGCTAGAAAACTAATTTTCGAAGAAATTGTCTTTGAGTGACAAAAAAGTGTGGAAAGACGTAATACACTGTTTTGTAGAATCATATCAATCATTCCTTATCCAAAGCAACAAAACTCAACTATAACAGATATAATTCAGTGCTGGCAACACTTTCCGAATGAAGCAGCAATAAGTTTACCATAACAAGCTCATACTCAAATCAACGTAACCTTTGAATTTCGTTCTCTTCGCAGGAATCATATCAACCATTCCTTATCCAAAGCAACAAAACTCAACTATAACACAAATAATTCAGTGCGGGCAACACTTTCCGAACGAAGCAGCAATAAGTTTACCATAACAAGCTCATACTCAAATCAACGTATGCTTTGAATTTCGTTCGAAGGTTTCAGCGGTTAAACGTTGTTTGAGGCTGCCATCCGAAAAATGTTCAAAACTCGAAAAATTTAAAAAAGAATTCCTTATTTTTTATTGCAAATGCTTTGCATATGAGAACGTTGTTTGAAGCATCTGTTGGTGCAATATTTACGGAAATGGCTAATGCTGGTTAGCCTGTATCAACAGCAAAGCATAATACATACCAATTCTGCTTCACGCTAAGTTAACCCCAACCAGTAAATTTCGTTTCGATTGAATCACTGCGCTGGAAGTTATACGGGTGAAAAAATTTTAGGGTTACCACCCTCAAAATTTATCAAATTTTCAAAGCATTAATATTTTTTGTTAATTTTCATTGCAGGATCATTTCCATTTGGAAATCTAATGACATAATCGCTCAGTAAAGAAATTAAACAAAATTACAAAAATGGTCATAGCTGGCAGCTCTTTCATGATTTTGGTATGAAATTTCTATGACATTTGGTTTACATTAAAGTCCATTTGCTGCGTGCACTTCGTTTTGATTTTTACACTGGACCGGAAGTTATAGGGAAATAAGCTTTATTTTGCTGAGCAAATTTGCAAGTTTTAGGAGACAAAAATCACCATAGCTGGCAACTCTATTCTAATTTTTCAGCCAAATTTTCATCAAACGTTACATAAAATAAGATCCAAGTATTGGATGAATCTTGTCAAAATCTGATGGCTGAATCGGAAGTAATAGGCCAAAAACCGGTTTTTTTTCTGGGTGATTTTTCAAGATGGTACCACTGGCACAGGGTTGCCCGCATTTCAAAATCACTTCTATCAGACCTGGTCCTAGCTAATACCAACATGTCCTGTAAATTTCATTATGATCGGATAATCCGGTCGTCAGTTCTCGTGAACAGAACTTTCGAGTGCTGAAAATAGAGGTAATTTGGTGATGGGTTGCCGTTCTTGTGCAAATCGGAATTTTGAACATTTTAATGTGATATGATGGATAAAGGTTGAAATTTATCAGTGATCTGATTTTTTTGTCAAAAATCAAAAATTTTTCAGGAAGGTCAATGATTTGAAGGTTTTTTATTCAGGAGCCTGCCGTAGCTACAGGGTTACCCGCACTGTCCTAAAAATCCATATGTGCTAAATTTTAGTCAACATTAATACGCTCTGGAAATTTCACGATGATCCATTGTTTTTCTTACAAGTAATGACAAATCAAAATTTGAAAAAAAATCTTTGCCTACTTTTAGGCACCCTGCACCCACACACGACTCACAATTTCCAATTTTTTATCATAAACGAGCTTAGAACATAATTACTTTTCATTCCCAATACTTTTCTTTAGCAAAACTTTTCACTGCTTGGAAATATAGGAGTACATCAAAATTCACTAAAACGCTCGCCGCCGCCAAAAGGTTTAGAATATCTGAATTTGAGAAAGTCGTGGACCTACCTACTATATACATCTACGTTCTCCGAAAATTTCAGCTCAATCGAATCGGCCACTCCAGAGATTATCTCCCTTAATCATTTTGCTGATATATATATATATATATATATATATATATATATATATATATATATATATATATATATATATATATATATATATATATATATAAAGATATATGAATTTTCGGCGAAACGAGTTTAATACTATTGTTCTTCGAACATTAGTAATAACAAACAGTAAAAAATTTGGATGTAGCTCGGAGACAGTGTATGTACCTAGTCTGTGGTATTTTGATTGTTTAGAATTTTTAAAGGACCAAGAAAAGCAAACGGCTGGCCTATCAACGATGGAATTAGGTGACGAATATGAATTTGTAGAAACTGGAACAGGAAGTAAATGCTAAACTATAATTTTTATAGTTCTTGAAAAATTATTTTATTCATGTTTCAGGAAGCAACAGAACTCCAAAACTCTCTGCCCAAAAAAAGAAAAAACCGATAATGCAGCATATGGCAGAGAGAAATGAGTTACTTCGGATTGCGGTAAATAATATATGGTATGTCAGTTGCCTAAAGAGGACATTTCAGAAGACGAGGCGGAAATTTACGCAAAAACTTGGGCAGTTTCCTTTCGGAAATTGTCCAATATCCAACAAATTTATGCCAAAAAGGCAATAGAAGAGATTTTGGTGCTCGGGCAATTAGATAAGCTGTCGTTGAATTTAGTATCAACTACGAATTCAGCTACATCATCTACACCATCGACACCTATTTTTGGAATTTCCCCATCTTCTTCGGGTAGTATGCGTTTTCAAACGCCTCAAAATATTCAGGAACAGCCGATTGTATTTACCATGAATGCAGAAGACGTCGTTGAAAATTATGAAAGCATAAATGATTAAATAACAGATGTTCAATTTTCGTAATCTTACACATATCTTGTACAGGTATTACTATATTAATATTAATTACATTAGTTTAGCTTAAGAAAAATATCAATAAAGTTTACTTTAAAATAAAAATTTTTTTTCTAAATGCGAGTTTTTCCATGGTACTGCCCCTTCACTATTGAAATAACGACAAAAGCGTTGACTTATATTTTTAGCGCTCGTCGATGAGTTTCTTGCTTGAGTGGGATTCAAATTTGTCATCTGTGAGTCATTTAAACGTCAGGATCCTGACTAAATTACTCCAGTTTCTATGTCAAAAAAACTATATACAAAACTATAAATTTATCACTTGCTAAATGTGACATTAACTCGACTAATTTTTACGAGAAGCGTATGCAAGTTCGAGTAAATAGGTCTCACCTCTATCTACTGTCTGCGGATTTTTATTCGAACCAAGTTTACTCGAACCATGTTTGAGCGTTTACAGAGGCCTTAAGGCCCGTTTGACACGAGAAACTCGGTGTCCGGCCACTGTGTCTCTAGCCACTGCTGGGGCATAGAAATAAATGAGAGCATACACACAGAGCCACAGTGTCAATTATATCCAAAAACAGTGGCTGAGGATTCAGTGGCCGGACACCGAGTGTCTCGTGTGAAACGGCTCTAATTTTAGTGCTCACAACTTTCTTAAAATAGCGCTAAAATCACCAAGTGAATATTTTTAATATGTAATGACATTTGTGTGTGTTTACATTTTAGTATTCACAACACCCTATTCCTTTGGGAGAAACAATTTCATTTCTTGTAGAAAGGAAATTTTTTGAACACAGATCCATACTTTACAATTTCGATTACAATTTTGTTGATAAAAGCTTTTTTTGTACCAAAATAGCTTAGTTTCGATTTTTTATGTCATAAATGTTTAGTGATTTAACTTATGTGATAAGTGTGGTATTCTTTTTTTTTGTATTGTTTTGTAATTTAGTACTCTTTTTGTTAAAAAAAATAGTTATTCACTGATTTTGTAATAATTTGTGTATACATGTATGAAGTTTTTCATCAATTTCGTGTCAAATAACAATGTACTTACAATAGGTCTGTTCCCGTACTTCAGCAAACTGCAGCAGTAACAGAATTTGGCAGCTGGCTTCTTTTTGCTGCAAAATTTGGCTTGCATTTGGCTTGCAGCAAAAGTACAAAAACGACTTGCTGCGAATCTATTTTAATATATTATAATAGATTCAAGTACGGGAACAGACCTAATACTTATATACAAATACGTTTTTATTGTGTTTTTACTAATGTTCGAAGAACATTAGTATTAAAATCGATTCGGCCAAAAATTCATATTTCCATATATATATATATATATATATATATATATATATATATATATATATATATATATATGTACAAAAAATTTCAGTGAGATAATCTCGGGAACGCGCCATCCGATTGAGCTGAAATTTTCAGGATACATTGGTGTATATGCAGAATAGGTCCAGGTTTCTTTAAATGTCAGTTATTGTTAACCTTTTGGCGCCGGCGGCCATTTAAGTGATATTTTTAATATACCTATTATTTCGTGCACAAATAATTTTCGCAAAAATATGGTTAACGAAATAAATTTTTAACGTGTTTTACATATGAATCGGATAATGCTTTGGAATTTTTTAACCCTATGTGTGCGCTGGGTGCCTAAAAAGAGGACGGGAAAATTTGAAAATTTTTAAATTTCGATAACTTTTGACAGAGCTATTCAATCATTACGAAATTTTCAGGACATATTGATATTATTTAGTTGTAGATTTGTTTAGATTTTAATGAGCGTGCTGGTAACCCTGTAGCTAGGGCAGGCACTGAAAGTGAAAACCTCCAAATCATCGTCTCTCTTGAAAAAATGCCGTTTCTTCAAAAAACAGCCATTCATATGTAAATCTTGTGCTTTTTTTACAAAGCCAAAAAAAAAAGTTATGGTATAACGGGCACGCCTGGTAACCCTTGCCCAATTTACCTATATTTTTAGCATCAAAAATTTCTGTTCACGGAAACTCACGATCCGATAAGCAGAATTATTTGAAATTCACAGAATATGTTGGCCTTAAATAGGACCAGGTCTGATAGAAGTGATTTTGAAATGCCAGTGATTCTGTGCCAGTGGTGCCATCTTGAAAAACCACTAAAAAAGATAACCGCTTTTAGCCCTATAAATTCTGATTGAATCGTTCGATTTTGACGAAACTCACACAATTGCTGGACCTTACTTTAAGCCACGTTTGGTAGAAATTTGGTTGAAAAATTCGGTTGGAGCTGGCAGCTATGATAATTTTGGTGTCTTCATTTAAAAAAAAAAAAATTTGGAAGTGAAAACATTCAAACCATCGAATATTCAAAAAAATGTCCGTTTCTTACAATAAAACCAATCTGTATATAAATCTTATGTTTTATCTACACGTTCAAAATAAAACTTTGGAAATTTCATGTCGGACAAGAACGGTAACCCTCTCCCAGTTTACCTATATTTTTAGCATCAAAAACTTCTGTTCACGGAAACTCACGAACCAATAATCAGATACAGCTAAAATTTACAGAATGCATTGGACTTAAGTAAGACCAGATTTGATAGAAGCGATTTTGAATTGTGGGCAACTCTGTGCCAGTGGTGCCATCTTGAAAAATTACAAAGAAAAAAACTGCTTTTTGCCCTATGAAATGTGAATAACCTACCAGATTTTCATGAAATTGACACAGTAGCTGAACCTTACTTTAAACTCTGTTTGATAGAAATTTGGTTGCAAAATTCGATTGGTACTGCCAGCTATGGTAATTTTTGTATCTTTAATTTTGAAAATTCGCTCAGGAAAATAAAACTTTTTGCACTATAACTTCCAGTGCAGTCATGAAATCAATACGAATTTCAGACAATTAATGAAACCTGTCATAAACATTATTGATTGATATATTTGATATATTCTTGGCTTTGATACTGGCGAAAGGTTGCCAGCACGAGTCGGTTGTGCTACTTTTGTATCAATAAATGCTTTCAGTTAGTATTCATACCGGAAACATTTACAATGAAAATAAATAACCGATGTTTCAATTCCCTAAGTTCTGCAAATTTTTCGGATCGCAGCCCCGAACACCAACTTCAGTTACAGTGCTGCGGACACTGAGCATTTTCTTCATTGTTGTTGTATAAGATGCTGCTTTCAAAGTTTGGTGAAATAAGCAACTGATAACGAATATAATTAACAAGTGTTTTTCTTTCATAAACTTTGAAACCCATGCCAGTGGTAATATCTGAAACCTTCTACCATATGAGTTACAATGCATTCTAGAGACCAAAGTAAAACGTGGCATTTGAAACAGTTTGGCCGTAATAAGCAGCACATGTGGTGGAATATGCACTCAAAACCTGCACGATTCTTCTACTGTTCTTCGAACATTAGTGTTTCTAGCGGTTCAGGTGCGCTAGAGTTTTTTTTGTATAATATTTTCATATTTTTGATACTTTAATAATATGGTTTAAATCAAAGGTTTTGATGTTTTCTGTTTCCTAATATATATGAGTTAACTACATTTCTTTTTAACATTTTGTATAGTTTGTGGTATTTTTTTGTTTGAAATTTAATTTTTATGTTTTCATTTAAAGTCTCTATAAAATTCAACGAGTTCAGTTTTAGTCTAAATATTTTGTTTTATTAAATTGGACATACTTTGTACAAAGTATATTCGATAAACTATGTAAAATAATAAATGTTTTACCTTAAAGTTCAAAAGTTTATTTCAATTTCTGAATTAGTTTTATTCTTTTCTTTGATTTGTTCTTTCATATTTAGCATGAAATTAATGCTGTTTCTCAGCTTGATTTGTAGTTCATTTATGTAATTAAATTGAATGAAGTTTTCAATTATTCTCTTAGTTGTTTTGTAGATGATTATTTTCATCGGTTCGTTTTTATTTGCATTTTTTGTAGCATTCTTATGAGCATGTTTTTGAATTTTTCTATATTAGATGTTTTTGGAATTTTGTGGCTCTTGTTTCGGCACACATTTGATATCTTCTCTAATGGCAAAACTAATTTTGATAGATTATCACTGCATCTAACCGTACTTTTATTATTTTCCATTATCATTCTTGGAATATTCGTTATATCAAATTTTCTATATCAGCGTTCGAATCGCTGTTGCAAAAGAAGGCTTCTTTAGGCTTCATATCGTGTTTTGGTTTTGTTAATCTTTTAACGTTAATCGTAGAACTACTGTTATATAAATCAGCTTTCTTATGTTTTGTATTGTGAGTTGGTTTATGCAATTTTTCGGATTTGCTTTTTTTTTGTCTTACCCTGAAATTTTTTGTTTTTGATTATTTTTCTAGAACATGGTAATACATTTTTGTCATTGATATCATTTTCCTGCATTAATTTCATATTTGTTAATGCTTTTGAGCTTAATTGATTCATGTCAATGCATCCTGTTAAATTTTCCAATATTTCTTTGTCGTTAAAACATTCGTTGGTTGGTCTCGCGACTTGGATTGATCGGTATTTTTGTAATGGTTCAGTTTCTTTTTACTAATGTTCGAAGAACAATAGTATTAAACTCGTTTCGCCGAAAATTCATATTTCTTTATATATATATATATATATATATATATATATATATATATATATATATATATATATATATATATATTTATATATATATATATATATATATATATATATATATATATATATATATATATATATATATATATATATATATATATATATATATATATATATATATATATATATATATATGTATATATATATATGTATATATATATATATATATATATATATATATATATATATATATATATATATGTATATATATATATATATATATATATATATATATATATATATATATATATATATATATATATCAGCAAAATGATTAAGGGAGATAATCTCTGGAGTGGCCGATTCGATTGAGCTGAAATTTTCGGAGAACGTAGATGTATATAGTAGGTAGGTCCACGACTTTCTCAAATTCAGATATTCTAAACATTTTGGCGGCGGCGAGCGTTTTAGTGAATTTTGATGTACTCCTATATTTCCAAGCAGTAAAAAGTTTTGCTAAAGAAAAGTATTGGGAATGAAAAGCAATTATGCTCTAAGCTCGTTTATGATAAAAAATTGGAAATTGTGAGTCGTTTGTGGGTGCAGGGTGCCTAAAAGTAGGCAAAGATTTTTTTTTCAAATTTTGATTTGTCATTACTTGTAAGAAAAACAATGGATCATCGTGAAATTTCCAGAGCGTATTAATGTTGACTAAAATTTAGCACATGTGGATTTTTAGGACAGTGCGGGTAACCCTGTAGCTACGGCAGACTCCTGAATAAAAAACCTTCAAATCATTGACCTTCCTGAAAAATTTTTGAATTTTGACAAAAAAATCAGACCACTGATAAATTTCAACCTTTATCCATCATATCAAATTAAAATGTTCAAAATTCCGATTTGCACAAGAACGGCAACCCATCACCAAATTACCTCTATTTTCAGCACTCGAAAGTTCTGTTCACGAGAACTGACGACCGGATTATCCGATCATAATGAAATTTACAGGACATGTTGGTATTAGCTAGGACCAGGTCTGACAGAAGTGATTTTGAAATGCGGGCAACCCTGTGCCAGTGGTACCATCTTGAAAAATCACCCAGAAAAAAAAACCGGTTTTTGGCCTATTACTTCCGATTCAGCCATCAGATTTTGACAAGATTCATCCAATACTTGGATCTTATTTTATGTAACGTTTGATGAAAATTTGGCTGAAAAATTAGAATAGAGTTGCCAGCTATGGTGATTTTTGTCTCCTAAAACTTGCAAATTTGCTCAGCAAAATAAAGCTTATTTCCCTATAACTTCCGGTCCAGTGTAAAAATCAAAACGAAGTGCACGCAGCAAATGGACTTTAATGTAAACCAAATGTCATAGAAATTTCGTACCAAAATCATGAAAGAGCTGCCAGCTATGACCATTTTTGTAATTTTGTTTAATTTCTTTACTGAGCGATTATGTCATTAGATTTCCAAATGGAAATGATCCTGCAATGAAAATTAACAAAAAATATTAACGCTTTGAAAATTTGATAAATTTTGAGGGTGGTAACCCTAAAATTTTTTTCACCCGTATAACTTCCAGCGCAGTGATTCAATCGAAACGAAATTTACTGGTTGGGTTTAACTTAGCGTGAAGCAGAATTGGTATGTATTATGCTTTGCTGTTGATACAGGCTAACCAGCATTAGCCATTTCCGTAAATATTGCACCAACAGATGCTTCAAACAACGTTCTCATATGCAAAGCATTTGCAATAAAAAATAAGGAATTCTTTTTTAAATTTTTCGAGTTTTGAACATTTTTCGGATGGCAGCCTCAAACAACGTTTAACCGCTGAAACCTTCGAACGAAATTCAAAGCATACGTTGATTTGAGTATGAGCTTGTTATGGTAAACTTATTGCTGCTTCGTTCGGAAAGTGTTGCCCGCACTGAATTATTTGTGTTATAGTTGAGTTTTGTTGCTTTGGATAAGGAATGGTTGATATGATTCCTGCGAAGAGAACGAAATTCAAAGGTTACGTTGATTTGAGTATGAGCTTGTTATGGTAAACTTATTGCTGCTTCATTCGGAAAGTGTTGTCAGCACTGAATTATATCTGTTATAGTTGAGTTTTGTTGCTTTGGATAAGGAATGATTGATATGATTCTAAAAAACAGTGTATTACGTCTTTCCACACTTTTTTGTCACTCAAAGACAATTTCTTCGAAAATTAGTTTTCTAGCGGTTCAGGTGCGCTAGAGTTTTTTTAATATTATCTATCAATGCATCTACTTTATTTGTATTTATTACTTCGATGTGTTTGACGCTCTGTTCTGGGATTATTGAAGAGTTTTTATAATTTTCAGGCGCGATTTCATTATAAGTATTTCCATTTCTCTGATTTATAGTATGTTTTCCACTTCTTTCAGTATTATTGTAATTTTTATAATAATTTCTGAAAATATTGTTTTGGTTTGCTACATTGTTTCTGGAATTATAGTTGTTTCCATTATTCCTGTCGTTATTTCTATAATTATGGCTTTGGTTTCGACTATAATTATTATAGTTCCCATATGTCCTGTAGTAGTTTCTTTGACAGTTATTATTGCTCGGGCATTTGCTATAATTATATATTTGCTATAATTATAATTCAATTTTTGATGTATATTATTTATTTTATTTACATGCATAATATTTTCTGTTATATTTATGCTTGATTCTTATACAACCGCTATTTGAATTGCTTCTGCAAAGGTTTGGGCTGTGCAGCAAAAATTGTAGGTTTGAGTGATTCGTCTAAACCATTTTTAAAAATAATAAGTGCGTACGAGTCATTTGACTTTCTTATTGCTACTTTCTCTGCTGAAGATGGGCTCTGACCTAAGCTATTAATTTGTATATCAGTCAATTCGTTCATGAGCTCAAATAGTTTATCGCCATATTTCTCAACTGTTCCGCGCTGGCGTAATTGGGATAGTTGTGTATGAATTTGTTGTTGACTTTTCTTACTTTTATATCTAATTGTTAGAGCTTTTTCTAGTTCCACGTAGTTATTTATTTCCAATGATAACAGTTGTGTTTTAACTGCTGTTCCTAATTTTACATTTTTGGTAAATTTCAGTAATTTGTTCATCCCGTCTGCATTAAGGTTCTCATTTATTAAATTAACTATTGTTAAAAATGCTTCAAGTTCTTTAGGATTGGCAGTAAAAATTGATATGCACTCTAATGCTATCTCAATATCGAAGTTACTAATCTTCCTGACTTTTTACTCTTCCAAATTAAAAAACAATATATAGATTGCTTGTTTCACATATTTGATTAGAATGGTTTTTCCTTTTTAAAATAAAAAAAAATTGTCCTTTTAAATGCGCTACAAGGACAATTTTTTTTATTTATTTTACTTCCTCACAAACTTAATTTTCATACCACAGACCATGCATTTGCATTTTTATTCTACTATGTTTCGTTTATTGCAACTCGTTTGGATCATTTTGCCTTTCTTAAATTTTGTTTAAGTAATCGGATACACTTAAATTCTTTATTTTGTTTACGAAAACCCATAATATTTGGTTATCCATTCAATTTCATGATTTATAATCTATTCAATTTCATTTAATTTGTGTTCTATTTAAAACATAACATTATTTGATACTATGGTTATTTTTGATCAATTACTTTCATTATTTGAATTTGTTTTCAGTTTCATTATCGTTTATGTACGTTGGTAAATTTGAATTTTTAATATTCTTAAATATGTTATTTTTAATTCTTGAAGCTTTTTTTTTTATTTGCAAAACTTCATTTTTATGTTTCGTATTCGCGATAATTCCTACTTTTCATATTATTTGTAACGTAATATTGCATAATTTGAAGGTTTTACTATATTTTTTAACTGTAATTTAAATTCAATTTTTCATTGTTCGTATTTATGATTTCTGTAGTCGTCCAAGATTCGTTATCTTTCCCGTGCTCGAAATTAGCATCGCTCGAAATTTTCAAAAAAATATACAGATGTTGTTCTTGTCGAATCGCAAAATGTTGTCGAATTCCAAGTTTCTTAAGTATATGTCGCTCGAAAAGTGCAGGACTCTGATTCACAGGAATATAGGCTGCAGAATCGTCTTTCCCATAATTTGCAAATATCCAATTGCAAAATGTTGTTATGCTCCAATCCAGCAGGCGCTCGAAAAATGTAAAGCCGTGACTCACAGGGTCGTGGCTGGATTCGATTCTCAGGATCGTAGGTTTGAGGATCGCCATGTAATATTATAAATGCCATTTAATATTAAAAATGCCATGTAATATTATAAATGGCTGTTATAATATGGGTCACTATGTTTGTATATCTTGCGTGGCGAAATTGGTCGCCGCGTAGCAACACAACAAACAATAGTGCCACCGAATGAATAAAAACTAGGCTTGTTTAATTGACCCGTCTGTATTGTCGCCGACAAAGCTGGCGTTCCAAGACAGACTAACTTTGTTATCTAATGTCCAATCTTAAATACTAACATTTTCGTTAAATTACTAAGTGAAAAATATATGTACTAAAATGAATGGATTAGGTTTGTAATGTTTTTTTAATGCTAAGAGTACTTGTTTGATTCTTCGCTAAGTTAAGTCTAAATTAAGTGCTCACCACTTTCTTAAAATAGCGTTAAAATCACAAATTGAATATTTGTAATATGTAATGACATTTGTGTGTGTTTACATTTTAGTATTCACAACACTACAATAATAAATAGACACCTAGCAGCTAGCACATTCCCCGATTGCCTTAAACTAGTGAAAATCAATCCAATTTTCAAAGGTGGTTATCCAGCACAGCCATCAAATTATCGCCCAATAGCTGTCACAAGTGTCCTAAATAAAATATTCGAAAGAGATATTAAAAAACAATTGCTGCAATTTATTAAGACTAACTTAATACTGACACCAGTTCAGTATGGATTTCAATAAAAGAGTAGTACACTAGCAGCAACGTTAGATGCAGTACATTTTATCAACAGTGGATTGGATAGGGGCGACTAAGTAGCGGCAATTTTCGTGGATCTGAAAAAAGCCTTTGACGCCATTAACCATGACATCCTGCTTCAGAGGCTCGAATTATACGGAATCCATCACAACTTCAAGCTGCTGAGTAAGAATTATCTCTTCAACAGGCGTATTATTACAACCAACATGTATGCATAAAAGTCAGGAATGCACTATAAACATCGGCGTTCCTCAAGGATCAATCCTTGGGCCATTACGGTTCTACTGTACATTAACAGCATACAGGACATTTATCTGATGGGAAAAATAGTTTTGTATGCTGATGACACACTTCTTCTGTATTCCTGTAAAAATGAATCAATTCTTCAGCAAAATATAAATGATGACCTAGGAAAACATTGGAATTGGCTCGAGCAAAGTAAATTAATTATAAACATCCAAAAAACTAAATATTTAATATTCCAACAAAAAAACAAGCAGCAAATTAATCCATCGGTACAAATAAATAGGGCCAACTCAATTAGATACTTAGGATTAACTTTAGACGAGAAAATGTCTTCGCTACAATATATCAATAACATCAGATATAAAGTAGTGCCTATGATAGGAATCCTAAAAATATATGATTTTTTATCTCTCAACATCAAACTTGACGTATTCAATGCTTTCATTTTGTCGAACATCTCTTATGGAGCAGTTTTGTGGAAGCAAACATCGAAACAAAATATTGATCTGATCGGAAAACTAATCAGTAAGGCTATCAAGACTATATACAAAATGCCAACTTTGACTCCAAGCTTACATGTGTATCGTGAAACAGGACTACTAAGCATACAACAAATAATGTGTCTTGAACAAGGAAAGCTGATATTCAAGATACTTAACAAAAAACTCAAATGGCCATATGTTGTAAGAAATGTTGGAGAAATAACTCAGACAGCCACAAGATCGGCGAATAACCTTGCGATTGAAAAAGCTAGGACAGATCGTTTGAAAATGGATCCAGTACAACAGTCTTTCGCTTATTATAATACCTTACCAGAGGATATAAGAAAATCAGCAAATTCGGTTAAATTTAAGGATAATCTAAGATAATTCCTTACACAAAGATAACGAAGACGCCAACCAGAGTTTTTTTCTAAACTTTTCTCTGGGCATAAGTCTTGACGACAAGAAATAGGCGATATCATCTGAAGACGATAGTGTATAATGAAGTGCTTTCCCATATACCAATATTTTATTGTCTGGGAAGTATGAAAACAGGGGCGGCTCGTCGTTGTACGCAAAGGAAACAGTGCTTTCCTTGCTAAATATTCCCTATACAAGAAAAATAGTTTAACAATACATATTGAAATTCAAAGCAAATCAATTGATTTTATATGAATTAGCATCCAACATCAATAAAAAAATTTAAGAAACTGAAAACACTATTCATCTCATACACGAGATAGTTCTCACAGCCAAAGTGCCTTACAAGTAGTTTTACAGCAAGGCAATCGGATATCTTGCGTTTGAGTGAAAACCTCAAGCATCTCATACCATTGTAAGCCAGAACGCTCAGTTCATTGCAGCGTATTGAAATATGCTACACATAACACTAAAGTGATCTTGCCTCAATGCACGTACCATGATGTGTGCATACACCCCATTGCAAGCATCACGCAATCGATGGTCGTGAACACTTTGCAATGAATGTTCCCGAATAGCAGCGCGGACGCTGCTTAGCTCACCGCGTCTTCCTTAGTAGAGAAAATCAAAAACCCCTCGCTTATTCAGCCGCTAAATGTCCAAGAAATATTTGTGAATGGACGCAGCACGATTTGTAGCGTACTCTGTTTGGTTTCTATTTCGCTGCCGAACTTGGAGCTAGTATGCTTTGGGTGACTGAGTTTAGGATGTTATTTGTATGTATGAATACTGTTATGAATTCGTTGTTTAACATAAGATGTTATTTGTATGTTTCGTTTCTGTAATAGATATATTACTGAGTTCAAGAGTTTAATGTTTGCTGTAGATTGAAATTCTTCTGATTTGTCTGTTTGTTTGTTTGTGCTGAAAGTGCGTAAGTTAGTATTAGAATGATTAAAGAAAGATAGTCGCTTTTCACTTAAAAAGTACAAGAGTATTAACGTTCGGCATACAACGTGAGGCTATTTCAACCCCAAATCTTAATGTGCCAAATAGATATTGGCCGAGCCCAAGCGAGATCTGGCGAGCCTGAGTGTGTGGACGGTCCAGACGAGCGACTTTGACAGGGCTCGCCGGCGTTCGTGCCACATCCGATCGGAATGGATGTTGAGCACGAGACAAAGTGATTTCGGATGAGCTGTCAAATGCCGTCCACATGTTGGCGGTCTCGTCTGACTTCGGCTTGCCTGGCCTCGGCCAATATGTATTTCCCACATAAAGACATGAAGCTGATTTTATGGAACAGGTATGAAAGTATTTTTTAAATAAATGCTTTGTGTTTTATTATTGCTTGTTGATATAAAGAATAAAAGAAATATTTGAGCACGTTCTGCTTAATATATGTATACACAGAATAGCTGAAATGCTTTATGAGGTAAATCTAACCCCACCTTGTATGAGTGAGGAATTATTTTCACGTTGTTTCCCGAAGGTTTAATTCATTTCGTCGTGAAAATTGAATTTCACCATAGAACATCTACTGCGGTATATTTTTCTCTTATACTATTTGAATAGATAAAAGTACTTTATAGATTCGTGGTGACCAGGACCACTAATTTTCACTTTTTATTTAAAAAAAAATAGTTCTAATTTGCAATATCTTGCATTGTAATTTGTAATCTTGCATCATTTAAATGTTACTGAGATTGATGGTGATCATAATGAGTAGAAAAGTCACTGAGTCAAACAATTGAAAATTGAATGCAACTTTTTATGTATTTGCTGCGCTGAAATTCCTACTTTTTTACTCTGGAAAACTATACAAAAATATATCTGCTTCCTCGAGTCTTAAAGACACGAGCCGCCACTGTATGAAAGTAATAATATTGAGGAGATTTGATGCACACTGGCCGTGCATTTTGATTGAGTGATGGAGAGAGTGGAAGGAAGGAGGAACAAAAAAAAAATTATATTCACTCCTATAGCTTACAGCGCAGCCATTCAATCGAAACGAAACACAAAGGGTGTGTTTAACACATCGTGAAGCAGCTATTGTGCTAGCACATGATTGCCAGCACCAGGTAATTTCGTAAATATTGCACCAACAGATGCTTCCATTTTGTATTCATAAGCAAAGCATTTACAATAATAGGTGCGTTTTTTTGCACACCCGATCAAATCAAATTTTGTTAAGCATATTGAATATAACAACAAAAATCCTGCACTTGTGGCGTCACTGAATCCAAAAATGTTAAGCAGTGGTAGTTTATGGGTTTACATGTAGAGTCTGCTGAGAACAGTAAGAATGTTCTAAACGGTTCGTAATACTGCTGTTGATTATTGTGAAACGGGCAGTTTGAATTGAATGAATTTGCATAGCACTCTGTAATTTTCAATTATTTCACATCAAATCTTTTAGTGTGCAGACAGTTTTTGAGTGTTTCGATGCACTTTACATTGTAGATTGTTTCATATGCAAGTTTCATATCTGATTTCGATTAAAATCTATATAAGATTTCATTAAGGTTTTTTCTATGGATTATTCTAATTTAACAACAAATCTAAGCGAACGCTCAGCGAATGCAACAACATTTTCGAACAATGCGATTTTCTGCTCCGGATCGTTTTTTTGCAAAACTACGTTAACCTGCTCTGCTAGGTTGCAAAAAAACGCACCTATTATGAAACTTTCAGAACATATTAGATTATTTTGTTGTTAATTTGTGATTGTTGTTAATTGTGAGCGTGTTGGCAACCTTGTAGCTAGGGAAGGCGCTGAAAATGAAAACCTTCAAATCATTGACTCTCCGGAAAAAAAGTCGTTTCTTGAAAAAAAAGCCACTCATATATAAATCTTATGCTTTGTCTTCATAGCCAAATTAAAACATTTTAAATTTTACAACGGACACGCCTATTAACCCTTTCCCAATTAACCTATATTTTTAGCATCAAAAACTTCTGTTCACGGAAACTCACGATCCGATAATCAGAATTAATTGAAATTAACAGAATGTATTTATTTTAAGTAGGACCAGGTCTGATGGAAGTGATTTTGAAATGTGGGCAATTTCCTGCCAAAGGTGCCATTTTGAAATATCAGTCTGAAACATAACTGCTTTTGGCATTGAGAATGATCCTGCAATGAAAATTAACAACAAATATTAACGTTTTAAAAAATTTATAAGTTTTGAGGGTGGTAACCCTAAAATTCTTTTCACTCGTATAGCGTCCAGCGCAGTGATTCAATCGAAACGAAATTTACAGGATCATTCTCAATTGCAAATCTAATGACATAATCGCTCAGTAAAGAAATTTCACAAAATTACATAAATGCTAATAGCTAGCAGCCCTTTCATGATTTTTGTACGAAATTCCTACGACATTTACTCCACATTAAGGTCCATTTACCGCATGAACTTCGTTTTGATTTCTACACTGGACTGGAAGTTATAGGGGAAAAAGCTTTATTTTGCTGAGCAAATTTGCAAGATTTATGAGACAAAAATCACCACAGCTGCCAGCTCTATAGTAATTATTCAACCAAGTTTTCATCAAATGTTACATAGATTAACATCCAAGTACTGTGTGAATTTTGTTAAAATCTGATGGCTGAATCGGAAGTTATAGGTAAAAAAACTGTTTTTTTTTTTCAGTGATTTTTCAAGATGGCACCACTACCACAGGGTTGCCCGCATTTCAAAATCACTTTTATCACACCTGGTCCTAGCTAATACCAACATGTCCTGTGAATTTCGTTATGATCGAATAATCCGGTCGTCAGTTCTGGTGAAGAGAACTTTCGAGTGCTGAAAATAGAGGTAATTTGGTGATGGGTTGCCGTTCTTGTGCAAATCGGAATTTTACAAATTTGATCTTGACATGAAGGACAAAGAATAAAATTTATCAAAAATTTGAAATTTTTGTCAAAAATCAAATATTTTTCAGGAAGGTCAATGATTTTAAAGATTTTTTTCAGCAGCCTGCCACAGCAACAGGGTTACCCGGTTTCTGTTGAAAATCTACACGTGGTAAATTTTAGTCAACATCAATACGCTCTGTAATTTTCACGATGATCCATTGTTTTTCTTACAAGTAATGACAATCAAAATTTAAAAAAAATTCCTTGCCTACTTTTAGGGACGCTGCACCCACGCACGGCTCAAAATTTCCAATTTTTTATCACAGACAAATTTAAAACATAATTAATTCTCATTCCCAATACTTTGCTTTAACGAAAATTTACACTGCTTGGAAATATAGGAGTACCTCAAAATTCACTAAAACGCTCGCCGCCGCCAAAAGGTTTAGGATATCTGAACCTACTTACTATATACATCTACGTTCTCCGAAAATTTCAGCTCAATCGGATTGGCCACTCCAGAGATTATCTGCCTTAATCATTTTGCTGATATATATATATATATATATATATATATATATATATATATATATATATATATATATGTATATATATATATATATATATATATATATATATATATATATATATATATATATATATATATATATATATATGTATATATATATACATATATATATATATATATATATATATATATATATATATATATATATATATATATATATATATATATACATATATATATATATATATATATATATATATATATATATATATATATATATATATATATATATATATATACATATATATATATATATATATATATATATATATATATATATATATATATATATATATATATATATATATATATATATATATATATATATATATATACTCATATGCAAAGCATTTGCGATAAAAATAAGAAACCAATTTTTAAATTTTCCGAGTTTTGAGCATTTTTCGGATGGCAACCTCAAACAACGTTTAACCGCTGAAACTTTCGATGAAATCCTCCGATGAGAACGAAATTCAAAGGATAAGTTGATTTAAGTATGAGTTTGTTAAGGTTAACTTATTGCTGCTTCGTTGGGAAAGTGTTGCCAGCACTGAACATTTTCATCATTTGTGTTATAGTTGAGTTTTGTTGCTTATGATTAGGAATGGTTGTACAAAAAAATGTATTACGTCTTCCCACATTTTTTTGTCACTCAAAGACAATTTCTTTGAAAATTAGTTTATTAGCGGTTCTGATTCGCTAGTTTTTTATTTGACTCGTTGCTGGTCCGCCATTAGTCAAGTTGCTTGGCAGGCATTTGGCTGGTCTTTGGAACAGTTGAGGGGTCTGTTAAGCATCCCATCTATTCTAAATTGCTACACATCTAAAACTCCCAAATTCATGAAATCCGATAAATAAGGGACAATTGAACTAGTATAATTTGTCATTAATTTTGCTTTAAAAACTGGTCCCTTTTAGAATAGTGAATTAAGATAGTGAATTTTAATATATAATCAGAATTTGATGAAACTGTACATTGGATTTCCTTTTATATGTCATGGAAAATTATGGTCTTTGAATTGAAACGAACATTTCTCAATGGTCAGTTCTAAATGTTATTGTCAAATGCAGACCTTTTAAGAAGTTTAAAGCATTCAGTTCTATGTGACCTGCATATGCAAATGCAAACTATCGGCATGTTTGTTCTGAGAAACACGAATGGATCTTTACACAATCTCTTTCTCTGACAGCCTTTTCCTATTCGTACTACCCGAAAATTATCTTTACTACATAAGGAAAATCAGGATAAATACCTTTGATTTAAAAGTAAATTTTCGATTCCTGTGCTACTGGTACATATCATGCGACAGATTTTATACATTGCTCCTTCTCCCAATTCCTCCCTATTTATATGTATTTTACTTTCAGTTTAATTATTTAAAAATATTCAACTAATAAAGTAATCGCCGGATCTGAGAATCCTTATTAAACTTGTAATACCTAAAGACAGTGAAGAAGAAGGTAGATTAACGGCGAATTATCGATATTTGGCAAGAAATTGAAATATATTTAGCTTTCAAAGGGAATATTGGACTTTCATTTAAAATCTTTGGTTTATAAAACTAAAAAATCAGATCTTGTAAATTCATCAAAGTCAACATACTTGATTAAAAATTAGATTGCAATAGTCCAAACAATTTTTTATCTTCTGAAACTTAAGATAACTTAGCCGCGGACACATATAACCAACAAACGGCCAATGATAGTTTGAGCATTTCGTTGATTCTCAACGATGTGCCGTCTACACAAGAAGCGATTGAGGCCAATAGCTTGAGACCGAAGCCAGAGAATATAGATATAGACCAATAAATAGGACGGAAAGCACGATATTTTCAGATGGGGGAGAAGGGTATGATGTTGAGGGTCTACAGATCCTCTGGTGCTTGAAAAGAGTCCGCACAAAAAAGTACGTTTTGCTATATGCAAAAATAAGAAAAGCATATTCTCGGCCCTGAAACCAAATGTGAATGTATGCCTAAAAAGAGCCAAAATCAAATAAGTTCACTTTATCATATGCGAAAGTGAGAGAAGCATATTCTCGGCCCTGACAATCGACCAATGAGAGGTGAGATCCCATCAAGAAGTAATAAACGCAGCGAACTTTCGCTACCAACAGCCAACATTGTCGTTAGTGGATGGCATAAACGTTGCAGAGATGTTCTTTTTATTCTCCTAACGTCGATTATCTTATTGCCAACCAGTTTAATACACTGACTAGGTTTTAAGAAAATTAATATTGCATAAAACGCCAATCGTTAAAAATGTGTTTTTGCAAAGTAGATGTATATTTCCTTGTGGGAATGAAAGAACGTATCTTATCGTAGCATTGCCGCTGGCTGGGTTTTTTTTTATCTTGTCTCAATTTTCGAAATCGGGTACTGCTATCTATTTTTCACAACTTGTGGGGTAATGCCGTAATTTATGTCGCAAACCACGCGCTTTCCGTGCTATTTATTAGTCTTATGCTCTGTCGAAGCGTCGTTTAACCGTCCACACTACAACGAAGTCCCAAGGCCAATACATCGTCAACGCTTAAATGTTACCGCCAGCAGAGCGAACGGCAACCAAGGTCAACGCCAAGGTTGGCTCTTCGTACGCACTCAGCAAATCCGAGCCAACGAATGCCTTGGCCGTTGGCTTTGGCCCTATGTGTGATGTAGTTGTGCAATGGTAATGAAATAATACAATGCTTACTGTGATTGATCTTGTTTATTCGACGATCAGTAAGCGAATGAATATAATAATATCTAGCTCGTGAATGCATTCACCAAATCCTGTTTACGTTGGATCCCCTCCATGGACTCCGATCGTATATGGATATAACACTTTTCCCCTCGACGCATGATCTACGAAGCTCGATAAAATTCGGTAGCTTTTCTCAGCCTTGTCGAACGTCGTAGTTGTGGTGATATTTCCGGCGTATGCTCTGCGATATCCTCCTTCCTGCTTGGACTCGTTGTTTGGCTTTGGATGATTTGGGCTTTAGAGGTCGATGGCGAGTCAGTCGGTGGTACGTCTGGTGTAGTCATGTCTAGTCTTGTCTCAGGGTTTGTATGGTCTTTATTTATTTCCTTATTATTAATTATATATTCGTAGTTTATTGTATTTTTAACATAAATTTTAGTTGGCAAATTTGATCAGCGTGTCCAAGGTGTTTCTGCCCGTCAATAAGAACTTCATAATGTCTTTCTCCTTTTTTCTGTCCAATTATTCTGAACTTCCATTTGCAACATTTATTGTCATAAAATCGCGCTTGAACTTTCTCTCCGACATCGAAAGTTCTGATAGCTGTACTTTGTTCCTTCCTATTATTTGAAATTTCACTTAAATTATCTCTTTTCACTAAGTCGAGGTGAGTCCTAATATCTCTTCTGAGCATGAGTTCTTCTGGACTACTTCCTGTAGTTTTGTTTGCGGTTTTTCTGTACTGCATTAATACTCGATATAGTTTCGTATGAAAATCTCCCGGATCACCTGCCATTGCTCTAAATCCTTGCTTTATCGTTTGTACGTAGCGTTCAGCTTGTCTGTTTGTAGCTGGATGATATGGTGCTGAGAATTTCTGGTAAATGCCATTCGATTTTAAGAAGTTCTCGAATTCCAGCGATTTAAAATTACTACCATTATCCGATACTATTGTACATGGCAGACCAAATCTCGCAAAGATATCCCTCAGTATATGAATTGTTTTTGTAGAGCTTATTGTTTGGGTCGGAACTGCTTCAATCCATTTACTATAGGCATCAACAATTATTAGTATGTATGTGTTTATAAAAGTTCCAGCATAGTCGATGTGCAGTCTTTCCTATGGATAATTTGGATATATCCAAGGATGAGGCGGCAATCTTTTTGGACTATTCTTAATTTTTGAGCAATTTCTACCAATATCTTCGATTGATTTGTCAATTCCTCTCCACCAAACGTAGCTTCAGGCAAGAGCTTTCATTTTTGAAATGTGTAGCTCGTCCAATACCCGTTTTTGCAATTTTTTTGGTATCATTACATGAGTTCCATTTAAAACGCATCCGTCTTCCAGTGAGAATTGTTCCGGGGACTCACCATTTGGTAAGCGCGCTCCGATCAATATAGCGTTGAAGTAATTTTTACAATCTTCATCTTTTAATGTTTCCTTCTTGATCTCTGCGTGTGTCACGGGCAAGTTTTGAAGTTGATTTATTTGATATATTGAAGTCATATCTTTCTCTTCGGAATCTGGCTTTTCTACTGGAAACCTTAACAATAAGATGCATTTCCGTGATCCTTTGTATTTCTGTATATAATTTCGTAGTTAAAATCCGACAGGTAGCTTGCATAGTGTAACAATCGTAGCGCTGATGTTGCAGGTAAACTGTTCTCAGGGTGTAATATTCTCGTTAAAGTTGTGTGGTCCGTAATTAACAAGATTTTGCGGCCGTAATAGTACTGGAAAAATTTTCGAAGGCCATAGTTTATAGCTGTTGCTTCCTTATCAATTTGAGAGTAATTCTTTTCCGCTTTTGTAAGAGATCTTGATGCAAGCACTATCGGTCTTTCCACGCCATTTGGCATGATATGAGAAATTGTAGCTCCCAGTCTTGCAGGAGAAGCATCTGTAGCTAGCACTAGTGGAAGCTCTGGATCGTAGGGAATCAGAGTCTTTGTGCTTGTGATCTCCTTTTTAAAAATATTGAAAACATGATCACACTCTTTGCTCCAATGAAATCGAACGTTTTTCTGTAGTAACTTATTCAGTGGTGCGAGTTTGTTAGCCAGATTGGGTAAAAACTTGTGATAATAATTTACCAATCCTAGAAAAGTTCGTAGCTCAGATATATTTGCTGGTCGTTTACTATCTTTGATAGCTTTGATTTTGTCAGGCATCGGATGTATTCCTGTATTGTCGATAACATGTCCTAAATATGTGATATATTTTTGTGAAAAATGGCATTTGGACTTACGTAAATGAAGATCATGTTGACGTAATCGAAGAAAAAGATTTCGGAGATTTAGCACGAGCTCCTTAACCCCTTAATGCACACATTAATTTGGAATTTTCTATCAAAAAATGATCAGTTTTTTTTTCGTTGATTTAGTATTTATGTATAATTGGAAGAAAGAAAAAAGCATTTTCAGTGGCGTAACAAGGATATTTTTTCTAGTAGGAGCAAAAATAAGAAAGTGACATTTTTTTAAAATAACTGTTTTTTTAGGTATATAGAATAAAGATATAATATAAGTACATAATAATATATAAAAAAATAATAAAAATCTTTACAAAAAATTAAAAATTTGATATTGTATGGTATATCATAAAACAAGGCACAGCACATAATCCTACGTCACACTTTCTACAATAATGTCTGGTTTCTTTTCTTGTTTTCTTCCCTTTTTCGTCCCTTTTACTGCAGCACACAGCACAGTATCTACACGGAGCAGCTTTTTTTTCTGTTTTTTTCTGTTTTCTGCACATATTCAGGAAAATGGCGTTCGGTCAGTCGTAAGGGCCCAGGTTGAGAACTTGGTCTACCTTTCTTTGACGTTGAATGGAACTTTTCAATTAGCTTTTCAATGAGTGTCTGTCGAAATGCTAAATTGTCCCTCCTGCCTCCATTTTTTTTATACAAAACAAATGAATTCCATAATGTTATGTCTAAGAAGTGGAAAAATACTTTTTTATAATATTTTTTCCCTCTCTTCCTTGCAAGAGGGTAATCATGAAGGTGTTGATCCAATCGATCAGTCGTTGTAGTCAATCACTACCTTTGGTTTTTTTATTGCATTGCCATCCCTGTCTTTTTTTTAGTAGCTTCCATTATCGGATTATGTACAGTAGACAGGAGACAAACAACTTTTTTATGTTTCCATTTCAAAAGCATTACTTTGCCTTTTTAAAACGCAGTAATTTCTCCTTTTCTTAATTTTTTGTTTTGAATTTCTGCAGGAACATCCTGACGATTCATTCGCAAAGTCCCATATAAATCTGTTTTCCGTTTTATGAGAAAATCTGCTAGTCGAGGAGAGGTATAAAAATTATCAGTCGTGAGGCAATATCCCATATCCAATAATGGTTCCATCAATGATAAAACAATCTGGGAAGATATAGGCCAGTCTTTATATGTGTCGCTAATGAGAGTGCCTTTTCCTGTATATATTATGCATGAATATAAATAGCCAGATTTTGACTCACACAGTAGGTATAATTTTATACCAAATCGAGCTCTTTTCGATGGAATGTATTGAATCCAGCCTAGACGGCCCTTATACAGCATCAAGCTTTCATCAATAGTTATATCCCTTTCGGGAATGTAGAAAGAACTAAATTTGTTATTTAGATTATCAAAAACAGGCCAAATCTTGTTTAGTTTTGGGTATGGATGTGTCTCAGGATTATAACTTTCATTATCTGCAAAATGTAGGTTTTTTTGAATTTGATTATATCTTCGATAACTTAGAAGTTTCGGAAAAATAGGTGTTTGAAATACTTCGGATTTTGTCCAGTATGATCTCTCTTCCGGTTTTGATATAATACCTTGAAGAATTTTGATGCTCAAATAAATTTGCATTTCTGGAATTGTTATTGGTATCCATGACCCTGTTGATGAACCTGGTTGTTGTTGGGCATATCTGTTACTTTCAGTTACTATCAAATTTATAAAATCTTCATCAATAAATAATTGGTAATAGGCCAAAATATTTTCTTCATCAGGTAATGAAAATGTACAACCTGGAGTTCCTATAAACGGAAATCTGGGTGGTGCTGGAGGTGGATGATCTGTGCTTAGAGCATACCATTTTCTTGCCAATGCCAAATCAGCATCACCATCGTCACTGCTTTTATCAGATTCTATATCACTCTCATCGCTTTCATCGGAACCGCTTTCTGATAAATTACCGCATTCAAATTCAGTATCGTCGCTATCGCTTTCATTCATTTTAGGGCTGTATTACTAAAGTAAATACACAAACAATTCAAAAAAAAATATATAATATAATTATAAATTCTATATTACCAAGTTTTTATAATGAATGAAATATAAGTTGCAAATATCTTCTTAGACAAAAACTGTGTCACACATAAACATTTATCACACTGAACGCGCAAGTCGTAAAGATAAACACTTGAAAAAGAATTTCTACTGTAAACAAAGCTACGATACGCAAATCGAAACACGCTGTGACATATTCAGTAGATAAACATATTGTGAATAAGTACCCGCGTCGAGAACGAGCATATAATGCATTAGCATATAATAAAAATACGTTCGCTCGAGTGTGACACGGGCATATTCAAAATTTGCCGGAAAGGAACGCTCGAGTCAGACACGGGTTAGTGCATTAAGTGGTTAAGCAACTTTCCACCAACGATTATGTCGTCAAAAAAACATGTGAAATGGTACGTTGATAGTGCAGTTCGATTGTTTAAACTTGATCGCAAAACAACTGGCAGTAGTGGCTACTACTACGCCTGACTATGTTCCAAAAGAAATGTTCTGGATGCGAACTGAGATTTCCTTGTACGAAAAATGTCTCGTCTCAGAACAATCTCCTTATTAAAAATTCCTCGTGTGAAATTGTTACGAGATGATTATTGTCTCAGAGCAATCTCAGCTTCGACGTAGCGAATTTAACCGCCCCTACTAGTGTCGGCTGAGATTTGCTCAAGATAATGAAATAAAAGACAACTACGAAGTTTCTTTTAAAAAGTCTTTTTGGTCGCCGACCGATTTTGGCATACCGCAATAGACTGTCCTTTATTGTAAATCATTTCATCTTTTATATCAAATGATAACACAGTTATATCAAATTCAAAAACTGCGCGAATCAAAAATAATTATGTGGTTCCGAGAATTTACCACCGCGTGCAATTAGGGCGCTCTAGTCGCCATCAATGTAGATGACATTTCGGCAAGTGTCGAAACGTCAGTTTTGTTTTGAAGTGACACTACACCCTCTCTCTTTGGGGGAAAAAAAAAAATTTTTTTTTGTATGAAAAAAAAAATTTTTTTTTTTTTATTTTTATTTTTTAGGTTCGCGCATTACAATTTTATATAATTTGATGCTGTTATTCTATATTTCTTTTCCTGATTTTTTTCTTCTTTATTTTGACTTAATTTTATCTTATAGTGTACATATTGTTTGATTCTATGACTCAATTAGGATAGTTTACAATAGATATATATATATTTTTTTATTTTTTTTGTTTTGTTTTGTTTTTTTTTTTTTTTTTTTTGTTATTTAGTTCATCATAATTGTTGCTTAAATATAATTTTGAGTACACACATTTCATTTGTTAATATAACTATATGTATTATTTCTCGCATTTATTAATTTTTTTTTTTTTTTTTTTTTTTTTTTTTACATGTATACTTATTTTGTTACTTATTTGGTATTGTTTTACATTAATCTTGTTGTACATATTCAAATAGGTTTATCTAGTGATTTTAAATTAATGGTGTATATAATTTTAGCAAATTGTTGTGGTATTTTTTACTTTTTCCATTTATTAATATATTGGTATTAACACCATTTCTTTTTAATATTTCATATGGTCCGTGATATGTACTCTGTAATTTTTTTCTGTTAATATTTTTGACTAAAACTAGATCTCCTACTTTGAAATTTGCTGGATTTATAATACTGTGAGTATCTAATCTATTTTTTCTTTTCATTTTTACTTTCTCGACCAATTTTCGAGCTAAACTAATGCTATTTTTGAGTCTAATTTTCAGTTCATTAGCAAAATTGTCTAAATTGTTTATTGGTTCGTTTTCTTCTACAATATCGTCGGGCAATTGGGGTAATCTTCCATAGATAAGTTCATATGGAGAATATTGGGTGTCTATATGTGGGGTAGTATTATACGCGAAAGTATAGTACGGTATCCATTTGTCCCATTCATAATCATTAGCGAAATTAAGCAAATATTCGTTTAGCACTCTGTGGTTACGCTCCACAGTGCCGAGTGTTTCGTGATGATATGGTGCTGAGAAAATTTGTTGAATTTTTAATAAATTACAAATGTTTTCCATAAGCTCATTAACGAATTCAGTTCCATTGTCTGATTTCAATTTTTTGAAAATACCGTGTTTTAATATTAATTGTTCTACTAATGTTTTGGCAATGGTTTTAGCGTCTTTTGTTTCTATAGGGTAGGCAATAACGTATTTAGATAATTCGCATTGCATTGTAAGGATATATCTATAACCGTTGGATATTCTTAGTGGTCCTACTGTATCTATAGCAATTGTTTCAAATGTATTTTTCGGTGTGTCAGTTATTGTTTGCTTTTCTTTTATATGTTTTGTTTGTTTATTTTTCGTACAAATTTCACAGTTTTTAATAAATGTTTTTATCATCTTGTTCATATCTTTCCATATAAATTTTTGTTTTAGTTTAAGTAATGTCTTTCTTACACCCAAGTGTCCTCCTATCGGTGTTGTGTGGTAATTATTTATTAGTTTGAATTGTATTATTTTATCAGTTATTCGTTTTGGTGGTTTGTATAATATTATTTTTAGGGGCTCTTTATTATTTGTTAGGATACTATTCTGTAGCCGATTGAATTTGTTTTTAAATTCTTCTTTATTTACCATGTTATATATCTCATCTCCTTCTTCTATGTATATTTTCGTAAGATGTCTTCTAGTTGCTTGTGATGTCAGTTTTTCCAATGTTGGAACTAATTCCGATGGATTATCGCTGCATCGAACTAAGATCTGATTGTCTTCAAACGTAATTTTTGGAATGCTCCCTATTTTGAATTTTAATTTTATTAGATTTTTTATATCAGCTGGGGAATCGCTGTCCCATGTGTAGATTTCGTTAGCCATTTTTAGTTTGCTTACTTTTCTTGTTTGCACTTTTTTAGTGTTTTCTAAGTTTTTTACCATATTTCTCGTAAGGGGTAATACTTTCATTTCTTCGGTAATATTTCTCTGCTTTGGTATCATGTCTTTTAACGTATCTGAATTTAATTTGATGCGTGATAATGCATCGGCATTAACATTCATTTTGCCCTTTCGATATATTATATCGAAGTCGTAATCGCATAAATCTAGTCTTATGCGCGTCATCTTTGATGATGGGTTTTTATGTGTAAACAATGATATAAGTGGTCTGTGGTCTGTAATGACCGTAAATTTGTTTCCAAATAGATAAGGTCTAAAAAAATTTATCGCCCAATGGATTGCTAATAATTCTTTTTCAATGATCGGTTTATTTATTTCATGTTTCACTAGGGTTCTACTTGCGTAGGAAATTGGTAAGTCATGTCCTATTTCGCCTTGTGAGAGTACTGCACCTAATGCATAGTCTGATGCATCGGTTGTGACAATAAATGGTTTATTGAAATCTGGGTACTGTAATATCGGTGCATTCATTAGTTTATTCTTTAGTTTTTCAAATGTTGATTGACATTTTTCTGTCCATAAGAATTTCGTATTCTTTTTTAATAAATCGTTCAGGCATTTTGTGGTTTTGGCGAAGTCTGGGATAAATCGGCGGTAGTAATTCGCGAATGCAACGAATCTTCGGACTTCGTCTGCGTTTAAAGGTACTGGATAGTTTCTAATTGTATTAAATTTTGCAGGGTCTGTACGGACTCCGTCCTTTGTGATTAAGTGTCCCAAATACACTACTTCACTTCTTAAAAAGTTGCATTTTTCAGGGTTGAGTTTGAGGTTGTATTTTTCTAGCCTATCAAATATTTTTATTAGATTGCTATTATGGTGTGCAAGGCTGCACCCAAAGACAATTATGTCATCAACATATAAAAAGGCTGCTGAGTCTAGACCACTCAGAGCTATTGTTAGCATGCGTTGGAAGCTATTAGATGAAATAGTTAAACCGAAAGGTAATCGTCTGAATTGATAATGTCCTTTGTTTGTCGAAAAGGCTGTTAATGGTCTTGATTCTTTTGTCAGTTCGATTTGGTGAAAGGAACTTGTCATGTCAAGAGTGGAGAAGTATTTCGCTCTCCCTAGCCTGTCTAAGACATCTTCTAATCTTGTTAATGGAAACTTATCATTAACAATTTTTTTGTTCAGTGCTCTGAAATCCACTACAAGTCTCCATTTTGTTAGTCCTGACTCACTTTTCTTTGGTGTCAAAAGTAATGGTGAGTTGTATGGGCTCGTGGAGTTTTCGATAATGTTATCATTTAGTAATTGATTTACTTGTTTATTTATTTCATCAATGTGTGTATGGGGCAATCTATAGTTTTTGATATACGTTGGAGTGTTATCTGTGACGTGTATTTCTTGTTTATAAAAATTATTTGCTGTAAGAGGGTCGTGTTCTAGTTGAAAGATATGCTGATAATGTTGAATTATTTCTAGTATCAATCTTTTGTCTTCTGAGTTCAAGTGGTTTATGTTGATATGTTTTAGTAAATCTTTAAATCTCTGCTTATTTCTGATGTCTTTATTCACTGAAGAAGTGTTTTTATGTGATTTGTATCTAGCTAATGGTTCTGTTTCTATTTTAAAGTTTTTAATTACAATGTCCTCTTCGTTAGTGTTAAGTAGTTTTATATGTTTAATGCCTTCTGCTGGTATTATTGTACTACCTATGTAGACTCCCGGTGTGATTTCTTTATTTACTATCACACTGTCTTCTTCAATGTCAAAGTCAACTGGACAAATAAATTCACATCGTGCGGGTATTGTTAATTTATATATTTTGGAATCTGTACTGATTGGTATTGTATAATCTTCACCGTCGATATTAATTGTTAACGTATATGTTTCGTAATCAATTTTTGCCAGTTTCTGTACCAGGAAATCTCTTCCTAGTATTCCATCTGTATGGATAGGGAAATCAGGTTCCACTATTTGGAAAGGGTAGACTATGGGTTTTTCACCAATGTTTAAGTTTAGATTGGCAATACCTATTGAGTATATTTCCTGGTCTGTTATGCCAGAGAATTTGCATCGTTTGTCTTTGTCTATGCTTTCATCTTCTGAAATTGCATTTATCTTGCAGATTGATATATCTGCTCCTGTATCTATTAATAGTTTCAAATATTTTCTGGATTTTCTACAATATAGAGTAATGTAATTCTTCAATTGCGTATTTAATAAGTATATCTTTTCTATCTGGATCCCGGGGTCAACTTTTATTCCTCGTTGTTGCTGGCCTCCGGGCCGATGGCGTTTCCCTGTATTATGTTTACTCTGTGTTGCCTGTTATTTTCGTAATTCCTATTTGTTCCCCTGTTGTTCCTATTATTTATGTTAGAGGAGTGATATGTGTTCCTGTGCCTTTGATTGGTTACTTCCTCATATCTGGGGTTGTAATTATTTCTATAATTACTTCTGTGATTATTGTTTTGGTTTGTTGTATTATTTCTGGTATTATAATTGCTTCTATTGGTCCTGTTATTACCTCTGTTATTATTAACATAGTTCTGGCTATAGTTATTATTCCTGTAAGTGTTATTATAATCATTTGATTTATTTCTATTATTATTCAATTGCTGGTTTGTATTATTTCGTCTATTCACGTACATAACGTTTTCTGTTATATTGTTACTTGATTCAAACTCGGTTGCTATCTGAATTGCTTCAATAAATGTTTTGGGTTGAGCCGCAAAAATAGTCGGTTTAAGGGGTTCACTTAACCCATTTTTGAAAATAGTTAGTGCGTAGGAGTCATTTGACTTCTGTATTGCGCTTTTTTCTGCGGGAGATGGGTTCTGACCCAAACTACTAATCTGAATTTCGCTTAGTTCATTAATGAGCTCAGATAGTTTTTCGCCGAACTTTTCAACCGTTCCGCGTTGACTTAATTGCGCTAACTGAGTATGAAGTTGCTGTGGACTTTTTCTGTTTTTAAATCTATTTCTGAGTATTTTTTCTAATTCTTCATATGTTTTTATATCTAATGTTAAGATCTGAGTTTTAACTGATGTTCCTAACTTCACATTTCTTGTAAAATTCAGCAAATTGTTTTTGCCCTCTTCATTAAGACTGTCGTTGATTAGACTAACTATTGTTAGAAATGCTTCCAATTCTTTGGGGTTTCCCGTAAAAATTGGAATGGATTTCAACGCTAATTCAATATTGAAGTTACTCATCTTGCTATCTACTGAACTTTCTAATTTTTCCAATAGTAGTTCTTTTGCCTCTTTATATTTTCCTATTAATGTTTCTATTAACTCTTGACTACTATCTAAGCTAATTGCTTCTTTTTGTATTTCCTCTACAGTATTTAATTTTTCAATAATGTATTCTCTTTTATATATTCTGTTTGGGGTTTTTTTTAGATTTGTTATTATTTTTGTTATTAGACAAATATTTTCTTCCATTTATAGAGAATTTATCCTGGACCATATGAAATCTTACTGTTTCTTATCTTCAATCTAGAAATTGTACACATTAAAATTGCAATTTGTGATAATTATAATAATTGTACACATTTGAATTTTATTTTCAATTTTGCAATTAAATTCTACTACTGGATCATAGGTGGCGCTTGTGATGCCAACTGCAGCAAAGTGAAAATGTCATAAATAGAGTGAACTTAGGCCTTTTACCTTTATGTCACTAGTTCTCAAGAAAAGAAACGTTGTTTTGGCTAGCTTTGTTTTTCATTTGTATTTTATAATTTCATTTTAACACATTTATTTATTGAAATTCATTCTTGTTTTAATGTTAATGTACGTTTGATCTTATTTCCGCTTCATTTGTGCTCGTAGTTCTTCAATTTCTTCATAGAGCCGTTGCTGCTGCTCCCATGGTGGAGGATGTTCGTCATCTTTTGCTATTCGTAGTAATGCAGCTATGCGTTTTCTGATGAAAACCTGTCGTCCGCCGCGTTTTTTTCTCTTTGTATCCACTTTTGGAATCGTAGTTTTCTCTGCTTCCAGTTTTTGTGCTGCTAGGATCGCCGGATGAATTCGAGGCTGCGGTCCACCTTCCTTTGGTAATTTTGATGAATTCGAGGCTGGCAAGGTCGCCATGAAATGGTACGTTGATAGTGCAGTTCGATTGTTTAAACTTGATCGCAAAACAACTGGCAGTAGTGGCTACTACTACGCCTGACTATGTTCCAAAAGAAATGTTCTGGATGCGAACTGAGATTTCCTTGTACGAAAAATGTCTCGTCTCAGAACAATCTCCTTATTAAAAATTCCTCGTGTGAAATTGTTACGAGATGATTATTGTCTCAGAGCAATCTCAGCTTCGACGTAGCGAATTTAACCGCCCCTACTAGTGTCAGCTGAGATTTGCTCAAGATAATGAAATAAAAGACAACTACGAAGTTTCTTTTAAAAAGTCTTTTTGGTCGCCGACCGATTTTGGCATACCGCAATAGACTGTCCTTTATTGTAAATCATTTCATCTTTTATATCAAATGATAACACAGTTATATCAAATTCAAAAACTGCGCGAATCAAAAATAATTATGTGGTTCCGAGAATTTACCACCGCGTGCAATTAGGGCGCTCTAGTCGCCATCAATGTAGATGACATTTCGGCAAGTGTCGAAACGTCAGTTTTGTTTTGAAGTGACACTACACATGCGACTCCACATAAATCGTGTAAGATTGTATCCATGAATCTTTGCCAGGCATTTGGCGCCGTTTTAATACCAAACATAAGCCTTTTCACTTTATAATTTCCCTTGTGTGTACTGATAGTTTGTAAAATCGCGCTATCTTCATCCATTTCCATATGTAAGTACGCTTGATGTAGATCCAGAGTACAAAAATATTTACTTACATTCATTTTAGCAAAAATATCTTCTACCCTAGGAATAGGATAATTATCATCTTGAAGGTGCTTATTTATTGCTGCTTTGTAATCAGCGCATAATCGTAAGTTTCCGTCTTTTTTTAACTACTGGTACCACAGGTGTTCCCCAAGGCGAGTAAACAATTTTTTCGATTATGCCGTTGTTTTCAAGTCGATCGATTTCTGATTCGATTTTTTCGCGTAGTGCGTATGGTACAGGTCGAGGTTTGATGAATTTTGGTGTTGTATTTTGATCTCGTAGCTTTAATGCACATTTGAAGTTTGGTATTTTTCTGTAAATATATCGGCGAATTCTTGTAACATTGCGTCTATAGCACTGAGGTATTCTTCTTCATTAGGTTTGCATGCTGTTATTGTCTGTACTGGTTTGCAGTTCAAGGAGAATCCTAATTTTTTCATCCATGATCTGCCTAAAATCGTATCGACATCCTCCGATAAGATGTATAGCTCCCCGATTGCTTCAGTACCTTGATATGAAAATTTGACAGTGCAAACTCCCTCAGGCTGTACCGTTGCCTTCGTATAAGTTTTTAATGAAATAGCTGCTGGATCCAACTGCCTCCCTGGCCAAAGCTGTTGAAATTTTTTCTTCGACATAGTTGAAAGAGCTGCTCCTGTATCCAATTCCATTACGCATTTCACATTATCAATCAAGATTTCCGCTAATAGTTTCTTGTTTTCTGACAAGTTCGTTCTGATCGAGTTTATCACATATTTTTCGGTATCGATTGCATTTACCGTTTTATTTTGGTGACCCGTAATGCAAACAATTTGCAGGTGCCCTTTTTTAACCGCATCCAGAACATTGTAAATTTTTTCTACGACATTCGTTTGCTCTGTGATTTGTGCTTCCACACTTGTAACATTTTCCTCGCATTTGTTCAAACCGGTTTGATCGATTATCTCCCCGTGGCTGTCTCGAAATTTAATTATTTTCACGGACTTTGCTGTCCTGCACTCGTTTTCGTTGCGAATTGCTTTTATTGAATGCATGCACTGCTAATTGTCCTCGAATTTCTCGACTTTCTAGTTTCGCAATTTCGATAGATAAAGCAAGTTTCACGGTATCTTCGAAAGTACTATCCGATTTTTGCTGTAACTGCCTCTCTCGAATGTCAGTGTCTCTAATACCGCGAATAAATTGGGACCGCAAATGAGTGTCGTTCGTAGTTTTCTTGCAATGAATACACACGAAATTGCAATTAGTTGATAGTTTCTTTAAGTCGGCTTGAAAATTCGCCACAGACTCTCCTTTGTGTTGCATTCTTAATAGGTCTGTTCCCGTACTACAATTAATTGCGATTAATTGCAATGAAGCTGTTTTTTTACTCCGTTTTAGTACGCTTCATTGCAATTAATTGCAATTAATCGTAGTACGGGAACAGACCTAATGTGAACTTATGTTGTTCCGACACTTCACTAGGTGTAATACAAAGATGATTTTTTAAAAGCTCTTAGAGTTCTTTATACGATTTTATATTCGGCAAATCTGGCGCGGTCAGACAGGTTAAAATATGATGAAATTTCGGCCCTAAGCAATATATCAAAATTTGTACGCACTTCTTGTCACCCGTTGGAGTTGAATCGCTCAAATTGCAAAGCATTAAGTAATTATCAACTCGATGTATGTATAAGTCTTCCATCGTTTTTTTTTCTTTTTGCAGTTTTTTAATCACTTCAATTGTAATTTCATTTGTATTTAAGCACTTATATTAACTATAAACACTTCATACACCCATTCGCATGTACATTTGTAATGTCGTATGTTTGTAATGTTGTATGTTTGTAATGTTGTATGTTTGTAAAGTATATTTCATGTGCTTACCTCTAGCCCTCCAAATGCAAAAAGAATTTCTCCGATAGTAACGAATATAATTCCAATGAAAATGAATGAAATGAAATTCAAATGAAAAAAAATAGTGGCTGATTTGCTACATCCGATCCTCCTCGCCAATGATGTAGTTGTGCAATGGTAATGAAATAATACAATGCTTGCTGTGATTGATCTTGTTTATTCGACGATCAGTAAGCGAATGAATATAATAATATCTAGCTCGTGAATGCATTGACCAAATCCTGTTTACGTAGGATCCCCTCCATGGACTTCGATCGTATAAGGATATAACAATGTGTACGCAGCTTTACCATGCAGGAAGCTCCATTCGCTGTTGGTGAATACATTTTTGGTATTGCTAGTGTCGTGTAATAAAAATTTATTTCCCGAAAATTGATTGAATTTTTCGTAAAATGTTGGAAAGATATTTCAATACAAAGCTTTAAAATGCAAAAAGTTATCAGTGAATATTATTTTCTGGTAGTTTAAGATGAAATTGTATGGGACAGGAAGGAAATATTTAAGCTCGGTTATTTGCGCCCTTGTTTGCTAGCGCCCAGTGCAACTAGTTCATGTGCACCTATGCCAGCATCGGCCCTGCATTTGAACATACATAGCGGCTCTGATCAATGCGTCAACTCAAAAAAACGCAGCGCATCAGAACCACTGGAAAATTGATATTCGAAAAAATTCTCCTTGCGTGGTTAAAAAATGTGGAAAGATGTAATTCACTTTTTTTTGTAGTACCATATAAACCATTTTTTACACAGAGCAAATAAATGAAAAACACTGTTTTGTGACTAAAAATGTTTAAAACTTGTCTCATCCAAGGATTTTATCGAAAGTTTCAGCGATAAAACGATATGACGGGTATCATCCGAAAAATTTCGAAAACTCGAAAAATTTAAACATTGGTTTCATATTTTTATTGCAGGCGAATATATAATCGAAGAATCTGTTGGTGCAATATTCACGAAAATATCTGGTGCTGGTAGCCCTGTGTTGGCAACGCAGACGAAAATATGCCAAATCTACTTCACGTTTAGTTCAACGAAATTGCTATGGAATTCGGTTTACAACAAGGTCTGTTGACTAAAGGAATTTTGCTTTGATGTCGTGACTGTATTGGAAGTTACAGCGAAAAAGACTTCATTTTGCTGAGCAAATTTACACGATTTAGGAAAGAAAACTAACCCCAGCTGGCTATTCTATCTCAATTTTTTAATCAAATTTCTATCAAATTTGGTTTAAAGTATCCACCTTCGGTATGAATTTGTTGGCTGAAACGGAAGCTATGGGCCAAAAAGCGGTTTTTCTCAGTGATTTTTCATAATGGCAGAGCTGCCACAGTGATCCTTACATTTTAAAATCACTTCAATAAAACTAATCCTAGTCAACACCAACACCTTGATATTTCTGTGAATTTCATATTGATCGAAAGGTTAATATATTTTATTTTATTTCTTTTCAATAAGCAAAATTTTATAAGGAAGGTCGATGATTCGAAGGATTTTTTCACGTGCCTGCCGTAGCTAGACTCTGCCGTTGTCCGCACAGTCTTGAAGGTCCATTTAGGTACAGTTCTAGTCAACATCAATACGTTTTGCGAATTTCGCGATGATCCAATGTTTCTGTCAAAAGTGATGTCAAATCGAAACGTCAAACAAATCCTTAAATACTTTCAGGTATTCAACGCCCACATAAGACTCATAATTTCCAATTTCATAATTTCCAATGTCATACTTTCATGGACAAGCATAAAACATAAATGGTTTTCAATTCCAGCATTTTTTTTAACAAAAATGTACTCTGCCTAGAAATACGGGGGTACCTGAATGTTCACTAAAATGCCCATCGCCACCAAAGGATTGAATAATCTTAATTTTAATCAGCCGCTGGAATAGCCTTCATATATGTACATTTATGTGTTCTAAAAATTTAAATTCAATCGAATAACGCATTCTAGGGATTGTCTCTTTTTGCTGATAAATATACAGAGTGTTTCGTAAATAAATGCACTGTCATATGCAATCGTGTAGGTTGTAATTTTCCAAGGAAAAAATTGTGGGCCTTTTTGCCAGATGGAGCTTCGTTTGGGAGGAAGAGGGCGCTAAATGATTTTGTAATTTTATAAGAACTGCCGACATTTTTTATCCCATGGCATCTGCAATGTACATACTTAGGCGGACAATAAGGTGTCACTTGATAATTTTCCACTTATCTGTAAACGAATTCCCCACCTTTTTCTTATCAAAAGTTACACGGTATCAAATTTAAAAGAATATATATGTGTTTATTACTAATGTTCGAAGAACAATAGTATTAAACTCGTTTCGCCGAAAATTCATATATCTTTATATATATATATATATATCAGCAAAATGATTAAGGGAGATAATCTCTGGAGTGGCCGATTCGATTGAGCTGAAATTTTCGGAGAACGTAGAGGTATATAGTAGGTAGGTCCACGACTTTCTCAAATTCAGATATTCTAAACCTTTTGGCGGCGGCGAGCGTTTTAGTGAATTTTGATGTACTCCTATATTTCCAAGCAGTGAAAAGTTTTGCTAAAGAAAAGTATTGGGAATGAAAAGTAATTATATTCTAAGCTCGTTTATGATAAAAAATTGGAAATTGTGAGTCGTGTGTGGGTGCAGGGTGCCTAAAAGTAGGCAAAGATTTTTTTTCAAATTTTGATTTGTCATTACTTGTAAGAAAAACAATGGATCATCGTGAAATTTCCAGAGCGTATTAATGTTGACTAAAATTTAGCACATGTGGATTTTTAGGACAGTGCGGGTAACCCTGTAGCTACGGCAGGCTCCTGAATAAAAAACCTTCAAATCATTGACCTTCCTGAAAAATTTTTGATTTTTGACAAAAAAATCAGACCACTGATAAATTTCAACCTTTATCCATCATATCAAATTAAAATGTTCAAAATTCCGATTTGCACAAGAACGGCAACCCATCACCAAATTACCTCTATTTTCAGCACTCGAAAGTTCTGTTCACGAGAACTGACGACCGGATTATCCGATCATAATGAAATTTACAGGACATGTTGGTATTAGCTAGGACCAGGTCTGATAGAAGTGATTTTGAAATGCGGGCAACCCTGTGCCAGTGGTACCATCTTGAAAAATCACCCAGAAAAAAAACCGGTTTTTGGCCTATTACTTCCGATTCAGCCATCAGATTTTGACAAGATTCATCCAATACTTGGATCTTATTTTATGTAACGTTTGATGAAAATTTGGCTGAAAAATTAGAATAGAGTTGCCAGCTATGGTGATTTTTGTCTCCTAAAACTTGCAAATTTGCTCAGCAAAATAAAGCTTATTTCCCTATAACTTCCGGTCCAGTGTAAAAATCAAAACGAAGTGCACGCAGCAAATGGACTTTAATGTAAACCAAATGTCATAGAAATTTCGTACCAAAATCATGAAAGAGCTGCCAGCTATGACCATTTTTGTAATTTTGTTTAATTTCTTTACTGAGCGATTATGTCATTAGATTTCCAAATGGAAATGATCCTGCAATGAAAATTAACAAAAAATATTAACGCTTTGAAAATTTGATAAATTTTGAGGGTGGTAACCCTAAAATTTTTTTCACCCGTATAACTTCCAGCGCAGTGATTCAATCGAAACGAAATTTACTGGTTGGGTTTAACTTAGCGTGAAGCAGAATTGGTATGTATTATGCTTTGCTGTTGATACAGGCTAACCAGCATTAGCCATTTCCGTAAATATTGCACCAACAGATGCTTCAAACAACGTTCTCATATGCAAAGCATTTGCAATAAAAAATAAGGAATTCTTTTTTAAATTTTTCGAGTTTTGAACATTTTTCGGATGGCAGCCTCAAACAACGTTTAACCGCTGAAACCTTCGAACGAAATTCAAAGCATACGTTGATTTGAGTATGAGCTTGTTATGGTAAACTTATTGCTGCTTCGTTCGGAAAGTGTTGCCCGCACTGAATTATTTGTGTTATAGTTGAGTTTTGTTGCTTTGGATAAGGAATGGTTGATATGATTCCTGCGAAGAGAACGAAATTCAAAGGTTACGTTGATTTGAGTATGAGCTTGTCATGGTAAACTTATTGCTGCTTCATTCGGAAAGTGTTGCCAGCACTGAATTATATGTGTTATAGTTGAGTTTTGTTGCTTTGGATAAGGAATGATTGATATGAATTTTTAAAATAGTGTATTACGTCTTTCCACACTTTTTTGTCACTCAAAGACAATTTCTTCGAAAATTAGTTTTCTAGCGGTTCAGGTGCGCTAGAGTTTTTTTTTGGTTTAACTTTACTGTAACGCACCCTTCAAGAATACGATGTGTATTGAGATACAAGCCGTCAAACATAAATTATCAGACGTTAAAAGCAAACACGATTTGTGAAAGACACTTTCATGTAGAAGCATTTGGAATGAGCTAGTTTATTCGGTAATAGAACTATTGAACATTATGAGCAAAGTTTTTTTGACTGCAAGGCAGATTGAATTTGAAGAAATGCTGTCAAATATGAAGTAGTTTTCCCTTATTATTAAGTTTTTATCATTTAAATCATTTATCATATTGAGAGAAAGAAAAAAAATAACTAAATTTTTTGAGGCAGTTTTTTGATTCCTTTAGTATTTATGTACATAAATCTGAAAGAAGCATTTGGAATGAGGTAGTATACTCGGTAATAGAATTATTGAACATTATGAGCAAAGTTTTTTTTGACTGCAGATTGAATTTGAAGAAATGCTGTCAAATATGAAGTACTAAATTTTTCTTAGTATTACGTTATTGTCATTTAAATCATTCATCATATTGAAAGAGAAAAAAAAAATTTGAGTCAGCTTTATATTCCTTTAGTGTTTATGTGAAAACTGAAATACCCTCCTACGAAATAGGAGAACTCATAGGAGAATATAAGTTTGAAATTAGGCAATGAAAAGCACAATTGTTTATGGCTTCTGAATGTTATTCTCAATTTAGTTACAACAAGGTTACAACAACAACCAAAAAGTATATAATAATGTTTTTTTTGAAAAAATAGAATTATCATCATCAAGAGAAATTGACATCCCTTTATGTTTAAGCAAGAATAATGTTTTTTTTTGTATTTAACTAAGCAAACGAAGAACATAAAAATATATAAACGCAGCATGTGTGCTTTAGAGTAGAATCTCAATTTTTTTTCTTGATGTGAGAGTGGTGGTGTGGACTCCTTTTATATCTCGTAAAGGGGTGGTAGGTTGGTGTGCAGACGGGACAAGGTGAGTCATGGCAGATAATTAACTATTTTTTTTGTGATTGTGTTTCAGTTGGTGAGCTCTCGACGATAGCGCACGTTTTTTTCTTATCCGGTTTTCGCGACTCGTTCGGTAAAATCTGTCGGTTTCATTCCTTTTCTGTCGTGGATTTTCTTTCGAAGCTATTCGTGGTTGCTCCATCCATTTTCATGACCCACTCATTCGTGTTCGCAGCGTTGCGCGTACTTCTTGGTTCTTTACTACCTTTCGACTCCGGCCACCAATCCGCGATCCCTCGCGCGTTTACCTAACGGGGTCGCGTGTAGTTGCTTCGTAGGAAGCTGAACGACCTTTATTGGTGGCCTTAATTTTTTTTTTGTTGTTCGGCCCTGGTGATCGTTGGGTCCCAGTGGTCAGAATGGTAACCCTGGTCAGGGTCAGCCTGCACGGCTCTTACTGGACTTTAAGGTCCAGTATACGATCGCGGTTGTTTTTCGGTGTTATCTCCGTCCTACAGGCACATGAACAAAATGTGATGATTGATGGGACACGTGACAGGGAAAAGAACCCCCCCACTTCTCCCGAGCAGAGCTAGAGGCAGCCAGCATGTGCCGACCTCCTTGTCACGTGAGAGTCGTAGCTACTCCGAGTAGCTCAGTCCTGCACGGACAAATGACTCGTTTTCCTTTGATGGTCATTCGAGACCATCACAACTATATCTCAAACATAATTTCATTACAAATGGCGCCCAACGTGGGGCCCGAATTGCTCGTAAGAGTCCTTAAGGTTCGCTCAAAGAGATTCTAGTTTAGAACTACAGACTTTGGTCTTCGCCTTAGATGGGTCCCCACACTTTTTGAAGTGAAACCGACTTATGCTCATTAGAGCATAACTCCTACTAGCTGAACGCGTTAAAACTCCCGGTCGGTTGTCACTCCTGCAGATCTACTTTATGTGATATCATCCCACCAGTTCTTCCCTTACCTATCTGCAGCCCCTTTTAGAGCTGCCCATTAGAAAAATTTTAATTAACTTTCAATGACAGACTCTCGTTTTTGTATCTCGTCTTAGGCTTTAAGCCTGAAGGCAGTGTGTTTTCCAGTTCTGCGAAATCTGCTATATCGGCAACCAGCCATTTAGTTCAGTCCAGCCTGCGGAAGCAGATGTCGCCTTCCTTCCTGTTGAGTGAGCAGTCTTGTGATATAAATTCTGTCTTCGTAGGTGGTTAACCTTTACTGGGGCTTTGGTCAGCGAGGGGCAAACCATCTGCGAAATCTGCTATCTGGCAACCAGCTAGTTAGTACGTCCAGTGGTCTTGCTTTGTTGCTTGAAGTCCTAGTATCGGTAATACTACTTCTATCTCACTCGTATTTATTGTTCAAATTCGAAATATCACTCGTCTGATTCGGGAATTGTCGAGAGTCACCACCTGAAAGAAGATGAAAGCCATGTACAATCCCTTTAGAATGGAAACTTGCCTTTTGAAATTTTTAGTCATTTTTAATCCAGCACACAGTACTTGAGTATAACTTACACCGTGCTTTGGGTGGTTAAAGTAGTTTACCAGTAGTTTTCATTAAAGTCAGTAAAAGTTCATTCCATTTTTGTTTCCATTCGTAATAGAATTTTTAGTATCAAGAGCCGTTTGAATTTCATGTTACCTTTCTCTAATATTTTCTCGGAATAATTATTGAATCTTTAAATCTGTTTCCTCTTGTTTTCATATAAGGGAATCTAGCACCGCCGCTCTCACAAAAAGAAAAAGAAAGAAAAGAAAAAAAAACACAGTCCAAGTTAAATTCGTTTAAGCAAACTCACTTGATATAACCTGATCTATTGAACCTAGGGTATATCACTCTCGGAACACTTTTTGTTGATAGTTCTCAATAATCAACTTTCACTGATCCTATAGGGATTACTGCAAAGTTCCTTTAAGCAATTGCACACTAAAAATTTATTATCTTTTATCCATAATACCTTAGGATTAAGTATTACTTAGTTGTTAAGCTACTGTAATCTTTTAATTAACCTTTCAAACATGCCGTTCGAAAGAACGCCACCGCCACGGGTGGCGAAAGACTTTGAAGATGGCAGCCATGAGAGCTGTGCCATCTGCCAACAGGTGTATCAGCTAAGCGATCGCTTGTTGCTTACCGGATGTGACCACAAGTACCACGAGGAGTGCCTCCAAGGTTACTTGACACAGTCCACCGCGTGTCCATTATGCCGCAGAGAAGTTAAGGCGGAGGACTTGCGTGGACCCAATTTTCGTGCCGAAACCAATAGGCGACTGAAGCAAGGCGCAGTGCCTAAGGGCCACCGACCCGTAACTCGGTCCCACAAAACCAGACCTCTAGACAGAGAACCAAACGTTTCAGAGCCACCCCTGTTGAATTCTCTCGGGGAAGGCGACGAAGCTGCATCAGCTCTTCCGACAGATCCCAAGACGTCAAAATCTGATAAGGAAATCGGAGAGCTTAAGAGCCACATGAGTCAGATGTTGCAGACCATGAGAAATCTGCAGCAACAGATGCACACACTGGCACTCTCTAGTCCAGGTGCTACACCCCGAACTTCACCAGGTGGACCTCGTCTAGATGGCTCGGGGAGACGCTCTGAGATGGGAACGTCTACTCCAGCCTTGCCGGGGAGAGTTCGCTCCTCACATTCACGGGATGTTAGGCCTTCAGACCACCTGGTTGCAAACAGGTCCCAACCGGGTATATCAGAGCCGATGGTTCCCAGAAACCCTCGTGCTTATCGAAATAGAGGACTTGCTTCAGATCGAGTCACCACCATCATGGCAGGGTGGAATTTAAAGTTCAGTGGAGAATCTGGGAGTACTCCCGTGGAGAAGTTTTTATACAGGGTGACGGCCCTAACACATCAGACTTTACAGGGAGATTTTGGTGCCCTTTGCCAACACATTGACGGTTTGTTGATGGAGGAAGCGGAGGAGTGGTACTGGCAATACCATCAAGAAGTCAGGAGAGTGGAATGGGTAGGATTTTGCGAAGACATTCGACGTGAGTTTAGAGATTTCGCTTCTAGTCGCGAAATCACCAACAAGATCCGAAGGCGTCGCCAGAAGGCTGGCGAGTCATTTGACGACTTTTATAGGGATCTGCGGCGAATGTCTAGTGCTCTTCCGATGCCATTATCCGACCACGATCTGTTGGACATTGTGCAGGGCAATATGTTGCCGGAACTACAATGGCAATTAGTAGACAAACACTTCGCCAGCACACAGCAGCTTCGGGAGCACGTAAAGCGACGCGAACGTTAAGCCCAAGCTTAAGGGCAACCTGAGAGGGTCTTTGGTACTCGCCGTCATCTGGCGGCTCTCTCGGATCCTGGTCTGTCTGGTGATGAAGATCAGTTGTCACGCGAAGTTTCTGAGGTCGCTCGCAGTACCATATGCTGGAATTGTCGTCAGCCAGGACATTTATATGTGGATTGCCTGCAAGAGCACAAAATTTTCTGTTACGGTTGTGGAGCAGAAAACATCTATAAGCCGCACTGTGAAACTTGCCAGCAAAAAAACCGGCTGGCCGGAGCAGCTCCCAACACCCATAAGCTCTCCGGAACGAAACCATGGCTTCGGCAGTACCCCAAACTGTAACAGTTCCATCCTCTTTACCTGATGCCAGCGTACCTTCTTCTGCTTCGACGAATGTTATTCCTAGTGCCACTCTTGCGACTCCCACCATCGCAGACAAATTACCGCTTTTTTCTAATAATTCGGACGCGAGGAACCTAAATAGTTCTACGAAGGAGCCGGAGTGGGTCTCCGATGTCAGCCCAATTCCCCGTTACCTGCAACCTTTTCATGTTCGCGTCAGGGAATACAAAAACGCACGTCAGCGTATTTTTGAATGTGAGGAAATCTCTCACGTGAAAAGAACGAAGAGATCCACACTTCGTCTACGTAATTTCTGGCGGCGTATAAAAAAACAAAGGAGTAAGTACTGCTCAGCTACCGTAGAGGATAAACCCACAGGTGATCTACGGCCCTACGCTCAAGTTACATTGTTCGGCGACGAGAAAGCCAGTGGATTGATAGACACGGGAGCGAGTGTCAGCTGTCTGGCGGCTGACTTGGCGAAGAGAATCATTGCTGACTCTCAGCACCGTTTGGAGAAGTTGCATGTGAGCCTAAGGACCGTGGATGGCACCAAACACTCAGCCGTCGGACGCATCACAGGCTCCATCCAATTTCGAGGGCGTACAAAAACTATGGAGTTCTTGGTAATGCCTTCGCTAAGTCAGGACCTTTATTTGGGAATTGACTTTGTGCGCTTGTTTAACTTGGCCACTGATTTGTTTGACCCGTGCCAAAGTTCTCAGGAACTGTCCTTGTCTACTTTATCACCTGTCAATTGTCATCACTTATCTCCAGAGCAGCAAGAAGAACTAGACTCAGTCATTACGAGATTTCCATCGTTCGCGAAGGAAGGGTTGGGACGCACAACACTCACTTCACACGTGATTGATGTGGGCCCCAACAAACCCATCAAGCAACGGCACTTCGCCGTCTCACCGGTAATCGAAAAATTATTATATGCAGAGGTCGACCGAATGCTGAGTCTAGGTGTAATCAAGGAATCGCAGAGCAGCTGGTCTTCTCCTGTGACTTTGGTCGTTAAACCAGGGAAGGTCAGGATGTGCTTGGATGCTAGGAAGGTCAACCAGGTGACGGTGAAGGACGCTTATCCTTTGCCTCTGATCGATGGTATACTAAGTCGACTACCACCCGCAAAATACATAAGTAGCCTAGACTTAAAGGACGCCTTTTGGCAAATACCACTCGATAGGGACTCACAGGATAAGACGGCCTTCACTGATCCTGGTCGACCCCTCTATCAGTTCGCGACCATGCCATTTGGCTTGTGTAACGCGCCGCGAACCATGCAACGGCTGATGGATAGAGCGATTCCAGCACATCTCAAGCATCAAGTATTCATTTATCTAGATGACCTGCTTTTGATTACGGAAACCTTTCAAGAACACCTTGCATTACTCAAGGAAGTTGCCCACCACCTCCGTGCTGCCGGACTAACCATAAATGTAGAGAAGAGCAAGTTCCTGATGAAAGAGGTGAAATATCTCGGACACATAATCGGTCATGGGACTGTGCGCACAGATCCCGATAAAATCCAAGCCATAAAGGAATTCCCAATTCCACGGACCGTCAGACAGTTTATTACAGTTATTCTTTCTTGGACCCCAAATCGATAGTTTCGGGGGCCTAGCCTCACCGGAGATGGGGGTGGGTCGGGCGCCACTCGCTTCACGGCCCCGAAACTGCGCTTGCCGACGCTCGGAAGCGAGAATATGCGACGGTTTCGCGTAATATGTATCGCACAAAGAAAAACACGCTAGCGGTTTCCAAGAAATTCATACACAACAGTTTATTAACGAAGGTTCCTAATTTACCTATATCGGCACTTAGGCCCTACTTTATAACGGCGCCGCGAAAGTTACACTCTATCACTTCTGATAACCTATTCTATGTATCACATTCATCATCTATCTCGTATTTCCAAATTTCGGTATTAAACAAGGAATAAACTTAAACTACTTACAATTTAATCTCCAATCAATCTCCTCCCGCAGCGGATTCGTCGTGATTCGCCGTCACTTCGCCGATAATCTCCTCAATAACTCGTTCGGTAGTCTCGATCTGCTCCTCAATCCTTTTTCACCCGTCGTCGCTATCGAACGTTATTGTTTCTTAACCGCCAACCGATAAGCTTTTTCTTGCCAGGTGCATGTGAAAGAAATAGATGCTCGATCACTCGTATTTCGTCCCAAAATCTGCTCCTCGATTCTTTTACCTCCGTCGTCGCTATCGAACGTTATTGTTTTCTAATCGCCAACCGACAGGCTATTTCTCGCCAGGTACACGTGAAAGAAATTGATATTCGATCGCTCGTATTTCGTCCCAAAATCTGCTCCTCGCTTCTTTTACAACCGTCGTCGCTATCGCAAGTTATCGTTTTCTAACCGCCAACCGACAAGCTTTTTCCCGCCAGGTACATGTAAAAGAAAAATATTCGATCGCTCGTATTTCGTTCAACAATCTGCACCCTCGTCTATTCCTTACCATGTCCAATCAACAAGAGGACGAACTATCTCTTGCACACCTCGCAAGTAGCCTCGGCTTTGCTTCCTGATCCCGCTTAGACGGGATCTTCGATTCTCCGTTTGGCGATAAAACCGATTGCCCCCATGCATTTCACATGCATTTCAAATGCATCTAGTTCCCGGTCATTGCACCTTCTCATTCGTGTGCATTGCCGCAAGTGCATTTGGTCATTGCACTTTGCATTGCGCTCAATCCACTGTAATACATGTATGGCAACGCCTCGGTGCATCTCGGAACGCGGTCCGTTCCGCTGGCGTTCCGCCCGGTTGTCAATTACACACGAACTGTCAAATCTGTGTTTTCGTCTGTCGCCGCATTTGTAATCTATGGAATACTTGCTCAGGTTGCAAACATTGTCGCACATTAAATCCTCAGTAATTTCTGAAATGGAATGTAATTAATCGTGCGGGAGTGAGTTCTTCAGGATTAGAAGACTTCTCGGTCCGAGCAGCAGTTTGCATTGCAGTTAGCGTTTATGTTTATCGTTTACGTTTATCTCAGGTGGTCTATAGAACTCAAGTATGGTATGCGATCCGCATGAAATTGTGTTGTCAGTAGGATAGAAGAGTGGCCCGCCGGTATGGGGCATTATGCCTTGCCCCGCCAGGTATTCGTTGACTAGAACATGGTTTGCTTTGCATGATTCCAAAAATACCTAGATTATTAACCACGCCAACAAATACTTGCAGCCAATCTGGAATCAATTCGACAATCATTCCATTTGGATGTTGAACACCGCCATAATTAATGAGCCGCCGATGCAATAGCTGTGTCCACTTAGGTTTGGGTGCATTTTCAACTTGCTGTAAAATTCGTTTCTCTTCTTCTGATGTAATGAAGTTTGGTATGAACATGGCACTTTTGGACAATTTCAAACAAGAAAATCATTGAAATCCATCTTGCAAATCGCTTCAGTCAGGTGAGTACGTTGATCCTATTGTTTATTCGGGACGGTTATGTGGACGACTCGGCCCCACCAACAGCTTTGGAGGAATGCCGGGTCCTGACGAGTGCGCGCCTTGATTTTGATGTTGGCCGTTCTTGACAGGGCTCGTCGAGACTCGAAGCCTACTCCATGACTCGATGCTATTTGTGATACCGCGCTATGCCCTACCTTATTATATCTTACTTTCTATTTCTTTCTTGATTCTTATTACCGATCTTACATTTACATAGCTTGAAACAACCTTCGACTCCCTACCGCAAGCGTGTCCGCGCCAATGAAGTAGTATGGATTTCTATCTGCTACCGGTACGGCTCGCGACGTGATCGACCGTGACACCCCCCTCTCTTCAGAGAATTCCCTGGGAATTCTTGACGCTATTTCTCAGAGACGCCACGCGTAATTATATACTTACCCCGAGTTTTATATTTCGGTACGCTTTAGCTTATCGTACAACAATTTCCGGTCGTTGATATTCCTTATTTGAATTCTGAATTGCACATTCACATCACAAATCCCAGACATACCTTATTATGCATGCATATGTGTCTCGACTGATAGCTCTAACTGGTGTTGGTATCTGTGCCCGTAATATTTCAATATTCTAATACGACCTGAACTCAATTTTAGGATAAAAACCAAAGGACATCAAGAAAAAAGAAAAAAAACGAAGATAAAAAAAAAACGAGAGGCGCAAAACAAGACGAAAAAAGGAGAAAAAGGAAAGGAAAAGATAAGATCAACCCTACTCAACAGAGGCACGGAAGTCACGCCCCAAACTATGGTATATTATTTCAGTTTTATCTCATTCATTCTAACTCATACGACTAACTCCTCAAAATTTACTATTAACTAATACTAGGCTTACTTCTATTAACCCTTCACCAAATATTTTTTTTTTCTTTACAACGCTTAATCCCGGAAGTTACTCAATAATATTAATTCTGTTATTGTGAAACTAAATCCCACCACCATTTCTTTTCCATTGCTTATCGCGCCGGCATCCCACCACCACAGAGTCTAATGGCTAACCTTTCAAAAGAAACGTGTATCTAAATTCGAAGCCCGCCACCAAAATCCATGCTAATCACGTTCGCCTTCCACATACATTTTGAGGTCTTTCGCATGCCAAGTGCCTGCATTTTTACCTTTTCCGTCGACCAATTCGTATGTCCACGCTGATGTCTTCCTTCTCAGTGTGAAAGGTCCGATGTATGCCGGGGCTAATTTAGCTGAAAAATTTTTACTAGCATCCGACAAAACGTAGTTCTTACGCCAAACTCTCTGTCCCACCTGAAAGCTCTCTGTGCGTCGGCGAAGATCATACCGCTTTTGACTGGTAACCGCTGCCCGTTTCATCCTCTGGACCACCTCCTCCCGTATCTTTTCCAAATTAATTGCGTTTTTGACTGGTGAAAACGCCTCTTGCACTCCTGCTGGCTGCTCCACATCCTCCCTAAATGTGACCATTTCTCGCCCAAAATTTAAAAAGTAAGGAGTGAAGCCCGTGACTTCATGCTTATACGTTCTCAGCGCACACGCGATTTTACTCAGGTATTGGTCCCACGAGCGATGGTTCTCTGACGCGTAACATCTCAACATGCATTTTATGTCCTGATTACGGCGCTCCGCCGGGTTAGCCTGGGGATGGTACAGCGCGGTGAAACATATCTTAACGCCATACTCTTCCACCGCCCGCTTGAACTGCTTTCCCCGGAACTGCACCCCATTATCGCATATCAAAGCCCTGGGTACTCCATACACCAAGAAGACGTTCTCTTCCAACAACCGGAAAACAGCCGATGCCGTCGCTGTCCGTACTGGTAATATTACCGAGTACTTGGTGACATAGTCTACAATCGTGAGAATGTAGGTGTACCCTCTCGTTGACCTAGGTAATGGTCCCACTAGATCCACGCTGATCAGTTCCCATGGCAATTTGGCCTCGCCAGCCCTCGTAGACATCAAGCCGATCGGTGATTTTCTCTCCACCTTGCAGGTTTGGCACACGTTACAGGAACGTACATATTTCTGTATGTCTCTCCGCATCCGGGGCCAGTAGAAATTTTGAGCAACGCGAGCCAACGTTCGAGTAGCACCAAGATGTCCCGCCTTCGGGTCGTCGTGACACCGGAACAGTATGGAACCCCTTTCCGTTTTCGGAACTACCCTTTTCCAAACCGGGTTGCCGTCCCTCTCGCTCCCATAGCCTGGTAGCTGCTTCCACAGAGTATTCTCGACCACTTTCCAATTCGCAAACTTACGCGGATCGCTCCGAACCTTCTCCACCATTTCCACAAACCATCGCTCTAGCGCCGGGGAAGCCGCTATGTCTCCCACCTCCGCAACCGCTCGCGACAGTGCGTCTGGCACCAAATGTTCCTTCCCTTTCCGATGAACGATCTCAAAGTCAAATTGCTGGAGGCGTACTGCCCATCTCGCCAACCTGCCTGATGGGTCCTTCAGCTTGTTTAACCAGACAAGGGAATGATGGTCGGTAATCACGATGAAATGCGTACCCTCAATGTATGGCCGTAACTTCTCTATGGCCCACACAACCCCTAAGCACTCCCTTTCGGTGACAGAATAATTTCTCTCCCGTCTCGACAAAGCCCGACTCAAATAGCAGACCACTTTCTCTCCTGATGGGTGAGCCTGACTCAACACAGCCCCAATTCCGACATCCGATGCATCCGTCTGCACTTTGAAGGGGAGGTCGAAATCAGGACAGGCTAATATCGGCGCGGCCATAAGTTTCTGTTTGCACGCGACAAAAGCCTGCTCACATATATCTGACCATATAAACTTACTTCCTTTTTTCAACAGATCATTTAATGGCGCGACAAGAGTGGCGTGATCCGGGATGAAACGCCTGTACCACGACACCATACCGAGTAGTTGTCGGACTTGTTTGACTGATGTCGGTTTAGGAAATCCCTTAATCGCCTCAACCTTCTCTGGATCTACATGCAGACCTCTTTCATCCACTAGGTAGCCTAAATACCGCAATTGAGCCCTACAGAATTGACATTTCTCTTTCGATACTCGCAGACCTTCTTCCCTCAACCTAGAGAAGACCTCTCGCAGTACTTCCAAGTGTCGCTCGAACGTTTCCGTGACAATAATGATATCGTCTAGGTAAGTGAAAACGAAAGGTTCGAGAGTAGGCCCCAATACCGTATCAATTAACCTTTGCCAGGTGGCTCCTGAGTTGTGGAGACCGAAAGGCATGCGCCGAAAATGAAATAAACCCCTACCCGGCACGGTAAAGGCAGTGTATTGTTGAGATTCCTCCGCCATGGGCACTTGCCAATACGCCGACTTCACGTCCAGCGTCGACAGATATTTTGCATTTCGTAGTTTGTCGAGAGTTGCCGAGATATAAGGTAACGGATACGCATCTTTTTCCGACACCGCGTTTACTTTGCGAAAATCAACGCAAAATCTGTAGGAACCGTCCTTTTTACGAACCAACAAGATCGGGGAGGACCAAGCACTTTTCGATGGCTCAACCACTCCCATTCGCAACATATCGTCCAACTCTAGGTTTATTTGTTTTTGAACTGCGGGGGAAACGGGATAATATCGCTGCTTGATTGGTTCCGATTTTGTCTTTATGACGTGGCTGACAGACTTCGCGCAACCCAAACCATCCCCCATCAATTCGAACTGTTGCTCTAATAGCTCCGACAGAATCTTCCCCTCTCCCTGCGTTAAGTGTGACCAACCTCGTAGCGCTTTCCCGGTTCCTGACTCTACAGTGGCCACGGAGGTCCATTGTTGCCCCTTCATATCAAGCACGACTCCAAAAAGCTGCCAAAAATCTACCCCTAGGATTACCTCTTGTGGAATTGCCGCGATCACCAGTACTTCTATCACATATTTCCGCCCCCTTAAACTGAATTCTAACCTTGCCACACCATCCACAGCGCACGTCTCTCCATTTGCCAGCCGCACCTCCTCTACTCTGTCTCGGTCCAAAATCAACCCTTTGGCTTCCAACCGTGACCATCCCTTCTCTCCCAAGATCGTACGACTCGCGCCCGAGTCCAGAAGTCCCTCCATTTCCACACCTTCTACCTCAACTTGCAAATGCGGTCGACTATCCTCGCCGCTCTTTACCAAGGCGTAGTCCACGTTCGCCGAATGAATCACTTGCTGCGGCCTCATCTTCGTGCTCCCTCTGCCGCTTAGTGAGCACGCCGGTCGTTTCCCGATTCTCGTTGATCCGTACGTGCTCGCACCACGGGATTCCTCGCCCTGGATCGGCACGTGGGACATGCTGCTCGCATCACCCCTTGTCTGCCACAACCGAAACATCGTCTGGGCTCCGTGCACTCTCTCGACAGATGACCATCCTTCCGGCAATTCCAACACTGTACTCGCCCGTTTTCGGTCAGTACAGCTATCTGCCCCGAAGTCTCTGCTCCTACGTATGCTAAGTCCGGCTCCAAACAACGTCGCGCTCGCGTAGGAGGTGGCACAAACGCTGCTACTGACGCTCTGGTGGCATCTAATGTCCGCCCCATCCTCACTAACTCAGCTACCGACGTGATAGGCGTTAGACTCAACTGCTGCTGGTAGAAAGGGGCAATGTTTCTACGCAGCGTTCTTAGCTTTTTCTCTTCCGAGTAGTTGGTCCTCAACCGGCTGAACAGACGCTCCATTACCGCTACGTATACTCCCATTGACTCGTGCTCTCCCTGGGTGCGCCTTCGGATCTCATCACGCAGGCGATCCTCATAATCTGCTGGCAAAAACTCTGCCTTCAGTTCCTGCACCAGCTCATCCCAGCAACTGACCAAGTCACGATTCGCCCGGAACCAAATGAGAGCCTGCGATTCAAATAGATCCACTGCTGCTCTAAAAAGTTGCGGCTTTGTAAGTCCCCTGGCCTGCCGTAATTCCTCCACGCGCTCCAAAAAAGCACTCACTGATCCGGTCGAATCCCCACTGAATTTAATCCCCCATTTTGCCACCTCCGCCAGGCTCGGAGCTCTCGACGCCTGCGGCGGAGACATCACCGGGACATGATTCGCTGTCTCATCTTCGCCGTCGCTGGATTCTTCTGTGTTCCCGACCAACGTTCCCATCGAGATTATCAACCGGTTCCGTAACATCTTCACGCCCTCCTTCTGTTCCTGAGTGATTGCCTTTACGTTACCTAGCCGGCGGAAACCAAACTCAATTTTCACTCTCGCTTTAATGTAGTCTGAAGAGGTCTGATCCCCCGCAACTCTTGCTACCAACTCTTCAATTTCCGACACTTTCGCAGATAATTCCAAAAAATCCGTATCATACTCATATGGATACTCTGCCTCCACGTAGGACGTGTCGGACGCCGCCTCTGCCTTCAACGTACCCCTCAACGTCTTCCGCATATTGTCGACGGTATCCTGTGGAAAGCCCCGAATAGCGAGCTCATATGTGAGCTCGTCCTTGCTCAAGCGATCAACTAAAATCTTCATCGCACTGAACTCAAAAGAACAAATTCTTCTCAGACTGGTCAGTAGCCAACGAAACCGCCAACACCGCACTCTCTATATGGTTTATCCCTCAATTCCAATGTAACTAGTTCCTAGACCCCGAAAATCTAAAATGTGACTAAAATACCAAAACGTGATAGATCAGTGCTCGCCTTTTCGCTCGATCCTCTATTCACGCTCTCTACTCCCGCACAGTTCTGTCCTGAAAATCCGACCTCTTATTGCTAGTAACAATACTACTTCACACACCCAAGCTTCAATATAAATTCACTATATCCAAACCCATACACACTCTGCTCCAAAATTCAAATGAAATGCTTTTAGTTCTTTGATTACTCACTTTGGCACAAACACTCTAATTCACACAACAATGCTCGGAATCCAGAATTCAGATAAATATATATAGATATACGGTGATCAATAATATACACTGCATCAATAATTGTTATGCAATATAATAAATAGAAAAGTATAATGTTCTAAAGCAAACAACCCCTACTTATCCCGCCACACGAATGGGGTGAATTCTAAATCAAATACCCGTTCCGCGATTTCTCTTCAAAAAAAAATATTCCGAAATATGCCTTAATGGTTTCTTTCTTCCTGAATTTACACGCCTACCGAGCCTCCCACAATTTGGGACTTGGCTAGACAAAATTTTCCACGTACCGTTACGTACCGTTACTACCGTTATGCCCCACGTTGGGCGCCAATTTATTACAGTTATTCTTTCTTGGACCCCAAATCGATAGTTTCGGGGGCCTAGCCTCACCGGAGATGGGGGTGGGTCGGGCGCCACTCGCTTCACGGCCCCGAAACTGCGCTTGCCGACGCTCGGAAGCGAGAATATGCGACGGTTTCGCGTAATATGTATCGCACAAAGAAAAACACGCTAGCGGTTTCCAAGAAATTCATACACAACAGTTTATTAACGAAGGTTCCTAATTTACCTATATCGGCACTTAGGCCCTACTTTATAACGGCGCCGCGAAAGTTACACTCTATCACTTCTGATAACCTATTCTATGTATCACATTCATCATCTATCTCGTATTTCCAAATTTCGGTATTAAACAAGGAATAAACTTAAACTACTTACAATTTAATCTCCAATCAATCTCCTCCCGCAGCGGATTCGTCGTGATTCGCCGTCACTTCGCCGATAATCTCCTCAATAACTCGTTCGGTAGTCTCGATCTGCTCCTCAATCCTTTTTCACCCGTCGTCGCTATCGAACGTTATTGTTTCTTAACCGCCAACCGATAAGCTTTTTCTTGCCAGGTGCATGTGAAAGAAATAGATGCTCGATCACTCGTATTTCGTCCCAAAATCTGCTCCTCGATTCTTTTACCTCCGTCGTCGCTATCGAACGTTATTGTTTTCTAATCGCCAACCGACAGGCTATTTCTCGCCAGGTACACGTGAAAGAAATTGATATTCGATCGCTCGTATTTCGTCCCAAAATCTGCTCCTCGCTTCTTTTACAACCGTCGTCGCTATCGCAAGTTATCGTTTTCTAACCGCCAACCGACAAGCTTTTTCCCGCCAGGTACATGTAAAAGAAAAATATTCGATCGCTCGTATTTCGTTCAACAATCTGCACCCTCGTCTATTCCTTACCATGTCCAATCAACAAGAGGACGAACTATCTCTTGCACACCTCGCAAGTAGCCTCGGCTTTGCTTCCTGATCCCGCTTAGACGGGATCTTCGATTCTCCGTTTGGCGATAAAACCGATTGCCCCCATGCATTTCACATGCATTTCAAATGCATCTAGTTCCCGGTCATTGCACCTTCTCATTCGTGTGCATTGCCGCAAGTGCATTTGGTCATTGCACTTTGCATTGCGCTCAATCCACTGTAATACATGTATGGCAACGCCTCGGTGCATCTCGGAACGCGGTCCGTTCCGCTGGCGTTCCGCCCGGTTGTCAATTACACACGAACTGTCAAATCTGTGTTTTCGTCTGTCGCCGCATTTGTAATCTATGGAATACTTGCTCAGGTTGCAAACATTGTCGCACATTAAATCCTCAGTAATTTCTGAAATGGAATGTAATTAATCGTGCGGGAGTGAGTTCTTCAGGATTAGAAGACTTCTCGGTCCGAGCAGCAGTTTGCATTGCAGTTAGCGTTTATGTTTATCGTTTACGTTTATCTCAGGTGGTCTATAGAACTCAAGTATGGTATGCGATCCGCATGAAATTGTGTTGTCAGTAGGATAGAAGAGTGGCCCGCCGGTATGGGGCATTATGCCTTGCCCCGCCAGGTATTCGTTGACTAGAACATGGTTTGCTTTGCATGATTCCAAAAATACCTAGATTATTAACCACGCCAACAAATACTTGCAGCCAATCTGGAATCAATTCGACAATCATTCCATTTGGATGTTGAACACCGCCATAATTAATGAGCCGCCGATGCAATAGCTGTGTCCACTTAGGTTTGGGTGCATTTTCAACTTGCTGTAAAATTCGTTTCTCTTCTTCTGATGTAATGAAGTTTGGTATGAACATGGCACTTTTGGACAATTTCAAACAAGAAAATCATTGAAATCCATCTTGCAAATCGCTTCAGTCAGGTGAGTACGTTGATCCTATTGTTTATTCGGGACGGTTATGTGGACGACTCGGCCCCACCAACAGCTTTGGAGGAATGCCGGGTCCTGACGAGTGCGCGCCTTGATTTTGATGTTGGCCGTTCTTGACAGGGCTCGTCGAGACTCGAAGCCTACTCCATGACTCGATGCTATTTGTGATACCGCGCTATGCCCTACCTTATTATATCTTACTTTCTATTTCTTTCTTGATTCTTATTACCGATCTTACATTTACATAGCTTGAAACAACCTTCGACTCCCTACCGCAAGCGTGTCCGCGCCAATGAAGTAGTATGGATTTCTATCTGCTACCGGTACGGCTCGCGACGTGATCGACCGTGACAAGTTGCGTCACTTCCTAGGGATTTTCGGATGGTATCGGAGATCCGTTCCCGCTTTTTCGGCTATATTTGCACCCTTGACTAACATGCTGTCCAGTAAGCAAAGATTTGAATGGACTGATGAGAGTTTAGGCGCTTTTCATGCTTTGAAACAGTGCCTTATTTCTGCTCCGGTGTTACATAGTCCGGACTTCGCTAAACCCTTTGCGATACACTGTGACGCAAGTCAATACGGCGTGGGGGCCGTTCTGATGCAAAAGCTGGAAGATAGAAGTGAAGTACCTATAGCGTATATGTCTCAAAAACTAAATTCCGCTCAGCGCAATTACACGGTGACGGAGCAAGAATGTCTAGCTGCTGTACTAGCAATCAAGAAGTTTCGAGCATACATCGAGGGACAGGAATTTGAAGTTATTACTGACCATGCATCTCTGAAGTGGTTGATGAACCTGCAAGACTTGCACGGGAGACTTGTCAGATGGGCATTGAAATTACAGGGCTTCAAATTCACCATAAAGCATCGAAAAGGGAGCCAAAATGTGGTACCAGACGCGCTCTCCCGCGTTCACACACCAGAGGCTTGTGACACCATCCACGAGATCTCGGATCTCATCGAAATCGATCTGGAATCACCTCATTTCAAATCGAAGGCATACGTGGACTTGATCGACAGAATCGTATCAAACGCGGCCACTCTTCCTGATCTAAAGGTGAACGATGGGTATGTCTACAGACGCTGTCAACATTCCACCGGGGATCTCATCCAAGAAAGGGACAGTTGGAAGTTATGGGTTCCTAGCGAACTTACTGCTAATTTAATCATGCGGGCCCATGACCCTCCCACAAGTGCGCATGGAGGCATCAGCAAGACTCTGCGAAGATTGCAGACACATTTCTTTTGGCCTAAAACGGCTTCACAGGTCAAGGACTATGTTCTGGCATGTGACGCTTGCCGGATGAACAAAGCGCCAAATCACATCCTGAGACCACCCATGGGGAAGGCAGTCGCTAGTGACAGAATTTTTCAGCGTCTGTATATAGACCTATTGGGCCCTTACCCCAGATCTAAGGAAGGTAACAATGGGATACTAGTGGTAATGGATCATTTGTCGAAGTTTACCTTCGTGGAGCCTTTGAAGAAAAGCACCGCAGCCCAGGTGTGTGAATACGTGGAGAAGCGTGTCTTCCACGTTTTTGGTGTCCCTGAAGTGATTGTTACGGACAACGGAGTTCAATTCCGTTCTCACGTGTTCAATTCTCTGTTCGAAACATATGGCATACAGCATCAATATACGGCAGTGTACTCACCCCAAGCTAATGCATCAGAACGAGTTAACCGTTCGTTGGTAGCAGCTATTCGAACTTATGTAGCACCTTCCCAACGCGATTGGGATAAAAAGCTGTCGGAAATTAATTCGGCACTATGTACATCTCACCACTCTTCTACAGGATTCAACCCTTACTATTTAGTATTTGGTCAGCACATGGCCAGACATGGAAGTTCTTACAAGCTGCTTCGTCAACTGGATCTGTTACAGGAGCCCACTGCAGAACTGCCCTCTCATTCCCGTCAAGAATTGGTTCGACAGCAAGCGCAAAGACAACTAAACCTGGCATACCAGTCGCAGGCTAAATACTATAATTTACGTACTCGACCCACACAATTCAACCCTGCGGAATTTTGCCCAAAGCAAGGCCACGGAGCATTACAACTCCAAATTGGACCACAAATTTAAAAAGGCCAAAGTAGTAGCTCGGCTGGGTACCTCCCGATATCTCCTACAGCATCCTGACGGAAAAGCTATGGGGGTGTTTCACGGCAAGGACATTCGACATTGAGCCTCGAGCCATACACTCACCCCGGGAGTCAGCACGGTTTCTTTCGCGTACCAACGTGCCTAAGCTAAACCTGTCTTCAGTCAACTCAGCTGCAAATGAGAAACGCCTGGCTTCAGTGAACTCAGCTGCAAATGAGAAACGCCTGGCTTCAGGCAACTCAGCTGCAAATGAGAAACGCCTGGCTTCAGTCAACTCAGCTGTAAATGAGAAACGCCTGGCTTCAGTCAACTCAGCTGTAAATGAAGGACGCCACAGGGCTTCAGTCAACGCATCGGATATTAAGTAATGCGAAGGACTTCAGTTCACTCAGCTGTAATTGAGTACCCGATGGGTTCCTTAGCCCACTCAGCTATAATAGAGTAACCTTTCCCTGTTCATAAAGAGTTCGCTCTTGCTTCTTAAGCCCGTCCGTTGCAACAGAGAGGACGCATGTCATTTCGACGTGTCATATTTACGTCTTACCATGGCGAAACGTTTTTATTGCGTCCCGTACTTCAGCGATTAAAGCAATAACAAGGGTCTTCTGTTCTTTCCGCGCAGTATTCCTTGCCGAAAGAACTGTTTGTGTAACGGGTTCCTTATTTCAAATTTTATTTCAATAACATTCTTCAAGTGCAATTGTAACAACAATGCCTTGATGGAATTTTCGGACCGAGCTCAAAGGTGCACAGCGCATAGTATTTCCTAGTTCGGTCCGATAAATCATATTTGCGCTGTGCGCAACTCAATTAGTTCAAGGCGAGTTTGCAACAACAAGGCCTTGATGGAGTTTTCGGACCGAGCTCCAACGTTAAAAGTTTTCGCATTTCCTGGCTTGGTCCGATCATTTTTTTTCTGCCTAGCACCGCAAGTTGGAGCTCGGATCGAGAGCCCGGCACGGGATTGTTGTTGCTTGGATCCGTTTGAATTTTTTCAGAAAAATGTCGAGCCCGTACAATAAAACTTGGCTTAGCGGTAAATTCTCGGTCCGAGAAATTATTTATTTGGATCAAGACGGGTAAACACCTGCAACAACAATGCTACGAGATTTGGGAAAATAATAAACGGGGCTCAAGCAGCAAAATGGCTGACTGAGCTTGGCAGGGGGTTCTGCATCGAATCGTGGCCAGTAGTCAAGGTGCAGGGTTCGAGTGAGCGCGTTAGCTCAGCTGCGTATATCCAGTAGGACTGTGTCAAATGGGACAAAGTTTGATAAATCCGGTGTCTGAAGCGTGTGACCGTCAATGCAGTTGGAATCGTTTCGATTGTTAGAATTCGAACGGGTCGTGTAATATGTGTTGTGCAGTAAGTTCCAAAGAGGAAAAAAATTTAAGGCTAAAAGGGAACCCGACGCTATGTGAAGTGCCATGGAGAACAAGGATCAGTAAAGTATCAAACGTGTTCACCTACGACTAAAGCCATTCACCTGCGAACATTTCAACCGATAATTCGTCCAAGAAAGTGGAGCTGGCGGTTCACATGCGACGACCTACTGGTGAGCGACAGTGTCATGTTTCATGATTCCAACTTTACTGAAGGAGCACCTTGATAGGAAGACGATGGTAAGGAAGCATACGGCGAAGCCTTCGACGGAACAACCTAGCGTGTACCCAACTTGCGGCAGCCGCTCCAGTCGAAAAAGGACTTTAGTAGCGCACAAGAAGATCCACATGAAAGTGAAGCAACCTGTATGCAACTTTTGTGAAAAGGCGTTCGTACAACACACTGGTTTGTATATGCCCAAGAGGACTCATACGAATGCTGTGGAATCGCTGTAAGTCATCCTATTAAAGTTTTCTTTCTGTTTTTTTCGTGCGATTTTTTTTGGTTTACCTTTACTGTAACGCACCCTTCAAGAATACGATGTGTATTGAGATACAAGCCGTCAAACATAAATTATCAGACGTTAAAAGCAAACACGATTTGTGAAAGAAACTTTCATGTAGAAGCATTTAGAATGAGCTAGTTTACTCGGTAATAGAACTATTGAACATTATGAGCAAAGTTTTTTTTGACTGCAAGGCAGATTGAATTTGAAGAAATGCTGTCAAATATGAAGTAGTTTTCCCTTATTATTAAGTTTTTATCATTTAAATCATTTATCACATTGAGAGAAAGAAAAAAAATAACTAAATTTTTTGAGGCAGTTTTTTGATTCCTTTAGTATTTATGTACATAAATCTGAAAGAAGCATTTGGAATGAAGTAGTATACTCGGTAATAGAATTATTGAACATTATGAGCAAAGTTTTTTTTGACTGCAGATTGAATTTGAAGAAATGCTGTCAAATATCAAATACTAAATTTTTCTTAGTATTACGTTATTGTCATTTAAATCATTTATCATATTGAAAGAGAAAAAAAATTTTTGAGTCAACTTTATATTCCTTTAGTGTTAATGTGAAAACTGAAATACCCTCCTACGAAATAGGAGAACTCATAGGAGAATATAAGTTTGAAATTAGGCAATGAAAAGCACAATTGTTTATGGCTTCTGAATGTTATTCTCAATTTAGTTACAACAAGGTTACAACAACAACCAAAAAGTATATAATAATGTTTTTTTTGAAAAAATAGAATTATCATCATCAAGAGAAATTGACATCCCTTTATGTTTAAGCAAGAATAATGTTTTTTTTGTATTTAATTAAGCAAACGAAGAACATAAAAATATATAAACGCAGCATGTGTGCTTTAGAGTAGAATCTCAATTTTTTTTTTTTTGATGTGAGAGTGGTGGTGCGGACTCCTTTTATATCTCGTAAAGGGGTGGTAGGTTGGTGTGCAGACGGGACAAGGTGAGTCATGGCAGATAATTAACTATTTTTTTTGTGGTTGTGTTTCAGGTGGTGAGCTCTCGACGATAGCGCACGTTTTTTTCTTATCCGGTTTTCGCGACTCGTTCGGTAAAATCTGTCGGTTTCATTCCTTTTCTATCGTGGATTTTCTTTCAAAGCTATTCGTGGTTGCTCCACCCATTTTCATGACCCACTCATTCGTGTTCGCAGCGTTGCGCGTACTTCTTGGTTCTTTACTACCTTTCGACTCCCGCCACCAATCCGCGATCCCTCGCGCGTGTACCTAACGGGGTCGCGTGTAGTTGCTTCGTAGGAAGCTGAACGACCTTTATTGGTGGCCTTAATTTTTTTTTTGTTGTTCGGCCCTGGTGATCGTTGGGTCCCAGTGGTCAGAATGGTAACCCTGGTCAGGGTCAGCCTGCACGGCTCTTACTGGACTTTAAGGTCCAGTATACGATCGCGGTTGTTTTTCGGTGTTATCTCCGTCCTACAGGCACATGAACATAATGTGATGATTGATGGGACACGTGACAGGGAAAAGAACCCCCCCACTTCTCCCGAGCAGAGCTAGAGGCAGCCAGCATGTGCCGACCTCCTTGTCACGTGAGAGTCGTAGCTATTCCGAGTAGCTCAGTCCTGCACGGACAAATGACTCGTTTTCCTTTGATGGTCATTCGAGACCATCACAACTATATCTCAAACATAATTTCATTACATTATCCAAAATGTAAAATAAAAGGTTTTATATAAAACTAAATCGTACCTATATATTGGAACATTTCACACATTGTCTTGGGACGCTCGCCAAATTTTTAACCACTTGCTTAGTCAAAAGTCAGCGAGTTTGATGTGATAATCGTAAGTTAATAAATTATTTCCAGGTTTGACATCACAACCAATTATTCCGGCGTTGTGAAAAAAATATGTATCCAGGCAGTATAGGCAAATGACGTATGTTCTGCCAAGAATCTATTTGATGTTCGATGATAGGATGACGGCTGCACAATTTTGGAATGTCAAATTCCTCTTCCAATGGTTGCACGTTTGTCGAAGACGAATTCGTCGTTACGGCTTTGAAATGCGACTGGAATATTGAATTGTTCAAAGGTACGGGACAACGCGTTTTTTTGATTGCCAATACTAATGAACTGTTGAAGCTTAAATTTAGACGTTCACTGAATTCTTACTTTACACTTCTCTTTTGTTCGCCTCCGACCCAGGCCTAATATAAATTCATGAGTATTTTATAGAGTATAACATGTATTCATGAAGATCCGAACGAACGCCCTCGTACTGTCATGGAACATTCATTCATGAGAATGCGAATGAACGGCCTTTTTTAAATCATAAATTTTTATGGAAAAAGCGGCGTAACAGTACAATTGTATATAAGCTGTCAATTGGGGTTAATTGAAGATGGGGTGGGCAAGCTAAATAGTGATCTGCAAGTTATCTTTCAATGGTCTCCAAATAACTTGTTGAAACTTAATCCGCAGAAGTTCAATTGCATTGTAATTTATAAAAGTGAGCTTGATCCGAGCTATTTTCCTAAAATTTATGTAAATAATGCGTGCATCGATTTTGCCAAAAAAATAAAAGTTTTTGAATTTTGTTTAACAGCACATTAAGTTGGGACTATCATATATATACAGTTGTTGGAAAAGTTTACGAATGCCTCAGAAACTTATTCATGTACCAACACTTGTTCCACAGCATGTACAATTAAAACAGGTAAAAAGCTCAGTGATTCCAATTATTGCTTACGCATGCGAAATTTCCTGTAATGATAGTGCTGAAGCTAAACGTAAACGCATTTAATAGTCTTATTCGTTATGTTTTTAACCTGAATCCTTACAGTCATGTGTCCCCCTTTAGTAAAAATATTCTGGGTAGTGATCTTTATATGTACATATTTCGATGTTCGCTGTTTAAACTTCTTGCAAAATTCAGTTGCAAGGAACGAATCTTCTTATTTAGTAGATAGACTTAAATTCACCAGATCGCCACGTTCAATTGCTATAATCACACTTTGGTATAATAGCGTTGAAACGGAAAGGCAATATTTCGTTCATGCCACAAGACTTTGGAATTCCTTACCAATCGGTATTAAGCGGCTTTTATATGGCAACAACTTATCTAAAATCTTGACTGATTACTTAAGTGCTGACTAAACTTCTAAATTCTAGGTCACCTGCGCATGCTCGAATGTGGTATTTCTTTATCTCTTGCTTTTCTTGGATTATCTTTTGTTAATTTTCAGAATTTTTTTTCCTTTTTTCATTTATTATGTCTAATAGCTTGTAAGTTTTATTAAAGTTGCATAAAAGTAAAAATATTTTAATTCTGAATACCTTCATTATATACGATTTGATAGATTTATAATTAGCTTTAGTATTGTAAATTATGATTTTTTGCTTCGAAACACTGTCAGTTTATTGTAAAGAACATGTGAGTTCATTAAATACAAAAACAAATTCTTTCAGGAACTCAACGCCCACATAGGACTCAAATTTCCAAATTTTTTTTATCATGGACAGGCATAAAACAAACTTTTTTACTAATGTTCGAAGAACATTAGTATTAAAATCGATTCGGCCAAAAATTCATATTTCCATATATATATATATATATATATATCATCAAAAAATTTCAGTGAGATAATCTCGGGAATGCGCCATACGATTGAGCTGAAACTTTCAGGATACATTGGTGTATATGCAAAATAGGTCCAGGTCTCATTAAATGTTAGTTATTGTTAACCTTTTGGCGCCGGAATCATTACGAAATTTTTAGTACATATTTGAATTGTTTAGTTGTAAGTTTGTGTAGCTTTTCATGGAGGTGCTGACAACCCTGTAGCTAGGGCAGGCACTGAAAGTGAAAACCTCCAAATCATCGTCCCTCTTGAAAATATGCCGCTTCTTCAAAAAAAAGCCACTCATATGTAAATCTTATGCTTTGTTTACATAACCAAAAAAAAAAAAAGTTATGGTATTACGGGCACGCCTGGTAACCCTTGCCCAATTTACCTATATTTTTAGCATCAAAAACTTCTGTTCACGGAAACTCACGATCCGATGAGCAGAATTAAATAAAATTTGCAGAATGTATTGGTCTTAAATAGGACCAAGTCTGATAGAAGTGATTTTGAAATGCAGGCGATTCTGTGCCAGTGGTGCCATCTTGAAAAATCACTAAAAAAGATAACTGCTTTTAGCCCTATAAATTCTAATTGAATCGTTCGATTTTGACGAAACTCACACAGTAGCTGGACCTTACTTCAAACCAAGTTTGATAGAAATTTAGTTGAAAAATTCGGTTGTAGCTGCCAGCTATGATAATTTTGGTGTCTTAAATTTGAAAAAAAAACAAATTTGGAAGTGACAAAATTCAAACCATCGAATATTCAAAAAATGTCCGTTTCTTACAATAAAACCAATCTGTATACAAATCTTATGTTTTATCTACACGTTCAAAGTAAAACTTTGAAAATTTCATGTCGGACAAGAACGGTAACCCTCTCCCAGTTAACCTATATTTTTAGCATCGAAAACTTCTGTTCACGGAAACTCACGAACAAATAATCAGATACAGCTAAAATTTACAGAATGCATTGGACTTAAGTAGGAACAGTTTTCACAGAAGCGATTTTGAATCGTAGGCAACTCTGTGCCAGTGGTGCCATCTTGAAAAATTACAAAGAAAAATAACTGCTTTTTGCCCTATGAAATATGAATCAATTACCAGATTTTCATGAAATTGACACAATAGCTGAACCTTATCTTAGTCTCTGTTTGGTGGAAATTTGATTGAAAAATTCTATTGGTGCTGCCAGCTATGGTAATTTTTGTGTCTTTGGTTTTGAAAATTCGCTCAGGAAAATAAAACTTTTTGCCCTATAACTTCCAGTGCAATCATGAAATCAATACGAATTTCATACAATTAATGGAACCTGTGATAAACATTATTCAGGCCAAATTTGGTTGAAAAGTCACGATAGGGTTGCCAGCTATTGTCGGTTTTGTGTTTAATTGCAATATCTTTATTAAGCGGATTTATCGTAGAATTTTCAAATGGTAATGATATTGTAGTGACAATAAACAGCAAATATTAAGCTTTCGATTATTTGAAAAAACTCGCTGCAGGTAACCCTAAATTTCTTTATACTCCTATAACTTCGAATGTAATATAACAACGTGAAGCAGATGTGATATATTCTTGGTTTTGATACTGGCAGAAAGTTGCCAGCACGAGTCGGTTGTACTACTTTTGTATCAATAAATGCTTACAGTTAGTATTCATACCGGAAACATTTACAATGAAAATAAATAACCGATGTTTCAATTCTCAAAGTTCTGCAAATTTTTCGGATCGCAGCCCTAAACACCAACTTCAGTTACAGTGCTGCAGGCACTGAGCATTTTCTTAATTGATGTTATATGAGATGCTGCTTTCGAAATTTTGTGAAATAAGCAACTGATAACGAATATAATTAACAAGTGTTTTGCTCTCATAAACGTTGAAATTCATGCCAGTGGTAATATCTGAAACCTTCCACCATATGAGTTATAATGCATTCTTAAGACCAAAGTAAAACGTGGAATTTGAAACAGTTTGGCCTTAATAAGCAGCACATGTGGTGGAATATGCACTCAAAACCTGCACGATTCTTCTACTGTTCTTCGAACATTAGTGTTTCTAGCGGTTCAGGTGCGCTAGAGTTTTTTCATTTCCAGTACTTATTTTTAGCAAAAATGTACTCTGCCAAAGGGCTGAGAATATCTCAATTTTAGTTAGTCACTGCACTAGTCTTCATATCACACACGCAGAATGAAAGTGACCTAACTCAAAATTCATGTAAGTTCAGATTTAGCTTTAAACTGACTTAAAAAAGCCTATTCTAAGCATCTGTGGAGAAAAAGAGACCAAACTATAAGTAAAATATTAGCAGCCTATAAGTCGGCCACTTTCTTTGATCGCACTATTCACCTATGCAAGTTAACGGGTTTTCCCAATAGGGTGACAAAAAAATAATAATAATAATGGAACAACGTACAAATCTTTTTTAAATATTATTTATTTCACGACGTGTCGACAATAACTGAACTAAATGAAACATGATTTGCCTCTTTTATGACATTTCAAAAGCATACGTAAACAATTTACACGAATCTACAAAGTTTAACCTGACTCCCGAGTTCAACTTTTTGATGACGACGCGACATGTGCACGAATTGCAAAAGAACATTACACCTGTCTGCAAAATCTGGGAAAATAATTGTGTGGGAACGTGCACGGTATGAAAATGCAATATAAGCTGAAAATAGCGTGTTAACTCCTCCCTCCTTAAAATCTGTGTCTCAAAGATTAAAAGGATAATTTGATTGGATTAGGGTAAGTGTAACTCAGATTGGATTTTGGTAGTTTTAATTTAATCCCGCTCTGACAAAAAAGATAAATGAATATTACTGCTAAGGTAATTAACAAGATAACGATTGCCGCATCAGAAACAATAGAAACCACGCTATCGTCTTGGATTTTGTTTAATTTTTCCAAACTATCCAAATGTAATTTATGCAAGTATTCCAGATTTAATTTAATACCCTTTTCGGTTAGGTTATTTTTCAAGACAGGAGGAAGTGAATAGAACTTTTTAACTTCAAGGCTCGCGTATATTGTGTCATTAATTTGGATCGAATCATTTTGGAAATTTACTAAGAAGGTACCGTTTAATAATTTTGATGAGTTGCTATGAATGATTTTCCCATAGAAATTTGTAAGAAATACCGAGTTTGAATCGATCATTTCGACTATTGGTTTATTGTGAAACTCATACTCACAATCAGCGTTGAGACCATCTAAAACTTGTGTGAGACAATTGTTTGCACCAAGTTCTTGAAGAGAACGTCTCTCGCAAATGGTCAGATCACGAATATTGAGACAATTGCCAACTATGCCAAATTTTTCTGATCGCGTTAAAAAGAGATTAGAGTAAGTGACATGAATCATTTTATTGTTTTGGATCGTCGGTCGGATCAAAACATGATTAAACTCCGTAGTTTCAGTTGTAGGTAGGCAGACGACATACAGGAGGAGAGATTCCTTTACCAAAACCATCGGTTTTGCGTATTCTATGGCCTCGATCTCATTTTGGTAGGGAAGGGTTTCCATGCGGGATAGAAGGATGTTAATCTCCTCATTGTCCAAAAGATTGGAATTCACTATACCTTTAGACGCAAGCTGGACTGCCAAAACAATTTCCCCAATTTCGTACTTGAGTATGGTTAACTTGTTAAACAGTACTTGTTCGAATTTAGCATCGGTCCTTGCATTAATATCTGCCACTATCATATTGTAGGTATCTACAAGCTCTGTAGATACTTTAGAAATATATTGGTTAATGTTATATTGCTTGTTGCTGTTTTCTATGATCTTATTTTGGGATTTAACTATGTCGTCCCAGTCGGTAGCGTCGGGATTTCCTGCGATCCACTTCCAGGCGGATCCAATCCAGTTTATAGCGCGCTTTGGTTTCCTTTTACTCTTCAGTTGATTCAATTGCCTTGAAATAACAGATAGCTGCTGGTAAAGCTGTGGCCGTAAAATGCTACTTTTGTTAATTCGGTGTTGTATGACAGGTTCGATGTTTCCCAGGATATCGTCGTACTGCTTTAGGTCGATAATATGAATGATTTTGAAATTGCCGTTGGTAATCTTCCCTAATCCTAATTTTATCGTCATGATGGGACCGTTGTATTCATAGATGTCAACAATAGCGCATGCGCTTCCCAGGATTACTCTGAAAAAGATGAAATATTTTTCAGATGGGACTTATGAACTTTCCTTCCAGTGTTAGTAGTTATCGTGACTTTGTTATCCCTTGATACTGTTTCTTTCTTATAAAGAGGCTTATGCTTAGATTTAATTTGTTTATCGATCTTATATACTACGTCGCCAGGTTCATATGTTCTTGGCTTTGTTCTTTTCCTGTTGTGGCTCTTGAATTGATTTTTTTGTTTCCGTAGGATTTCTTCTTTTAAATTTTCATTGAGTTTGGCCTTAAAATTATGCAGTAGCTGGTAATTTATACGTTGAGAGCGATTAAAAAATATATCTACCGGTTTTTTTCCAGTTAAGGAGTGAAACGAACTATTGTATCGGTCGACAGAAATGCTTACAATTTCCTTTGCGGAAAGATCCGGGTATTCTCTGATTAGACACCTTACGATTTCGAGGATTGTTGAATGCAGCCTTTCAATTGTGCCATTTACCTCACTCTTTTGTGGTGGTGTTAGATATACCGTAATGCCCAATTCCTCCAAAAGGTTGTGAATTATTGGGCTAATAAAGCCACCCTCGTTATCGGAGGTTAGAATTCTGGGGACTGAGAAATAATGAAGAACGTTTAGTATCTTTTTGCGTAGGCGCAGTGCAGATTTATCCTTTAAGTGAAAAAAATTCGCGAATTTGCTGAACTTGTCGATACAAGTGATATATTTCTCCCCCATGATCTCCCAAATATCTATGTGTAGGATTTCTGTCGGATATTCGGGGATGGGTGTTTCCTGTAATTCCGGCTTGAGTGGATGGCGGTCATACTTGCTGGTATTGCAGACTTCGCAATTTTTTGTATATTTGCGGATCAGGCTGGTCATTTTTGGAAAGTAGTACTTTTCCAGGATCTGCTCCTTATTCTCACGATGGTTCCTGTGAGCTCTGCGATGTTCCTGTTGAATAATCCGCAACTGGTTGTCTTCTTGAGCTATGTCCTCCGCCACACGCTGCGTGATTCGTATTTTGAATTTAGAAAAGTGTTCTTTATAAACATCCTGCAAAAGCTGTATAAAGTGTTCTGGAATCTTAATCCCGTTTATAATGTTAGGAGAAAGTGTTTCCTATAGAACTTTTACTAATGCTTCCTTGGTTATTTTATTTAAACGTATATAGTGCCTATGGAACCCTGCATGCGGTTGTTCATATGCATTTATTTCCTTGCCTTCAGATAGGATGATTTGTTTCCTGAAAACATTTATAGGGGCGTTGCAGAAAGGAATAAGATCGGTGTTGTCTTGGGACGCACTATGGGCAATTGAAGAGCTTGAATTCAGCATATTTATTTCGAGTGGCAGCCTAGATAAAGCATCTGCTACGCAGTTACTTTTGCCAGGTCTATAAATTAATTCATAGTTATACTCTTCTATTCTGGCCTTCCAGCGTTTGAGCTTCGCATTGTGATTCGCGTTGCTTAGAGCGAATGTTAACGGCTGGTGATCAGTCAAGATTTTAATCTTTTTTGCCTCGTACAGATAAGTTCTTAATTTGTCGAGTGCCCAGACTATCGCCAAGAGCTCTTTTTCGTTGGTGGCGTAGCTCTCTTCCGTCTTATTAAGTGATCTAGATATATAGATTATTGGTTTGTCCTTCCCAATGTCACCTTGGGACAACACGGCACCAATTGCGTGGCTTGAAGCGTCAGTTGTAAGCAAAAATGGCTTTTCAAAGTCTGGAAATGCCAGTATTTCAGAAGAAGTAAGTAATGATTTCAAGGTATTGAATGCTTCGAGTTGTGGATTGCCAAATTCGATATCTTTATGTTTGGATTGGTTGGCTCTAACCTGCGCATTTTCATCACGAGTAAGGTTGGTCAATGGTTTCGCAATTTTTGCGAAATCTTTAATGAATTTCCTGTAATAGGACGCCATGCCCAGGAAGGCTTTTAAGTCCTTTAAATTCGATGGAGGCCTCATTTTCCTAATAGCGGAAATTTTCTCTGGATCAGGAAGAATTCCTGCATCCGAAATAATGTAACCTAAAAATTGAACTTGACTTGAGAAAAGTGGATTTTTCTAAGTTGACCTTTAAATTTGAATTTTTTAATTGTTCAAGAATTGTTTCAAGGTTTCGAAGGTGTTCTACCTCGGTTTTCCCTAGGATAATTATGTTGTCGATGTATACGAAACAAATTTTGCCAACAAACGGCTTCAACACATCATCAATCATGCGCTGAAAAATGGCTGGCGCGTTTTTGAGACCGAAAGGCAGTCTCGTGAATTCATATTTGCCGTTTGCGGTTGAGAAGGCAGTTTTTTGAGTGTCGCTTTCTCTCATCCTGATTTGGTGAAACCCAGAAGTAATATCGAGAGTAGTGAAGAACTTCGATTTCCCAAAGCTGGCTAATGTATTGGTAATATCGGGTATTGGGTACGCATCCGATATAGTGACGGCGTTAAGCCTTTTGAAGTCGACGACTAGACGATATTGTTTTTCACCCAACTTATTGGGTTTCTTGGGCACGATCCATATTGGAGAATTATAAGGGCTCTTTGATGGGCGAATAACTCCATCCTGTAGCATCTTTTCGATTTGTTTCTCGACCTCGTTCCTCAAGTTTACAGGGTATGGGTAGGACTTGACGTATATGGGATCCGATGTTGATGTCTTTATCTCGGCCCTTACGCTTGTTTCCACTGTTTCAGCGTCAGTCACCGGTCCAAAAATTTCAGAATATTTCCTAAGTATTTTGTCCAAATTATCTTTAGTCTGCTGATCTAAATGATTGTTTACAACGTCCAAATTATTCACTTGTTTAGATCTTTTTGCTTTTAGGGGTATTTTAATGTTCGGAGATATTTGCAAAATATTGTTTTTCCTATCTATAATCGCGTCTAACTGTTTGAGGGTATCGTCACCAATTATACCGTCAAACGATTTTAATCCTGGCAGAACATAAAAATTCAAAGTTGTATCATTCCCTGCTTTTTTGAAAAATTGACCTGTAACTTTTTTGGTGATGAGTATTTCACCGCCAGTATCAACCAAAAATTTTAGTATCTGACCATTACGCAAGACATACTCTAAGTATGGTACTCTGGAAAGGCGTCCATCATAAAATTTACCTCACCATCATCGTCACCAACATTGTCGTGATTTTGAGACTGCTCAAAATAGTTTTCATTATATAAGTTCTGTGAAGCTAAATCATCACAATTTTCAGATGAGTCATTACATGCTGATTGCTCTTCAGTTTCTAAGTTAAATAGCCGCTGTGATTTTTTGGGATAAGCCACGGATTCGTTTGAGCGCTTTATAGCCTGATTGTAAGGAGGTCTATTCATGTAATCCACCTGTTTGGTTTGTAAAGATTTATCAATATCCATCGGGACAGCGGGTTTTGGATTGCTAGGTCTTGGTGGGGGTGAGTTTTGTACGTTTTGCTGCGCATTCCTTGGAATGTTATAAACTTGGTTACGAAGAGGCGCTCTTAGACGAGGATACGTAGCTAGATTGGAATCGTATTTGTTTGAATCAATTTTAGCAGAGAAAAATTGGTTTACTGGGGCCGAAATGGAGTTATTCGCGTATTTTTGATGAATTTGATAGCTTCTGTAATTCAAATTCTGAAATTCTAAACAAGAACCGTATGCCTCTGGAAGAGTTTGGGGTTTTTGCACAATTAAAATTCGAGATAAATCTCCGTTGAGACCGCGTATGAAAACATCGAGCGCACGATTTCGATAATTTTCAGTTAAAGCAATCACCGTTTCTTGAGAATAATCTTCGGTTTTGATTTTATTAATTAGAAGGGACAGTTGATGGTTTACTTCGGCGTAAAACTCGTCAACACTTTTATGCTTCTGCGACATAGAATGCAGTTGATGTTCTAAGGTCCGTACATCACGCTTATCGGCATAATGTAAAGAAAGACACTTCTTGATGCTTAACCAACTCTCATCAAATATATTATATGAGATGAGAGCCGCATCCGCCGGGCCTCTTATTTTTTGTCTGATGTGACGTAGAATTGCCCGGTAGATAGGTTTGTGTCGCACTATTTCGTAATCACTGAGTATAGTCTCAACACTATGCACCCAGGATACGTACTGCGCAGGATTTCCCTCAAATCCCTGCAGATCTCTCACGCAATCAGGTAACCTTTTAATATCTTCAAGGTCCTTCTCTGTTTTAGGTGTGGCAGATTCTATCTGCGAGGAAGAATTCGTTGGATAGAATCTCGCGTTTTGCTCAAGAGTATTCAATCTACTCTCAAGTTTCTTACTTATTTCGATTTGTGCATTTATTGCACCCGTCAATTGAATAAGGGTTTGTTTAACTTCGTCCATCTTAAGCGAAATGGAATTCAATAATTCTATAAATCACGATACAACAAGGCACGAAAACACGAAACACTCGCAAGTTGAACTCGGTTTACACAATAATCACAATAATAATCAATAATCACTTCACTTTCAAGTAATAATCAATAATCAATTTAATTTCAAATGGATAGATTTTTAATTCAAATGGATACAGTTGTATGCTTTATTTATATGAAAAATTCTTAATATTAATAATGAAATATAAAAAATGTTTGAAAAAATGTTGGCAGTTATTGTCGAAAAGAGGCAAACTTACATGATACAAGTTAATATATTCATTGTTGATTGCAGAGCACCGTATTGTTCCTTTTTGGCACCGACCGTTGATGCTTGGAAGCTGCCTACTGCGGTACGAATACTCCTTGCCCTCGTGATATCGTCTTTCATTGATAAAGCCTTCCGCACACGTTGCTGCTGATCCTTACGATTTTTCGAATAGGCGATTCGCACACGTTGCTGCTGATCCTTACGAATTTTCGAGTAGGCGTTTCGCACACGTTGCTGCTGATCCTTACAAATTTTCGAATAGGCGATTCGCACACTTTGCTGGAACTTCCTTTATCAAAGACACTTTTCACACACGTCGTTTCGCGCGGTATTGACTTACTCCGCGGATTTACAAAAAAGATTGCTGTTCAACCGTTTGCGTAACTATTATGCTTCGGGTAGCACGGATAACTGTGTTCTCATGGGAACAGTTTTTTTAGCTCGGGCGCCAGTTAACGGGTTTTCCCAATAGGGTGACAAAAAAATAATAATAATAATGGAACAACGTACAAATCTTTTTTAAATATTATTTATTTCACGACGTGTCGACAATAACTGAACTAAATGAAACATGATTTGCCTCTTTTATGACATTTCAAAAGCATACGTAAACAATTTACACGAATCTACAAAATTTAACCTGACTCCCGAGTTCAACTTTTTGATGACGACGCGACATGTGCACGAATTGCAAAAGAACATTACACCTGTCTGCAAAATCTGGGAAAATAATTGTTTGGGAACGTGCACGGTATGAAAATGCAATATAAGCTGAAAATAGCGTGTTAACTTGCATGTCATGTGAAAGCGACCGAACCAGTATTGCGTCAGAAGTGCTCGCGAGTGGACGTGTACAATATCGACGGATCTCGATTTATATCAGTTTATTGCAAAATACTTTGAAGGTAAGTACAGTTTATTTATTGGGATAAACTGACACTTTTTTGAATTTAGTCTGTTTATTACAAAATATTAATTAGATTTTTTTGGCCGTTTTTATATTGGGTTTCTTTAGTACTAAAATTAAATAAAAAATAACGACACTTATAAAAATGGGTCTATTTATTACTTAACTTATACCAAAACTTCTTGTTGTTCTAAATATTCAGCCTGTCTAGTAATAAAAATAACAAAGATTAGTAAGACATTTCTTGAAATATGTCTGTATTCTATAAACGTTGTGCACTACATCTTTATATTTAGGTACTTAGTTTCTTAGTTCGAACGATAAATTATAATGTTACGGTGTAATTGTTTCAGGTTATTACTGTTCAAACTTATTTTCTGGTAAAAATGGCATCAAAGCGAGTTCATGATATGTTTCGTTTGATGGGAATAACGCCGCCAAAGTTGGAAACAACTATTGCTAGCAAAAAACAAGAGAGAGAGCCTTTGGTTGACTATTCTGACAGTAATGTTGCTCAATGGGTAGAAAATTACCCATAGGGTAGAAAATCAGTATCATCACCCATTCACCTACTCCAAAATAATCGAATTTTGAAAAAGAAAATCAACCAAGTTCAGACATCGTACACATTGACAACTTGCCACCACGTCCAGTTGATCCTATACTGCCATTTCTAAGAACAGATTTGGAATCCATTAACAAAAACGTTCATCAAGGCAACGTGATAAACGACAGCCACTCAAGAGACGTCCTAAATGATGGCTATGTGAACTACATGATACAAACATTGTCACAGAAGGTCATCATTAATACTGAAGTGGCTATCGTCATCAGTGTGGCCAGATATTTGCGAGAAAATATAGCCCAATTTCAAATTTTCATAGCCCAAAATAGCCAAGATTTCTTATTTGTAGCCCAAAAACCGCCAAACCAGATTTATAACTAAATTAATTCATCTAAGTTGATTAAACTATAATATTTAAATCCGTAAAACTCGTACGAAGTAACATAAATGCTCTAATTGTAGCACAGAAGTCGTTTGAAACAGTAAAAATTTTCGATACCATATACAGATAAAATTTTATTCACAACGTATTCGAAAAGGGAAAAATGTGAATAAATTACAGGAACTGTGTGGAAATTTTAGAAAAGTCCTTGAAAAGGTAAGTGTAAAAGGGCACTGATTTCTTCAAGGGCTTTCCTAGAATGTTCACACAAAAAATAAAAGGTTACAAAAACAACTTGCAAATTTGGATGACACAAAAATTAAATTAGTATAAGAAGCAACGGCTGAATACTTTATTTAAAATGTAAATGTTTTACCCGATTTCATACATTCAAAACTATGAATGCAAGTTTTGAAAGACATTATTTTTTCGATTAAATACTTTCAAAAGGAGATATACGTCAAACAATTTCTTCTGTGTGTCTCCAAGCGAAAAATTGAATTGTGCTTTGAAATAAAATGAATAATTTTTAAACATTGACTTAAGTTATGCAAGATCCCAATTGAACGCGATTCGGGATTATCCCAAATATTGCGCCGTATAAACGGGCAAAAATGCGGGTTGGATTTTCCGAAATTCAAATTCTGTATATCAATAGAAACTTGTTTTGAGGAATAGCTTACACGCAAATAGAAACTGTACTGTATAAATGTGGCAAGATAGAAAGTTTAGGTTACGTTGAACATTTCAGTTAATGATTTCAAGAATGAATATGGAGAAACATTTAGTGATAGCTGAACATTTTGTTCACCCGTTTTTATTTTTTCTGAGGCGTCGTTCCAAATCAAGAATGAATTCCACGAAGAGGGTAATGGATAACAAACCAAGTTCACAGAATTTACGAAAAGTCGCCATGTTGAAAAATCACTTTCATTTACACATTTCATATGCACACTCACACATAGTCATCTGGCGTAAACCCAACTGTTCAGGTTTGAGCTGAAATCCGAATTTGACCGTTTATACGACGTCCTAACTGGTATAATCCCAAATCGGGATTGAATTGGGATCTCGCATCAACTAGGTCATCGAATTTTGAATGACTGCGATTTGAATTCACTATCGGAATCAACAAAAGCTGCTATGGCTTCTTTGGTTTAAAATTAAAAAAAAAAACATCATCATCTTTAAAAAAAAGTCGATTCAGTCTTCTGGGAGAGATTCGTTTGTGGTCGTAAATTGATCGTATCCTGCCAAATTTTGAATTTCTGCTGGAATATTTGAATTCTAATCACTTTGAATTTGAATTCTCATAACTTTGAATTTGAACTCTCATCACGATCTCACTTTTGACCCTCAGATTTCGACGGCATCTACATTTCCAAAAACACTTTTGTAATTGTAAGTGGAGGCACTTTTTTTCAAGCAGATCGTAATTACCAAAGAGCTTCAAATATAGATACTAATTTTATTTGGTATGAAGAACGCTCAGTATTTTCCAGAGCTCACAATATGAGGTTCATCACACAAGTGCAGTAATTTAGTTTTATATTTGGTATAACTCTGATCTGTAGGTGGAAAAAATTGTAGCTTGATGTCTTCCAGATTATCAATGCTTTCACATCTCGCTTTACTAAAAAAGATGGTGATGTTTCGGTTTTGTGTTAGCATTTCAATATCAAGTGTGCTTCCATTCTTAAAAAATTGCACCCGTTATTTAAAATTTTGTCCTAGCTCGCCAAGTTGTGCCCAAACTTCGCTTGATGTCAATTCTTCCGAATGATTTTGGTCTTTTGTTTTTTCCTATGCAGCTTCTGTCACGCATTTCTTTCAAGGTTTTCTTTCACGCTTCAACTGTCACGCATTTCTTTCAAGGTTTTCCATATGTACATTTTTTCCATGTAAGGTGTTACCCTAAAAGATACTCCTGTCTCATCAAGATTACAGATATTTGAAGGTTCATAGCCATCACATAACATTCTTAGCTGTGACTGAAATTCCTGAACTGTGTCTAAATCAACATCAGCTTCTTCCTTTTTAACGGATATAAGCTTTCTGTTTTCTTGGCCTTGAGCAGATAATATTTTTCTGGAAAACTCATTTTTGCACAATTTTTAATGCTGGTTTTAAAACCGTTTTTGGTCAGATTTGCAAGTACTAGTAAGTAAATTTTTGTGCAGCTAATTTGGTTCACTGTCCAATTCTAGCGGTTCCCCGATCACATAGTGAATTTTCTTCAAGAAATAGTATGTGCGGTGATATTATAGTTCAATTGTTCAGTTGGTTCAATCAAACAGTGTCCCGATTAGTAGATTTTACTGTCTAGCCCAAATATAGTTTTTCATAAAAATAGATAGCCCAAAAACCGCCAACCCGCGAAATGAAAAAACGTCCCGCGAATTCAAATTTTAGATAGCCCAATTGGCGGGAAATAGCCCAATCTGGCCACAGTGATCGTCATCAAAAAGAACAGTAGACGTGACAAATGCACAGATGTTGGGTGTAACATGTCGCCGTCATCATCTAAGATTTCATCTGATTCTCGTCCACGGAGAAAATCGATTCCAATTGATAAATGTACGATTTTACCATTGCACTCCGATGAAAGCGATGCAGATTTGAGCGATTATGATCCGTCGTATGTAGTGCAAGAGAACTTGAATTCCAAGAAACGTAAAAATTTAACAAAATTTGTTTCCCGCTCATGTCGCATTCCATCATCTCGTAATAATTCACCTGCCTGTTGTTTATCATCAAAGAAAAAATCTTCTAGTCGTAGTTCATCTTGCAGTAGCTCGTCTAGCAGCAGTTCGTCATCCAGCAGTCGTAGCGCATCGTCCAATATTGACACTAATAATAAAGATGGTAATTCTTTACCCAATAGCAGAAAAAGGAAAAGGAATGTTACGAAATGGAAGCAGACGACCGCTACAATTGCAAGAAATAGTGGGCAAGCTTACACATCTATTTCTAAATTCAAGCGTTAAATTGAAGCACGCTCCTTGAAACCTCCGTGTTCTCAAAAGTGTAGGCTGAAATGTCGAGAAAACAGCGACGAGGACCAGAGATCAAATCTATTTCAAAAATTTTGGGATTTCAATGACATTAATCTTCAACGCTCTTTTATCAATTCTTGTATGACCAAAATTGCTGCAAAATACCGTTACTCAAATGCACAAAATCCATTTATTTTATACTAGATACTGAGAAACGACGGGTGTGTAAAACATTTTTCTTGCAAACTTTAGACGTTTCTGATCGAATGATTCGCACCGTTAAAAGCAAGAAAGATACCGAAGGTTTCGTGCAACAAGATCTTGGAGGAAAACATGACCGACACATAAAAGTTGCGCAACTATTATTCAAGATATGATAGACCATATCAACTCCGTTCCCCGGATCGAGTCCCATTATGTAAGAGCACAGACTACACGAGAGTACATAGACGGTTCTAGAACAATCGCAGAAATATACAGAGATTATGTAAATAATCAACAACAAAATAACAAGCCGTATGGAAAGTTCAGCAAGTTTTACGAGATATTTACCACTGAGTTTAATATTAGCTTTTTTAAGCCATAGAAGGACCAATGTGACTTATGTTATCAATATTTACTAAATCCAGAAGCTAACAGACAAGATATTCAAGTAAAATACGACACACATTTGGAGGAGAAAATTTTATCCAGAGAAGAAAAACGAAAAGATCGTGAAAACGTAAGTGATACTACTGTTTGCGCAGTTTTTGATCTTCAAGCTGTAATGCAATGTCCAAGGGGTGATATCTCTGATTTTTATTATAAATCGAGGCTGAACAGTTTCAATTTTACTATAGTAGAATTAGATAAACTGAAAGAATTAAAAACTGATCTTAAATATTGCTGCTATAAGAAAGTAAATTGCTATTTTTGCGACGAAACGCAAGGTAAAAGAGGTTCTAATGAAATAGGGTCTTGCATATTTAATTACCTACAATTTGTTGACGCACGATCAGCAGGAAAAAAAGTAGATGTCGTCTTTTATTCTGATAACTGTGGTGGTCAAAATAAAAATAAATTTATAGCTAGTCTCTGTTCATTCGCGGTAGTGTATTTTGAAAATATCCATACCATCACCCAAAAATTTTTGATACAAGGCCACACAGAAAATGAAGGGGATAATGTGCACAGCTTAATAGAGAAAGAAGTGAAAAAGAACCTGAAATCCGGTCCCATATATATTCCACAACAATACGTAACCGTGATGAGAAGTGCAAAGAAACATGGAACCCCATTTCTTGTTCATGAACTTGACTTTAATTACTTTTATGATTTAAAAAATCTACAATCTCAATGGGGCTACAACTATACTGAAAATGAAGACAGAGAAATATTTGCCTGAAGTAATGTTAAAATGTTCAAGTTTATAAAAGGAGAACCGTTTCTTATATATTACAAGACATCTTATAAAGAAGATTTTATAAGACTTAATGTCAGAAACAAAAGGAAGAAAATGCGAACACTTGAAGAAGTAGAGCTGCAAAAACTCTGTTCGGGAAAACTTGAGGTAAGTACAAACAAAACAAAAAATCTCCGTGATTTACTCAACAAACATTTAATACCAAATGTTTATGCTGCTTACTATCAATCTTTTCTTTAAAAATACACCAATTATAAGACAAACTTGTCTACTGAAAAGTTTCTCCTACTTTACTTAATAAGTTAATAATTTAGAAGTGATTTTTAATTTTGTTAACTAACTATAAAATGTTTATTTTTAAATTAGAAACAGCAATTGTTTAATGTGATTCTCAGTAACAACTACCTGAGTAATTACAAGACTTTAATTTTGTTAACCAAATATAAAATAATGTTTATTTGCTTAAAAGCAGCAGTTAGTAATAACTACTAACTGATTAATGATAAGACTTGAAGAAAAGATTATAAATATAAAGACTATAAAGACTTGAAATAAATAGTACATTGATTTTTATAATTTTGAAATTTAATTTACGCCCTTAAGCCTACAGAATTTTATGGTAAAATAATGACTGATTCCATAATATGTCATCAGCATTTGTTTTATCTTGCGCCTTAAATAGACTTCACTCATACAGACCCAGAAAATGTAGAAATTTATTTGCAATAAAGTGACTTAACTTGAAACTACTTTATATTTTATATCAATATGTACTTAACATACATTTTAATTTAATATGATTTTACCAATCTGTACATAAAAGATCAGTATATAAATCCGCAAGAGAACAATCATTTCCGATGAAACACGGGAGATATACATTTAAATTTATTCAATTCTATACTTTTTTGAACACTTTCTTGCTAATTTCCCAAAAATTGCATTTATTGACTTAGGTCACTTTCATTCTGCGGGTGCGATATACGAGTACATCTCTTTACGAGTATGTGCTCTGAAAATTTCAGTTCAATCGGATCACGCACTCTAGTGATTAGTTTTGATTTTTAGAATATGCACTGTTGTGTTGTAACCAAGTTACGCGTTGGCTATTGTGCATGAGGTGTACTAATCAAAGTTTCAATCAAACCAAAACAAGTTTTAATGAAACCATTCTGCAGTTTTATAAGAATAAAAAAATTAAAGTTTCAGAATTATTGACCAAATTAAAAAATTAGTTCTTGATTTTCACTCTCACTTCCATCAACTGAATGATGACGCCGTAAAACTAAAATTTCCAAATATATCATGATTTGATATGTATCAAAATTTATGGACCAGTAGCTATTTACAATAAAATCTAATAATAGCTGATTAAATCGAAAATTTCTAGGAAGCTAATCACAAATCAATATCAAATCATGCTCGTGCAAATGCATATACATATACATGTGTCTGCATTTAGACTTAGTCCATAATAACTTCATATACAGAATTTATGTACATATATGAAACTCAGGCACAATGATACTCAAATATATTTTGATAAACACAATATTGATTGATCAGATTTATCAGATTTTTGACCAAATAATAATGCATCCAATCGTTTTAAATAATATTATATAACATTTGTGATTTTCTTTCCTTAGTATGAATGTGATGAAAATGACATTTAGACATTATATCAAATGATATCTAGATTTCAAACTAATAATTTATTTTCTTTTTGAATTGATAGGAAAAAAAAAACAAATATCCATAGAAAAATCAATAAATGTCTGTTTAATCTCGGATTAGTCGTAATCTTGTCGTGGTTTTTTTGCTACTTATATTGTGTATCACTAAGATGCAGTGAACACGGTTTGATCAAAGGAGAGTTTTTAATGCAACATAAGTATAACTAATAAATATCAAGATTGGTTGCATGATATATGATTCTAGAAATCCTATATAAAGTGAGTATCGAGCCATAAGACAATCATTGGTGAATTTCTTTTGTAAAAGCATTTCAGACTTAGATTCTACGTGATATTTGATAAGGGATGATGGATAAAAGAAAATTTTGCCGACGCACAGGTATGAACCTTAGGACTGTGATGTATTAATGTTATAGATTGATCAATACACTACGAATATCAGTATTTGCGGACTACTTTCAAAATTATTATATTATATAAAGTGATTTGTGGAAGAAAATCCCCGCTCGCTTTAGTGAGAAAAACTTCTAATGTGTTGTTTCTAAAAGTGTTGATTATTTTTTAAGGATGCTTTGGTTTCATGGAATAAAATCTTGGATTAGCTGAAATACTATCGTTAATCAACTACATGACCAAATCCTTAATTAACAAACATATAAAAGTGAAAACAGACCAAATTTCCCTTAAAATGCCAACCAAAATAATTATCGGTTTCTTTAGTGAAAATCTATGAAATTATTAGTGATTCTCGTCATATTGTAATTTATATGCGCGAGTTTTAAGCATATAAACTTTTCATTAATCGGATATAAAACATTAAAAAACACATAAAATAACAACTGCAAAATTTCGAAGTGCATAGTTTTTCATTTGTTACTTATAGCGCTTCTCTGCCTTAAAATAACCTTCCTAATGCTGCTCCTAAGCCGCTAGAAATACTATTGTACGATGAACAATAGAAGAATTGTGGAGATTTTAAGTGTATATTCTACCACACGTGCACCAACCTATTTTGCGAATAAAACCACTTTGATCTTAACATTGCATCTAAACTCGTAGGGTGGAAGGGATTTCAGGACTACCACTTGCATGAATTTTAAGATTTAGGAAATCCAAACACTGCAAAACTTTGAAAGCAGAATAACATAAAATAAACGAAGAAAATGCTAAGTGCTTGCAACACTTTACCAGCACTTCAACTAAAAGTCTCTCACAACTGCCTCACGTCACAATCAAATAACTATCAATCTCGATTTTATCCGTTGATTTCATCGCAAGTTACAGTGAAATAGCAAAATATATAGCAAAACACGCCTCGCGCTGGCAACTCTTTGTTAGCATCAAAGCCAAAAATATATCACACCTCACTTTGAAACCAACCTACCCTGCGAACTTCGTCTTAATCCGATGACTGCATTGGAAATTATAATGGTACAAAGAAATTTAGGGTTATGTCACGCGCAACAGTTCAGTAATAAAAAAAAAAATTAAATTTCGTGTTATTAACTTATCACTTTATTACACGTTCAAATTAATGTTAAGCTGATTTACTTTATTACTGGTTTATTTTACTCTGAGCAGCACATGCAAGAAAAGAAATTTGTAAGTTCAGACTGCTGACGATGCAGTCTGAACGTTTCCATCTACTCGCATGGCAAAATGTTCATTCTCATGAAAATTTTCCCAAGCTCAACGAAAATTTCGGTAACGTGATGCTGACTAGACAGTCACGTGGCTCAGGTATCTTCTTTTGCATGCGCGTAACACCTTCCCCCTAAGTTTAAGTTTGCCCTCAACCTTTCGCAAATACCTCGTTCTTAATCTTTTATTATCGTTTTCACATGTGGCTTTCGAATTCTCAAAAATTTGTATTCTTTCGTTTGCCTTATCATTTCGAAATGCTACTGAGCTATTACCGAATTTTACTTTATTTCTACGATTAAAACATTCTTTGAATAGTACGATGCATAAGTTGCCATTAACACATTTGTAAATTGAAAATATCAGTATGAAGAGGGTAAGTATTGTAACTATGATTGAAATAAGAGAATTTTCTCTAATTATTTTGGGTATAAGTTGAACAGTGTTATCCCAGAAAGAAGCTTGTTCTACCATCTCTGAAGTTAGGTCTTTTAGCTCATGAATATTGTTACTTGTTAATTTGCTTATGTGCATATCGTACTGTTTAATTTCATTTAAGTTGAAACTGCTACAACAATCATCAATTTCAACAATCTTTTAGTATGGAACATACTTTTACGGGAGCCTGTTTGAAAAAAACGACAAAGAAAAACGACATAAAAAAACGACATAAAAAAGCGTTATCAGAAAGCGTTCCACGAACATTGGCTGTGTTGGTGTGTGCTTGATTGCTATAAATATAGTGAGGGAGGGGGTCCAGGGGGGCGAAGCCCCCCGGCGAGGCGCGTAGCGCCAAGTTTTTAAGAAAATTGTTAAGAAAATTTTTTGAAAATTTTTAAGAAAATTTTAAGAAATTTTTTTTGAAAAAATTTTTAGAAAATTTTTTTGAGAAAAAGAAAGAAAGACCAATAATGTTCTTAAGCAGGACACTAAACTGTGCCAATCGGAATTACTCTACTACGAAAAAAGAGTGCGTAGCAATTGTGTGGTCTGTCAAGCAATGTAGACCCTGTCTCTATGGGAAGGAATTCACCATACGTGCCGATCATAGACCTTTACTTTGAATCTTCAATGTCATAGACCCTGGTAGTAGACTTGTACGTTGGCGGCTGAAGTTGGAGGAATACCAATACAAAATGGAGTACAAACCTGGGAAGGACAATAAAGTTGCCGATGAGCTCAGTCGAAATCTTCCTGTAAATGCTATCATAGAGACGGGAGATGGGTCTTTTCAAGAAACTGATGGAGATCACGAGAACGATGTGCCCGAAAATATACTAGGATACAAACACACGGAGATAATCAACGACTACACCATCAACAAGCACGGGGATCTAATATGCAAAAATGGTAACAAAATAGTGAGACACTAAAGTTGAGGAAATAAATTTGGACGAAATTGACAACAAAAGTCCCAGAGGTGAAATCGAGGACGATGTTCAAAACCTAGAGGGGGAGGAAAGAAATCATGAGACAAATGATGAACAAATGATGCAGGTCCAAACAATGAAATTATTAAAATAAATGATCACAAAGAAAAGTTCAGGCTCATAGAAAAATGGCACAAAGGTGTTATAGGAGGACACAGAGGAGTAAATAATCTCGACGAAATCCTGCGGCGTAGTTATCATTGGAAAGGCATGCGAAAGGACATTTGAAATTACGTTAAGAGCTGCGACAAATGTCAGAGGCAGAAAATTGTGAGACGAAACTTAAAACCACCAATGACTATAGAAAAACTCAAATAACAGCCATTTGACCGAGTACCAATGGACGTTGTATCATTCAAATGGAAAAACGACAGAGATTTCAAAGCATTAACAATGCAGGACAGTTTAACAAAATACTTAAATTTCATATACATAAAGCGGGAAGATAGCAAACACATCGCAAATGCTATAGTCAACGAGTGGATTTCTTACTTTGGAATTCCAAAATAAATTTTGTCGGACAATAGTAACGTTTTAACTGGAAAAATCGTCCCCGAGCTTTGTGAAAAACTGGGAACATAAAAGATTCCAATCAGTTCCAGACATCCCCAATCGAATGGTGCAGTAGAGAGATCGCACCAAAGGCTGAAGAAGTATTTGCGGAGTGTTATCAGCGAAACTAATTTAGGACCACAGGAAACTCTAGGCATGGCAAGTTTATGTTTCAACCAATGCGTAAGTCTAGGAACAGGGATGCCAGCTGAAAAGTTAATTTTCGGAAGAAAAACGTTGCCGATAGATCAAATCGCAACAATAGAAGCAACTGACGAATTTTCAATTTCTGTATTTAGCAAACGTTTGGATATATTTAAAAAATTAAGAAAACGTGCTGTAGAGCTTAATTGAAATGTGAAGAAAAAACAAAAAGAAAGATATGATAATATGCTGGACAAAAGGGGTAGTTTCTATTATAATAGGTGCGTTTTATTATACATCCAGAGTAGTGCAGGATATCGATTTGCACACGAAACAACAACAACATCCAGAGTACAAACACTTGTGAATTCAGTGGAGTTCGTACTCGTGCTCTCTGTGGAACGTATTTCGAAAAGTCATATCAACTGCAATAGTTGGAATTTTCAAAAATTTCCATGTCACCCTGGCAACCAGGATAAATAGTCATACATTTGAAAATGGCGTTGGTTATATGACAGTTCAAATTTTGAAATGACAACTGTCTGACAGAAAAAAACTCGCGTACTACTCTGGATCGTTTTATTAAGCATGCAGGATATCTACTACACTCTGGATGAAAATAAAACGCAGCTAATGTAGGTGACGAAGTTTTAATACGTCAGAAAAAATCCAAAGATGTTATGAATCAATGGATCGCGCCTTTTAAAGTTTTGAAAGTTAGAAAAAATTCTATTCAAATTGATAATATACTTAAGAGCTGGTTTAACTTTTGTGATGTTAAATCATTCATTTCAGGATCACACGAGTACTCATCCTCATCGCAGGACTCGGAACAATAATTTTGGCGAATGTTTTTGTTAGGGAAATCCGTTATCCAGGTGCATATTTCAATTATATCTCGGACGTTAAATTTGTGAATCAGCGCATCAATCTAATCATGGCCTTCGATCTATCTGAGTTAGAAGCTAAGATAGAAAATATTAAAACACTGACGAATAGCATAAATGACTTATGTATTAGTAGCATTATAGCTTGTAAAAACTTAAAATTGAACGGCGAATTGCAAGCCAGTAGATTAAATCATAACTTGAACACTATCTACGGGTTACTGGGATTTACGCCCAATATACGGCTACGCAGAGGTATAGCAAATTGGGTAGGAAGTTCTTTTGAATTCCTCTTTGGTACTATTTATTCAAACGACTTTGACCAGATTAAAGACGTTATTGATTCCATCGAGAGGAATGAGCTCAATATTAGTAAAGGTATGATTAAGAATACTTATTTGATGAATGAGATCAATAAGCAATCAAAAATCATTTCCACGGAACTAAATTCAATCAGGTTGAAAATAGACGAAATTGTAGATGAACTTAAAAGAATAAATAATATAACAAACGAACATGAAACAACTTAAAATTTGCAAATTTATTACGAAGAACTATGTACAAAAATTAATCATAAAGTAGAATTTATCGAACTACAAATTGAGATACTTCGCGACAGTTTCTTATTTATTCAAGTAAAAATCTTATATCCATATACCATAGAGCCAACGCAGCTTATTGAAGAATTGAATAAATTAAAAATAAAAGAAGAACTGGCCATAACACCTATATTTGGAAATTATAAAGATTTGGCTAAAGACTTACAACTAACCGCATTTGTTAAAAATAAAAACATTAACGTAAAGATTTCCCTCGACAAAGTAGTAAAAGATGAAGTAATTGGGTTTCCATATGTCAAAAGAAATACTGTAATGCGAATAAATGGCTTGAAGAATTATTTTATTATATATAAGAATTAGGAAATGTATATATCAGTAGATGAAATAGATTGCAAGGATACTAATAGTCTGAAAATATGCAAACCATTGCCGCTTAAAAGCGTATATTCGAACACTTGTAATATACTTTTCAAACAATCTGATAAAGAATGTGAATTTCGAAACATAAATTCTGAGTTAGATATATTACAGTTATTAAGCGTAACCACAATTGAAACGAATTTCGAATGTCATTGTAATGAAACAAAATCTCTGACTTACAGTTATTAAGCGTAACCACAATTGAAACGAATTTTGAATGTCATTGTAATGAAACAAAATCTCTGAAAATTTCTGGAATTAACATTTTAACATTAAGTAATGATTGTAGCATTCATAGCGTTGCACACGATTATTTTCCCGAGAAAACGGCAAACGAAGCTTTAATAAAAAAAAACGGCGCTACGCGCCTCGCCGGAGGGCTTCGCCCCCCTGGTCCGCATTTTCACCAGGCTAAAACATGAAAAATATGGAACATACTTTTACGAGCTTAACAACAATACAAACGCGATATCTGGATAAGCGTTTTTGCACCATCGGGTGTTTGCGTGACCGGACTGCCGGAATTAATGAATTCGCGAGTGTCGCATTTTAATTAAACACATGTTTGTTACTTCGTTATTTCTATATTTGCAATATAATGAACAGAAAAGAAATTTTTTTTGAGAAAATTTTTAGAAAATTTTTTAAGAAAATTTGTTGAGAAAATTTTTTGAAGAAAATTTTAAGAAAATTTTTTGAAAAATTTTTAAGAAATTTTTGTGAGAAAATTTTTTGTAAATTTTTAAGAAAATTTTAAGAAAATTTTAAGAAAATTTTTAAGAAAATTTTTAGAAAATTTTTAAGAAAATTTTTAGAAAATTTTTTGAAATATTTTTTGAAAATTTTTTTAAAAATTGTTTGAAAATTTTTTGAAAAATTTTTAAGAAAATTTTGAAGAAAATTTTTAAGAAAATTTTAAAGAACATTTTTTGAAAATTTTTCGAAAATTTTTTTGAGAAAATTTTAAGAAAATTTTTAGAAAATTTTTTTTTATTTTAATTTTTAGAAAATTTTTAAGAAAATTTTAAGAAAATTTTAAGATTATTTTTAAGAAAATTTTTAAGAAAATTTTTAGAAATTTTTTTCATATATTTTTTGAAACTTTTTTGAAAAATTTTTTGAAAATTTTTTGAAAAATTTTTAAGAAAATTTTTAGAAAATTTTTTTAAAATTTTTAGAAAATTTTTTTTTTTGACATTTTTAAGAAAATTTTTTGAAAATTTTTTGAAAAATTTTTTTTTTTTGAAAATTTTTAAGAAAATTTTTAAGAAAATTTTTAAGAAAATTTTTTGAATTTTTTGAAAATTTTTTAGAAAATTTTCTTAAAAATTTACAAAAAATTTTCTCACAAAAATTTCTTACAAATTTTTCAAAAAATTTTCTTAAAATTTTCTTCAAAAAATTTTCTCAACAAATTTTCTTAAAAAATTTTCTAAAAATTTTCTCAAAAAAAATTTCTTTTCTGTTCATTATATTGCAAATATAGAAATAACGAAGTAACAAACATGTGTTTAATTAAAATGCGACACTCGCGAATACATTAATTCCGGCAGTCCGGTCACGCAAACACCCGATGGTGCAAAAACGCTTATCCAGATATCGCGTTTGTATTATTGTTAAGCTCGTAAAAGTATGTTCCATATTTTTCATGTTTTAGCCTGGTGAAAATGCGGTCCAGGGGGGCGAAGCCCTCCGGCGAGGCGCGTAGCGCCGTTTTTTTTTATTAAAGCTTCGTTTGCCGTTTTCTCGGGAAAATAATCGTGTGCAACGCTATGAATGCTACAATCATTACTTAATGTTAAAATGTTAATTCCAGAAATTTTCAGAGATTTTGTTTCATTACAATGACATTCAAAATTCGTTTCAATTGTGGTTACGCTTAATAACTGTAAGTCAGAGATTTTGTTTCATTACAATGACATTCAAAATTCGTTTCAATTGTGGTTACGCTTAATAACTGTAATATATCTAACTCAGAATTTATGTTTCGAAATTCACATTCTTTATCAGATTGTTTGAAAAGTATATTACAAGTGTTCGAATATACGCTTTTAAGCGGCAATGGTTTGCATATTTTCAGACTATTAGTATCCTTGCAATCTATTTCATCTACTGATATATACATTTCCTAATTCTTATATATAATAAAATAATTCTTCAAGCCATTTATTCGCATTACAGTATTTCTTTTGACATATGGAAACCCAATTACTTCATCTTTTACTACTTTGTCGAGGGAAATCTTTACGTTAATGTTTTTATTTTTAACAAATGCGGTTAGTTGTAAGTCTTTAGCCAAATCTTTATAATTTCCAAATATAGGTGTTATGGCCAGTTCTTCTTTTATTTTTAATTTATTCAATTCTTCAATAAGCTGCGTTGGCTCTATGATATATGGATATAAGATTTTTACTTGAATAAATAAGAAACTGTCGCGAAGTATCTCAATTTGTAGTTCGATAAATTCTACTTTATGATTAATTTTTGTACATAGTTCTTCGTAATAAATTTGCAAATTTTAAGTTGTTTCATGTTCGTTTGTTATATTATTTATTCTTTTAAGTTCATCTACAATTTCGTCTATTTTCAACCTGATTGAATTTAGTTCCGTGGAAATGATTTTTGATTGCTTATTGATCTCATTCATCAAATAAGTATTCTTAATCATACCTTTACTAATATTGAGCTCATTCCTCTCGATGGAATCAATAACGTCTTTAATCTGGTCAAAGTCGTTTGAATAAATAGTACCAAAGAGGAATTCAAAAGAACTTCCTACCCAATTTGCTATACCTCTGCGTAACCGTATATTGGGCGTAAATCCCAGTAACCCGTAGATAGTGTTCAAGTTATGATTTAATCTACTGGCTTGCAATTCGCCGTTCAATTTTAAGTTTTTACAAGCTATAATGCTACTAATACATAAGTCATTTATGCTATTCGTCAGTGTTTTAATATTTTCTATCTTAGCTTCTAACTCAGATAGATCGAAGGCCATGATTAGATTGATGCGCTGATTCACAAATTTAACGTCCGAGATATAATTGAAATATGCACCTGGATAACGGATTTCCCTAACAAAAACATTCGCCAAAATTATTGTTCCGAGTCCTGCGATGAGGATGAGTACTCGTGTGATCCTGAAATGAATGATTTAACATCACAAAAGTTAAACCAGCTCTTAAGTATATTATCAATTTGAATAGAATTTTTTCTAACTTTCAAAACTTTAAAAGGCGCGATCCATTGATTCATAACATCTTTGGATTTTTTCTGACGTATTAAAACTTCGTCACCTACATTAGCTGCGTTTTATTTTCATCCAGAGTGTAGTAGATATCCTGCATGCTTAATAAAACGATCCAGAGTAGTACGCGAGTTTTTTTCTGTCAGACAGTTGTCATTTCAAAATTTGAACTGTCATATAACCAACGCCATTTTCAAATGTATGACTATTTATCCTGGTTGCCAGGGTGACATGGAAATTTTTGAAAATTCCAACTATTGCAGTTGATATGACTTTTCGAAATACGTTCCACAGAGAGCACGAGTACGAACTCCACTGAATTCACAAGTGTTTGTACTCTGGATGTTGTTGTTGTTTCGTGTGCAAATCGATATCCTGCACTACTCTGGATGTATAATAAAACGCACCTATTATAATTGTAGAAACTACCCCTTTTGTCCAGCATATTATCATATCTTTCTTTTTGTTTTTTCTTCACATTTCAATTAAGCTCTACAGCACGTTTTCTTAATTTTTTAAATATATCCAAACGTTTGCTAAATACAGAAATTGAAAATTCGTCAGTTGCTTCTATTGTTGCGATTTGATCTATCGGCAACGTTTTTCTTCCGAAAATTAACTTTTCAGCTGGCATCCCTGTTCCTAGACTTACGCATTGGTTGAAACATAAACTTGCCATGCCTAGAGTTTCCTGTGGTCCTAAATTAGTTTCGCTGATAACACTCCGCAAATACTTCTTCAGCCTTTGGTGCGATCTCTCTACTGCACCATTCGATTGGGGATGTCTGGAACTGATTGGAATCTTTTATGTTCCCAGTTTTTCACAAAGCTCGGGGACGATTTTTCCAGTTAAAACGTTACTATTGTCCGACAAAATTTATTTTGGAATTCCAAAGTAAGAAATCCACTCGTTGACTATAGCATTTGCGATGTGTTTGCTATCTTCCCGCTTTATGTATATGAAATTTAAGTATTTTGTTAAACTGTCCTGCATTGTTAATGCTTTGAAATCTCTGTCGTTTTTCCATTTGAATGATACAACGTCCATTGGTACTCGGTCAAATGGCTGTTATTTGAGTTTTTCTATAGTCATTGGTGGTTTTAAGTTTCGTCTCACAATTTTCTGCCTCTGACATTTGTCGCAGCTCTTAACGTAATTTCAAATGTCCTTTCGCATGCCTTTCCAATGATAACTACGCCGCAGGATTTCGTCGAGATTATTTACTCCTCTGTGTCCTCCTATAACACCTTTGTGCCATTTTTCTATGAGCCTGAACTTTTCTTTGTGATCATTTATTTTAATAATTTCATTGTTTGGACCTGCATCATTTGTTCATCATTTGTCTCATGATTTCTTTCCTCCCCCTCTAGGTTTTGAACATCGTCCTCGATTTCACCTCTGGGACTTTTGTTGTCAATTTCGTCCAAATTTATTTCCTCAACTTTAGTGTCTCACTATTTTGTTACCATTTTTGCATATTAGATCCCCGTGCTTGTTGATGGTGTAGTCGTTGATTATCTCCGTGTGTTTGTATCCTAGTATATTTTCGGGCACATCGTTCTCGTGATCTCCATCAGTTTCTTGAAAAGACCCATCTCCCGTCTCTATGATAGCATTTACAGGAAGATTTCGACTGAGCTCATCGGCAACTTTATTGTCCTTCCCAGGTTTGTACTCCATTTTGTATTGGTATTCCTCCAACTTCAGCCGCCAGCGTACAAGTCTACTACCAGGGTCTATGACATTGAAGATTCAAAGTAAAGGTCTATGATCGGTACGTATGGTGAATTCCTTCCCATAGAGACAGGGTCTACATTGCTTGACAGACCACACAATTGCTACGCACTCTTTTTTCGTAGTAGAGTAATTCCGATTGGCACAGTTTAGTGTCCTGCTTAAGAACATTATTGGTCTTTCTTTATGAGCATCGTCTTCTTGCGATAAAACAACTCCGATTCCATTGTTAGTTACATCAGTGGTAAGAATGAATCTTTTGTTGAAATTGGGATACATTAGGGTCACGTTTTCTTTCAAAGTTCTCTTAATTTTTTCAAATCCTAGCTGGCAGTCTTCAGACTAAATAAGTTCTGAATTTTTTCTGAGTAGTTTGTTCAAAGGCTCCACTATTTTTGCATAATTGCTCACAAATCTACGGTAATAGCCCGTCAATCCTAAAAACGACTTTATTTCCTTCTGGTTTCTTGGAGCTTTTAGTTTATCTATGGCCTCTAGCTTCCTAGGGTCCATGCTGACACCATTTTCAGAAATTATGTGTCCCAACTATTCGACTTCTTTGCGTAAAAATTCGCATTTATCCGGCTGTATTCTAAGATTATTCAGTCTAAGACGCTCAAACACCATTTTTAATTTCTCATTGTGGTCCTGAAGAGATTCCCCATAAATAACAATATCATCTGAGCATACGAAGCATTTGAAAATGAATTCAAATAATTGATAAATTTTGACTTTTGTCCAGCAAGTCAAATAAAAATTTTCAAACTTCCGCGGTAAACAAGAACGGCAACCTATGATCAAATTACCTCTATTTTCAGCACGCAAAAATTCTGTTTACGAGAACTGACGATCGGATAATGCGATCAATATGAAATTAACAGGACATATTGGTATTAGCTAGGACCAAGTCTGATGGAAGTGATTTTGAAATACGGGCAATACTGTGGCAGTGGTGCTTTCGATTTAGCCACCAGACTATAACCAAATTCACGCAGTAGGTGAACTTTACTCTAAGATAGATTTCATAGAAATTTGGTTGAAAAATTAGTATGAAGTTACCAGTTATGGCAATTTTAGTCTACTAAATATTGCAAATTGGCTCAGGAAATTAAAGGTTTTTCCCCCATAACTTCCGATGCAGTAACGAAATTCATGTGATAAGTGAACCTTGTTGCATATCTAATTCTGTAAAATTGGTAAAATAATCTGGTAAAATTTGAAAAGTTTTGAGGATGGTTACCATTAAATTCTATTCAATTCTATTCACTTCAATCAATCGAGAGGAAATTCACAGGGTGGATTTAACAGGGTGGATTTAACAGGGTGGATTTAACAGGGTGGATTGAACAGGGTGGATTTAACAGGGTGGATTGGAAATTTTCGGAGTGCAACCCCAGACATAGTTCAATCGGTGAAACTTTCGATGATATCCGTGGATGAAAACGAAATTCAAAGGATAGGTTGATTAAGCACGAGCTTGTTATGGTAGACTTATTGCTCCTGTGTTGGACAAATGTTGCCAGCACTGAACATTTTCATCATCTGTGTTATAGGAAATGCCGTCAGAAAATGATATTTGTTCTTTTTAGTAAGAAATGGTTGATATGATACTACAAAGAAGTGTATTACGCCTTCACACATTTTGGAGTCCGTCAAGGATAATTTCTTCGAAAAATCGTTTTCTAGCGGTTCTGATGCGCTAGACTTTTTTTGAATATTAGTCTTGAATATATAAAAACACACAGATATAAAAGTAGAGGATACTGAAGTTGGTATAGAATGCCAGTTCTGGACCAGGACGAGGTGCAATAGACATGATGCACAATGACCAGACATGGGTAGCGCAGCGCTGCGCCGCGCAATTGCGTTGAAGCACTAGCCATGATACCACTGCGCTGGTATCGATTGTTGGCATCAGTAGCGCAGTAACGCACTTCGGTATCAGTAGCGCAGTAACGCACTTCGGTATCAATGGTGATGGCGCTGCCGCTTTGCAATGCCAACACCATTTGGCTTGGCTCTATGCTACGGCGCAGCGCAAAGATATGAGTTGAGATACTTATCTCAAGTCTGTTTGATGCAAAGCAATATACCTACGCGTACGCACTTTTGGAAAGATACCTGAATGGGTACATACTATAGCCTGGGTATTAGTATGGAACATACTTTTACGGGAGCCTGTTTGAAAAAAACGACATAGAAAAACGACATAGAAAAACGACAGAAAAAAACGACATAAAAAAGCGTTATCAGAAAGCGTTCCACGAACATTGGCTGTGTTGGTGTGTGCTTGGTTGCTATAAATATAGTGAGGGAGGGGGTTCAGGGGGGCGAAGCCCCCGGCAAGGCGCGTAGCGCCAAGTTTTTAAGAAAATTGTTAAGAAAATTTTTTGAAAATTTTTAAGAAAATTTTAAGAAATTTTTTTTGAAAAAATTTTTAGGCGAAGCCCTCCGGCGAGGCGTTTTTTTTTAGGGTATTTTATGTCGGAAAATTAGTAAGTTCAAATGTGGGTTGCTCTCGTTCCATACAAGCTTTTTCAATCATGTTTTTTTGAGGGAATCATAGCGTCATGGTATCAGCGCCAGTTGTGGTATCAGCGCAGTGCGCTGATACCACTGCTGGCGCCGGTATCAGTGTATTAGCGCTTCAAAATTTTTACCCATGTCTAACAATGACATCATTTTCATATGAATAGAATTCTACTTCAAATATTAAAACGACCTTTGACCTTGGCGAAACGATGATCTTTGAACTGATAAAAATGTTCAACAGAGCTGCTGAAAAGCTCAACAGGCCTGTTTATTAGCTCACTAGGGCTCAGTGCTGCCAGATAGGCGCTGATGCTTACCCCCAGACAATTCCTATTTATCCCTGAAAATACCCTAAGTAGCCATAGTGACGTCATTTCCAGGAAATTTTTCGGGATTCTCAAAAACCAGGTTGTTTAAATATAAATTTTTATATGTGTAAGACTTTCGTCTCATAAAGCAAACTTTTTCAAGGTGAGGTGAAACTTTCCCACACTCATCCTAATCTTTTGGGACTAATTATTTCCTGGGTGCGTTAAGTTTTCTCTCAGAAAAAATTAGTTCCGAAAGGTTTATTATCGACAGAGTCGCGAGAGACAGTTCGACAGTACCATGGGCATATTTCATCAGTTGATTAATTAGCAAACAAGCTCGGAGAAACGAATATGACTTATTCCGATATTTTGGGATATCCCCGTGTTAAACGCAATACACATCAAACAATGATAGAGCGAGGGCGGTTAAATGACCCCATCATGGATTTGACGACAGCGTATTTTAAATAGTACCTACGAAAAAGTGAATAGGTCACTCAGCTGAATAGATAGAGATATAGGGTACGGCGATCGCGGCCTCGGTCGTCAATCGGTGAGGTAGAAATATCAATTTTGAAACAGCATCACCAATATCCGCTTACTGGTATGATGAAAGATTGATATTTTATATTTTATATTAGGAAAAGGTGGACATGACGTATTTCGAAATTATTATTTATCGAAACATCCGTTCCGGAAAAATGCATTATCAAATTTCAGAACACCCTAAACAAAACCCTGAATATTTTATCTCCCTGTTTGTCCCCTGAAGTCTTTAAAATATCCCTAAATCTAGGGTTAAAATCCCTAATATGGCAGCACTGCTAGGGCTGTTTATCCGCTCAACTGAGCTGTTTATCAGTTCAAAGATCATCGTTTCGGCAACGTCAAAGGTCGTTTTAATATTTGAAGTAGAATTCTATTCATATGAACTTATGAACTATAGAACTGGCATTCTATACCTACTTACTGAAAACCACAAATTATGTTTTTGTAATGGAGCAACATATAATTTACTGATAAATTTAGTTCGGTTTATTTTTTCCAAATTTTAACGAGGAGGCACTGTCTCCTTTGCCTCCTGTGAGGAGCCTCCACCCATAAATACATATATGTACACATTTTATTTTAGCCAAACAAGGCATAAATATATATAAGTTAAATTATTACAGCGAGAATTTCCTAAAAAAAATGCTCCACGAGCTTTATTCAAGAAAATGTACAATGTAAGTGAACTTAATTCTAGTATCGATAATTACTTTTATTCGATATTTCTGCTGAAGTAGCGTCTGCCTTTGCTGCATTTGGTTTATTGTGATCGATGCATTTTAGCCTGGACGCGTGTTTGCGGGAACGTGTTGTTAACTCTTCCCCCTCTAAGTGCGATAGTCCGCTATCGTTAGAAGTACGGAAGGTTATTAAACCTGCGTTGCGTTTGATTTGCCACTGTGGATGGATAGCTGATTGTTGATGACATTGATGATAGGATAACTGTGACTTCTGTTGTAGGTGAGATCGCCGCTGATGAGATTTTGCGCTTCTGGAGACAAGTTCTCAGAATCAGGTAGGTTGATGTTATGGTTGCCAAGAGGGAAATTAGGCCATAGGTCGTGTACTGGTGAACTTCGTTGTTTGATTTTAGCAATTCTGTCTTCTCGGTGTTGTTGATTTTAATTTCGTCCAGCATTTCAAGGGAATAATGATCCCCATATAATTTTCCTTTGGGTGTAGGCTGGATTATTGCAGGCAGTGCGTTGATCGTTGATATCTCATGCGCTTCATAGTTTTTCCCATTTATTTTTATTGAAGTATTGTGAAATTTGATTAAGTACGTCCCGTTCAAATGGTGCGTGGATTCTTCTACTTCAAGTTGACTGCAGAACGCATTTAGTAGTAAGTTGCCAGGTGAAATCTCCTCGATGGTTGGAACTTGCAGACCGTTGATTCTGTTACAGGTGGCGTTTGAGCTTTGCAGCAGTCTTGGCAAGCAGCTGGTTAAACTAATATCTACTACATCGCATTCTTTACAAATGAATAAACTGTTATAACATTTACAATTATTAGTTTTTATACCATAGAATTTTTCTTTATTTTTTAATATTTTCTCAAAAAGGTATTTCTGTTATTTCGTTTCTTTTTTCAATTAACTAGAAGAGTTTCGTATGCTTCCTGTCTTGTAATCGGAATATTGATTATATAAAGTATGGTTTCATGATTACTGATCATTTTTATATCAGCTAATTCTAGGGCTTCTTCTACAGTCAAAAAGGGTAATAAATCTTTATTTAACGTATCGGTAGCTAAACTTATTTCTTTTTTTGATATGATAGAATGGGGGAGTTGATGACTCCCATTTTTGCCCAATGTATGGCGTAGCTAATGTTTTTCAATTCCTCTTTAACAATCTTCATTTTGTATTTTAATTCGGAAAAATTATTATTATTTGCCCTTTTTTCTTCATTTAATATTTTTTGTATGTCATTCGTTATTTTCGTAATCTTGTTAATTCGTTGGTTATACAATTCGTTTATTTCAACTTGTTTATTACTATTACTTAGGACGTTGTTTATCTTTTCTTTTATCGTCACTAGGTCTTCGCGATCAGGGCTTCTGGCTATCCATTTCCATTCCGAGCCTAAAAAATTTAGTGATATTTTCGCCTTCCGAGGTTTTAGGTTATGGACTAAAGTCTCAATTTGGTGGAATTCATGCATCAAATATCGTGAGAGTGGATTATGTTGGATTATTGATAGATTCAGAGAGGGGTGAACGTCGGTAATAAATCGTTCGTACTGGTCTAAGTCTATAATAATAATTATTTTAAAATTTCCGTCTTTTATCTTTGTCTGTCCCAGATAGAAAGATATAATTTGCGAGTTGGTATAGTCCAAAATTTGTACGTTTGCGTTGATCGCGTGGGCAATGAACCTGAAAGAAGTTAATTTCTAATTTTATCTTTATGTATTATTTTGCCAGATTCAGTTAGTATAGTCGTATTTCTGTTCTCCCTAACAACTTGCTGTCGGTATCTAGGGTTTAGTTTTGTTTGTTCTGTCTGACGTAAATAACCTGTCCTGTATCGTAAGTCTTTATAGGTTGCCGATTTTTATTGTGGTTGATCATGTCGGTCATTTGTTTGCGTTTGATCTTCTCTATATTACTGAGGTGCGCATTCTCTAATTCTTCAGGGGTGATATTTGGAATTCGGCCGAGGTAAAGCTCTACTGGTTTCTTACCTGTAGTCGAGTGAATTGTGAAATTGTACTCGTGCACTGCACGTTCGAAGAGTTCTTCGAAGGGTCTAGGAGGTCCGTCGCGTTTCAGGCATCTCATGATCTCTATGAGAGTGGAGTGCCTGCGTTCAATTTGACCATTGACCTCACTTTTGTACGGAGAGGTTTGAAAGAGCTTAATTTTTAGTTCGTCCGCTATCATGAACTCTAAATATGCGGATCTAAGTGCACCTTCGTTATCGATTACCACCATTTCGGGGATACAGTACAAAAATAGTATATCTCGTAGGGGACGTCTGACGTCCTCAGCGGATTTCGTTGGTATAAATTTGGCTTCAACAAATTTTGTGAATTTATCTATTGCTGTGAGTACGCGTTTTTTCTCCGTCATGAATATTTCGATGTGAACAATATGTCCAGTATATTTTGGAATGGGTGTCGGTTCTAGGAATGGTTTGTTCGAGTGTCTGTCATATTTGTTTTCTTTGCATATGGTACAAAGTTTAACCAGTTGTCTAATTTTGGAGGACATTTTCGGAAAATAAAAATTCTCTAATATTTGTTTACGGTTTTCTTCCGCGTTACGGTGTGCTCTTTTGTTAGTTCGAAGGATTCGTTCTTCTTGTTCTGCTTCGTTGGGAATGTCTTCTACCAGTTTTTGTGTAAAGCAAATTCTGTAGTCTTTAAAGTGATGGGGATACATAGTTTGGATGAGGCCCATAGTAGGTTCGTCAGTGAGGAGTCCATTTGTAAGATGTGGATTTAGATACCTTTTAAAAATGTTTATTATATCGTGCTCAGAATAGTTTCTTTGAATAATGATGTGCCTGGTGTAGTTTTCAAAGGGGTTTACAATCTGATAACTGTTTTTTTCTCCGATTTTAAGAAAAAGTTGATTTTTAAATACGTTGACTGGTGATTCGACAGAAGGAATACTGAGAAGGAATATAATGCCGAACTATCGTCACTATGTTCTGTAGGTGTCATGGAATTTATTTTGTTTGTATTGTGTGTCAAAGTTGTCGGTTCTTTGATTTCTTGAAGGGGTCTAGAAAGGGAATCGGTGACGACATTCGCTTTACCTGGTTTATAACGTAACTCATAATCATATTCTTCGAGAATGGCTTTCCAACGTTTGAGTTTTTTTTCCCCTAGTGTAGATGGCAAAAAAAATCTGCTTACCAGATACCCGGCTGACCTATCACCACGGGGTATGTGAGGTTTGACTCACTAAAAAAAAGGAGCATCTACAAGCCCACGAAGTTTCGAGTCGGGCCCGCCTAAGCACTACTTCGACCCGGTCGTGCTGACTCACCCATCGGTAACCACGGACTTCAGAAACTACCACAGCTCATGGGTCGGTAAGGCAACCCTCCTCCCGCTTTATGCGCAGCACTTTTTCAACATATGTTGAGACCACGCGCCAGTTCTCTTCGTTTCGCAGCATTGCATCCACGATCGTTTTAGGCGTTTCCAGGCCAATCGTGGACTCAATGGTGCGCCTCAAACTTACGAAGCGGCAGCACATAAAGAATGTGTGCTGAGCATCATCGAGCTCAGTCACACAATACCGGCAGTACGGCGTGACCACCTTACACAAGGTGTGGGACAAGAATGGGACAAGAATGAAATAGGTTTGTTATCTTGAGATAAGACAGCACCGATCGCGTAATTGGAAGCGTCGGTTGTTAGTTCGAATGGCTTAGTGAAGTCTGGATGGGAAAGTACAACATCTTGTGATATGAGAATATTTTTGATCTTTTCATAAGCTACAGCTGCTTCTTTATCGAGAGAGATTGGTTTGTTTTTGGATGAATTTTTTTATACTCGTCCATCGTCCCCTCTTAAAAGGGATGTCAGGGGTTTGGCGATTTTCGCATAATCTTTAATAAATTGTCGATAGTACCCTGACATGCCTAGAAAAGAATGTACGTCTTTGAGTGTTTTGGGAAGCGGGAATGAAGCGATTCCTTCAACTTTCTTGGGGTTTGTTTTGATGCCATCCACGCTGACTATAAACCTTAAGAATTCAACTTCTTTTTTTAGGAATTCGCATTTGTCCAAACTAATTTTCATATTGGCATCTTTCAAGGTTTTAAGAACTATGTCTAGATTTTCAAAATGATCTTTTTCATTCTTACCGAAGACTATTATGTCATCTATATGAATGCGGCAGCGTTTTCCGATGTGTTTCTAGTGCCCTTTGGTTCCCTAGGTGCCCTAGGTTCTAGTGCCCTTTGAAATATTGCTGGGCCGTTTTTTAAGCCAAATGGAGGGCGAACGAACTCATATTTGCCATTATTGATGGCGAAAGCGGTTTTCTCGATGTCGCGCTCTCTTAAGGGAATCTGATGAAATCCACTTTTTAGGTCGATGATTGAAAAATATTGATTTTCACCAAGGTTGGAGAGGACATCATTAATATGGGGAATAGGATAGGCATCGGTAACTGTGATGGAGTTCAATTTCCGGTATTCGATTACCATTCGAAATTTTTTTTCCCCTGATGCATCCGGTTTTTTCTTTACTATCCAGACTGGTGCATTATAAGGGGACTTGGAAGGACGTATAATATTGTCGTTTAAAAGTTGTTGAATTTCTTTTTCGACTTCGTCTTTCAGCGCCATTGGATACGGGTAAGATCTAGCATAGACTAGGTCGTTGGTTGTCGTACGAATTTCCTTTTTTACAGTAGTTATATAGATCAGGCTTCTGTTTGGCTCTGATGCTAGGTTAAGATATTTTTCGAGAATATGTTTCAGGGTTTTCATTTGTGATTCGGTCATATGATTGGATCTCAGGTTTAGGTGATTCACAGTCTGGGAAATTTGTTGTTTGAGGGAAATCCAGATATTCCCTTTGATCGTCATAAAATTATTGTTGGTATGATTAACTGCTTGGAGGGTTTTTAAGCTGTCATTCCCAATTATTCCTGCAAATGTTTTTAATGGTGGTAGGATGAAGAATTTTAATTTTTCGATATTGGGTCCAAATAAAGGAATAAAGGCATGGTATGTTATACTGATTGATCCGCCAACAGAATTTACATTAAAGGATTTTTCATTTTATATGGGATATCGTATGAATCGTGGCTGAATGTAATTTTTGTTCGAGCCGGTGTCAATTAGGAATTTGAGACTTTCTCTACTCTTCGCGGTGTATTCCATGTATGGAAGCGAAGAGCTCAACAATCTAAAAAATGGACGTTGTCCTGTTCGTTTTCAGTATTTTGGTCAGGGGTGTCTGTAGTTGTATTATTATTATCGGTTTCGGTAAGTGGGTTTTCGTAGGTATTTAGTTCGTCGTAGTTATAATATTGTTCGTATTGTTCGTTTTCGTAATTTTCGTCAGGAGCAGTGGTAGTCTGCTCCAAATTGAATATCCTCTGCTGTTTGTTAGGTACGTGGGCCATTTGAGATGTTGGCCGTTTTTGGGCTGTGTGTTGGTGTTGTATTTGGGGTCGGTTTTGGTAGTTTATGGCTCTTGACCTGATTGACTGATCAATGTCCATCGGCTCATATTGCCTGGGCTTTGGGGGTAGTTGCCTGAAGTTTGGATTGGGTGCAAATGGTCGACGGTTAGGAAAAAATGGATTAGGTTGTGGAGGATGTCGAACGAATTGTGAGGGCTGAGGAACGCTAGGGTTGTGTAGAAATTCAAGGAGGAAATCTCTTCTTGGGATGTGGCCTTGTAAGGGTGAATTATTCCTTTTAGGTGGCAGTGGTGGTGGTACATTTAGGTGGTTCCTTCTGATTGTGTTGTGTGAGCTTAACGCGTGCTGAGTTCTATAGTCTACATTTTGCAATTTAAGGCAAAGATGTAGAGCTTGCGGGAGATCAACAGGTTCTCGAAAACTTAAGAGGTGTTTGAGGTTTGAGACCACGCATGAACGTATCTAATGCCTTATTTCTATAGCATTGGGTCATGTTTCTTAAGGATTCATGTCCCATATCTGTAGATGACAGCTTGTTGAGACTTGGGACAAATTATGATATACGATTTGATAGAATTCGTGAATGGTATGGCTACTTTGCACAAGAGTTGTTATCTGGTACTCAAGAGTACCTAGGTCGCCCTTATCTGCGTAGTGCAAGGTTAGACACTTCGCAATTTTAGGCCAATTTAAGGGCGTATTGTAGGACACAAGGGCTATGTCGGCTTGTCCCACAATTTTGTTGCGTATAGCCGATAGAATACCAAAGTACTTTGGAGTACCTTGCAGGTGTTGGTAAATTTTAAGTATCCTTTCTACGCTCTTCCTCCATGAGGAAAATTCACTTGGGTCCCCCGAAAATGTTCGTAGGCTTTTAACTACGTCAGGGATTTTATCCAAATCAGATAAGTCCCTTTCGTTGCCCACGTTTATGTGAATATCATGATCTTGGTTGGGATCTGATGCGAGGTTCATGTAGGACTCAAACATTTTGTCTTCCTTGAATATGGAGGGTTTCCGAAACCAGCTGATATATTAATCGAACTAAATCTTCACGATTTTGAATGTTTTGTTGAGGATTTGGAGGGTTTGCTGTGCAAACCACTAAACCATTCTTCCACTATAGGTGGAAGTTCGTCAGTGTTTAAGCGGGGGGTCTAATCAAGTTATTTCGGTTGGCCATTATCCTCACAACACGAAGGGATTTTCACAAGTCAAGAACCGTCACTGAACAACAAAAGAATTTTCGATAGGTGGGGACGCACCGAAGATTTTTATCAAAGAAGGGAAAGTAGTTTCAATAAGGTAGAAAAATGATTTTGTTACAAAAGAGGATTTCCGCACAGCAGAATGACAGGTAATATCATTTATTTCTTTTAAAATGAAAAGATCACTACCGTTTTAGAATTTTCTTAAAAGTGATGAAAGATAATCAACTTCCACTTTTCACTTACACTGTTCATTAGCTGAAAAGATTTAAGATTTCTTTTACCACAAACAATAATTAATATATTCAATAAAATTCTGATTTCCAATAGAAGCCTTATATTTTCTATATCTTTGTCTTTGTGTTTAGTTTTCTTTATATTTTTTCAATACTGTGTGTTCTCTTTTGTTTGGAAATATTCAATTCACTTTGCAATATATTCACTTTCTTGACAAAATTTTCAATTTTTTGGTAAATCAATTTTAAAATATTCGATTCTCTTAATTTTTCTTTCAGTATACTTTCAATGTAAAAAATTTTCTCAGTTTCTTAAAATTAAATTTAAAATTTGACTTACAATATTATTGCTGCAAGCTCAAAACGCATACTTGATGATTCCGATGATTCCTTAGCAATACTATGTTGCTTTTTCTTCCAGGATATCGTTTCGTCGTCACTTAACTTTGGATTGGCTGCTGAATCGATGTTGAGGGCGGCTGTTCAATCCTTAACCTCCTTTTACCTTGGCAGGTTACTCCGGGGGCCTCCTTCCCTCAAACGAACACCGCTGCTATTGTTAAGATACACTCGCGCACGGTTCGCGTTATTCTTACGGTACTTTTTACGTTTTCCCGATTTAACCGAAGAAAACTGGATCACTTGCCCAGCCTCAGGAAGTGACTTAGCGATCTTTTTGTGGCTAACCGATTGACCAGTTTCTTTAACCACGAGCACACAACTTTGTGCTTTACTTTGCGATTTAGCGGTGTCACGATCAGTAGCCCAACGTTGGGCCCCAGTTAAATTATTACTTCGAGAATTTCAAAAAAAAAAATGCTCCACGAGCTTTATTCAAGAAAATGTACAATGTAAGTGAACTTAATTCTAGTATCGATAATTACTTTTATTCGATATTTCTGCTGATGTAGCGTCTGCCTTTGCTGCATTTGGTTCATTGTGATCGATGCATTTTTACCTGGGCGCGTGTTTGCTGATTATGCGGGAACGTTATGGTGTACAAATGGCTTGGATAAGGGAAGATTTGAAGGATAGTTTGGAAATCGTTGGGGAATAAAGGTTGCAAAAGCCATTGAAGACCCTGCAGCATCTATTCACCGGCTCATTAGCTGCATATATGGTGGAATGTGAATATTCCTTTAGTAAACGATTGGACCTTGTGTTCCTTAAGGGGATATATGTCACAAACTTACTATTAAGGAATTCAACTCTAATAACGCCTCTAATTACGTCAAATGTAAAGCAGGCCGGTATCATCATTCTTCTGGATGCAACTGAAGTTAAGTTTAAATGACCCAGTCTAAACTCATATGGGGGTAAATTTTCGAAATCGTAAGGGTTAAACAGATCTCTTAGGGCGAAAAGTAAAAATGGTTTTTGAATGGACTCGAGTCTGTTATTGTGGATTTCGAAGGCTGGGTTCCAAATAATACAGGCGTGTTCAAGAAGCGGGCGTACATGTGCAGTAAATGATCTAGTGGCCCATAAATTTTTAAACTCCTTGGCACGTCGTTTACTAAAGCCGAGCTGCTTATTGGCACGGGAAAGAATTTTGTCGCAGTGCAAGGTGAAACGAAGTTTCACATCCATCACAACACCGAGTTCAACAACGCTATCAACGCGAGTTAGTAAGTTGTTGCCGAGAAAGTAGGTATTCTGCGTAACCGTGCGTTTACGGCTAAAACTTATAATCTGGCACTCATCAATATTCAGCGAGAGCTTGTTTATATTGCACCACTGAACAAGAGAATTAAGCTTGGATTGAAGGAAAAGTGCATCAGATTTAGATTCAATGGTGTGGTAGAGTTTGAGGTCGTCTGCATAAAGTAAGTGACGAATGTTTGACAAGACGTCAGATAGGTCCGAAATGAATATGTTAAAGAGAAGTGGGCGAAGATGACTACCTTGTGGAACAATACGAGTATATATATATATATATATATATATATATATATATATATACATATATATATATATATATATATATATATATATATATATATATATATATATATATATATATATATATATATATATTTATATTTATATATTTATTTATTTATTTATTTACCAAACAAGGTATAATAATAATACATATATATGAAATAAATATAAAACAAAAAAAAACTAGACAAGTTTTGAAAAAAACAGGTTCAGAATAGGTATAAAATACAAACAAATATAATATAAATAAATAAACATTCGAAAAATAAATACATAAAGCTACTTTACATGTAGGTCACAATATTAAATAAGCAAAACGAAAAATGAAGTTAATTAATTATCTAATTAAACAATTATAAAAATAGTCCTAAGTCATACGAAGATACTAGGCCGGTAGACTAGGGAGGGTAGGAAAAGAGAACCTTGGTAACTCTATTTTTAAAGGACACTTTGGATATCGTAGGGGAAAAGTGTTGGCTCATACTGTTGATTATTTTGCAGCATCTATTAATTGGCTCATTATCAGCATATGCGGTGCTATGCTTATATTCAACTAGCATTCGTCGGGCTGATTAAGGGCTGATTAAGGGCTCAAGGGCTGATAAAGCACAAATCTTTCCTGTATATAGTCGACATTAACAGCGTCTCTAATGATATCGAAACTGAAGCAGGCAGATAACATTAATCTTTTGGATGCAAGAGGTAATAAATTTAAAAGTCTAAGGCGAAATTCATACGACGGTAAATTGCTAAAATCACTTGGATAGTAAGGACCTCTAAGAGCGAATAGCAAGAATTGCTTCTGAACAGATTCAAACCTCTGGCTGTGAATTTCGAAAACTGGGTTCCAGATAATGCAAGCATACTCAAGAAGAGGACAAACGAGCGCGGTGTATAGTGATTTTGTAACCCAAAGGTTCTGAAACTCCCTGGCGCGTCGCTTAATGAAGCCAAGTCGTTTACTTGCTTGAGAAATCATTTTGTCGTTATGAAAATTAAAGCGGAGCTTTTCATCCAGCACCACACCGAGGTCTAAAATATTGTCCACTCTATTAAGTGTCGTATTGCTTAAAAGGTACGTATAATGTACACGCGTACTTTTTCTAGAAAAGCTAATCACATGACATTTTGCGATGTTGAGAGGTAGGCTATTCACGCTGCACCAATGTTCGAGGGAATTCAGTTTTAATTGAAAAAAGCTGGCATCTGAAGACGACTTTATAGTATAATAAATTTTCAGGTCATCCACATAGAGTAGATGAGGCACATCAGATAAAACCTCTGAAAAGTCTGATATAAAAATATTAAAAAGTAAAGGGCCAAGATGGCTACCTTGAGGTACACCTGAATTGAAATGAATTTTTTAGAAATAAGCCTTTGGAATTTCACATGTTGTGAGCGGTTCTGGAGGTAAGAGCTAAGCCATTTTAGTAGAGATCCGGCAATTTCGAATTGCTGAAGCTTGAAAATCAAAATGGAGTGGTCAACACGGTCAAATGCTTTGCTAAAGTCCGTGAAGACTGCGTCAATTTGATCACCTTTCTCCATTTTACAAAGAACATGGGAAACCAGCACCATTAGGTTGGTAGAGGTAGAACGACCTTTCCTAAAACCATGCTGCTGTTCGTTAAGTCGAGAATCGACCAGAGGGGATAATTTAGCATATATGATTTTTTCGAAGAGCTTAGGAATAGTTGATAAAATGGCAATACCTCTATTATTTTGAATTGATCTTCTATCGCCATTTTTGAATATTGGTGCCACGTAGGAGGATTTCCAATACGACGGAAAGTACCCAGAAGAAAGAGATGTATTAAATATAATTTGAAGGGGAGTGATTAACTATGCGGCTCATTTAATAAGAAACATTGGAGGAAGAAGATCAGGTCCAAGACCTTTTTTACTATCAAGCTCCAAGATAGCTTTAGAAATATCATCTCTGGAAATGGCTATAGCCTCAGCAAAAATTGGTCTAGTTACTCTTGGCGAATGACAGGATGATAAAGTGCTTGCTGGACTAAAAACGTCTTGGAAGTTATCTGCGAAAAAGTTGCAAATTTCTTCAGGAGAAGAAGACATTGAGGTGCTGTAACACATAGAAGAGGGATAGCCAGTTGTTTTCCGTTTCATATTCACAAAGTCAAAAAACTTTTTGGGGTTGTGGATTATATTCTCGCCGGTAGTTTTAATGAATCTGTCATATGCTTCATGAGACTTTTCCTGGAATTCTTTGGCCACTGCATTGTATTCTTCTTTAATACGATGGCTAGAGTCGGCATTATTTTTTATTGATTTGTAAAGCTTATTTCTATGATTTCTCATACGTCCAAGAGTATTATCGAGATGTCCTGTCGAATGATATTCGAATAATTTTATGCTGAAACAATTTATGAGGGGTTATGTTGACAATTTCGCATGAGAAAGAGCTGTTAACAGCAAGTAAAGGCTGGTACTGAGTTCGAGTTCACGTGAAATTTTGACATGTTTCCATTATCTGGTCATTCTTTCGAGCGAAAATTTTGACAACGGAGAAAAGCAGAGACACTGCTCATTCTTGACGGATAAAATGTCAAGAATTTCAATTTTCGATCGATTTTCTTATTGGAAAGTCATTTGCACTGCTCAATTTTCAAATTGAAACACTAAATGTCACTTTTTCGCTCGAAAGAATGAACTGCACAAACTAAATTGGCGTGAAATGATTGACAACATGTTTCAGTGCCATCTATGTTTTCAAAGCGAAAGCAACTTCAAAGCAACTTTTCATGCTAAGAACACAGTACCAAACTTGCTTATTTTCAAGCTAAATTTTCGCCGAAACCAATTTCACGTGAAATTTTGTATGAAAATTTCACGTGAAATCGAACTCAGTACTATGCTTAAAACACCATCTCCTCTTGTCTGGCCAGTGGAGACACAATCACGGTCATTTCTGAATATTGTCCAGCTACTATCAAGGATCTCTTCATTAATATGGGAGTCATTTAACCAGGTTTCAGTAAAGGCAAGTACGTTGAAATGGCATGATTTGGTGTCAAGGTAGAGTTTATTCTATTTGCCTCTCATACCACTGCAATTGTGGTAAACAATTCTGAGGCACTTGCGAGAGCACACCTTGTTAGGAGCGATACCTAACGTTATACCGGGGTTTTTGCAAAGAATTTGAAGTCGGATGAATTTCATCCGAAGCTGCATTTGAGAGAGTGGAATTCGGAAGATTATTGAAAGAAGACGCCCTGCAGCTATACGTTAAACTTTGAGGAGATATGTTCGTAGGCGAACGTCTGGACTCAACGCTATGGATATTCTGGACTGGAATATTAAAACATTCAGTGGTGGGAACTTCAGATATGGGTATATTATTATTCTGACGATTCCTAGGAGTTTTCTGCATAATTTGTAATTTGCGAACTGTACAATCATTGCTTACATTAGAATTTTTACTTATATTGCTAATATAAGTGCTGCTGTTGGTCGACTTCCAAGGGGAAAACTGGATGCCTTTCCAGTCATAGCTCCTGCTGCTTCCGTCGACGTTGGTAAAAAGCCAGGCGTATTTCTCCTGGATCCAGACTTTATAGTGCTTAGATGCTCTGTTGTTATGTTGAGGTATGTGCTGAATATGAAACCCATTAAAACGATAATAACTATTAATGAGTCTTCCAAGCCGAGAAACGTTGGTAGAAATAGGGACACCTTCGAAAAAAATGGCAGCTTTTTTTTGTTTGAAAATGAGGTATCATGTTGAGAATCATAGTGACTTGAGTTCGAGCATTTGATTTTTTCGATGCGTTTGAACCAATCATCTTCTGACCAGTATGTGCCGAACATAAAAAATTTTTTCAAGGATTTCCCTGCTTGGGATTGAAATTGTAATTTCCGTGGCGAAGAACCAGCATGAGTCTCCATGCTCGTTAACAGCTCTTTTATGGGCGAGGTTGCTGCATCCTGAGTAGCAAATTCCTTTGGTACATTCACGTTGATATTGACATTAGCCATTTCTTCGTGAAGCGACTGCTCGTTGATAATAGGATTAAATGACCCAAGTTCCATAGATAGCTTTTTTTGAAACTTTTCAATGCTCTCTAGTTTATTGCTAATTGATTTTTCGGAAGCGTGAATATCATCGAACATTTTATTCGACAGTTTATCAATCTGAGTTGTCATAAGTGTCGTTATTTTGCTATCAATTAATTTGAGCAAGCCTCTACCGTTCATTTGGCAATTAGAGGTGGGTGTAGATAGAGAGGTAATTGAACAAGTTAGTTGATTCAAATTATCGGTAAGCTCACCAGATTTGTCAGTATTTCTTTTGGTGGCTTTGGAAAGATCATCTAACGCAGTCGTTATACTCTCGATTTGATAGGTAATTTCAGTGAGTATTTCGTCATTAACCTTAGTTTGTGCATGTAGTTTCACTAGCATTTGGTCTTTTTCAACGTTGAGCGAACCAATGTAACCTGCTATGTTATTGTACATGCTTTTCATTAGTTTTTCCGTATGTTGCCAATCCGAACATATTAAATGTGACTTCAAGTAGGGATTGTACCAACCTCTTAGAGCACCCATGCAAGCACCGTGGAGTTTTCTATTGCAAAATGCTTTGCATGTAACATATCGCAAGGTGTTATCAAACGCGATGCAGTTTTCGAGGCTACATTTGTAACTCATTTTATATCAGAATATAACATGATGATCAAAAAACTTTAAAATTTTGTGGTTTCGAGTTTCGTTAGATAAAATTTTATCAATGCCAAGCATTCAGCAACTGATGAAAATTTATTTGATTTATTAGAAGAAATCAAAAAATAGCCATTCGAAATTCGCAAATTCGAGAAAATAAAATAAAAAAAACTCTAGCGCACCTGAACCGCTAGAAACACTAATGTTCGAAGAACAGTAGAAGAATCGTGCAGGTTTTGAGTGCATATTCCATCACATGTGCTGCTTATTACGGCCAAACTGTTTCAAATGCCACGTTTTACTTTGGTCTAAGGAATGCATTATAACTCATATGGTAGAAGGTTTCAAATATTGCCACTGGCATGAATTTCAACGTTTATGAGAGCAAAACACGGGTTTTATATTCGTTATCAGTTGCTTATTTCACATAATTTTGAAAGCAGCATCTCATATAACATCAATGAAGAAAATGCTCAGTGCCTGCAGCACTGTAACTGAAGTTGGTGTTTGGGGCTGCGATCCGAAAAATTTGCAGAATTTTTGGAATTGAAACATTGGCTATTTATTTTCATTGTAAGTGTTTTCGGTATGAATACTAACTGTAAGCATTTATTGATACAAAAGTAGCACAACCGACTCGTGCTGGCAACCTTCTGCCAATATCAAAGCTAAGAATATATCACATCTGCTTCACGTTGTTATATTACATTCGAAGTTATAGGAGCATAAAGAATTAATAATCGAAAACTTAATATTTGCTGTTTATTGTCACTACAATATCATTACCATTTGAAAATTCTACGATAAAACCGCTTAATAAAGATATTGCAATTAAACACAAAACCAACAATAGCTGGCAACCCTATCGTGGCTTTTCAACCAAATTCGGCCTCAATAATGTTTATAATAGGTTCCGTTAATTGTATGAAATTCGTATTGATTTCATGACTGCACTGGGCAGAAGTTATAGGGCAAAAAGTTTTATTTTCCTGAGTGAAACCGAAAGACACAAAAATTACTATAGCTGGCAGCACCAATCAAATTTTTCAACCACATTTCCACCAAACAGAGATTAGAGTAAGGTTCAGCTATTGTGTCAATTTCATGAAAATCTGGTAACTAATTCACATTTCATAGGGCAAAAAGCAGTTTTTTTTCTTTGTAATTTTTCAAGATGACACCAATGGCACAGAATTACCCACAATTCAAAATCGCTTCTATCAAATCTGGTCCTACTTAAGTCCAATGCATTCTATAAATTTCAGCTGTATCTGATTATTGGTCTATACTGTATCTGATTATTGGTCTTTACTAAAAATATAGGTTAACTGGGAGAGGGTTACCGTTCTTGTCCGACATTAAATTTTCAAAGTTTTAGTTTGAACGTGTAGATAAAACATAAGATTTGTATACAGACTGGTTTTATTGTAAGAAACGGACATTTTTTGAATGTTCGAGGGTTTGAATGTTTTCACTTCCAAATTTATTTTTTTCAAATTTAAGACACCAAAATTATCATAGCTGGCAGCTCCAACCGAATTTTTAACCAAATTTCTACCAAACGTGGTAAGGTTCAGTAAGGTCCAGCTACTGTGTGAATTTCATCAAAATCGAACGATTGAATCAGAATTTATAGGGCTAAAAACAGTTATCTTTTTTAGTGATTTTTCAAGATGGCACCACTGACGCAGAGTCGCCTGCATTTCAAAATCACTTCTATCAGACCTGGTCCTATTTAAGAGTAAATTTTTGATGCTAAAAATATAGGTAAATTGGGCAAGGATTACCAGGCGTGCCCGTTATACCATATCAAATTTTATTTTTTTTCTATGTAAACAAAGCATAAGATTTACATATGAGTGGCTTCTTTTTGAAGAAGCGGCATTTTTTCAAGAGGAGCGATGATTTGGAGGTTTTCACTTTCAGTGCCTGCCCTAGCCACAGGGTTGCCAGCACCTTCATTAAAAGCTACACAAATCTACAACTTAAAAATAAAAATATGTTCTGAAAATTTCGTAATAATTGAATTGCTCTGTCAAAAGTTATCGCAATTTAAAAATTTTCAAATTTTCCCGTTCTCTTTTTAATCACCCCGCGCACAGATGGGGTTAAAAAATTCCAAAACATTATCCGATTCACATGTATAACACATTCAAAATTTATTTCGTCAACTTTATTTTTGCAAAAATTATTTGTGTACGAAATAATAGGTATATTAAATATATCACTTAAATGGCCACCGGCGCCAAAAGGTTAACAATAACTGACATTTAGTGAGACTTGGACCTATTCTGCATATACACCAATGTATCCTGAAAGTTTCAGCTCAATCGGAAGGCGCGTTCCTGAGATTATCTCAGTGAAATTTTTTGATGATTTATATATATATATATATATACAGGGTGTCCCATAACGCAACGTCAAGCCGGAAAGGGGTGATAGGGCAGGTGGTGACAGTAATCAGAAAACTATTTAAAAAAAATTTAGCTGCGTATTTTTTGAGATATTCGCTTTTGAAAAAAAATTGAAAAAATGCGTACCCTGTGACAATCTTTTCACTGCTACATCTACAAAAAAAATTTTTTTTTTAATTTTCTTTTTATAATATAACCCCAGATAAATGCTCTTTAAATTACAGCCAAAAATTAAAAAATTACTGTTTTAGTTTTCAGTGAAATAGCACTTCTTTCACCAAAGATGTACTAAAAAATAACTCTTCACCCAACTTCATCTAACCGTACTGAAAAAAAAATGTACTAAGATATTTTGGCAAGTAGCTTTAAAAGATAGTCTACTAAGTCCTAATTCCAAAATGGTATTACACTTGCTTCTTAATGACTTAATTGAGATGAATATAAATTTTCTAACAGTTCGACATCCTAAGTTTGTTTTCGCACTATTTGATATAAGTTGAAATTAGAAATCAATTATTGAACAGAAATTACTTACTTTACTTATAAAAGGTGTTCGAAATGCTTGCCATCAGCGGCAATGCAGGCTCTGCATCTTCTTAAGAACGACCTTGAAATTAGGCGGGCAAAACTTCTTGAGTTTATTTCGTCGACCGCTTTTCTAATTTTAGTACGTAGCTCTTCTAAGCTTTGTATTTCTGTGGAATAGACTTTTTCCTTTATTGCGCCCCAATAAAAGAAATCCAAAGGATTTAAATCGGGTGAACGAGCTGGCCACAAAATTGTTCCACCCCGTCCTATCCACCTCTCGGGATACTCACTGTTGAGAAATTCCCGTACACTTCGAGCATAATGTGCTGGGCAGCCATCATGCTGGAAATACATGTTTCCATAAATCCTCGGTGGTACGTCGTCCAATAGTTGTGATAATTGGTTTTCCAACATATCCAGATAAACTTCGGCATTCAAATTCCCCGCAAGCTCAAATGGCCCAACAACTGAACCATTAAGAATGCCCGTCCACATGTTTATTTTAAATCGGTGTTGAGATTTGTTCTGTCGCATTAGATGCGGATTCTCCACGTGCCACTCGTGCAAATTATGGAGATTCATGTAGCCATCCTTGGTGAATGTTGACTCATCCGTCCAAAGAATTTCGTCAAAGAACCGCGGATTTTCTCTATACTTCTCCAGCATAGTTTGACAAAACTGAATTCTCTCCGGGTAATCTCGCGGAAGGAGACTTTGTACACGTTGTACATGGTATGGATGAAGTTGGTTTCTCCTTAGAATTCGCTGAACTGAGCTCTTGGGTACTCCTGTAGTCATCTGAATGGCACGCACCGAGGTTGACGGTTCTTCTTCAACTGCTTCCAATACAGTGTCCTCGTAGAGATTCCAAGGTCTTCCCGCACAAGCCATTCGATGGGGCAAGCGACCCTCTGAAAATGCCCGATGCACGTTTATGAACACTCGATGATCTGGATACCGTTCAACATTTGGGTACCTCTCACGATAAAGTCGTGCTGAAGCAGAAGCATTGGATCTGCATTCCCCATAAATTAGGTGCATATTAGCATATTCCTGTGCACTATATCTAAACGGCATTATGGAATTCACACTTTACACTTTCAATAAACGGAACTACGGGAGTATTCTCTTATTTGCTAGAAAAATGCACACTTATCAAATGACCGTAATCCACTATAATGCCACGCAAATAGCAAAATAACATAACTACGCATCTAATTTTTCCATCGACCTATAGGTAACGGCTTTTAAGAAGAATAAAGTGCATTAAAATCATTTCAAATAACTAATAGCAATTAACTGGGAATTGGTTCTCTCCAAGGTAAAAACGTTATTTTTCCTTAATTAAGAAATAAAGAAGCAAGTGTAATACCATTTTGGAATTAGGACTTAGTAGACTATCTTTTAAAGCTACTTGCCGAAATATCTTAGTACATTTTTTTTTCAGTACGGTTAGATGAAGTTGGGTGAAGAGTTATTTTTTAGTACATCTTTGGTGAAAGAAGTGCTATTTCACTGAAAACTAAAACAGTAATTTTTTAATTTTTGGCTGTAATTTAAAGAGCATTTATCTGGGGTTATATTATAAAAAGAAAATTAAAAAAAAAAATTTTTGTAGATGTAGCAGTGAAAAGATTGTCACAGGGTACGCATTTTTTCAATTTTTTTTCAAAAGCGAATATCTCAAAAAATACGCAGCTAACTTTTTTTTAAATAGTTTTCTGATTACTGTCACCACCTGCCCTATCACCCCTTTCCGGCTTGACGTTGCGTTATGGGACACCCTGTATATATGGAAATATGAATTTTCGGCCGAATCGATTTTAATACTAATGTTCGAAAATGTTCGAAAAAAAAACAGCTTTTTGCCCTATAGCTTCCGATTCAGCCATCAAATTTTAACGAAATTCAAACTGTACTTGGATCTTACTCTATGTAACATTTGGTGAAAATTTGGCTGAAAAATTAGAATAGCACTGCCAGCTATGGTGATTTTTGTCTCATAAATCTTGCAAATTTGCTCAGCAAAATAAAGCTTTTTTCCCTATAGCTTCCGGTCCAGTGCAGGAATCAAAACGAAGTTCATGCAGTAAATGGACCTTTATGTGAAGTAACTGTCGTAGGAATTTCGTACAAAATTCATGAAAGGGCTGCCAGCTATGACCATTTTTGTAATTTTGTGGAATTTCTTTACTGAGCGATTACGTCATTAGATTTGCAAATGGGAATAATCCTACCATGAAAATCAACAACAAATATTAACGCTGTCAAAATTTGAGAAGTTTTGAGGGTGGTTACCCTAAAATTCTTTTCACCCGTATAACTTCCAGCGCAGTTATTCAATCGAAACGAAATTTACTGGTTGGGTTTAACGTAACGTGAAGCAGATTTTGTATATATTTTGCTCTGCTGCTGACACAGGGTAACCAGCATTAGCCATTTTCGTAAATATTGCACCAACACATGCTTGAAATTGCATACTCCCATGCAAAGCATTTGCAATAAAAATGAGAAACCAATTTTGAAATTTTCCGAGTTTTGATCATTTTTCGGGTGGCAGCCTGAAACAACGTTTAACCGCTGAAACTTTCGATAAAATCCTCCGATGAGAACGAAATTCAAAGGATTAGTTGATTTAAGTATGAGCTTGTTATGGTAAACTTATTGCTGCTTCGTTGGGAAAGTGTTGCCAGCACTGAACATTTGCAACATTTGTGTTATAGTTGAGTTTTGTTGCTTGAGGTAAGGAATGGTTGATATGATTCTACAAAAAAGCGTATTGCATTTTTTGTCACTCAAAGACAATTTCTTCGAAAATTAGTTTTCTAGCGGTTCTGATGCGCTAGAGTTTTTTGGTTTTAGGTCACACATTTTTATAAACATAAATCTAAAATGAACATAAGTTATGTGCTCACTTCAAAATAAACCACCAATTAAAATAGAACTGTTATCGGCTAAATATGTTACCGCATAACACAGGGAGTCCCTTGTTTCAATCTGTTCGGAAACTTTTCCTGGTCGAAGCTGCTACCATACATATGTTTATTGATTCTGTTTGTGTTGAAAGTTCTATTAATTAGTAAGCATAATGAATTACGCTGGGAATAGTGAACAAATTTCGCTTTTGAGAGATTATAAAAGAAAACAGTGAAATTACATGCAGATCTCATACTTTGTTAACATGACAACTTCATTTCCTTGCTTGTATGGATACTTTTTCTGGCAAGTGTATATATGTATATATGTCAAAACATACGGAAGTGATATAATAAGACAGCCATGTCTGTCAATCTTTGACTGGACTTTTTTTCGATTGCTTGTATTTTTTTCAGTGTTGCCAAATTTGTCCAGCCATTCTTACTAGAATTTAGGAAGAACATAGCTAAACATAGCTAAAATATTCGCAAAGTAGCTGAAAAGTGTAGCTAACTTCAACAATACACAACTAAGGATTCTGGAAAACGGTTTTGTTAGACTTAGTTGGAGCGAACTTTTATAATTGAAATGGCTGAAAGATATGGGGTGTATATCAGATAATGAGTCTCCAATTAACTTAACACTACGCACTATTACTACTACTAAATTCATCGATTCGCTGTTAGCCCCTCCCTCTCATGCTTGCAATTGAATTATTTTCATAATGGTTTCGCAACAAATCTACTATGAAATCTGAAACCTAAAATCTGCGATGAAATAAACTTTATAAAATTGTTTTTATAAGCTTCTTAAGGCTTGGTTTTAATTTCTCTTATGTTTTTGTGCGAAGTTCTTGTCAACGTTTTATTACTGTTTTATGTTTATGGATGAAATTTTTTCTTTCAACCTTGAAATTTTGACATAGGATGTGCTTTTTATGGTAAACACATTTCGTTTGTTTTATCACTAATATTTTCATATTTATATATATATATATATATATATATATATATATATATATATATATATATATATATATATATATATATATATATTTGGTTTAAGTATCCAATTTTATTTATTGCTCCTTTATAAGCATTCTCCAGATGTCATGTCGTACAATATTTAATATTGAAACTGCAGAAGTTAATGTTAACAACATATATGTATCTATATTTATAAAGATTATTTCTCAATATAAAAAACATAAATTTTCAAGCTTTCTAGGTTATTTTAATGAACACCATTCAAAACAACTATCTATCATCCCAAAATTGACAACTCAACTCTAGAAAAAAATAATTGACAAATTTTTTATAAACATTTTTTTCTTAACCTACTTTGTTTTTGAATTTTGATGTGTTGTGTTTCATGTCAAGTAGTGTGGTGAGTTGTGGAATGTAAGTGAGATACGCGTAGGTGTTTGTGTATCCACAATACTCCCCTGCCAGCGTTTTACGCGTTACCGCGAGGCGTAGGAGAGTGGCACCTTTGTGGTTCGCCCAGCTAGAGAGACGTACGGAGCGAATGTAACTTTCCTCGCTGGTCTCTTTTCGGGAGCTGGAGGCAGTAATGGTGCAGTCAAGGTTGCTGATGTTTGTTGGTTTCTGGAAGAATTGTCAACAGGTTCCGTAGAGGATGACGTGTAACAAGGCTTGAGCCTGTTAATGGACACATTGACGGATTTGTTTCTGATTTCCAGAGTGTAATAGTTAATATGTCTGGCTAGGACTTTGAAAGGACCGTCGTACGGTGGAATGAGTGGTGGACGAACAGAATCGACTCTGACGAAGACGTGTGAGCAAGAGTCGAGTTGCTTGAAGATGAATATCTTCGGTGTTGTTTGGTGTTGAGCATCAACCGGTCGAAGTTTTGCCATTGTAGCCGTTAGTTCGGAGGCAAAGTCTGTTTGGCTAATCTTCCTAGGATTTTCTTGAAGAAAATCACTAGGAAGACGCAGGTTTTCTCCGTATAGGAGTTGTGCCGGTGATGCTGTGAATTCTTCTCGGATTAAAGATCGTAATCCAAGAAGAATTAGGGGAAGTGTTCTAGTCCAAGAAACATCGTTGTGAGTCATGATAGCCGATTTAAGAGTACGATGCCATCTTTCTAAGAAACCGTTGGCCTGAGGGTGGTATGCTGTGGCATGATTGCGTTCGAAGCCCAAGAGTCGACCAAGCTCAGCATGGAGCGCTGACTCGAATCGTCTGCCCTGGTCGGTGACAATGTATTGGGGAACTCCAAATCTAGCAATCCAGGTGCTTAGTAAAGCAGTAGCACAGTCATTGGCAGTAATGCTGGCTAAAGGAATTGCTTCAGGCCAACGTGTAAAACGGTCGATTATGGTGAGACAGTAAGTGTATCCCTGCGAGTGTGTTAGGGGACCAACTATGTCGATGTGAATGACCTTAAAACGTTCGGAGACCGTAGGAAAGGTCGATACAGGTTTGCTCACATGTCTGGTTATCTTGCATTTTTGACAAGATAGACATTCTCGGGCCCAAGTGGCAATGTCCTTGTTCATCGAAGGCCAGAAGAATTTAGTTGCAATGTGCTTTCTTGTAGCACGAATACCAGGGTGAGCGATATTATGTTCTGAGTTGAACACCTGTTTCCTGAACGTGTGAGGAATATAAGGTCGTATGGTTGGGCCAGACACTTCACAAAAAATGTCGACGTTGGTGCCAAAGATTGGTTGTTTCTTTAAAACAAATTTAGAGTCCTTTAGAATCTTCTGAAACTCTGCGTCCCATGCTTGGGACGAGGCGATTGCGGCAAAGTCAAGAGTACTGGGAAGACTGATTTCTTCTAAACGAGAAAGTGCGTCAGCAACAACGTTGTTGCAACCAGAGACATGCCGAATGTCAGAAGTGAACTCACTTATATAACTTAGATGTCTGAGTTGACGAGGTGTGGCCTTTTCTGGCTTTTGTTTAAAAGCAAAAGTCAGTGGTTTGTGGTTGGTGTATAGAGTGAACCTTTGGGCTTCCAAAAAGTATCGGAAATAACGAATGCCCTGATAAGCCGCTAAGAGTTCGCGGTCGTATGCACTATACTTTCTTTGTGCGTCGCTTAATTTGGCCGAGTAAAAACCAAGGGGTTGCCAAGAGTCTTGACATTTTTGCTGCAGAGCAGCCCCGATGGCGGAATCCGAAGCGTCTACGAATAGACCAAGCTCGGCGTTTGAGTCCGGAAAGGACAATAGAGTGGCTTCTGTTAAACCAGTCTTGACTTGGTCAAAAGCTTTGCTAGCTTCCATTGACCAGTCGATCGTCTTAGCACCATCTTTTTTAGAGCCACAAAGATAGGCGTTGAGTGGTTGCTGCATCTCAGCTGTGTGAGGAAGAAAGCGACGATAAAAGTTGACCATCCCCAAAAATCTTCTTAGGTCTTTAACCGTCTTGGGGAGTTTAGCTGTTGATATAGCCTCAACCCGATCTGGGGAGGGCTTAATGCCTTTCGGCGAAACCTCATGACCTAAGAATTTGATTGAAGGTCGAAGGAAATGGCATTTCTCCATGTTGATATTAAGACCATGGTCCGCTAATCTTTTGAAAATTTGTTCTAAGTGAACAAGATGCTCTTCTTCGGAAGTCGAAGCTACCAAAATGTCGTCGAGGTAGATAAAACAGAATTTTAATCCGTGTAGGACTTCATGTATGAAGCGTTGGAACGATTGTGCCGCATTGCAAAGTCCGAAAGTCATTCGGGTGAACTCAAAGAGTCCGAAAGGTGTGCAGATGGCGGTCTTTGGAATATCGTTCGGCTCGACTGGAATTTGATGGTAGGCCTTAGTCAGGTCTATGGTGGAAAATATATTTTTGCCATGTAATTCATGACAGAAGTCTTGAATAATGGGGATCGGATATCTATCCGGGACGGTTATGGCGTTTAGGCGTCTGTAATCGCCGCAAGGACGCCATTCCCCATTAGCCTTGCGTACCATGTGTAGTGGAGAAGACCAGCTGCTGTTTGAGGGGCGGCAAATTCCCTGCTGTAGCAGAAAATCGAATTCTTTCTTAGCCGCCGCGAGCTTATTTGGTGCAAGTCGCCGTGGTCTCGATACTATTGGAGGGCCTGTGGTCAAAATGTGGTGTGTCACCTTATGTTTACAGGGTTGTGAGAACCCTGTGTTGACCGTGATGGCATGGTATTTGTTGAGAAGGGCATGTATCCGTGGATCTGAGGTTTGCTCAAACAAAACACTAAGTTTTGGACCTTTGTACGAAGTGTACGTGCCTTTCGATGAAAGAGAAGTAAGAGGATCCACAAGGATAGCATTTGCCAAGTCGACGACTAGCCCATAGTGGCAGAGAAAGTCTGCGCCTAAAATGGGTCTAGAGACATCGGCAATTATAAAATCCCATGAAAACTCACGACGGAGTCCCAGGTCTAGTTTGATCACCTTTCGTCCATAGGTGTTGATGGTCGACTGGTTTGCCGCGGCAAGTCGCATACCAGAAGGTGGAAGTTTTCCGGTAGTAGGTGCTGGAAGCACCGAAATATCTGCGCCTGTGTCAATCAAGTAGTGTCGTTTAGACAAGTTGTCATGAAGAATTAGACGACGGCTAGGTGACAAGTCGCAGTTTTCTTACCGTCTGAAGAGAACAGCGACTTAGTTTTTTGGTTCTGATGAACCAGCCTTGAAGGCGCATGGAGAGACGCATTTAATAGCGTTTGGGCCATATTTGTTGTGGTACCAACAAACACCAGTCCCTCGTGACTGGCTTCGGAGACGTGGCTGCGAGCGAGATCTCCCTTGGGACCTCGAACGCGATCGTAGTTGTTGGTGGACGAGCTTCGTGAGAGCAGCAACCTGCTGTGTCAAAGCGGCCACCTCTGACTGCTGGTGGGAAACGGCGACAGAATGAACTTGTGGCTGGACAAAAACTTCAGCAATTTTGTCTGCCGTTTCCGACAACTTGTTCAGGCTGGCCTCCGGAGAGCAGGCTAAAATAGCCTGAGTCTGCTCCGGAAGCCGCTGCAGCCAGAGGGTCCTCAAAAGGTCGTCCCCAACCGCGATAGCTCCCAACTGCTTCATATCACGAAGCAGCTGGGAAGGTTGTCTATCACCTAGTGAGAGGTTCCCCAAGAGGTGCTTAAGTTTTGCCGAATCGCTGGTTGAAAGCCGCGATATAAGCGCCCTCTTGAGGATTTCGTAAGGCGTGTCAGGGTCCGGGCTCGCGACCACGTCCCTGACCACCTTCAGCTGCTCAGGACCCAGCGAGGAAATCACATAGTGATACT
>OX376373.1:91579825-91747828 GCA_947369275.1 Nemotelus nigrinus | reverse complement strand
ATATATATATATATATATATATATATATATATATATATATATATATATATATATATATATATATATATATATATTTATATATATATATATATACATGAATATGCATATATATATATATATATATATATATATATATATATATATATATATATATATATATATATATATATACATGAATATGCATATATATATATATATATATATATATATATATATATATATATATATATATATATATATATATATATATATATATATATATATATATATATATATATATATATATAAGCGGTTTTTAGTAGCTTTATAAATGTTTATGAGTGTTAAGTTGTGTTCAAAATTATGTATAATAATGTAACCTGAAATTCAGTTTTAGGTCAAATACAGCTTATTTGAACCTAAAAATCTATTTCATATTTTAGTATTTAGTAATAAGTTTATCAGTAGTTGCATTGACACATTTTTTTATGCGGTTTCGCCAGTAGCCTTATAAATATAGCATAACACATAAATATTTAAATGCTTAATGTTTCTACGGTAATTTTATTAAGAAAGTCACAAATGCATTTGAATCGGAATGCGATTTCTGTAAGATATGTTATATCTATCAAAATAAATGTTGTTAAGTGTAATGGCAAACTTACTGGTTTCACGCAAACATTTATTTTTAGATACAAAATTTCGTTTGATCTTTTTGTCCGAACATAAATAATTCAAATTTTATAAAATATACATATATGTATACAATATATATATATATATATATATATATATATATATATATATATATATATATATATATATATATATATATATATATATATATATATATATATATATATATATATATATATATATATATATATATATATATATATGTATACATATATAGACATATGTATATAAGTCGATTTGTTTGTATAAATTTGAGTATATTTATGTTTTATATTATTCTCGTATTCATTATCTAATGAATACAAGAATATATTGATATGCATAAAGTTATTAGTACATAATATTATTTTACTTGCTTGAATTGGCAAGCTTTCTTCCATTGTCACATGCTCTTCACTTGAGCCAAAAGCAGCATTTCCTCCTCTTTCACGTTGCTGTCCTCGCTTTCGGGTGTGTGAAGATCCTGCAAAATATGCGGTTATTAAATATGTTTCGATTGATTTTAAATTAATTTACCTTTTTTATAATGGGAAGAGAATTTGGTTTTTACTATTTTTCGAAATTGGCGAAATGGCCCCCAATTGAGCACCACACTGTAATGGCTGTCGCATGTGCATCAGCGCATATTTCATTGAAAAAATCAATGAAAATTTGCGAGTTCACGCACCAATCATTGTGGATAGTTCACTGAGGATATGGTTCATGTTTTTGAATCGAAATATAACTATTAGCACGCGGTCGTTTGGCACAATCAGCCCGAATACATACCGACGATCACTTGCCTGGTAGAAACCATCAGTTTCTGTTGAACACTTTTGAACTATATCTCACACTATTCACAAATATACTAATGAAAACGCGTGAAATATTCGACTTGTAATACGTGCAGATACATATTCGCATGATTTGACTAGAAGTCAAGGTAATTTTAACGAATTTGAATTGCACTTACGCGATCGTTGTAAAATGACTGCGAATAGGTTTCACCCGCGCAACACATTAAATAATCCGAATTCGAATGAGATTTTCACTTATATTGCACTAAACAAATCACCGATTTGCACCAATTTCTAATTTTTGGCGTAACTATTGGTCAACTGTTTTGAATGCCGCCCAAACAGAAGTAATTGCAACAAATTTATGAAAACTTACCTGAATACCGACAATTTGGCACTTTCCGGTCCCGATTTTCACTCTCTGGCGCACACAATACACTTGATTTCATTTTACAATATTTATATTGTTAAAACCGCGGACCATCTTTAAATAATTATCAATTTTTCCAAAAAAACTCAATGTTTGTTTACATTTGATGATGACAGTTCGCCAACAGCTGAGCAGGGGAATTTTCGAAACCAGGGCTGTGCGATATGAAAATGAAGAAATTTATCGTCCCGAAATGTTTAAATGATGGCGCGAAAACTGTTAGTTATGGTTTTTTTTTTCATTTAGATGTAAAGAATTTATGAGTGATTGTATTTTACCATATATTTAATATTGGTTCTTTCGACTTTGATGCGAAAAAGGAGTTTTCAAAGAAATATATTTTGATTTCGAACTTGATTTCGAAGTGGAATTTGTTTTTTGCAGCCCTAAAGTAAGCTCATGTAAAGTTAAAAGCTCAAAGTAAAAAGCTTTCGAAAATTGTTGTGTACGTACACACGATGTGAGGGGATTATTTATCTGTGTGGAGCGACTTCAAAGGTTACTATGGGAAACGAAAGCTTGCCGTCTCCTTTGTATACCTCTATGATCCGTAATAACTCTTCCATTGTTTTTCCGAGAATATTGGTATAAAAATCGTGAACACATTGTAAACCGTAATGAACATCTACCTGGTATTGGGATTTAATTTTCGAAAACTGTGGCAATAAAAAATGAGTAACGAAAAATAGGCATTTTTCACCGCGTCAAAAGAATAGCCCAGGTGGCAAAAACAGCCGAAAAGAATAAAACAAAAATAAAATTTGCTTCTCATAATATAGGATGTGTCCCCCTGTCGCTTTTATTACTTCAAAAATTATATTTTCAAACCTTTGTATAGAATTTCCAGCTACTTTATTGGAATTTTTTCCACTCCTCTTGTATGGCGGCTATTAGTTCTTCCCGGTGGTCAAATTGTCTTCCGCCTTCGTAAACTTTTCGACTTAAGTATCCCCAAACGTTTCAATAATATTCAAGTCGGGTGACATCGCAGGCCAGTCTAAAACGATTAAATTTACCGAGTTGAACCAATTTTTCACTATACGCGCGGTGTGAATTGGGGCACTATCCTGCTGAGGAATGACATCCTGGATTTTCAACAACTCACGACATCTTATTGCTTCGTTTTTCATTAACTCTAGGTAATTTGCAGCATTCTGACGACCGGACAAAACAACCAAATCCACAAACCCATTGAAGGAAATTCCTCCCCACACCATGACTGATCCAACCGCTTCGTAACGTCGAAACAATACCAATTCTTCCTTCCGTAAATCCTGAAAATAATATGAAAAGCCATCGGGTCCGTCTAAATTAAACTTTTTTCGTCGCTAAATATGACTTTTTGCTATTTTCTGGTACAAGTCATATGCTTCTTTGCGAATGCCTGGCGCGCTACATTATAACGCTCCTATAGCACCGGTCTGCGCTTCAGTTTCCTGCATCTCATATTCGGATATCCTTTAACGATTCGACGAATCGGTGAAACACTTGCAGTAACTCCAACTTTTGCACGGATTTTGCTCACAGAGTCCTTCGAATTAGATGCTTCCCTCACAATTCTTTGCCGTTCTTGCTCTATTGTCACTTTACTAACGCTTCTCACATAATCTTTACCATAATTATCCTTGTCCTTTAAAAAGTTTCTCTCCACTTTATTAGTTCTTTCTTCGTCACTCAATGATTTTCCGCATCCCATTTTGCACACCAGCACGTTGATCTCTCTCAAAAAATGAATTTTAACATAGAAATAGTCCTCAAATTTAAAAACTCAAATAAATACTAACCGGAGATTGATACACTCGACACACAGTATAGACAAATACTAAGTGGGCTATTCTATTGACGCGCTGAAAAATGCATTTTTTTCGTTACTCATTTTTTATTGCCACAGTTTTCGAGAAATAAATCCCAATAGCAGGTAGGTGTTCATTACGGTCTACAATGTGCTCACGATTTTTATGCCAATATTCTCGGAAAAACAATGGAAGAGTTATTACGAATTTTCCAAGTGGGCTATTCAAGTGATAAGGAGTATCTATATATATTTATATATATATATATATATATATATATATATATATATATATATATATATATATATATATATATATATATATATATATATATATATGTATATATATATCAGTGAAAAAATCTCAAATATGCAGAATAATTTTTAACCCTTCAGCGGTGGTGGCCATTTTAATGATATTTTAAATATGCCTGTTTTTCTGTCAACAAATAACTTTCGCAAAAATAAAGTTTTTGGAATGAATTTCGAACGTGTTCAAATGTGAATATGCTAATTTTTTTGAAATTTTTAACCCTAAGTGTGCGCTAGGCGCCTAAAATGAGATTGGAAAAATTTGAAAACTTTTGAATTGCGATAACTTTTGACCAAATTATCAGATCATTATGAAACTTACAGAGCATATTGCTGTTACTAAGTTGTAGACTGCTGTATGAAGGTGCTGGCTACCCTGCATCTACGGCAGGCTTTGAAAGTGAAAACCTTTTATTTATTCATTTATTTGGTACGTATTCAATACAACAGGCAAGACTGCCCAATTACAGATTGGATACCACGAACAAAATAAAATAACAAGAACTAAATGATAATATATAAATATAAGTATATAAAATAATTAAAGTTAAAATAAAAATAAAGTAATTAAAAATAAAAGTAGAAAATTCAGTAAAGTAAAAAAGAAAGAGAAAAAAAAATCCATTACAAACACGAATGTCCAATTCTACAATAATCGACCTAATAAAAAATAGTAAGTAAATGAGTAAATATAAATATGTAAAAAAAAAACAAATAATTAAAGTGGTAAATTAAATAAAGTAAAATTAAGTAGAAAAAAAAGAACAAAATTAAGAAAATAGAAATTAAAACTAATTAGAAATATATATAACTATATATAAAAATAAAAATATACAAAAAATTCCAGTAATATATAAGAAAGTAAAGTTAAGTAGAGCAAAAAAGAAAAGAAAGATCCATTATAAACAAGAAAATTAAACTAATTAAATAGGATCAAAAATTTTACTACGAACCATATTTTTCAAAATGGCAATAGATTGTGGAAGAGGACCAAGTTGAAGACTATTGTGAGTACGTAAGAGTCGCAAAACGGGAGAGTAAAAGAAAGTGTCAGTACTAGCATACGGCACTTCAAATAAAATAGTGGACTTGATTGGCCTTACGGAGTCCCGCTCAATGAACAAAAATGCTAATGAGGATGAAAGGTAGCCGCGACAGATTTTGAACAGGAAACACTCATCCAAGTAAACTCTGCGCTGCTCAAGGAGAGGAATGTTGAGAAGAGATAGACGCTCACTATAAGGTAAATACGGCAGACTATATTTAAAAAGTAAAGTACGTGTAAACCTGCGCTGAACTGATTCAACAGCGTCAGCGAGGTATTTAAAACGAGGACACCACACTTGACTGCAGTATTCAAGTACAGAACGGACAAGGGTAATAAACATGTGGACACAAGTAGAAATACTAAATGAATTGTGGCAGGAACGAACCACGAAACCAGCAATACGAGAAGCTTTTCTAGTGATAGTAAGGACATGAACGTCGAATTTCAGTTTACGATCAAATGTGACCCCAAGATCTGAGAAATGATCGACACAAGAAAGGAAAGTACCATCAATAGCATAAGGAAAGACATGAGTGTGAAGCTTATGGGAAAAAGACATAGAAAAACACTTGGAAACATTCAGGGACAAACAGTTAATGTTACACCAACCAGAGAGAGCATGCAAATCATCCTGAAGAAGGAGAGAGTCATCAGTATTTTTGATTACCCGGAAGATTTTTAAATCATCTGCATATAGAAGACATGAAGACTTAAAAATTGTGGGAAGGTCATTGATGAATGGATTGAACAAAAGTGGTCCTAAGATAGAACCTTGAGGAACACCAGAAGAAGGGGAGAAAGGTGAGGACGAGAAGCCAAAGAGGGAGACAATACAAGTGCGATCAGTAAAAAATGATGAAATCCAGGAAAGCAAAGGTTCACGAATGCCATAATGCTTCAGTTTGATAAGAAGCAGCTTATGATTGACAGTGTCAAAAGCTTTGGCAAAATCAGTATAAATGACATCAACTTGATTATTGCTGCCAATTGCAGAAGCGACTACATGAGTAAACTCAAGAAGGTTCGTAGAGGTGCTCCGGCCTTTTACAAAACCATGTTGTTTCGCTGCAAAGACACAAAAGAAGGAATCATAGATACGATTGTAAACAAAGCGTTCCAAAATTTTGGAAAGGCAAGGAAGAATGGAGATAGGGCGATAGTTAGAGGCAAGGTTCCGATCACCCGATTTGAAAATGGGAAGAATGTTAGAGAGCTTCCAAGAGGATGGAAATTGACCAGCACAGAGACTGACATTGAATAAGATTGCTAAAGGGACGCAAAGTGAAAAAGCAAGATTTTTTACAAAGAAATTGGGAATTCCATCCGGGCCCGGGGAACAGTTTGAGTCAAGAGAGGACAAAAGCAATTCAACCTCTACTGGGTTAGTTACGATTGAGGAGAGGCAAGCAGGGAAATCAAAGGAAAAGCAGTCGGTAGCAGGAATAAATGGAATAGTGTAAACAGAAGAAAAAAAAACTCTAGCGCATCTAAACCGCTAGAAAACTAATTTTCGAAGAAATTGTCTTTGAGTGACAAAAAAGTTTGGAAAGACGTAATACACTGTTTTTTAGAATCATATCAACCATTCCTTATCCAAAGCAACAAAACTCAGCACATATAATTCAGTGCTGGCAGTACTTTCCGAACGAAGCAGCTATAAGTTTACCATAACAAGCTCATACTCAAATCAACGTATCCTTTGAATTTCGTTCTCTTCGCAGGATTTCATCGAAGGTTTCAGCGGTTAAACGTTGTTTGAGGCTGCCATCCGAAAAATGTTCAATACTCGAAAAATTTAAAAAAGAATTCGTTATTTTTATTGCAATATTTACGGAAATGGCTAATGCTGTTTAGCCTGTATCAACAGCAAAGCATAATACATACCAATTCTGCTTCACGTTAAGTTTAACCCAACCAGCAAATTTCGTTTCGATTGAATCACTGCGCTGGAAGTTATACGGGTGAAAAGAATTTTAGGGTTTTTATCCTCAAAACTTATCAAATTTTTAAAGCGTTAATATTTATTGTTAATTTTCATTGCAGGATCATTTCCATTTGGAAATCTAATGACATAATCGCTCAGTAAAGAAATTAAACAAAATTACAAAAATGGTCATAGCTGGCAGCTCTTTCATGATTTTGGTACGAAATTTCTACGACATTTGGTTCACATTAAAATCCATTTACTGCGTTAACTTCGTTCTGATTTTTACACTGGACCGGAAGTTATAGGGAAAAAAGCTTTATTTTGCTGAGCAATTTTGCAAGATTTAGGAGACAAAAATCACCATAGCTGGCAACTCTATTCTAATTTTTCAGCCAAATTTTCATGAAACGTTACATAAAGTAAGATCCAAGTATTGGATGAATCTTGTCAAAATCTGATGGCTGAATCGGAAGTTATAGGCCAAAAACCGGTTTTTTTCTCATTGATTTTTCAAGATGGTACCACTGGCACAGGGCTGCCTGCATTTCAAAATCACTTCTATCAGACCTGGTCCTAGCTAATACCAACACGTTCTGTAAATTTCACTATGATCGGGTAATCCGGTCGTCAGTTCTCGTGAACAGAACTTTCGAGTGCTGAAAATAGAGGTAATTTGGTGACGGGTTGCCGTTCTTGTGCAAATCGGAATTTTAAAAATTTTAATTTGACATGATGGACAAAAGTTAAAATTTATCAGTGATCTGATTTTTTTGTCATAAATCAAAAATTTTTCAGGAAGGTCAATGATTTGAAGGTTTTTTATTCAGGAGCCTGCCGTAGCTACATGGTTACCCGCACTATCCTAAAAATCCACATGTGATAAATTTTAGTCAACATTAATACACTCTGCAAATTTCACGATGGTCCATTGTTTTTCTTAGAAGTAATGACAAATCAAAATTTGAAAAAAAATCCTTGCCTACTTTTAGGCACCCTGCACCCACACACGGCTCACAATTTCCAATTTTTTATCATAAACGAGCTAAGAACACAATTAGTTTTCATTTCCAATACTTTTCTGTAACAAAACTTTACACTGCTTGGAAATATAGGAGTACCTCAAAATTCATAAAACGCTCGCCGCCGCCAAAAGGTTTAGAATATCTGAATTTGAGAAAGTCGTGGACCTACCTACTATATACATCTACGTTCTTCGAAAATTTCAGCTCAATCGAATCGGCCACTCCAGAGATTATCTCCCTTAATCATTTTGCTGATATATATATATATATATATATATATATATATATATATATATATATATATAAAGAAATATGAATTTTCGGCGAAACGAGTTTAATACTATTGTTCTTCGAACATTAGTAATAAAGCAAAGAGATTGCAAATGTCAGGAGGGTTGGAAGCAGTAAAGGCATTAAACATTAAGGAGTCAGGAAGAGAGGAGGAAGCTTTTAAGGAGCGTACAAAAGACCAGAAAGATTTAAGGTTATTCGAGTTTAAAGAAGATTCAACAGACGAGGAATAGTTGAGTAGTGCTACTCTAATTTCTTTCTTGGCAGAGGAACGTAAACGGGAGAAGATATAATAATCTTCACCCGACCGAGAAATTAAAAATTTCAAACGCGCTGAATTTTTATCTCTAAGAATTCACTTTACCCTCGCAGTAAACCAAGGGGGGTTACGGAAGCGACGAGAACTGAAGACAGGAGTATGCGACGAGGTCAAATCAGTAAGAATACCGTAAAATTTGGATACAGCAGAGTCAACATCGAGACCACGGAAGCAATCAAACCAATTAATTGAATTCAGGTCATTAGACAAGCAGTCAAAATTAGTTTTTTTAAAGTTAAACCGGCGCGCAGTGGATGATTTAATACGATTCGAAAAGCTAACAGACAAATTAATTGAAACGGGAGGATGATGGGGATCTAGGTGCGTGTAGAGTATTGGAACAGAAGATAGAGAAATCGAAGAGGACTCAACATTAGAAAGGATGAGGTCAAGGATCTTGTTATTATCATTAGGGAAACAGTTAAATTGAGAAAGAGAACAGGAAGAAAGAAGAGAAGATAAGGCAAAAGAAAGGTTGTTGGTGGACATAATACGAAGAAAAGAAGAGTCCCATTGAACAGAAGGCATATTAAAGTCGCCACAGATAATGATTGAGGACGAGGGATAGTTGCTATTGAGGTAAGTGGAAAGTTCAGAAAAGAACTTATCATAAGTCGAGAAGGACAAGTTACAGGGAATATATAAGGACGCAACAAACAAAGAGGATGTAGGCGACAAAGAGATGGAAACAGCAACACATTCAACAGGTAGACTAGGAATAAAATCAGCGCAAAGTTTACTGTTGAGAGCCCTAAGCACAGCAATAAGCACGCCACCACCATCAACCCGATTAGATAACAAACGATTGCGATCACAACGGTAAACAGTGTATGCAGGGAAAAACTCGGAGCTAAAAATGTTGTCAGTCAGCCAAGTTTCCGACAAGCAAATCAGGTGATCATTTTCAAGAATAGCAGCAGTTTTAAAGTCATCAATTTTGGTCCTCATGCCACGAACATTTTGGTAATACAGAGATAATTGTTTGCGCTTAAGAACTAGGTTCGAGCTCTCCGGTTGTTTGATGATCGAAAATTTCGCCGGTTTTCAAAAATTTTGACTTACGCCCCGGGAGGCCAAAATTTGGAGTCTGCGACAATATCGAGGTTGGCAGGCAATGTTATTTTGAAAGAAGCCACATATCTTCTGGGCAGGCTATCTTTCGTAAATTTGACGCAATCTAAAATATGAGGAGTAAAGCCGAGCTTCATGCAGATGTAGCGTTCGACTGCAGCCACAGAAGTTTCAGAAGCAAATCGCGATACAAAAATTTGGAGAGGAGGCGCAAGAACATGCAAACCGAGATCATCAACAGAGTCATTAACAGCAACATGTAATTGAGATGTAGGTAGACTCGATTGCAAAGAAGCAAAAGATGAGGCAGCACAAGCAGCATCAGCGTTCCTAGCAGATACGTCGAGATGAGGGACTGGTGAGGCACGAGGAGACCGAAGAAGTTCCGGCGGTCCCCTAGAAGATCCAGGAAGATCAAGTGACGAAAGCAGAAACGGCTGAAGTGAGCCAACAGTCAAGGCAACAGAAGAAGCAGGCTCGGTACACGAAGCAGCTTGTGCGCGAGCCTTTTGTTTATTCCGCGTTATAACACCGACCAAAGGAAAATCAGCTACATCAGAAACACATGACGTAGGAGCAGCGGCAGGCATCGTAGAATCCAGTAGAGGATTAATAGCGTTAAGTAAGAGTTTTACTTTTTCCTCGGAAGCAGCTAAGACCTTGCAACGTCTTCGAGGCACGTTTTGGAATTTTGTAATTTAGATACAAAATGAGCCATTGACGAAGGACGGCAGCGGGAGCAAAAGCAGTACAGCCCTAAGGCACTATCCACCTGAAAAAGGGTCTGATATCTCTCTGAGGGAGAAATCTGATGAGGAATCGGATTTGGAATCCCTCCTTGCCGATGGGGTTATTGTCGGAACTGCCTCCGAGTTGGGTGGCTGCCTGGACCTCATGTCCGAGGGGGAGGACCTTGATCTAACCTTAATTAACTAACTCATTAATGGTGAAGGTACTCCAAGTGAATCTTCACCATTCCATAGCAGCATCAGCTGCCCTGCTACTCCGCCTGTCTAGGACAGAGGAGGAGCTAATTCTTATCCAAGAACCATGGGTTGTTAACAACCGGGTTTTCGGGTTACGCACCAATGGATACAGACTGATAATAAAATACGTGCCTGTATTCTTGTCAGGAAAACCATAAATGTCCTTGTATTACATCACTTCTGTGACAAGGATAACATGGCTGTTGCAGTGGAATGCGACCAAAGACCATGCTGGTTTGCTTCTTGCTATATGGCACATGATCATGGCACTAGCCCTCCCTGCGACATTGTCAGGGGGATCGTGGCTGAAGCCAGGAAAACAAGTGTGCCGCTGATACTGGGAGCTGACGCTAACGCTCATAACGAAGTATGGGGTAGCTCCAATACAAATGGTCGAGGCGAGGAACTTCTTGATTTCATCCTTGCCCACGACCTCTTCATCGCCAACACTGGCAACGAACCGACCTTCCTTACCTCAAACCGAAGGGAGGTGCTTGACGTTACCTTGATTAGTGGGCGGCACTCGCAACTTCTCCGTGACTGGAGGGTTCTACAGGAGTGTTCGTACTCTGATCACAGGTACATATCGTACAACGTGGCTGGCCGCAGCTCTGCCGAGCAGGTAGCCTTTATTAACAGAAAGAGGACGGACTGGAAGCTATTTAATTCTCTAATTCGATCCTCACTGGAAATTGTTCCTAAGAGCATTGACTGCTATCATGAACTGGATAAGGCAGTTGACACCCTTACTAGTTCTCTCAACTTCGCGTCTAGGGAAGCTTGTAAGCCACCCACGGGCAGGGGAAATCCCATGCCCCTCTGGTGGAATAAGGAGATCAGTACCTTGCGAAGAGAATGTAGGAGGGAGTTCAATTGTTCAAAAAGATCTAATGACTGGTCGATGTATAAAACGAAGCTTAAGGCTTTTAAGTATGCCGTACGTAAATCAAAGAGGTCCTCATGGAGATCTTTCTGTGGTAACGTGGAGAGTCTCAGCGAGGCAAATCGCCTTCGTAAGGTCTTAAGCGCGACACCAAAAGCTATGGGGTGCATCATGAATCCTGAGGGCATTTGGACTAGTTCGAGCGCAGATACTCTCAAAGTACTGATAGACGCACACTTTCCGGGCAATCATTGCCCTCTAGAAGTGGCGTGTCAGACGGAGCAAAATTACAGTTCAATCCCGCCGTTCAGAATATCAAATTCTCAACTGAGGTGGGCCATTAACTCATTTGAGCCGTTTAAGTCCCCGGACCCTGATGGCGTCCTTGTGGCTGACATTCAGCAGTCCATGGAAGTATCGCTACCTTGGCTCAGGGAGATTTATAACGCTTGTCTACGCTTCTCGTATGTTCCCACCAGCTGGCGGGAATCCAGAGTGGTGTTTATTCCTAAAGCAGGAAAAGTTACGCATGTTAAGCCGAAGGACTATCGTCCAATAAGTCTTAACTCCGTCCTGCTAAAGGTTTTGGAAAGGATAATTGATTACCATATTAAAAGATCAATCGATCCTATGCTGATCTCGCAGTCGCAGCATGCTTATACCAAAGGTAAGTCTGTTGAGACCGCTCTTCATGTCCTTATTGAGCAAGTAGAGAAATCTCTTGCTCTAAAGGAAAACACGCTTGCTGTCTTCCTGGACATCGAGGGGGCCTTCAACAACGTTAATTCTAACGCAATTGTTGAGGCTCTCTCGGTGCTGCATGTGGATGAACGGTTGATTGCTTTTATTGTGCAGCTTCTCAAAAGTAGAGTTGTAATCTCTACGCTGGGTAATGCCAGCGTAAGACGAGGAGTCAGCACGGGCACACCTCAGGGTGGAGTTCTCTCTCCCCTGCTGTGGAACATCACGGTGAATACTCTTCTAAGGAATCTGGACCGTGCCGGCTGCAAAGTGATTGCTTACGCAGGCGACATAGCTGTTTCAGTGTCGGGAAAGTATTTATCTACGCTATCGGAGAGGTTAAATCACTCTCTTGACATAATTTCGCGTTGGAGTCGTGAGTGCGGCTTGAATGTGAATCCTAATAAAACGGAGCTAGTGCTGTTTACAAGGAGGTACAAAGTTCCTGATTTTGAGTTACCCAAATTGAATGGGGTCTCCATTAACTTGAGCCAGAAGGTCAAATACTTAGGGCTCATCCTTGACTCGAAGTTACTATGGACGTACAATGTGGCAGAAAGAGCTCGGAAGGCTTTCAACGCACTTTACTGTTGCAAAAGGGCCATAGGAGCGAGTTGGGGATTGCAGCCTCGTACTGTTGCTTGGCTTTACACTGCTGTGGTGGAACCAATTCTGTTGTTTGGGGTGGCGTTCTGGTGGCAGGGTGCTCTTAAGGCTACCTGCAAAGGGCAGCTTGAAAAAGTGCGAAGAATGGCTGCACTACAGGTAACGGGAGCGCTCCGCTCCACTCCTACTAAGGCACTGTTTGTGCTGCTACATTGGCTGCCAACCAACCTACTGATCTCACAGCAAGCTAATCTTGCTGCTGTGAGACTAAATTGTATCTCAGCATGGAATAGGACAGAGTTCGGTCATGCGAGGATCTTGGCCGAGGGAGTACCCGCACCAGCGGTTGTTGACTACATCACCCCTCAATGCATACTGGATTTGGAGTTTACAACTCGCATTCCATGCAGGGAGGAATGGTGTGATGGTATCACCCTTGATAATGGGCTTATCCATGTGTACACTGACGGCTTAAAGCTAAACAATAGAGTTGGGAGTGGTGTATACTCAGATGAGCTGAATCTCAAGCTGTCCCTCCGTCTACCAGACCACTGTAGTGTCTTTCAGGCGGAGGTGGTGGCTATTTATCAGACAGTCGACTGGCTTCTGTGTAATCGAATATTCGGGGTCAATATTGGTATTTTCACAGATAGCCAAGCGGCTATTAAATCCCTTGCTGGTCCTTGTACAATGTCCAAGATTGTTGCTGAATGCCGTGCATCTCTTAGGGAGATGTCGAGACACTCGGTTGTTCAATTGATTTGGGTACCTGGACATAGGGGTTTTCAGGGCAACTGTGAGGCCGATGAGCTAGCAAGGCTTGGAACTTTGCTACCTGAGGTCTCTTGCTCCTTTTCAATAGGTATACCGATGACATCGGTCAAACTGGCCATAAGGCAAAAATATCTTGAGGACGCTAAGAAGTCCTGGGCAGATGAATCTTCCTGTGTGATAACAAGGCAGTCCTGGGTATCCATGGATGCGTATCGCACCAGGCAGCTTTTAGGTTTAACTCGAAGCGCCCTTCGTTGCACTGTGGGCGTTCTAACGGGCCACTGCCTCATAGGACGGCATGCACAACGTTTGGGCGTAGAGTTTTATGACTTCTGTCGGAGCTGTGGCTCTGAGGATGAGGAGGAAACTGTCCTTCACCTCATGTTCCAGTGTCCGGCTTTGGCAAGGAGAAGACTGGCGGCACTTGGTGCACCCTTTCTCTCAAACCTGACGGAACTGTCCCTGGTAGAGCTAAAGGGGATAGTCCGGTTTCTCAAAGGAAGCAAATGGTTTCCTGACTTTAGTGAGTAGAAGAGAGTCACTAAAATATTGTGGTATCACAACGGGCCTCTCCTGTGCCTATGTGTGCTGGTCGTCAGGCCTCTGAAGATCGGCAGCCACGTTAACCTAACCTAACCTAAGGCACTATTGAGTGCGTCGCCAATACGGCCATTTAGGCCTACACATCCAGCGTGAAATGTTTTTTCACAAAAACCCGCGCAAACCACGAGAGGAGTGTTATCGGACTTGTTGTCACACGCTGAGGCACAGCACTGGGCCATTATAAAAAGTTAAAAAGTTAAAATAAAGATAAAAATTCAAAAATAATGAAAAACAATAATTCACGAAAAAAGAAAAATAATTGTCAAAATATGCGCAATGACAGCACTCCGGCAAGCTTATGGTAATAGTCCGGACTATACACCACAGTGCTTAGTGTTTCAGAATCAAAGTGAACTAACAAGATTGGAAGCTGCAGAAGTTTACGAAGATTAATTGTTAAGTAAACCACAGTTTAATCAAAGTTTCACACCACTTCAGTTTAATATACAAAGCACCAGTTCACGTAAGCTCAAATAAATCAACACACTAAAACGATGGCAGTAACACTAGCGATAATAAAGAACCGAATCCGCACTGCACAATGTATGGGTTAATGAATTTACAAAAGGTGCACTGCATAATCTAGTGGTAAGGTAATAAGAGTTACGCTGCACTATCCGGAGGTAAATGTAATTAAGTAGTAACCAAAGCCGCACTGCACTATCTATGGGTTGATGTATTCACAAAAGGTGCACTGCACTATCTAGTGGTAAAGGTAATACACGTTACACTGCACTATCCAGAGGTAAATGTCTTGGAGTATAAAAATAGACTAATATTTTCACTTAACAGTTTTCAGTTTTCAGGGAAAAAAAAAGTTGTCAGAAAACACTAAATGTAAATACGCTACGCGGAGAAACCGATTGATTTCAAGCGAAAAATCGTGAAAGGGGGAACTCGCGCGAAGATCAGAGGGCTATACCAAGCCAAAGTCGTATAAAACGAAAAGGTATCAGATAGCAAGTTAACGCACGTCAGAACACGATCGATGTTGTGAATGTGTGTTGATTAAACCATCGACTCTCCTGAAAATTTTTCGTCTTCTACAGTGAAAACCAACACTTATAGAAATGTTATGTATGCTTTGTCTATACAACTAATGCAAAACTTTTGAAATTTCACATCGGACAAGAACGGTAATCCTCTTTCAATTTGCCTATACTTTAAGCATCAAAAACTTCTGTTGACAGGGAATTCACGATTCAATCATCAGACACAAATGAAATTCACAGAATGTATTGGAATTGAAAAGGACCAGGTCTGATAGAAGCGATTGGGAAATGCAGGCAACTCTGTGCAAGTGGTGCCAACATAACAGAGTAGCTAAACCATACTTGAAGCCGTCTTTGGTAAAAATTTGGTTGAAGATTTCGGTTGGTGCTACCAGCTGTGGTAATTTTATTGTCTTGGGTTTGAAAATTCGCTCAGGAAAATAAAGGTTTTCGCCATATTACTTCCAGTGCAGTCATGAAATCAAATTGAATTTTAAATGATATATGGAACTTGTTATAGGCATTATTCAGAAGGAATCTGGTAAAAAAACATGACAGGTTGCCAGCAATTGTTGTATTTGTATTTATCTGCAATATCTTTACTAAGCTATTTTATGGAAAATTTTCAAACGGTAATGATCTGGCAGTGACAATAAACAATAAATATAAAGTTTCCGAAAAGTTTAAAACTTTTGTGACCGTTAGTCCTGAATTTCTCTGTACCCCTATAACTTACAATGCAGTCATCGGATCAAAACGAAATTCGCAGAGTAGGCTGATTTTAATGTGAGGCAGGTGTGATATATTTTTAGCTTTGACGCTAGCAAAGGGCTGCCAGCATGAGTCGTTTTTTGCTACTTTCGTATCAATAAGTGCTTACATTAAGTATTTATATCGCGAACATTTACAATGAAAATAAGTTACCAATGTATAAATTTTCTAAGTTCTATATAATTTTTGGTTCCGAACAACTTTTGCTTTATGATCCTAAACATCTTTCTATTCCTGTAACTTGAAATTCGTGCAAGTTGTGGTCCTTAAACCTTTTCCACCCTGTGTGTTTAAATGCATTGTTAGGATCAAAGTGACTTTGTACTCGAAACAGGTTGGAGCACGTGTGAAAGCATATGCACTCAGAATCTGCACGATTCTTTTACTGTTCATCGAACATTAGTATTTTTAGTGGCTCAGGTGCGCTAAAGCATTCTTCTTAAGTTTATTGCTGATGAATTGAAACTTCTTTTTTGGCGCCTTCACCACTTTGTCAAAATAAAATTTTCAATATAAATAAAAATTTTCAATGTAAATTAAAAAATTTTCAATTTTAATAATCCCGCAAAAACAATTTCAATTTGATTGTGCTTTCAGAGGCTGATTCCGCAAAACGATCAAGTTTCCCGTTTCAATATTATCTGCTTTGATAAGCTTTAGAGACGATATACGTTGTCTATGCTGATTTATAGACAAGAAGGGACCCATGATCACAATCAATAACCAACCTTTTCAAATCAATGTTGAAATCAATCTTCTTTCTTTTCAGATTTCATGCTCGTTCTTTCGTGGTTTGCGATTTTAAATGCAGTTTTGGCACAAGAGATATGCGATAAATTAGAGGAATGTAAGATTAGCGACAAGTACATACCACAGTCCAATCTTTGCGATGAAAGTGATGATAGCAGCTACTATATCTGCTATGGCAACACAGGCTATCCAGCATTGAAACGCTGTCCCAAACATCTGGTTTTCAATCTTGGCCTATTAGGGTGTTCTTGGAAAGCAACCAATAACGAGGAATGTTCTTCAACTGAAAAATTTCCGGTAAAAGATAAATGTGACAAGTACGCAAACTGCAACGGGGAAATTATTGGCACATGCGACGTCAATGAGATATTTCATCCGATTTCAAGAGAGTGTGTTGAAGCTTCGAAATGGTATTGTGGTATTCCCAAATGTGAGAAAGGAAAAAATGTGCGTTTTTCTGTTATTGGCGATTGTCAAGCTTATTTCGAATGTATTGATGGCGTTTTGATCAAAGCCAACTGCCCGGAAGGCCACTATTTTAATTGGGCACAGGATGGTTGTGTGCATAGTGGCAGCGAGAATTGTGACCAATCATTAGGCAGTGGTGCTATGAAAAAAATTTGTGAAGGAAAAAGTGGAAAATTTGTCGAAGACCCACTTTACTGCAAGGGTTATTATCTATGCATTGATGAAAAAACTCCTTATTGGGGTTTTTGTGCAAACAACAGATATTTTGATAATGGCGAGTGTGTTACTAAAACACCCACTAGATGTACTTGTGAAGACATTGAATTTCCTGAAGATGAAGATACGATCATGGTTGGACACTCTGATAAGAGTAAATTCGTTGTGTGCCAAAAAGGAGAGTTTCCTGATGTACAGTCTTGTCCTTCTGGATATATTTTTGATGCAAAAGAAAAATACTGTGTTCAAAAATAATATATTTTGATAACGCAATAAAAATTGTCATTTGAGTTTATTTGTTTTCTTTCTTTGGTAAATTCATATCCCCTGAATAGTAAGTGCATGAACAAGAACATAGTAACTTTATTTAAAACATCATATTTTTCAATTAGGAAATAAATTCTTGACGGTAGTATTTAAATATTTCTACAAAGCGTAATAATTTTCAGCTTACGTTTCAATAGATACTCTGTGTCTGTACGTCATATGTATGATATATATATATATAGAAACTACAAGCAACGTAATTTTTCACCCCTCACAGATTTGTTCAAATGATACAAAGATGGGTGATTTCTTCAGAGATTTTGCTGCAAAACATTTCTTAGTAAGGAAAATATAAACTTTTTTATAAAGCCAAGTACGCAACTCGGGTAAAATGTCAATTTTCATACTAATTTTACTCCAAGGAAAATCAAAAGCAATAATTTTGTTAATGATTTTTGTCATCCACGCGCAGTTTGGTGAATTTTGTCATCCACGCGCAGTTTGGTGGTAAAACTTTTAACATATACTAGACTGTAAAAGATGGCGCTAGACAAACACTCCATATTATTTCAGTACATTTTGTGTTTATTATATTATTATAATACAGTAGTGTCACGTTAATCCGAATTAATTGTTTCAAGGTGTGATCCGAATTAGCGAATGTTCGGAGTAACGAATACATTAAACAAAACACGGAATTTTGTTTAAATTAAACAACAGCTTTATTTTATAGTCCCAATGTATACAATTTTTTATTTATTTCTAAATTATGCATACAAAAAAGCTCATATAGAAAAAAAAATCTAGCGCATCAGAACCGCTAGAAAACTAATTTTCGAAAAATTGTCTTTGAGTGACAAAAAAATGTGGGAAGACGTTATACACTTTTTGAAGAATCACATCAACCATTTCTTATCCAAAGCAACAAAACTCAAAACTCAAAACTGTTCAGTGCTGGCAGCACTTTCCCAATGCAGCAGCAATAGGTTTACCATAACAAGTTCATACTTAAATCAACGTATCCTTTGAATTTTGTTCTCATCGCAGGATTTCATGGAATGTTTCAACGATTAAATGTTGTTTGAGGCTGCCATCTGAAAAATTTTCAAAACTCGGAAAATTTAAAAATAGGTTTCTTATTTTGAGTATGCATCTGAGTATGTAATTTCAAGCATCTGTTGGTGCAATATTTACGAAAATGGTTACCCTGTGCTAGCAGCAAAGCAAAATATATACCAAATCTCCTTCACGTTAAGTTAAACCCAACCAGTAAATTTCGTTTCGATTGAATCACTGCGCTGGAAGTTATACGGGTGAAAAAAATTTTAGGGCTACCACCCTCAAAACTTTTCAGATTTTTAAAGCGTTAATATTTGTTGTTAATTTTCATTGCAGGATGATTCCCATTTGCAAATCTAATGATATAATCACTTAGTAAAGAAACTCCAAAAAATTACAAAAATGGTCATAGCTGGCAGCCCTTTCATGATTTTTGTACGAAATTACTACGACATTTGGTTCACATTAAAGTCCATTCAATGCATGAAATTCGTTTTGATTTCTACACTGGAACAGAAGTTATAGGGAAAAAAGCTTTATTTTGCTGAGCAAGTTTGCAAGATTTAGGAGACAAAAACCACCATAGCTACCAACTCTATTCTAATTTTTCCGCCAAATGTTCATCAAATGTTATCTAAAGTAAGATCCAAATATTGTGTGAATTTTGTTTCAATGTGATGGCTGAATCGGAAGTTTTAGGCCAAAAAGCTGTTTTTTTTTTAAGATGGTACCACTGCCACAGAGTTCCCCTCATTTCAATATCACTTCTATCAGACTTAGTCCTAGCTAATACCAACATGTCCTGTAAATTTCGAGTGCTGAAAATAGAGGTAATTTGATGATGGGTTGCCGTTCTTGTGCAAATCGGAATTTTGGAAATTTCAATTTGACATGAAGGACAAAGGACAAAATTTATCAAAGATTTGAAATATTTGTCAAAAATCAAAAATTTTTCAGGAGGGTCAATAATTTGAATCACAACATCAGCTACTAAGAAACCATACCACGCAAACTAATATGCCCGTGCCCAACCACTTAGCTCCTTCATCAAACACAGCCACACAGCAAACAGCCGGGACACCGCTCTACAGGAAAATAGCCAAAACCTGCCCGACTACATCTAATTTGGATATGAAAGATTTATTTTCTCCGCAGGAAATATTACAAATCTCCTCAGAGCTTCTTACGAACTTAACGCAGTGTCGTACCAAAAGGGACCAATTCACTGTCATAGTTACACTAGCAGCAAAGTTTTTCTCTGGATAAACTTAAATCGCAATTACTTGTTTTGTCTGGATTAACTTAAATCCAAATTACTTGTACCTGTACACAAAACATTAAAAACAACTTAATAGAAAATATCGATTTTGTTCATGTAAGCAAAACAAAAAGCGTGTATCCTTTAATCTTTCGTTTGTCCTGTATCATTTAATAGATTTCTTTTGAGTGTGTATGTATGAGTCACTCCACATAAACATATGGCCTTGCGCTCGTTGCGAGGCCCTTGGAATGTTGCGGCTCAGCATTTTGTGGTGCCGCGATTCAAAACGGGTGTCCTAGAAATATATTTGCAAGTGCATTAAAACTGTTTTTGGAAGTGTGTTGACTCAAGAGGAATTTTTGTGTGAGTAGTTCACTGGGTATGGTATATTTTCCTGTAAATAAAAGAACCATAGATTTGTAAGTAATATTGGTATAGTGTTATTGGGATTAGATATTGGTAATTTTTATTATTATTTTGTTGAGTGAAAAAGCAATAACCCTCTTGATCATGGCGTGGCGTTCACAAACTTGTTTACGTGGTAATGTGTCTGCCGGGTGTAAGGGACGGTTTTCGTCCCTAGGCCCTTTCATGTGTATGGAGATGGTGCTCCTCTCCTTTCGTTCCATGTCATCATCTCGTGCGTTCTCCCTTGATGATGTCGATGCGCTGTGTGTGTATTCATTAGTTTTACCGGGTGCGTTTGTATGAAGATGGCACTCCTCTCCTCGCAGGCTAGGTTCATCATCTTAAGCGCTCTCCCTTGACGATAAGTGTGACGCTGCGCGACACGTACACGCGGTAGTTTTTCCCGAACTTTAATACGGAGATGGTATCTCCTTGCGCATTATGTTTTTCTCCTCTCTCCTCTCTCTTGAGCAGGAATAAAATAGTTCGTTTCTCTTGAACGCGTCTCGTTTATTGTAAAGCGAAAACTAATGCCAGCCACGCAAGTAGAATGCTTATCATTTTTGTGTGTGTGGTTGTGCCTATGCAATGATATGCCAAACTCACACATTTGTCTTTTTTAGTTTCAGGCTCGGAGCTCCACCACACCACGCTGAAGAAAAGACACCTTGCAAGCGAAATATATATATATATATATATATATATATATATATATATATATATATATATATATATATATATATATATATATATATATATATATATATATATATATATATATATATATATATGTATATATATATATCTATATAGATATATAGATATATATATATATATATATATATATATATATATATATATATATATATATATATATATATATATATATATATACATAAATATATATATATATATATATATATATATATATATATATATATATATATATATATATATATATATACATATATATATATAATAAATATCTTAGGCTGTATGCAAGTGTGTTTTTTTTTCTTGTTTTTTTTTTGTATACTCTTATATACCAGAAGTGAGATAGAAGCAGAGCTAATAAATGCAAAAGGAAAATCTAAGCGACGTAGTTGGATATCCGAGCATTTTTTTTGTGTATAATTGAAAATACATTGTTATGTCATTGTTTTTTTTTTCGCATATGCATCATTTGCATTATAATTTACATATTGGACATGTCACTAAATTATTGTTTATGGGTTGGATTTATTATCATTATGGGACGCGCAAAGCCTAATTTCCGACATCAAAACCGCAGTCTCGCTCCATCGACTTCTCGCTGCGACAATCACGATCATAGAAGGAGATCTCAACGTGACTCGCGATCTACTACGGCGTCATTCGATAGACTTATTGAAACATTGGCTGCAATTATTGAGAAAAATAATTCAGAACCATCTGGTATTGAGCTTAAAGGTGACGCAGTGCCAGTATTCAATCCGGAGAATCGCCATCAGTCCTCTGAAGCTTAGTGCTAAAAAATCGACGAGCTTGTGGAAATTTTCATGTGGCCTGAGGAAGCAACCATTTATTTTGCAGTATCGAAATTGCGTGGATTGGCAGAGGTTTGGTACAAAAGCCTAAGATTGGTTAAGCATTCTTAGTCTGAGTGGAAGGCCACCCACGGAGAATTTTTATGAGAACCTAGTGGAAATGATAAGGCGTCGTATAAAACACGAAGAGTCGTATTTGAAGTATTATTACGAAAAACTCGCATTTCTGAATACTTGCGGTATAATTGGAGAAAAGGCGGTATCATGCATTGTTGGGGGAATGGATGATCGAGTTGCGAAAATGGGTGCAAAAGCGAGTTGTTTCAAATCCCCGTAAGAACTGCTAAGATACTTGAATCATCTTAATGAGCCCGTGTCGGTGGCAGTCAAGTCCCACAGCCAAAGGGGATCCCTCAAAGAGAAGCCGTACGAACGCTTCGAAAAGCGAAGTCAAGAAACAAGTGCCAATATTTTATGTTACAAGTACGGTAAACAGGGGCATTATGCTAATAAGTGCAGTTCCAAGGAGATTTTCGACGTTCTATGCGGGGTATGTAGAAGTCATCACCATAAAGAAACAAATTGACCAAAGAAACCTACAGGTGATTCGAGCAAAATGGTGGTGCTGCTAAAAGCATCAGTGCCAGATAAAGCAAATGAAACATATTATCAGAAAATTAAAATTAACGGTCAAACTACGTAAGCGTACATGGACTTTGTAAGCTACTGTACTTTAAATACCTGGAGTCAAGTTCGACGTTTGGAACCAGCGATTTGTACTCAAGAATGGGTTCATTTGCATGGTTATGGTAATTGATCAACTTGTAGCAGAGGATCTACCAAAATCGAAGTTGAGGTCGATCAGGTCACTGCTGTGATAGAAGCAGTTGTAGTTTCCGGTAGTAAGCAGAACATCCCAGTCATTGTAGGAAGAACTTTTACGGAGTTATTCATTCATTTTTTAAATTCGTCTATTCCAGACTATACACATACAATAAAAATTAATCATTCTTACACAAAATACGTTTAAGTGATGCTGTAGATAAATGAAAATCAAACTTATAATAAGCTTCGTTAAAACATCTACTTATTGCAGTGACTGGTTCATTGCAACCATAATTGGTCCGATGTTGAGGGATCGACAAAAAGTTAACCCGCCTGACACGTTTGTTATTAGTGTTAAAATTAAGTTGGCTTAATAAGTAGTTTGAGTCAACGGTGCCTTCCAAAATTTTTGAATGGACTCAATTTGGTATATGTAGACTTTTTGATATGGTGCCCATACAATACTTGCATATTCGACAATAGGTCTTACTAAGCTGCAAAAGAGGGTATTAGTTAGAAATATTTCGTTGAATTCCCTCGAACGTCTTCTGACAAAACCTAAGGCATTGCTAGCTTTCACAACGATTGAAACGATATGATCGACATGTCATCGTTATCAAAAGCGGGGAGTCATTACGATTTTTTGTACGAGATGGAAAACAGGACCTTCTATCAGCATGCAATTTAGGAACCCCTACCAGAAAATCATTCTGCGGGCAGCGGATACGCATATAATACCACCTAAACATCAAAGCACCATTATACTAAAATCTGATGAATATTCCAGAATAGCATTTATTGAGGCTAGTTTACGTCCCCAAGAAGGGAGCTAATCTTGCTTACTCCGGGTAATCTTCTCAATAGACGAGAACAAGGAAATTTCGGTTCCAATAATAAATCTGTCAGATGCAGTTATTGTTCTTAAAACCAACAAAATTGTGGCTCGAGCTTGGCCTTGTGATTAAAATTGCATGGGCAATGAAAATATTTCTCGGATTGAAACCAAAACATGCCAGACTTGAATGCAGAAGATATAAATGTAGGATAAATCGACGACAAGACACGACGACAATTAGTAGATCTTCTGCAAGAGTACCGTGATTGTATTTCCATAAACATAAACGAAATCGGTTGTACAGAATCGGTGCGAATGAAAATAAGATTGCAAGAAGACAAGCCGTTTTCAAATGGCAAGACACAAGCAAGATGTTGTGAATGATATTGTTAATGAACTTTTGACGAATAACATAATCCGAGAGTCTAATTTGTATAACGCGTCCCCAATAGTATTGGCGAAAAAGCAAAATGGAGAGTCTCGACTCTGTGTCAACTTTAGGAAATCAAACTCAGTAACTATCAAAGACAATCATCCTCTTCCTCGAATCGACGACCAGATTGATAGTTTACATGGAGGTTTCTTCTTCACTAGTCTCGATTTACGTTTAGGCTACCATCAAATACCTATAGAGGAGGAATCAAAATGACATACTGCGTTTGGGGCACCGGCTGGTCAGTACGAATTTGAACGAATGTATCTTGGGCTGACTGATGCACCCAGACTTTTCCATAGGTTGATGAATAGAACACTCAGACCGGTGGAAGACATTGCTTCCGTTTATCAAGATGACGTTTTACTGCATGCCGACTCCATCCCTAGAGCTTTGGAAGGTGTCGCAAAACTATGACAGCCGAGCTGTCGTCAGTGCAACATGTTATTTGAGGTCGGATTCGGTGCTGTTTCGCGTGCCAAACCTGCCAGCTAGCTCAGTCCGGCGTGGGCTTTTGGGACGAACCCGACCTTCGTGCTATGGCACGCAGACAACACAACATTTAACATATGATATAATTAAGACGGAAGGGAAGGGAAGAAAACATGTAGGAAGCATTAAATACGAGCTAATTATTTTGATACCATAATCTATGTATTTAACGAAATTTAACAATAAAAAAAAAAAAAAAAAGCCAGAAATGAAATGAAGAGTATAAATAATAACAATTCCAAATAAATTATACACTTTAAACAATAAATAAAGAAGGAAAAAAAATTCATGGAATAAAAGTGGAAAAAAAAAACAAAATCAATAGTTATTTAATAATTTTTGTTTGGGGGGTCTATGGGTACTCAACTCCGGCCGGAATTGATTCACATGCATCATCAATACAGAATGTTATCAAATTATATGTATAATAAAAAAATAAAATAAAATTATAATTATATAAACCATATAACCATAACAAATAAAACGTAACTTAATGAAAAGTTACATTCCCCACTCCGCACCATGGAATTACAAAAGACAAAAATTATATTTGAGAATTGAACTATTTCAATAAATTTGTTGAACGACTTAATAATATAGTTTCATCAACCACTTTCTGACACTTCAATTCTTAGAATAACAAACTTAATTTTTCCATTGTAAGATTTCATTTTTCGTGTACTTATCTGGCTACATCCAAACATCAGTGGTAATTAATGGCAGTCAATACAAAGAGGTCGTTTTCCCAGCATCTCCCAAGATCGGATTTTTTTCCGCTATCATACCGGCTTCCATCATTCCTACACCCAATATTTTCGTTCGATTATTTCGCCATAACTCGCTCAGCACCAAAACGCATCTCCGAATCGGACAATCTATTGCATGCGACCACGAAGATGTCACAAATAACGTTTACACGAAGCTGGTGCTTATTTCTGCTATTTCACTAATAGATCGGTAGATTGTTTAGACTACCTCCGAGTCTCAATTTGATCGGTGTTTCGAACAATTCCTCTACCCAATTAAACAATCGAATCCGAACTTTTTTACTTGAAGCACGATCAATCAATCACATATAAAACTCAGAAAATTGTTCCGATACTCGTCCACTAGACCAGACCCGAATCAGATAACTCAACGCACAGCCACTCATAAAGTTTGCATCTAATCTGGTGCCTAATTCTCAGTTTTTCTTTTTTTTTCTGTTTATCGGGAATTAGTCACTCCTCAAGTCGACTCGCAAACCAAACACGCCAGAACAAGAAAACAACCAAAAACCTCTAGCGCACCTGAACCGTTAGAAACACTAATGTTCGAAAAACAGTAGAAGAATCGTGCAGGTTTTGAGTGCATATTCTACCACACGATCTGCTTATTATGGCCAAACTGTCTCAAACGCCACGTTTTACTTTGGTCTCAAGAATGCATTATAACTCATATGGTGGAAAGGTTTCAGATATTACCACTGGCATGAATTTCAACGTTTATGAGAGCAAAACACGGGTTAATTATATAGCTGTGTTTAATGAGCTGCTCTAGGTTGAGCTAGGTTGATATATCTCAACAAAATGTGTTTAATGAGCAATTCGGCTGCTCTAACTTGCCCGAAGTTGCTCTGATTTGTGTTTCATGAGTCTGCTCTAAGTTGAACTAGAGCACTTTAGAGCACGGTTTTTACTCTACTTTTTTTGGTAGAGCAAGTTCGAGCAAGCAACCAGCTGTTTTCCAACTGTCACGGAACCGAATTGTTACTGAAGTGCAGTTTTTCGTTAGTGAATTGACAGGTTCACCTCCTGACAAATAATGAAATTTGAGAATTGCCTCTCAGCTGCTCTCACTTGCTCGACTTTTTTCTGCCTCTCAATTGCTCTAATTTGCTCGACTTTTTTTAACAGCCGCGCTACTATGACTTGCCTTGAGATGCTCTGCTTTTTTTTCGTGCTCATTAAACACAGCTTATATTCGTTATCAGTTGCTTATTTCACAAAATTTTGAAAGCAGCATCTCATACAACATCAATGTAGAAAATGCTCAGTGCCTGTAGCACTGTAACTGAAAGTTGGTGTTTGGGGCTGCGATCCGAAAAATTTGCAGAGCTTTGGGAATTGAAACATCGGTTATTTATTTTCATTGTAAATGTTTCCGGTATGAATACTAACTGTAAGCATTTATTGATACATTACATTACAAAAAAGATTACAAAAGTAGCACAACCGACTCGTGCTGGCAACCTTCTGCCAGTATCAAAGCCAAGAATATATCACATCTGCTTCACGTTGTTTTACTACATTCGAAGTTATAGGAGTATAAAGAAATTTAGGGTTACCTGCAGCGAGTTTTTCAAAAAATCAAAAGCTTAATATTTGCTGTTTATTATCACTACAATATCATTTCCAATTGAAAATTCTACGATAAAACCGCTTAATAAAGATATTGCAATTAAACACAAAACCAACGATAGCTGGCAGCCCTATCATGGCTTCTCAGCCAAATTTGGGCTGAAAAATGTTTATAATAGGTTCCATTAATTGTATGAAATTCGTATTGAATTCATGACTGCACTGGAAGCTATAGGGCAAAAAGTTTTTTTTTCCCGATCGAATTTTCAAAACCAAAGACACAAAAATTACCATAGCTGGCAGCACCAATCAAATTTTCCAACCAAATTTCTATTAAACAGAGTTTGGAGTAAGGTTCAGCTACTGTGTCAATTTCATGAAAATCTGGTAACTAATTCACATTTCATAGGGCAAACAGCAGTTTTTTTGTAATTTTTCAAGATGACACCACTGGCACGGAGTTACCAAGAATTCAAAATCGTTCGAAGATTATAGCGCTGAGCCCCCTTTTTGTAGGCCTCACTCAGTTTGTCTTTAACAAGGTCCTGTACTAGGCGTTGTCTGTTGCAGCCAGAACGCAATTGCACCTCACCACCTTCAAAAGCTTGTAGGCTTCTGAGGAGTGCGTATTCTGAACCGTGCTGGATAGGGTGATATCCGAACATGACGAAAACCAGTAGAATCATGAAAATGCGGAAAACCAGTAGAATCATGAACTACCTTTCGAAAGGCAGAACACGATTTCGAGAGCTTTTCGTCCCACCTGCCATGATTGGAACCTATATAGGGTCTAATTGCGTTCAGCGTAGACACATTAGTTCGCTCCGAAGCATTTGCCTGTGGTGAGTACAGTAGTGTGAAACAATGCTTCACGCCATATTTATCCAAAAGCTGAGCAAATGCTTTGGAAGCAAACTGGACCCCATTGTCTGAATGAAGCCATTCGGGCACTCCGAAGGTCAGAAAGATCTCACGCTCGAGAAAACGCACAATCGCCTCGCCTGTAGCCCTCACCATGGGCTTCAGCCACACAAACTTTGTATAATGGTCCAGAACCACAAACAATTGGGTATTTCCAGATTTTGAGCGAGAATATGTGCCCATGAAATCCAAAAAAAGTCGCTGCATCGGCCGCTCAGATTCTCTGGGGGATCCCAAGGGTGGCCTCAATGATGAATGTGGAGGCTTGATCCGCTTGCAAACTACGCACTCTTTTACATGCTGCGTCACATCTTGCCTCAATCGAGGCCAATAGTAATATCTTTGCAGCAGCTCAATAGTTTTCCGAATTCCACAATGCGACCCACTGGGCTCATCGTGAACTCGTTCGATGAGCGACTTCTGCTGACCATCAGGGACCCATAACTTGACCCGGGGAATATCCGAAATCAGCGCTTCGCTGGTGCTCATGGTTATGTAAATACGACCATTAGAGACATGCAAATTTTGAAACAGATGAGGCTGCTTCAAAATTTTCTCCCTCAAATGCTCGTTAGAAGGCTCCTGAAACGCCGATTCCGGAATGACTGCACCCAAATGCTTGTACTCCGGGAAACAACCCTCAATGGCTGCTACCTGCGCATCCAAAAAAGCAAGCCCTTGATAAAGCGTCTGGAACGACGGTGAGGTTACCTTTTCGATGCTCAATTTTAAAATCGTGCTCCTGTAGCTTCAGGCTCCAGCGAGCCAATCGTCCAGACAGATCCTGTTGTTGCATCAGCCATTTTAGGCTAGCATGATCTGTGATGATAGTGAAGGGCAGCCCCTCAACGTACGCTCTGAACCTCTTAACATTTTGTACCGCAGCTAAGCATTCCACTTCGGTAACACTGTAGTTCGCGTTGCGCCGCGTTATGTTTCAGGGACATATACGCGATGGGATGCTCTCCACCCTCATCATTCTTCTGGAACAAAACACTTCCAATACCCAATGTACTAGCGTCACATTGAATATAAAAGTGCCCTGTGAAATCTGGATTGGCTAACACCGGAGCGGAAACCAACAGTTTCTTGACTTCATTGAAGGCATTGTTAGCAGCCAAAGACCAGTTGAAAGAACGTGTGCCTTTTAGCAGATCCGTAAGTGGAGCAGTGGCGGAAGCAAAATTTGGAATAAAACGTCTGTACCATCCCGCCATTCCCATGAACCGTCTCACGTCTTTTACCGTTCGGGGCTCTGGATATGTCACAATACCTGACACATTCCCCGGGTCGGTTCGTAAAATTCCATCACTAACCACAAAGCCAAGGTACTTGATCTCCCTTTGGACAAACTTGCTTTTTTCAACGTTGATGGTCAAGTTGGCGTCTCTGAGCCGTCTCGCAACAGTGCTCAAGAGCTCCAAATGGTCATCAAATGTTGAGCTTGTGACGAGCAAGTCGTCCAAGTATACAAATTCCTTGTCCTGCGTTCGTGTGGTATTACTTTGTGCATTAACCGACACATAGTCTGCGGAGCGTTGCACAGACCGAACGGCATAACCGTGAAACGATACAAAGGTCTGCCAGGGACGGTAAAGGCAGTTTTATCACGTGATGCTTCGTCTAATGGAATCTGCCAGAAAGCGTCTTTCAGATCCAAACTAGTGATGAACCGGGTGTCTTGTAGGCGTGCCAACAGTCCCTCAATGAGAGGTAACGGGTATGCATCTTTAAGGTGACCTCGTTCAGACGTCGAGCATCAAGGCATAGACGCACCTTGCCAGGCTTCCTCACCAAGGTGACGGAGGAACTCCACGCGCTATGGCTTTCCTCTATCGCACCTAGTGACAACATACGATCGAGTGCATCATACATCAGTTTCTGTATAACCGGTGACATAGCATAGTGTCGTTGTTTAATGGGCTGAGTGGAACCCATGTCAATCTTATGTGACACGAGTTTCGTTTTGCCCAGGCCCTCCTTGTTATAGGAAGGAAACTGATGTATGACAAGGTCGAGTCGTTGCTGCTCCTGAGTGGTCAATAGGTGAAAACCAGGGCACACAGGCTCTGCAAGGGCCTCGACCGAGTGACATTGCGTTGGAGCGATTTTGAAAAGGTCCCAAAAGTCCATACCCAGATAGACAGGGTGGGTTAGAGACGGAACGACCAAAAATCACATCCGTTTACTCTGGTCGTTAAATCGCACCAGGATGCCAACATATCCCACCACTGGACTCTTTTGACCCGAAGCTTTTTTGGACGTGGGTCTGCATAGTATGCATATACAGACCCAAATCCGAGAGCAGGTCCAAAGAACCAGCGCCGAGTATGCTGACACTAGCCCCACTGTCGAGTAATCCCGTTAACTTTCGTCCCTTGATGATGATTTCGGCGAGAGGGCTATTATTACCATTAATGGTGACTATCGACTCAACGCTGGTGCGTTTCAAAAATTTTCTAGCGGCAAAGTACCTCCAGGATCTATGGAAGCACCTGGACGAGATCATCCGCAGACAAACAGGTCCAATGGGGTTGGAGCATGTGGATTCAATACTCGAATCAGAAAATGAAAGGCCATCAGAGAATGGAGTTTGAACATATGGGTTGGATGTGAGTGGGTATGATGTGATTTTGTCATTCTGAAGCGAAAGAAATTTTGGGATGCATATCATTCAGTCAAGATAGACGTTGTAACTCCGGATCGATATTAGTGGCTACATCCAGCATTCCGTGGCACGAGTTGAACCGCGGAAAGTCAGACTGATTTCTGTTCGTCACCGTTACCTTACTACCATCATAAGCTCGACATTTGGGACACTGAGGCTTCATGACCCCATCAGAACCACATCCAAAAAAAAAAATTGGCTTAATGGGCATCGAACAATCTAAGAAGGAGTGTTCCAGGTCTTTGCAATTCCAACAGATACGAACTTTTGACTTGGGGTATTGAACCGTTTCGTCACGACTTCGTGCACATGATTTGATGTTTCACAATGCCTAAGACTCATTCTACTAGGCTCTTCTATTCCATGGCTCTATTCTTCGCCATGTGCTGATCCCGACCTACGCCAGGACTCCGGTCGTTCCATGAATTCGTCATTTACATCAATTTCATTGATTCCCAACGGACGACGAATCGGTCGACGTTCGACCTCCAATCCACACCACACGAACTCAACGCGAGTGCAACTTCTGACGAGATCACGGGTAATCGAAAAATCGAAACCTGCCAAATGCTCCTGAAGTCGAACATTCATATTCCTAAAAAGAATACATTGCAGGTCTTCATCCCCTAACGAAACCTGCAATTGAAGAGCCAATGCCTCAATCGCTTCATAAAAATCAATAAAGCTCTCGTTGGGACGTTGCCGTCGAGCGTCTATAGCCTGCCGAATATCAACATCCATGCGATGCGGTGCGGATCGTTCAAAAAATTCCACTTGGAGTTGGTTCCACGTCAAGTTGCTAAAGAGATCTCGCAGCTGCCAGTACCAATTACCGGCTATGCCTTTCAAAAGCAAGTGCAGGTCCCTTACCAATTCATGTCCCGAAACTCCATAATCAGAAGCCATCGTGGACACGCGAAACAGGAACTGCCGAGCGTCCATATCTTTCGAGGCCCCATCAAACAACAAACCCCATTTCGTAATAGGGACGAATGTCCGTGGGTGTTCGGCGTTTTGTCCTGCCTCTCGAAAGGTAACCCGCGTACCAACTCCGTACCAAGAGGACCCCTATTAACCGTCGACGACAAATGATCTGCTCCAATTTGAGAGGGCTCCGTGTGCCCTTGACCAACTCTTGGGGGAGTGCTGGAGGCGGAAAGACTGAGACGACCTAGCTCTCGGTCAATATGGGAATAACTAGGGTCCCAACTCGCCGTTCATCGCCTTATGCTCGATTAATTAAAATAATTAAATAAGACCTATGAAACGTATTAAATAAGACCTATGAAAAGTATAAAACTAAATATTACTAACAATTCCAATTCACAAATTCACCCAAATCCCGATCGCCTACAGTTTCCCTCTCAAGACTAAACTAAACCCTGAAAGTTAAACAAGAACCGAAAAATAAATGTATTTTCCCCTCTAAACCAAACTCGTGGCGGTATATAACAACCTTGAATTTGATGAAATTCTACACAGAAGGAGAAACGAAACTCCGTGAAAAAAAATTAAAATTACTGAAGCGATTAAATATTTTACCCCCCAGATAAGTACACTGTTACTTGTAAGTTATAGCCAAGAGTACTCCGTAGATTTTCAAAAGTAAACAAAAGAAGAAAGATGTTCCCAAAATAACTAAATTGAAAATAAATGCAAATCATAAAAAAAATAATGCTTTCTATATTTTCTCTTCCTGTAGGGATGTTTGTGAAGGAAAGGAAAAGGTAATAAAATTCGCACACATAATGAAAAAAAACTGGGAATTAAGGAAATGGTAAAACAAAAGTCAACAAGTTGAATTTCCCAGTTGAGATAATAAAATTCGATGACCCTATGTTTAGAATTGTAGTTTTGCTAAGAATAATAATGTAATATATTATACAAATAAGATAAAATATCATGTGTATTTAAAAAAAAACAAAAACCATTATCATACAAAATAACAATAACATCATAGTAAATAATTGTCCGTAATATCCAATATAATCAGCTACAATCGTAGCTCATAAGATATAACTATAAATGCTGAATCATCATCACAAAAATACATACATTTTTAGATACATTTTTTGGCCCGTCGAGCCAGATACTACATAGACAACTGTGAAGAAATTATTCTTTACCAGAATCTTTTTCTCAAATCAATTTGGTGCAAACGAGAATCATAATTCCGGTGCGAAAGAATATAAAGTAAACACTTGTCAGTATCGTTGAACTATCTGCGAGGCGTCAAGGTGACGAAGGCAGGGATCTTGCTGCAGCAAGATAATTTCGGTAGCCTGAGCAGACTTAGCCGAAATCACTTGAAAGATAGCAAGGACAGACATTCCCTTGGCTATTTTCAAGTGAGACTGCAGTGGTTGGAGGAGTTGTGGCGGGCGTGCCAGGAACTACATGGAGCTGTCCTGGACGACTTTTCAGCACACTCCGACAAAAGGAAGTCCTACTTGGAGGAGTACGAGAAAATCGAGGAGACATATTTGGATTTGCTCACTCGCTTCAAGTCGGGCATGGTGGAATATTAGTCCACATCACCACCCACCGACAGCAAATGTTCATCAGTTACAAATCGGTTGCTGTTGGAGCGACTGGCCATCCCAAAGTTCGATGGGAAATAAAGTCAGTGGCGCACGTTCAACGACATGTTCAATTCGTTGATCCATAGCAATGAAACGCTATCTGCGGTGGAAAAGATGCAGTATCTAAAAACGCATGTTCAAGGTGATGCTGCCAGGGTAATTCAGCACTTGGATGTAAATAACGAGAATTATGAGGCAGCAGTTCACATGCTGCGAGAACGATTCGACAACAAAAGAGCTATGGCGTGGAGTTACCTGCATAAATTCCACAAGCTACCAGTGGCAAAGGAAGACTGTGATTTCTCCATCAAGCAAGTGATGGATGTCACGGCAGAATTTATCGCCAATATGAATAGTATCGGTGTCAATACTGAACATTGGGACTTGTTGATCATCTACTCAACAAGCCAGATATTGGACCAACAATCTCAACGATTGTGGGAGGCATCATTATGAGCAAGTTCAGAGCTTCCCAGGTTGAAAACGTTTTTGGAGTTCCTGACGAGTCGGTTCAGGACACTCGAGGCGTTAAATATCCCTCGCAAAGCTGCCAAGTACATTGTCGACCTAAAAGTGTTTACATATTGTAACCAGTGCATTTCTAAACTATCACTCGTGCCTTGATTTAAGTGGGTATATTTGCTTCAAATTTAGTTTTTACCTAGATTCAGGCGTACATTTAAAACTCAAACTTTAACTTATAAACTCTTATACATCATCATCTTTATTTAACCCCTCGTGTGTAGTGTTAATTATTTTTACGTTACAAAATAATAACAAAATTACTATGTTTCACTGCGATGCTGCTGAGTGTTTGGATAAAAAACACACGTCACCAATGATTACTTGCGCTGGATTTTGCGCTCTAACATTCCATTCGAAATGCGTTTCCCTTCCGGGTAAATGTACGGATGTTATCTTAAAACATGATTCGGGCGTATATTGGTTCTGCGACAAATGCAGAAAACATTCCATGGGGTCCTACGCTTTGCGTCTTCGTTCTGCTAAGTCAGCGATTGATACTCTATGCAGAGCACTTACTAAACTAGCGGAGGATTTTCGCTGCACCAGCAGGGAGGTCGATGAGCTGGTCTCTATTGCTAACATTGAACAGCCCTCTGGGTCCTCGCACGGAACACTGATCGATGACTGCGTTACGTTAAGCCCACCTGGATCGCCCACCGCTGCTCGTACTCGTTCACAGGTTCAGATCATGAACCAAGAAGACAAGATCACGACATGCGCATGTCAACACCCTTTTTGTGACGTAAACTGCGCCAGCACGCCCACAAACCATTCCTAAATGACCTGTTTTGTAGGTGAATCAGGGTATTGTTTTGTGGTTGGCTACATTCGGCTAAAGACTTGAAAATATAATCGTCTTTATTTTATAATTCATTACCGGATTATTTATGACTGCAAAATATCGATAGATTTTTTATTCACGTTTTACTGTAAGGAAATACAGCACTCACATTTTTCAAAGCATCATTAAAATTACCATACATACTACATTTTGAACAAACCCTATTTTTCACAATATTTCTCCCTATTCGCCACTATATGCTACATCATATATTACAACTTGAACGACGCTAAATTAAATCATTCGCAGAACAAGACGAGTTTGAAATTTGCCATACCATCATCTTCGGATGCATGTATTTTTTCTTTTCACCACATTTTTCTTGGTCCACCGCTCTCTGCTACGTGACGTAAACTGCGCCAGGCGGGATATGCGCAGAACATGACGAGTTTTGAACTCGCATTGGCGTGATCTCTAGTATTTGGTTCATGGGTTCAGACTATAGCTAAAACATCTAGGCGTGTCCCTCAACACACGCCCGGTAATCATCAGCAGCTGCTGAGCCCGTTGATACCTGCGATTTCATCTTTATCTGCTACCCAGACTGTGCAAACTGCACACTCTTCACTGCGGGATAGCAGCTCGACGAGTCACCAGATACCTGCGATTTCATCTTTATCTGCCACCCAGACTGTGCAAACTGCACCTTCTTCACTGCGGGATAGCAGCTCGACGAGTCACCTCGTTTCCGCATCTGCTGCTGCTTTGCTTACGCTTCCAGACATGGAGGTTGTAACTCCTCCACTTAAAGTTTTTGTTTCTCGGTTGGCATATCGTACTTCGAACGAAACAGTAAAAAAGTACGTAGCTGCTAAGGTTGGATACGCACCACCTCTTTTGCTGCGCAAAAAGCTGACTCCGGATAATCTGCAGGAGCAAATCATTGCTTCTTTCTGCATCACCGTTTCCTCCGGCATCAACGACCTACTTAAGTGCGACTTCTGGCCACCTGGAGTCTTTGTCAAAGAGTTCACCAAAACTCCGCGAAAAAATTTTCGATCCAGACCAGGAAAGAAAACTCAAACTTAAAACGTTCCTTAAAACTGGACCAAGTCTTATAAAATTAGTCTTTCTTCTGCCCTAACTTCTAATGACATTATCTGTCTTACGGAAACCTGGTTGACAGACGATATTTTTGATAGTGAGATTTTACCACAGCACACTGTCTTCCGCAAGGATCGTGATCGCTCAATCTCTGGCAAGTCTGATGGTGGAGGTGTTCTTATTGGCATCCACAAATCTCTTTCTAGTTCGGTTTGCAGTGACTTTACAACTACATCTTCAGTGGAGTGTATTTTAGTTCGTGTCTCTCTTGCTTCTGCTTCACTATTACTTATCGCCTCAATCTATATCCCCTGTACTAGTCCTTCTTCACTTTATGAAATTTTCTTTGCAGACCTCTCATCTTATCTCCTGTGCCGTTTTTCTACCGCTCACTTAATGCTATGTGGTGACTTCAATATGCCTTCCATCGAGTGGAATACCTCTTTTTCAACCATCACTTCCAGCAACAGTCTTTCGCTTACTTTATCTTCATTCATTTCTTTATGTTCTCTTTCCCAATTGAACTCGGTACCTTATAAAAAAGGCAAAATATTGGATCTAATTTTTTCTAATATCCCAGTGTCTTCTGTTGATTTGGATTCCGATGCTCTACCCAATGTCCCTCCCGACCCTTACCACCCTCCTGTTCTTTTAGAAATTTATTTCAATCTTCCTCTCAGATCCACAGTTTCTTGCTACCATTTCTTGCCAACTTTGTTGGAATAGCGAACGAAATCAATCATATTTACTGGCACTCATTTCTTCGCTGCTCTGACGTTAATGAGGCTCTCCATAGGCTTTATGTCTTTCTCGCTAATCTCATTCCTCGCTTCACTCCCACATGTCGTCCCAGGAGACCCAATGATGCTCCCTGGTTCACCTCTGAAGTTGCTGCTGCCCTTGGGGCAAAGGATGTTGCTCGTGCCAAATTTAAACGTTCAGCTTTGCAGGATGACCTGCTTGAGTTTAAAAAGCAACGCTCTCATGCAAAGAGGATCGCTAAAGAAGCCATGCGTGCCTACATTGCCAGAGTTGAGGCTTCTATTAGTTCCAACAATTCAAAACCCTTCTGGTCATTTATTCACTCACTGAAAAAATCCCCCGTCATTCCTCAAAATGTGTTTCTTGATGAAACTTCTGCCGCTACAACTGAAGAGACCTGTGAGCTCTTTGCTCGTTTTTTCTCGTCATTTTCTTCCCCACAAAACCCTCTTTCTCCTCCACATGTTTCTTTCACTATTCCCTCGTCGTTACGCGCTAACCTTAGAGCGCTCTCTTCGTTTCGTACAAACCGTTTAGAAGTTGAATATTTAATGAGTAGTCTCGATTCTAACGCTTCTTCTGGCTCTGATTCCTAATATACTAACTAAGTCACTATCTTCTTCACTTTGTGTACCCCTGTCCATTATTTTCAACCTAAGCATCGCCTCTGGTGTTTTTCCTTCCATATGGAAATCAGCCAACATTTTTCCCATACTTAAGGCAGGTGACCCCGCTTGTATGTCCAATTACCGTCCAATATCGCTTCTACCTTGCTTTAGCAAGCTACTTGAGAGAGTTGTCTACAACAGAATTTATCCTCTACTCAAGCCTTTCCTTGCCAACGAGCAACATGGATTTGTCAAAGGTAAATTCACTGTTACCAATTTGTTATCTTTCAGCAATACTGTTGCTTCTGCCATCGATCAGCAAAGACAGGTGGATGTTCTTTACACTGATTTTTCTAAGGCATTCGACTCTGTTAATCAAGTGCTTCTTCTCTTCAAATTAGAGAAATATGGTTTTCGTTGACCGCTGCTCTCCTGGTTTTCTTCTTACATTTATGAACGTGCTTATGTTATTACTGTGAATTTCTGCTCCTCTGCTCCTTTCTATCCTACCTCTGGTGTTCCGCAAGGCTCGATACTTGGCCCCTAATTGTTCTTAATCTTTATTAATTATCTGTCAGGTCTAAACTCCTTCTCTCTTCTTTACGCAGACGATCTTAAAATATTCAGAGTAATCGATATAATTGAAGACTGCTCTCAGCAACAGAATGATCTGCACACTCAGGGTAACTGGTGTAGTGCAAATTATCTTACTCTGAATGTCTTAAAATGTCGCCAAATGTCGTTCACGCGTAAAACTAACCCTTTAGTGTTTTCTTAATGCGTTTCCGGTACCTCTCTCGATGCTGTATTCTGTTTTAAAGGCCTGGGAGTTATTTTTGACACTAAACTCTTATTTGACCAACACATAAATCATATAACTGTCAAAGCGTCCAGGCTCTCGGGTTTTATACTTAAATCTTCTAAGCATTTTACTGATATCTCCACCTGTGTACACCTGTTTTGCTCTTTTGTCCGCAGCATCCTTGAATATTGTTGTCAAATATGGTGCCCAGATTTTCAGTACTTAATTGATGCGGTTGAATCTGTACATTTTATTCATTAGCCAAGCAAGGTACAAGTAACATAAACAATACAAAGCAAAATAGAAAATCGAAAACTTAATATGAGTATATAAAAGTAATACGAAAAAAAGAAAATAAATCAAATAATTAACAAATAAATCAATAATAATAAATAAATAACGAATACATAAAACATTGACAAATAGCTTAACATAAGGAGTTGCGGATGGCTTGGAAAAGCGAAGATTTGAAGGATAATTTTGAGACCGTTGGGGAATATAGATTACTTATGCTATTGAATATCCTGCAGCATCTATTAATCGGCTCATTAGCTGCGTAAGTAGTGGAGTGTGGATATTCCTTAAGAAAACTAGAGGACCTGGTGCTCCTTACAGGGTTATTTAACACCATTTTATTATTGAGAAACTCAACTCTGATAACGCCTCTAATGACGTCAAATGTGAGGCAGGCCGAAATCATCTTTCTTCTGGATGCAAGTGGCAATAAGTTTAGGTGACCCAGTCGAAACTCATAAGGAGGAAGGGCGCTAAAATCGTAAGGGTTGTATAGATCTCTCAATGCGAAAAGTAAGAATTGCTTTTGTATGGACTCGAGTCTGTTACTGTGGGTCTCAAAAGCCGGATTCCAGCAAATGGAAGCATATTCGAGAATGGGGCGTACAAGTGAGATGTATAAGGATCTTGTGACCCACAGGTTACGAAATTCCTTCGCACGCCTTTTGATGAAGCCTAACTGTTTGTTTGCACGGGAAAGCATTTTATCATAATGCAAGGTGAAGCGGAGTCTCTCATCCAAGATAACACCAAGGTCAACAACGTTTTCAACTCGAGCTAACAAATTATTGCCGAGGAAGTACGTATTGTGTGAGACGGTGTGTTTTCGGGAAAACTTATAACTTGGCACTTAGCAATGTTGAGAGAGAGCTTGTTTTCATTGCACCAATGATCAAGTGAATCAAGTTAAGATTGGAGAAAGAGTGCATCGGATTTAGATTTAATGATGTGATAGACTTTGAGATCGTCGGCATAAAGTAAATGAGGTATATTTGCTAGGACGTCAGATAGGTCAGAAATGAATATATTAAAAAGAAGTGGGCCAAGATGGCTACCTAGCAGAGATAATTTTCGATAAGAGTCCTTGAAATTTTACCAGTTGTGTTCGATTTCGAAGGTAGGAAGTCAGCCAGCTAAGCAAAGATCCGGCAAATCCGAATTTCTGGAGTTTTAGAATTAAGGTAGGGTGGTCAACTCTGTCAAAAGCTTTACTAAAGTCTGTATAGACTGCGTCAATTTGGCATCCTTTCTCCATTTTACACAGCACGTCTGAGATTAGGACTGTCAAATTCATGGTAGTTGAGCGACCATTTCTAAAACCATGTTGTTGCTCGTTCAGACGGGAGTCAAAAAGTGGAGAAAGTTTCGGAAATCGTACAGAAGTTGCGGAAATCGTACACAATCTTTTCAAAAAGTTTCGGAATGGAAGAGAAGATGGCAATGCCCCTATAATTTCCGATACAGCGTCTATTACCATTTTTGAATATGGGTGTGACATATGAAAGTTTCCAGCAAGAGGGGAAAACTCCAGACGAAAGTGATCTGTTGAAAAAAATATGAAAGGTAGTTATAAACTGCTCTACACACTTGCGCAAGAAAGTTGGAGGAAGAAGACCGGGCCCAGGGCCTTTGTTGCAGTCGAGTTCCGAAATAGCTTTACGTATTTCGTCACGTGTAATTTCAAATTGGCCGACAAAATCTGTAGGAGTAGGATAAGAGAAAGACAGGTGTGAGTTTGATGGGTCTGGTGCATTAAAAATAGTCTGGAAACTATCTGCGAATAAATCACAAATCTCATTAGGAGAGGAAGAAGTGATATCATTAAAGAACATTGACGAGGGATATCCAGTGGTTTTTCGCTTCACATTTACAAAATCGTAAAATTTTTTTGGGGTCGCGGATTATATTTTCGCCCGTTGTCTTAATGTAATTGACATAAGCCTTGTGAGACTTTGCTGAAAACTGCTTAGCAGCTTCATTATATTCATCCTGAATAGCAGAGCTATCGTCGATATTGTTTTTAATCCGCGTATAAAGTTTGTTCCTACGATTTCGCAAATGCCAAGCCAAGGCTCAAAAAACTTTTTCTTTTTTTTATCTTAGGTACATATCTTTCAACGGCGTCAAAGATTTTGTTATAAAAAGTGGAAATGGCTTCCTCAAGATCTAACGTTGAAAGAGTATTCGTCCAATCTATAGCGTCAAGGTGATGGTGAATGCTTTCATAATTAGCATTAAGAAAGTCATATACAATTGAATTATTGTACGCTCTTAAGTAAATAGAATCAGAAATGGGAAGTTCAACTGATAGTGCAGTGTGGTGTAAACTATTTGTAAAAAGATGCTCTGCGTCATTAGTTGGACTTACCACTACTTCGTCATAAGCGTTAGTGAACACTAGATCCAACCAATTACCATTTTGGTTAGGAGTCGGACAAACTTGCTGCAAATCGTTGCCATAGAAGGTACTCGTCAGGTTGAGGTCGTTGGAATCTGACAGGTTTACAGGGAGAAGGTAAGTATCAATTTCATCGGGAATAAAATATAGATTGGGGCGATTGAAATCTCCCAAAAATATGACTTTGTCTTTTTCGTTAAGAGATGATACGAAGGAAGATACTGATTCACATAGATGGTTGTGTACTGATTCGTCGGATCTGGGTGGAATATAAACTACACCAATGTAAATCGACGTATTATTGAAAGAGATTTGAACAATTAAGTGCTGGAACATTACGTTTGGTGTGGTATCGATGCGTCTGCTTGGAAGTGTATTACTCACAGCAATTAAGACACCACCTCCTCGCGTCTGACCTGTAGAGCAGTAGTCGCGATCATCTCTGTAAATAGTCCAGCTGCTGTCGAGAATTTCTTCGTTTGTATGTGAATCATTAAGCCAAGTTTCGGTGAAGGCAAGTCAATTAAAAACAGGTTCACCCGCACTCTGCTTTACAAATTCAATTTGACTTACTGTGGGTATAGCGCGAGACTTACCATGCTGCAAATTCCATCCCTGAAATCTCGTAGGCTGTTCTTCGATGAATGCCTTCTATTTAAACTACACCATCGACTTGTCCCATCTGACCTCTGCAACCAGGTTTCCGTCCGTATATTGGATCGGTCAAGTAGATCAACTTTAACGTTTCATGTTCCATTTGCACGGGCTGATAGATATTACTTTTCACCGCTGCTACGTTTACCTAGACAGCATAACGAACTCAGACTTGGTTCCCTACCACCGACCTTGATGCTTTTCAAAAACATGTTAAAAGAAAAAGTAATTACTTATTCTGTTTAATGCATGTTCATCTTGGCTAATTGTATATTGAAATTTTGGATTCTTATTTTCTATTGAATTATGATACTTTTGTTCGTTTTATATATATTTTTATTTTTATTTATCATTGTCTATTGCGTAATTGGACTCATCTGTTGTTATAGACAGTAATCAATAAATAAATTAAATTAAATTAAGATTGACGCGTTAGAGAAGATGATATAGAGAAGATGTACCGAAAAATAATCATACATCCTCAAGATCAGGATTACCAACGAATACTGTGGCGAAGTCATCCATCAGAACCCATCAAACATTTAAAATTAACAACAGTTACTTATGGTGCTGCCAGCGCACCTTACCTAGCTATGCGCACTTTGCATCAACTGGCGGACGATGAAAAGTTACATCACCCAGAAGCGTGTCGAGTTATTAAAGAAGACTTCTACGTTAATGATATTTTAACCAGCGGAGATACGATCATGACAGTGCAGGCCCTACAACAGGACCTTATCAAGACACTGCAAAAAGGAGGGTTCAAATTGCGGAAATGGGCAGCAAATCACGATAGATTACTAGAATCCGTTCTTGTTTCCAATAGAGGTACCAAATCACCATTAAACATTGATGAGGATGACCATGTTAAAACGTTAGAACTACGATGGCATCCGGCGAAAGATTGATTCTACTTCAAGGTCACTCGCCAAACACTAGTGTTTCGTTAAGTCATCTTGGCACGTGAAAATTAAAGTTGAGTAACTTAACAAGTGTTACTCTAGTCATCTGTATCAGATACAGATACATTTTTTGGTCCGTCGAGCTGGATGCCACCATAGAGGAGATTACGGATACTGTGCTTAAAAAACGACCACTGCTTTCCAAAATAGCACGGTTATCCGACCCAATGAGATGGTTGCAGCCTTGTTTTGTTATAGGAAAGATAATAATCCAGCAGCTGTGGCTACAACAAACAAACTTGGATGAACCAATTCCAGGAGAGCTTTACGCGAAGTGGCGTAACTTTTGCTTGCAGTTGCCAGTCCTCCAGGAAACTGTAATTCCAAAGTGGTTACTCTAGAATCATACAGCAACTGTTCCAGTCAATGGATTTTGTGATGCCTCAGAGGCAGCATATGCAGCAGCCATTTACGTATGCATTGAGGAACGTGACGGTTCGACAACTGTTCGACTCGTAACTTCAAAGTCCAAGGTCGCAACGTTGAAGGTCCAATCGATTCCACGATTAGAGCTGTGCAGCGCTGTGCTTCTGTGTGACTTGATGTCACATGGCTGGAGGAATGTCAGTACTTATTATTCGACAGATTCGATGATCGTCCTACAGTGGCTCCAGAGTCCAGCAGCCAGATGGAAGGTGTTTGTCGCTAATAGAGTTAGCCAAATTAATTCAACATCCAACACCAAACAAGGGCGACATATAAACAATAAAGCGAACCCAGCAGAAGTCGCTTCCCGTGGTATCTTTCCAAGCCTCTTGAAGAATCATGACCTGTGGTGGAACGGTCCAAACTGGTTAAAGGAACATCAAGACAGATGGCCAAAATTAAAATTCCTATGCAACGAGGCTGTCGGAAATCTAGAAGTACGGCCCAGAACAACATGCCTGTCGACCGTACAGGTAAAAGAAAAGGAGAACATAACTTAACGATTCTCGTCATTTACGAAACTCGTCAGGGTCGTTGCTTACTGCAAAAGATGGAGGTCTAGCTCTCGCAGCCCATTCTTAAGGTCAGATGAGTTACAGCAGGCTGAGAACACACTCATTCGCACAATCTTAACCTAATCATAAAACATTACCACCATATGTTGTTGCATGGTCCTTCACAGCTAGTACATTCGACAGTTCGGACAAAGTATTGGATCATAGATGGACTCACTGCCGTGAAACAGTTTGGGAGGAAATGTACTCATTGTTTCAACTTGAACGCCAAACCAAGTCAACAACTGATGGGTGTGCTGCCTCACGAACGAGTACAACCAGGAAAACCCTTCGCTAGAACCGTTATTGATTTTGCTGGGCCAATCATAATAAAGTGGAGCAATGGTAGAGGAACAAAGAACACCAAAGCATACATAGTTGTGTTCGTATGCTTATCGACAAAGGCGGTACATCTTGAACTTGCTAGCAACTTAACAGCGAAGACTTATATTGCAGCGATTCGAAAATTCATAGTGAGGAGAGGAATGTACCGTACGTTAATAAGTGACCATGGCATCAATTTCGTAGGGGCTGACAAATTGTTGCGCGAAGCTGCGAAGAAGATGATTGAAGAAACCCAAGAAAACCTTGCTGTCATCAACATCAATTGGAAGTTTATTCCTCCGGGAAGTCCTCATTTCGGAGGAATTTGGGAAGCAGTAGTGAAAAGCATGAAGCGGCACTTGATCAAGACTCTCGGTTCGCACTTGCTGAACGTGGAAGAGATGTTCACGTTGCTGGCACAAATCGAAGCCTGCTTTAATTCGAGACCATTAACAGCACTGAGTCATTCATCCACACGACCTTAGTGCGCTGACTCCTGGTCACTTTTTGACAAGAAAACATCTTTTCAAATTACCAGATAGGCATATGGAAGGCAACGCTATCAGGAAATGGCAACTAGTGCAGAGACTCAAGCAACAATTTTGGCAGCGATGGATTCTCGAATATTTAACTCAGCTGCAACAGCGTGAGAAATGGTTCACTGAGAACAAAAAAATTAAAGTGGATGATTTAGTCCTGATCAAGTATGAGAATCAGACATCTTGTCAGTAGCCTTTGGGAAGAATTTTAGCAATACATCCCGGAACCGATGGTCTGACTAGGGTAGTGGCATCGAAAACGAAGGATAATATCATCCAGTGGCCGATCATGAAAATCTGCCCATTACCAAGCAATGAGGAATGTGGAGTTGAACGGCCAACAGAAGACATTATCATCAATCCGAATGCACTCAAAAGGAAACAAGAGGCTAGGCATTCAAAGCGAGCATCAAAAATGTCCAAACTAATGGTATACTTATTTGCGTGTCTAGTTTGTGTCACGAGAGCTAGAGGCAACTTTACTATTAAGCATCCCGAACCAGGAGTATATGTTGAGCACGTGGGGCAAGTACGGCTGATTAAGGGACAGTTTCGATTGAATGTTAATATCTCGAACGAAGAAATTATCGCAGACATGCAGAATACCCAACAAATATATAGCAACATATCATACATTTGTAAGGAAGAGCTACGATGGCACCCAGATATGCGCTGTACGGAACTTGTCAGCCAATTAAAACAAGAATAAGTAATAATAATAAGACTATAGAAGCGATCAAGCCGTGGATTCAAGCGAGACGACGACGTGGGATTCTAGGAAACATACTGCAAGGAATCTTCGGTGTGAATGACGAAGTCTACACAGATATCGACAAGTAAGACGAGAATCAAAGACGAATTATCAAGACCATGGAACATCACGGCAACCTATTGCTAACCATTACCAAATTGGTAAATGAGACCCGAGGAGCGCTAACCGCTAAGTTGAATCTTCTTGCCGGAAAAGTTTGTCAGGTCTCCAAAACAATAGCAGAAATGACCTCTTGGCATATCGATTAAAATCGTATCAACATACAGTTTTTGGCAGCGTATCAACTGGCATTCGGTTGGTTGGTACACATTCAGACCCACTACGAAATGTTTCACAAAATCAGGTCTGGAGTGGGGACTATTGTGGAAGCACTGTCCGCAGCAACCGCAACAAATACTCTGTCACGAACACAAGATAAACTAGGAGGCACGCTAACCATTGTACCGAAGGAAGTGGGCAAAACACGCATTAACATCTTAAAAAATGGAATTACAATATTCGGCAGTTTTCACACCGTTGAGCAAAAGAAGTTTGAGCTAATGCATTTCACTGGCATACCTCACCACTAAATAAAAGGAAAGTACGCAGTTACCGACATCAGACAGGATTATCTTGGAGTACGATATGACGATCAGTTCGCGAACAGCTCAGCCAGTGCGAGAGGATTGAAAGCATGGACCTTCATTGCTCAGTTAACATCATATTGAGTATTGGTGATCACCCAAATTGTATTTTAGACGAAATTTACGACCGATTCAACAAGGTACCCTGTCCACACCACATTATGCACGTGAAGAGTATATTGTGAAAAAAACTAATCCGGCCTAACACGTGGCTGTTTCTTGCATCCACCACGAACCCTGTGGCACTGACATTCAATAACTCTGTTAAAAATTATCACAATAAAAAATTTTCAAATTTTCCCGATCCCTTTTTACGCACCTAGCGCACTCATGGGGCTAAAAAATTTCATTTTGTTCCCGAGAAATAGTCACTGAATTATTTTGATTATATATGTATATATATATATATATATATATATATATATATATATATATATATATATATATATATATATATATATATATATATATATATATATATATATATATATATACATATATATATATATATATATATATATATATATATATATATATATATATACATATATATATATATATATAGGTAAATATATATATATATATATATATATATATATATATATATATATATACATATATATATATATATATATATATATATATATATATATATATATATATATATATATATATATATATATATATATATATATATAGAGAGAGAGAGAGAGAGAGAGAGAGAGAGAGAGAGAGAGAGAAATATGAATTTTTAGCCAAATCGATTTTAATACGTATAAGTAATAATAGTAATAATGAATTAGTAATAATGATTTCCAACTGCAAGTGGTTACATCAGTCAAGGATCCACTGTGAATCGGTGTCTGATGAGAATCAGTGCATATTTTCGAAACCACTTTGTCAAAAAATGTTCAATAAAATTTTTCAATTTTAATTATCCCGCAAAAGCAATTCCACTTATATTATTTAAGGCACTCACTAGTATTATGTTAGTTAAGATATTAGTGAATGTTAAAACTAATATAACATATTTGTTAAGTTATAATAGTGAATTAACTAATATAATATATTAGTTAAGGCATTAGTGAATATTTCGTATTAGTGATGTTTATAAATTTTTCGTTATTTGGTGTTAGCTTATATTTTAGAATAGGTATGTTCGCGCACTTTTAGTCACTAAATTTTCCTGAATCATGTGAAAATTAATAACACGCCGGTTGACGTCTACATTGTGCGCAATGAAAACACCAAGGGCGAGCCAATCGTTTCGTAAAACAATCTGTGGAAGCTATTTCGGTAAGAATTTGCCGCAAGAAGGTTATCAAAACCGGGCCCGAGTAATAGAATCAGTTCTTGAGTTTCTTGCCCTGCAATTTTGAAAAAAAACTGTTTGATGCCTACGAAACAAAAATATTAAATTTTTCAGGTGAAACTAATAATTATATATTATAAAACAGCATATCAAGATATTATTAATATCTGTTAGATTCAAATATTAGTAATATCTTAGGTTAGGTTAGTAAAGAGGGCTGCCGGGAAACGCGGCTTGCATTAGGCCACCAGTTTGGGCCCATTTGCCACCCTCCGCTGGCTTTTTAGAGCTGCCAAGTGACCGCTTTGCCAAACTGGATCAGCTGACTCAGCGTGACGGTACCGGCCACCTCTGCTAACCCTTGAAAGTGGTATGCACCAAAAATTTTGAGGCGTTTATTATTTAGGGCCGGACAATCGCAGAGAGTATGCTCGATGGTGTCCTCTTCCATCTCGCACCTCTTGCATAAACTGCTGGATGTCAGTCCCATTTTCTTCGCATGAGATGCGGTAAGGCAGTGCCCTGTGAGCAAGCCGACCGTGGTTCTCAAGCAGTTCCTGCTGAGCTTGAGCAGTTTCCTGCTTTTGCTTGGATCCGGTGATGGCCATAATGCAGGATGCAGGGGCAGTTGCTAGCTCCTGAACCTTTCCTCGCCAATTCATCAGCTTTTTCGTTGCCTATGGCCCCACTATGCCCTGGCACCCACATAATCCGGATAGGAATATGCCTTGCCTTTTCATTGAGAGCCACTCTGCAAGCGTTAACAGTTTTTGAAGAACATCTGTAAGACGCAAGAGCGAGAATGGCTGCCCTACTGTCGACGCAAATGGTCATTGGTCTGGTTGATATTTCACTAATGGACTCAACTGCCATGCGTTTAGCATGTAATTCAGACTGAAAGACGGTAGCATGGTCCGAAAGTCTACACCACAGGTTAAGGCTCAAATCCGTAGAAAATACGCCCTAGCCAACTCCTGTGTCCGTCTTTGACCCGTCCGTGTAAATCCAGGCGCCCCTATCGGTGGTAGCTTCCTTTTTCTTCCAGTCTGTTCTTGTGGGTATCTTGACCTGGAAATTCCTGCCAAGATGTATTATTTTGCTCATGTGGTCCGTGTCTTCTGCACCGAGTCCAAATCTTTTGCGGCATTCTATAAGAATACCGCTGTGACCCCACTGATCTGAATCGTTGCACATAACAGAACTTTTAGCGCGTATCGCCGCTAAGCTTGCGTTTCTAAAGATGAATCGATCTAGGGGCATGAGTCCCAAAATCATTTCCAACCCAGCCGTTGGGGCGGTTCTTAAAGCGCCCGTAATACATATGCAAACTAATCTGTGCAGTGTTGTTAGCTCCTTGATATTAGTTTTACTCTCCGCTGCTTTCCACCACACGACCGCTCCATACACCAAAATCGGCCTGACTACACATGTGAATATGTAATAGGCCGCCCTAGGTTTAAGACCCCAGGTATTGGAGTAGGCGGACCGGCAAGCGAAAAGTGCTGCGCGGGCCTTACCAATTATGTGCTTCACGTTAGCCCCCCAGTTCAGTTTCCTGTCTAGTATAAGGCCCAAATATTTAACACTATCAGCAAGCTCCAATGTTATTTCGTTGAGGTTAGGCGTGGCAATAGCCGGTACCCTGTGTCTCTTTGTGAAGAGCATAAGTTCGGTTTTTGTCGGGTTTGCCCTAAGACCGACTTTTCTGGCCCAGATTTGAATATGGTTCAGCGCCGATTGCATAAGGTCCGACAAAGTTTGTGGGAACGCACCCCTCACAAGTACCACAATGTCATCGGCATACGCCACTACCTCAAAGCCACTGGCCCTTAACTTCTCCAGTATTTCATTGACTGTCAGGATCCAGAAAAGGGGTGATATAATCCCTCCTTGTGGTGTTCCGGTACCGACTGTTCTTTCCGCTTTGGCCTCCAAAAAGGTAGCCTCAATCCGCCTGCTCTTGAGCAAGTCAGATGCCCAGGTCGCCAGGGTTTTATCCACTCCATATCGAGCCAAGGCATCAATGATACTCGCGACAGTGACATTATTGAAGGCCCCCTCAATGTCTAAGAAGGCTGCCAACGTGAATTCCTTCTGCCGTAAGGATTTTTCTATTGTACCGACAACTTTGTGTAATGCCGTATCTACTAATCTGCCCGCTAGATACGCGTGCTGATCGACACAGAGTCTCGCGACATCAATCGAGCTTTTGATGTGCAGATCAACAAGCCTCTCTAGTGTTTTGAGCAGAAACGATGTTAAGCTGATTGGTCTACAGTCCTTCACGTAATGATGATTCAACCTACCAGGTTTCGGAATGAAGACCACTCTAGCTTTTGTCCATTGCTCGGGTACTACTCCGAGGCGGAGGCATGCGGTAAAAATATGCTGCAGAATGGGAATGATGGTTTTATCTGCTTTTTGAAGCTGATATCTCATCAATCCCTGTAGCTTTGTAAGGTCGGAATGTACCAATAGCCCATTCAATCTTGACCTCGTCCACTACTTAATTGATCAGCCGCTCAGACGCCCGGTGGGTTCCTCGAAGTACGTCACTACGCGGTGTCACGCAGGCTGATTCTGGAAAGTGAGTTTCCAGTAGCAAGTCCAGGCACTCTTTTGGGTCCTCCACCCAATCCCCGTTTTCCCTTCACAAAAGCGTAGGTACGCCGGGGGTTACGCTTAGGACCTTCCTGATTCTGGCAGCCCCTGTACCTCTTTCAATTTTCTCACAGAATTCCCTCCATGAGTCGCGCTTGGCTTGTCTAATCTTCTTTTTGAAAAGCGACAGCTCTTGCTTGTAACGATCCCAGTCAGCCACGTTTCCGGAACGCCTTCCGGTGTAAACGCCCTTCGTGTGCGACCTCTAGCCTCTGTGAGTTTGCCATTCCACCACAAGGTAGCGTTCTTCCTTACGGGCTTTTCCGGACACACGTCTTTGAAATCTTAGTAATATCTTAACTTATATGAATATATTAGTCCCACCTCTAATCAACATCTTGTCACGTTCCTACACAACCACGACAATTGACCAAGTAGTCAATGTAAAAATCAAACTGATAAAAATGAAAATCATGGATGAAACAAGAAAGAGGACTCTTGGTAAGGAAAATGTAACTCTCGACGGTTATAAATTAGAAAATCTGGACAAAGTTATATAGTTTGGTGCAAAGTTGACAACAAAATGCAACGAAACTGGCGAAATAATACGAAGAATATAACTCGCATGACAACATTTTCTACTCCGTTCTAATTATACTGAAGACAAAAACCGCTAAAAATACTAATGTTCGATGAGCAATAGAAGAATCGTACAGATTTCGAGTGCATATCCTACCACACGTGCTCCAACCTGTTTCGATGGCAAAACCCATTTAATGTCATCAACGCATTTAAACTTTTAGGGTTAAAAGGTTGTCACGGATCGCGGGTTTTTGCTTAATGTTATCTTAAAGAAAAAAAATAATCTCCATGGTTCCCTGCATGTGAGAACGATGGAGATTGGGTCACGACCGCAGTTAATCAATCACCGGACGCTACGTTATAGTTATTTCTAAGCTAGTTAAGTTATGCGTTAGACATGATAGTTAGACGATCAACCTCAAGACAACAAGCATTCGAGCAACACGTCAGCTTATACGAAGATCGAAGGGATATATATTCGAAAACCCTAATCCGTCTGGGCAGACTAATAACACACGATCGTCGGCAACGCGCACCAATTTGCGGCAAAATCGGAAAATTAAGGTATCTAGAACCCGGAACGACAAGTGCGAGAATTAGATAATGGAAATTATACGCACAAACTAAGTGACTGTAGCACAAATGACTGTATCGGCGATTGATGTACACACACACGCATACAGTGCAACGCATGGGTCAATTCGCGTATATCGACGATCCCTGACCTAGGCCAATATTTGGCCTATATATGACTGGATGCCGAGCGAAGCGGCTGATTGATGAGCCCCGAGGCAGTCAACGATGTGAACGTGGAAATTCGCGCGCAATAAGGAGGGCAATCGCAAAACGCGAAAGGAATTAGCCGTCAGCCGAAACATTGACACAAGCCCCGCACGTAAACACAGCGACACAATTCCACTGCAGCTTCGAATTACCATCTGAACGCGGTCGGATGGATGAACAATGCGGGGATCGCGATGTTATATCCTCTCCGAGTAACTATGGGATACATGCAGTAACATAAAAGAAGTCGCTTACCTGGGATTGAAGGTAGAATATCCGGGAGCTCCATCAGATCCTGCCCAATACAAATTGTTTCAAAACAGCCGAAACGTCATCTGACAACTGACAATTGAGTCAGAGTATTGATGTCCCAAAGTGGACGGTGGATGGTGTGGAAGGAGAAAAACTCAATTGAGTGAAATGAAGATCGGGTGAGTGAACTCAACGGGCCAGGGAAGTCCCGATAGAAAATGAACCTCTAGTGGGAGTCGGAAAAGGTGAAAGGCTTTCTATTCCGTCAGGATCAGGGTAAGCGATTGGATGCGATTGACCGGCGATCGAGAGCGTTACATTTAAACTTTGTCTTTTTACATGAATTTGGATTTGGAGTTACTAACTGCATTGGAGTCGAGATTGAATCTGGAAGATAGAATCTGGCGAAGCTGTAGCGGTTCTGAAGATTGTTAACTCCTAGTTGGATTAAATAGTCGAGTATTGGCGAAAGAATTGGCGATGGAGTGCTAGCAGCGAATTATCTAAGTTAATTGGTGGCGGAGCATCTCGAGTTGGCGAACGAAGTCGAGCGAATCAACGAATCGCCCCAGCGCGGGAGTATCAGGGTTAGTCAGTTTTTATAGATATTGTATTTTTATTCATAGATCTTTAAGTGCATGTGTAAATTGATATTAAGTGTAGGCGCGGTCGAAATATCATAGTATCTAGAGTTTCGAATTGTGTTAAAGAGTGTTATTTTTGCGAAGTCTCGGTGAAAATAGATAAAGTTCAGATATTAATTACTATACCGCTTTTGTTGTTGGCACGTAGTATATTGGTGCTATTCGAAGTGTTAGAAACATATCTGTCGCTTCCTTCTCGCTTCAGAGCGACGGCTGTGGGGCAGTTCTCGGATCCGAAGCGAGTGGCGCCCACCCACGACCTTATCTCCACGCGAGCAAAAGCCGTCCGAAGCTGCCGCCCTTGCATCCCAGCCGGGGATTAAGGGTTGTGACGCGTTTTGAATTGACAACGGTAACAAATTGGCGCCCAACGTGGGGCCATAACGGTGAAAACGGTACCCGTGAAAATTTTAAGTTGCCAAGTCCCAAATTGTGGGAAGGCACGTATCGAGGGAAAATTGTATCTTTAGGTTCGAAATCGTTGGAAACTGCTAATCTATCGCGAAATTTTGGAAACCAACTTGAAATCGAATTTATCGTGTATCTTTTCGAAGTTGAATAGACCGTAATTATTGTGCTATGATTTTCTGTTACGATTGCTAAGTATATGAACATATCTAATATACGGCAGACATTGCAATTGGATGTACTTCATGGTTTTTCTTCTATAACACAATTTACCAAATATTTTACATTTATCATTTAATAATATATAAAGATATCTATACTTGAATTCTGATAAAGATATATACTTGATATATACTTGAATGTGTGGAACAGATAAATGAGTAGGAGTGAGTGTGTTTTTGTGTGATACGAGTGTGTAGCGTGTGTCGATTTCCAGATAGTAGATAAAAGTGCGGATATTCGAGGTGATTTTATTTTTTTTTCTACGAGGGAGTGAATTGTGAGGCTGCTGAGCTCAACAGTATAGCGGGAGCGAGGGAACGCCAGTTTTTTTTGTTCAAATAAAGTATTTTCGGTATTAGGAAGGGTCGGGGGTGATTTTCTTCCAAGTGTCTATTTTAGTTGGTGAACTTTATTGAGAGTTTGATCGAGTTTTAGTAGGTTTTGTGGCAAGAACTTTTTCTTTTTATATATACGGGTACTTACTAAGTTGGGCAGGGTAATGAAGATTTTGGTAGACCGGTTGAATAAGGACGAGCTCACTTATGAGCTTGCCATCCGTGGTTTTCCGTCGGACACGGTGGAAAACATGCGGAAAACGCTGAGGGCGACCCTGAAAGCGGAGGCCGCGTTAGATACCTCGTACGTGCAGGCCGAGTATCCTTACAGCTATGAGACCGATTATGCAGAATTGGAGGCCAAGGCTTTGGAGGTCGAGGAGTTGGTCGCGAGAGTGTCGGGAGAGAGTGCCGCTTCTGATTTCCTAAAGACGAAGGTGAAAATCGAGTTTGCGTTCCGTCGACAGGGGAACATGCAGGCAGTCACCAATGAACAAAAAGACGCCGCGAAGGGGCTGAGGAACCGTTTCATTTTGGCGATGGGAACATTTGTGTCCAAAACTGAAGAGGCGAGCGAGGACGAAGAGGAACTGGTTGATGTCGGTCGTGCATCGGTCATCCCAGTGGAGGTTAGATCTCCGGGTCTGGCAGAGGTGGCGAAATGGGGTCTAAAATTTAGCGGAGACTCTTCTGGCTCAGTAAACGCGTTCCTCGAGCGTGTCGAGGAGCTACGGCAAGCGAGAGGACTCACCAAGCCACAATTGTTTAGAGCAGCTGTTGATCTGTTCGACTCAAGGGCCCTGATATGGTTTCGCGCAAATCGCAACCTGGTGTCGTCTTGGGATGAGCTGGTTACTGAGCTCAAAGCGGAAGTTTTGCCCTCAGATTATGAGGATAGTCTATGGGACGAAATTCGTAGACGCACAAAAGGCGAAAACGAGTCGGTCGGAGTATATGTGGCAGTTATGGAGCGCCTGTTCAACCGACTGAGGACGAGTTGCTCAGAGGAGAAAAAGCTGCGCACGTTGCGAAGAAATATAGCTCCGTTCTACCAGCAGCAATTGTCTCTTACGCAAGTTACATCTATTGGGGATTTGGTGAGGATGGGTCGTACCCTAGATGCAACCAGAGCATCAGTAGCGGCATTCGTACCGCCCAACACGCGGCCTAGGCGCTGTCTGGAGCCTGATTTGGCGTACGTCGGAGCAGAAGACGTTGAGCGACTCGCTCAACGTCTTCTCTATGTCGAGTGGAACGCGAATCCAATGCTGGAACTGCAAGCGAGACGGACATATGTCAAGGGAATGCCCGGAGCCGCGTCGATGTTTCGGGTGCGGTCGCCAGGGGTTAATGCGGTCGGCATGCCCAAACTGCCAGTCTAGAGCTTTTAGTCGGGAAAATCGGTCACGGCCGAATCCTCCGGATTCGGGAAACGGACGTCGTGTTCGCTAAGCGGTCGAGCGAGCACCATAAAGAGGCCGCGCCAGGAGAATCAACAGCCGAAGGTGGATTATGCCCTCGTCAGTACCAGTCAAGACAGCCGTCCGCACCTGCAGGTGGAGATAGAGGATTGCGTCATGGAGGGATTGTTGGATTCGGGAGCGAGCAGGACTATTATTGGAAAGAGGGGATGGTCTCGTTTGAAAGCGAAAGGAGTAAAGTTGAACGAAAATGGAATTGGTGAAGTTTGGCTGGCGAATGGCATGATGTGCTCGGTATTGGGGGCTGTACACGTGAAATTTTCGTTGAACGGTCGAGAGTATAATCTAGAATCCCTGGTGGTACCGTCGATTCCCCAAGAAGTAGTCTTAGGGATAGACTTCTGGAAGTGTTTTGGGGTAGTGCTCGATATGAAGGGTAGACAATGGACGTCCATTGCGTCTGCGGAGTTGGTTGCTGGAGGGGCACTACGGGGTCGAAATCTTTTGTCTGCTGAGGAGTCCGAGACTTTGTCAAAATTGTTGGAGGAGCAATTCGTTTTGATGGGCGAAGGGCTGGGACGTGCTAAATCAGTTGAACACGTTATCAAAACGACGGCGGCCCCAGTCAAGCAACGATACTACCCGGTCTCACCTGCGGTACAGCGGCAGATTAATAAGGAGCTGGATGACATGTTACAGATGGGGGTGGTGGAGCCCTCGTCCAGTCCTTGGTCATCTCCTATCTTACTAGTGCGCAAAAAGGACGGTTCGTATAGATTTTGCGTAGATTTTAGAAAAGTCAACGCGGTATCGGAAAAGGATGCGTATCCTCTCCCATATATTTCGAACACGTTGGACAAATTGAGAAATGCCAAGTACTTATCGACTCTAGATGTCAAGTCAGCATATTGGCAAGTCCCGATGGCAGAGGGTTCACGGCAATTTACGGCGTTCACCGTGCCCGGAAGAGGACTTTTTCATTTTCTGCGAATGCCTTTTGGGCTGCACAACTCTGGAGCAACATGGCAGCGTCTCATCGATACCGTTCTCGGTCCCACGTTAGAACCTTTCGTTTTCACCTACCTCGATGACCTAATCGTTGTGACGGAGACTTTTGAAAAACATATAGAGATCCTTCAGGAAGTTTTCTCGCGACCAAGAGGGGAGGGTTTACGACTCTCTAAAGAAAAGTGCCAGTTCTGCAGGGCACAATTAAAGTATTTGGGCTACCTTGTCGACGTGGAGGGCCTCAGGGTAGATCCTGAGAAGGTGTTAGCGGTGAACGTATTTCCTCGTCCAAATTCCGTAAAACAGGTTCGCCAACTCCTTGGGATGGTATCCTGGTACCGTCGTTTCATCCCTGGTCATGCGACGATGGTGGCTCCATTAAGCGACTTGTTGAAGAAGGGTCGCAAGTTCGTATGGTCCAAGGAGTGCGAGGAGGCGTTCGAAATGTGCAAGCGCAAGCTTACGACGGCGCCGGTATTGGCATGCCCGGATTTCGGTCTGCCATTCAAGGTGCAAACGGATGCCTCAGATGTAGGCATCGGAGCAGTGTTGAGCTAAGCTCATGCTACAGGTGAGAAGGTCATATGCTATCTGAGCAGGGCATTGTCGAATCAGGAAAGGAAATATTCCGTGACCGAACGAGAATGCTTGGCAGTGCTGTGGGCGGTCGAGAAATTTCGGCCCTACATAGAGGGGACACACTTCTATGGCATAACTGACCATCATTCCCTGGTCTGGCTGAATAACCTCAAGGACACTACGGGTAGATTGGCTAGATGGGCAGTGAGGTTACAACAGTTTGACTTCGAGGTGATCCATCGGAAAGGGAAGGAGCATTTAGTGCCGGACGCACTTTCACGAGCCGAAGTCAATGTGGTCAGCGTAGATATCCCTCAAGTTTCGGAGCGTTGGTATTCCTGGTATAAATAAGACCTATGAAACGTATTAAATAAGACCTATGAAAAGTATAAAACTAAATATTACTAACAATTCCAATTCACAAATTCACCCAAATCCCGATCGCCTACAGTTTCCCTCTCAAGACTAAAATAAACCCTGAAAGTTAAACAAGAACCGAGAAAGAAATGTATTTTCCCCTCTAAACCAAACTCGTGGCGGTATATAACAACCTTGAATTTGATGAAATTCTATACAGAAGGAGAAACGAAACTCCGTGAAAAAAAATTAAAATTACTGAAGCGATTAAATATTTTACCCCTCAGATAAGTACACTGTTACTTGTAAGTTATAGCCAAGAGTACTCCGTAGATTTTCAAAAGTAAACAAAAGAAGAAAGATGTTCCCAAAATAACTAAATTGAAAATAAATGCAAATCATAAAAAAAATAATGCTTTCTATATTTTCTCTTCCTGTAGGGATGTTTGTGAAGGAAAGGAAAAGGTAATAAAATTCGCACACATAATGAAAAAAAACTGGGAATTAAGGAAATGGTAAAACAAAAGTCAACAAGTTGAATTTCCCAGTTGAGTTAATAAAATTCGATGACCCTATGTTTAGAATTGTAGTTTTGCTAAGAATAATAATGTAATATATTATACAAATAAGATAAAATATCATGTGTATTTAAAAAAAACAAAAACCATCATCATACAAAATAACAATAACATCATAGTAAATAATTGTCCGTAATATCCAATATAATCAGCTACAATCGTAGCTCAAAAGATATAACTATAAATGCTGAATCATCATCACAAAAATACATACATTTTTAGATACATTTTTTGGCCCGTCGAGCCAAATACTACATAGACAACTGTGAAGAAATTATTCTTTACCACAATCTTTTTCTCAAGCTTTCCACTGTGAAAATTGAAATAAAATCAATTTGGTGCAAACGAGAATCATAATTCCGGTGCGAAAGAATATAAAGTAAACACTTGTCAGTATCGTTGAACTATCTGCGAGGCGTCAAGGTGACGAAAGCAGGGATCTTGCTGCAGCAAGATAATTTCGGTAGCCTGAGCAGACTTAGCCGAAATCACTTGAAAGATAGCAAGGACAGACATTCCCTTGGCTATTTTCAAGTGAGACTGCAGTGGTTGGAGGAGTTGTGGCGGGCGTGCCAGGAACTACATGGAGCTGTCCTGGACGACTTTTCAGCACACTCCGACAAAAGGAAGTCCTACTTGGAGGAGTACGAGAAAATCGAGGAGACATATTTGGATTTGCTCACTCGCTTCAAGTCGGGCATGGTGGAATATCAGTCCACCTCACCACCCACCGACAGCAAATGTTCATCAGTTACAAATCGGTTGCTGTTGGAGCGACTGGCCATCCCAAAGTTCGATGGGAAATAAAGTCAGTGGCGCACGTTCAACGACATGTTCAATTCGTTGATCCATAGCAATGAAACGCTATCTGCGGTGGAAAAGATGCAGTATCTAAAAACGCATGTTCAAGGTGATGCTGCCAGGGTAATTCAGCACTTGGATGTAAATAACGAGAATTATGAGGCAGCAGTTCACATGCTGCGAGAACGATTCGACAACAAAAGAGCTATGGCGTGGAGTTACCTGCATAAATTCCACAAGCTACCAGTGGCAAAGGAAGACTGCGATTCCTCCATCAAGCAAGTGATGGATGTCACGGCAGAATTTATCGCCAATATGAACAGTATCGGTGTCAATACTGAACATTGGGACTTGTTGATCATCTACTCAACAAGCCAGATATTGGACCAACAATCTCAACGATTGTGGGAGGCATCATTATGAGCAAGTTCAGAGCTTCCCAGGTTGAAAACGTTTTTGGAGTTCCTGACGAGTCGGTTCAGGACACTCGAGGCGTTAAATATCCCTCGCAAAGCTGCCAAGTACATTGTCGACCTAAAAGTGTTTACATATTGTAACCAGTGCATTTCTAAACTATCACTCGTGCCTTGATTTAAGTGGGTATATTTGCTTCAAATTTAGTTTTTACCTAGATTCAGGCGTACATTTAAAACTCAAACTTTAACTTATAAACTCTTATACATCATCATCTTTATTTAACCCCTCGTGTGTAGTGTTAATTATTTTTACGTTACAAAATAATAACAAAATTACTATGTTTCACTGCGATGCTGCTGAGTGTTTGGATAAAAAACGCACGTCACCAATGATTACTTGCGCTGGATTTTGCGCTCTAACATTCCATTCGAAATGCGTTTCCCTTCCGGGTAAATGTACGGATGTTATCTTAAAACATGATTCGGGCGTATATTGGTTCTGCGACAAATGCAGAAAACATTCCATGGGGTCCTACGCTTTGCGTCTTCGTTCTGCTAAGTCAGCGATTGATACTCTATGCAGAGCACTTACTAAACTAGCGGAGGATTTTCGCTGCACCAGCAGGGAGGTCGATGAGCTGGTCTCTATTGCTAACATTGAGCAGCCCTCTGGGTCCTCGCACGGAACACTGATCGATGACTGCGTTACGTTAAGCCCACCTTGATCGCCCACCGCTGCTCGTACTCGTTCACAGGTTCAGACTATAGCTAAAACATCTAGGCGTGTCCCTCAACACACGCCCGGTAATCATCAGCAGCTGCTGAGCCCGTTGATACCTGCGATTTCATCTTTATCTGCTACCCAGACTGTGCAAACTGCACACTCTTCACTGCGGGATAGCAGCTCGACGAGTCACCAGATACCTGCGATTTCATCTTTATCTGCCACCCAGACTGTGCAAACTGCACCTTCTTCACTGCGGGATAGCAGCTCGACGAGTCACCTCGTTTCCGCATCTGCTGCTGCTTTGCTTACGCTTCCAGACATGGAGGTTGTAACTCCTCCACTTAAAGTTTTTGTTTCTCGGTTGGCATATCGTACTTCGAACGAAACAGTAAAAAAGTACGTAGCTGCTAAGGTTGGATACGCACCACCTCTTTTGCTGCGCAAAAAGCTGACTCCGGATAATCTGCAGGAGCAAATCATTGCTTCTTTCTGCATCACCGTTTCCTCCGGCATCAACGACCTACTTAAGTGCGACTTCTGGCCACCTGGAGTCTTTGTCAAAGAGTTCACCAAAACTCCGCGAAAAAATTTTCGATCCTGACCAGGAAAGAAAACTCAAACTTAAAACGTTCCTTAAAACTGTACTATCAAAACGTCCGTGGCTTGAGGACCAAGTCTTATAAAATTAGTCTTTCTTCTGCCCTAACTTCTGATGACATTATCTGTCTTACGGAAACCTGGTTGACAGATGATATTTTTGATAGTGAGATTTTACCACAGCACACTGTCTTCCGCAAGGATCGTGATCGCTCAATCTCTGGCAAGTCTGATGGTGGAGGTGTTCTTATTGGCATCCACAAATCTCTTTCTAGTTCGGTTTGCAGTGACTTTACAACTACATCTTCAGTGGAGTGTATTTTAGTTCGTGTCTCTCTTGCTTCTGCTTCACTATTACTTATCGCCTCAATCTATATCCCCTGTACTAGTCCTTCTTCACTTTATGAAATTTTCTTTGCAGACCTCTCATCTTATCTCATGTGCCGTTTTTCTACCGCTCACTTAATGCTATGTGGTGACTTCAATATGCCTTCCATCGAGTGGAATACCTCTTTTTCAATCATCACTTCCAGCAACAGTCTTTCGCTTACTTTATCTTCATTCATTTCTTTATGTTCTCTTTCGCAATTGAACTCGGTACCTTATAAAAAAGGCAAAATATTGGATCTAATTTTTTCTAATATCCCAGTGTCTTCTGTTGATTTGGATTCCGATGCTCTACCCAATGTCCCTCCCGACCCTTACCACCCTCCTGTTCTTTTAGAAATTTATTTCAATCTTCCTCTCAGATCCACAGTTTCTTGCTACCGTTTCTTGCCAACTTTGTTGGAATAGCGAACGAAATCAATCATATTTACTGGCACTCATTTCTTCGCTGCTCTGACGTTAATGAGGCTCTCCATAGGCTTTATGTCTTTCTCGCTAATCTCATTCCTCGCTTCACTCCCACATGTCGTCCCAGGAGACCCAATGATGCTCCCTGGTTCACCTCTGAAGTTGCTGCTGCCCTTGGGGCAAAGGATGTTGCTCGTGCCAAATTTAAACGTTCAGCTTTGCAGGATGACCTGCTTGAGTTTAAAAAGCAACGCTCTCATGCAAAGAGGATCGCTAAAGAAGCCATGCGTGCCTACATTGCCAGAGTTGAGGCTTCTATTAGTTCCAACAATTCAAAACCCTTCTGGTCATTTATTCACTCACTGAAAAAATCCCCCGTCATTCCTCAAAATGTGTTTCTTGATGAAACTTCTGACGCTACAACTGAAGAGACCTGTGAGCTCTTTGCTCGTTTTTTCTCGTCATTTTCTTCCCCACAAAACCCTCTTTCTCCTCCACATGTTTCTTTCACTATTCCCTCGTCGTTACGCGCTAACCTTAGAGCGCTCTCTTCGTTTCGTACAAACCGTTTAGAAGTTGAATATTTAATGAGTAGTCTCGATTCTAACGCTTCTTCTGGCTCTGATTCCTAATATACTAACTAAGTCACTATCTTCTTCACTTTGTGTACCCCTGTCCATTATTTTCAACCTAAGCATCGCCTCTGGTGTTTTTCCTTCCATATGGAAATCAGCCAACATTTTTCCCATACTTAAGGCAGGTGACCCCGCTTGTATGTCCAATTACCGTCCAATATCGCTTCTACCTTGCTTTAGCAAGCTACTTGAGAGAGTTGTCTACAACAGAATTTATCCTCTACTCAAGCCTTTCCTTGCCAACGAGCAACATGGATTTGTCAAAGGTAAATTCACTGTTACCAATTTGTTATCTTTCAGCAATACTGTTGCTTCTGCCATCGATCAGCAAAGACAGGTGGATGTTCTTTACACTGATTTTTCTAAGGCATTCGACTCTGTTAATCAAGTGCTTCTTCTCTTCAAATTAGAGAAATATGGTTTTCGTTGACCGCTGCTCTCCTGGTTTTCTTCTTACATTTATGAACGTGCTTATGTTATTACTGTGAATTTCTGCTCCTCTGCTCCCTTCTATCCTACCTCTGGTGTTCCGCAAGGCTCGATACTTGGCCCCTAATTGTTCTTAATCTTTATTAATTATCTGTCAGGTCTAAACTCCTTCTCTCTTCTTTACGCAGACGATCTTAAAATATTCAGAGTAATCGATATAATTGAAGACTGCTCTCAGCAACAGAATGATCTGCACACTCAGGGTAACTGGTGTAGTGCAAATTATCTTACTCTGAATGTCTTAAAATGTCGCCAAATGTCGTTCACGCGTAAAACTAACCCTTTAGTGTTTTCTTAATGCGTTTCCGGTACCTCTCTCGATGCTGTATTCTGTTTTAAAGGCCTGGGAGTTATTTTTGACACTAAACTCTTATTTGACCAACACATAAATCATATAACTGTCAAAGCGTCCAGGCTCTCGGGTTTTATACTTAAATCTTCTAAGCATTTTACTGATATCTCCACCTGTGTACACCTGTTTTGCTCTTTTGTCCGCAGCATCCTTGAATATTGTTGTCAAATATGGTGCCCAGATTTTCAGTACTTAATTGATGCGGTTGAATCTGTACATTTTATTCATTAGCCAAGCAAGGTACAAGTAACATAAACAATACAAAGCAAAATAGAAAATCGAAAACTTAATATGAGTATATAAAAGTAATACGAAAAAAAGAAAATAAATCAAATAATTAACAAATAAATCAATAATAATAAATAAATAACGAATACATAAAACATTGACAAATAGCTTAACATAAGGAGTTGCGGATGGCTTGGAAAAGCGAAGATTTGAAGGATAATTTTGAGACCGTTGGGGAATATAGATTACTTATGCTATTGAATATCCTGCAGCATCTATTAATCGGCTCATTAGCTGCGTAAGTAGTGGAGTGTGGATATTCCTTAAGAAAACTAGAGGACCTGGTGCTCCTTACAGGGTTATTTAACACCATTTTATTATTGAGAAACTCAACTCTGATAACGCCTCTAATGACGTCAAATGTGAGGCAGGCCGAAATCATCTTTCTTCTGGATGCAAGTGGCAATAAGTTTAGGTGACCCAGTCGAAACTCATAAGGAGGAAGGGCGCTAAAATCGTAAGGGTTGTATAGATCTCTCAATGCGAAAAGTAAGAATTGCTTTTGTATGGACTCGAGTCTGTTACTGTGGGTCTCAAAAGCCGGATTCCAGCAAATGGAAGCATATTCGAGAATGGGGCGTACAAGTGAGATGTATAAGGATCTTGTGACCCACAGGTTACGAAATTCCTTCGCACGCCTTTTGATGAAGCCTAACTGTTTGTTTGCACGGGAAAGCATTTTATCATAATGCAAGGTGAAGCGGAGTCTCTCATCCAAGATAACACCAAGGTCAACAACGTTTTCAACTCGAGCTAACAAATTATTGCCGAGGAAGTACGTATTGTGTGAGACGGTGTGTTTTCGGGAAAACTTATAACTTGGCACTTAGCAATGTTGAGAGAGAGCTTGTTTTCATTGCACCAATGATCAAGTGAATCAAGTTAAGATTGGAGAAAGAGTGCATCGGATTTAGATTTAATGATGTGATAGACTTTGAGATCGTCGGCATAAAGTAAATGAGGTATATTTGCTAGGACGTCAGATAGGTCAGAAATGAATATATTAAAAAGAAGTGGGCCAAGATGGCTACCTAGCAGAGATAATTTTCGATAAGAGTCCTTGAAATTTTACCAGTTGTGTTCGATTTCGAAGGTAGGAAGTCAGCCAGCTAAGCAAAGATCCGGCAAATCCGAATTTCTGGAGTTTTAGAATTAAGGTAGGGTGGTCAACTCTGTCAAAAGCTTTACTAAAGTCTGTATAGACTGCGTCAATTTGGCATCCTTTCTCCATTTTACACAGCACGTCTGAGATTAGGACTGTCAAATTCATGGTAGTTGAGCGACCATTTCTAAAACCATGTTGTTGCTCGTTCAGACGGGAGTCAAAAAGTGGAGAAAGTTTCGGAAATCGTACAGAAGTTGCGGAAATCGTACACAATCTTTTCAAAAAGTTTCGGAATGGAAGAGAAGATGGCAATGCCCCTATAATTTCCGATACAGCGTCTATTACCATTTTTGAATATGGGTGTGACATATGAAAGTTTCCAGCAAGAGGGGAAAACTCCAGACGAAAGTGATCTGTTGAAAAAAATATGAAAGGTAGTTATAAACTGCTCTACACACTTGCGCAAGAAAGTTGGAGGAAGAAGACCGGGCCCAGGGCCTTTGTTGCAGTCGAGTTCCGAAATAGCTTTACGTATTTCGTCACGTGTAATTTCAAATTGGCCGACAAAATCTGTAGGAGTAGGATAAGAGAAAGACAGGTGTGAGTTTGATGGGTCTGGTGCATTAAAAATAGTCTGGAAACTATCTGCGAATAAATCACAAATCTCATTAGGAGAGGAAGAAGTGATATCATTAAAGAACATTGACGAGGGATATCCAGTGGTTTTTCGCTTCACATTTACAAAATCGTAAAATTTTTTTGGGGTCGCGGATTATATTTTCGCCCGTTGTCTTAATGTAATTGACATAAGCCTTGTGAGACTTTGCTGAAAACTGCTTAGCAGCTTCATTATATTCATCCTGAATAGCAGAGCTATCGTCGATATTGTTTTTAATCCGCGTATAAAGTTTGTTCCTACGATTTCGCAAATGCCAAGCCAAGGCTCAAAAAACTTTTTCTTTTTTTTATCTTAGGTACATATCTTTCAACGGCGTCAAAGATTTTGTTATAAAAAGTGGAAATGGCTTCCTCAAGATCTAACGTTGAAAGAGTATTCGTCCAATCTATAGCGTCAAGGTGATGGTGAATGCTTTCATAATTAGCATTAAGAAAGTCATATACAATTGAATTATTGTACGCTCTTAAGTAAATAGAATCAGAAATGGGAAGTTCAACTGATAGTGCAGTGTGGTGTAAACTATTTGTAAAAAGATGCTCTGCGTCATTAGTTGGACTTACCACTACTTCGTCATAAGCGTTAGTGAACACTAGATCCAACCAATTACCATTTTGGTTAGGAGTCGGACAAACTTGCTGCAAATCGTTGCCATAGAAGGTACTCGTCAGGTTGAGGTCGTTGGAATCTGACAGGTTTACAGGGAGAAGGTAAGTATCAATTTCATCGGGAATAAAATATAGATTGGGGCGATTGAAATCTCCCAAAAATATGACTTTGTCTTTTTCGTTAAGAGATGATACGAAGGAAGATACTGATTCACATAGATGGTTGTGTACTGATTCGTCGGATCTGGGTGGAATATAAACTACACCAATGTAAATCGACGTATTATTGAAAGAGATTTGAACAATTAAGTGCTGGAACATTACGTTTGGTGTGGTATCGATGCGTCTGCTTGGAAGTGTATTACTCACAGCAATTAAGACACCACCTCCTCGCGTCTGACCTGTAGAGCAGTAGTCGCGATCATCTCTGTAAATAGTCCAGCTGCTGTCGAGAATTTCTTCGTTTGTATGTGAATCATTAAGCCAAGTTTCGGTGAAGGCAAGTCAATTAAAAACAGGTTCACCCGCACTCTGCTTTACAAATTCAATTTGACTTACTGTGGGTATAGCGCGAGACTTACCATGCTGCAAATTCCATCCCTGAAATCTCGTAGGCTGTTCTTCGATGAATGCCTTCTATTTAAACTACACCATCGACTTGTCCCATCTGACCTCTGCAACCAGGTTTCCGTCCGTATATTGGATCGGTCAAGTAGATCAACTTTAACGTTTCATGTTCCATTTGCACGGGCTGATAGATATTACTTTTCACCGCTGCTACGTTTACCTAGACAGCATAACGAACTCAGACTTGGTTCCCTACCACCGACCTTGATGCTTTTCAAAAACATGTTAAAAGAAAAAGTAATTACTTATTCTGTTTAATGCATGTTCATCTTGGCTAATTGTATATTGAAATTTTGGATTCTTATTTTCTATTGAATTATGATACTTTTGTTCGTTTTATATATATTTTTATTTTTATTTATCATTGTCTATTGCGTAATTGGACTCATCTGTTGTTATAGACAGTAATCAATAAATAAATTAAATTAAATTATGATTGACGCGTTAGAGAAGATGATATAGAGAAGATGTACCGAAAAATAATCATACATCCTCAAGATCAGGATTACCAACGAATACTGTGGCGAAGTCATCCATCAGAACCCATCAAACATTTAAAATTAACAACAGTTACTTATGGTGCTGCCAGCGCACCTTACCTAGCTATGCGCACTTTGCATCAACTGGCGGACGATGAAAAGTTACATCACCCAGAAGCGTGTCGAGTTATTAAAGAAGACTTCTACGTTAATGATATTTTAACCAGCGGAGATACGATCATGACAGTGCAGGCCCTACAACAGGACCTTATCAAGACACTGCAAAAAGGAGGGTTCAAATTGCGGAAATGGGCAGCAAATCACGATAGATTACTAGAATCCGTTCTTGTTTCCAATAGAGGTACCAAATCACCATTAAACATTGATGAGGATGACCATGTTAAAACGTTAGAACTACGATGGCATCCGGCGAAAGATTGATTCTACTTCAAGGTCACTCGCCAAACACTAGTGTTTCGTTAAGTCATCTTGGCACGTGAAAATTAAAGTTGAGTAACTTAACAAGTGTTACTCTAGTCATCTGTATCAGATACAGATACATTTTTTGGTCCGTCGAGCTGGATGCCACCATAGAGGAGATTACGGATACTGTGCTTAAAAAACGACCACTGCTTTCCAAAATAGCACGGTTATCCGACCCAATGAGATGGTTGCAGCCTTGTTTTGTTATAGGAAAGATAATAATCCAGCAGCTGTGGCTACAACAAACAAACTTGGATGAACCAATTCCAGGAGAGCTTTACGCGAAGTGGCGTAACTTTTGCTTGCAGTTGCCAGTCCTCCAGGAAACTGTAATTCCAAAGTGGTTACTCTAGAATCATACAGCAACTGTTCCAGTCAATGGATTTTGTGATGCCTCAGAGGCAGCATATGCAGCAGCCATTTACGTATGCATTGAGGAACGTGACGGTTCGACAACTGTTCGACTCGTAACTTCAAAGTCCAAGGTCGCAACGTTGAAGGTCCAATCGATTCCACGATTAGAGCTGTGCAGCGCTGTGCTTCTGTGTGACTTGATGTCACATGGCTGGAGGAATGTCAGTACTTATTATTCGACAGATTCGATGATCGTCCTACAGTGGCTCCAGAGTCCAGCAGCCAGATGGAAGGTGTTTGTCGCTAATAGAGTTAGCCAAATTAATTCAACATCCAACACCAAACAAGGGCGACATATAAACAATAAAGCGAACCCAGCAGAAGTCGCTTCCCGTGGTATCTTTCCAAGCCTCTTGAAGAATCATGACCTGTGGTGGAACGGTCCAAACTGGTTAAAGGAACATCAAGACAGATGGCCAAAATTAAAATTCCTATGCAACGAGGCTGTCGGAAATCTAGAAGTACGGCCCAGAACAACATGCCTGTCGACCGTACAGGTAAAAGAAAAGGAGAACATAACTTAACGATTCTCGTCATTTACGAAACTCGTCAGGGTCGTTGCTTACTGCAAAAGATGGAGGTCTAGCTCTCGCAGCCCATTCTTAAGGTCAGATGAGTTACAGCAGGCTGAGAACACACTCATTCGCACAATCTTAACCTAATCATAAAACATTACCACCATATGTTGTTGCATGGTCCTTCACAGCTAGTACATTCGACAGTTCGGACAAAGTATTGGATCATAGATGGACTCACTGCCGTGAAACAGTTTGGGAGGAAATGTACTCATTGTTTCAACTTGAACGCCAAACCAAGTCAACAACTGATGGGTGTGCTGCCTCACGAACGAGTACAACCAGGAAAACCCTTCGCTAGAACCGTTATTGATTTTGCTGGGCCAATCATAATAAAGTGGAGCAATGGTAGAGGAACAAAGAACACCAAAGCATACATAGTTGTGTTCGTATGCTTATCGACAAAGGCGGTACATCTTGAACTTGCTAGCAACTTAACAGCGAAGACTTATATTGCAGCGATTCGAAAATTCATAGTGAGGAGAGGAATGTACCGTACGTTAATAAGTGACCATGGCATCAATTTCGTAGGGGCTGACAAATTGTTGCGCGAAGCTGCGAAGAAGATGATTGAAGAAACCCAAGAAAACCTTGCTGTCATCAACATCAATTGGAAGTTTATTCCTCCGGGAAGTCCTCATTTCGGAGGAATTTGGGAAGCAGTAGTGAAAAGCATGAAGCGGCACTTGATCAAGACTCTCGGTTCGCACTTGCTGAACGTGGAAGAGATGTTCACGTTGCTGGCACAAATCGAAGCCTGCTTTAATTCGAGACCATTAACAGCACTGAGTCATTCATCCACACGACCTTAGTGCGCTGACTCCTGGTCACTTTTTGACAAGAAAACATCTTTTCAAATTACCAGATAGGCATATGGAAGGCAACGCTATCAGGAAATGGCAACTAGTGCAGAGACTCAAGCAACAATTTTGGCAGCGATGGATTCTCGAATATTTAACTCAGCTGCAACAGCGTGAGAAATGGTTCACTGAGAACAAAAAAATTAAAGTGGATGATTTAGTCCTGATCAAGTATGAGAATCAGACATCTTGTCAGTAGCCTTTGGGAAGAATTTTAGCAATACATCCCGGAACCGATGGTCTGACTAGGGTAGTGGCATCGAAAACGAAGGATAATATCATCCAGTGGCCGATCATGAAAATCTGCCCATTACCAAGCAATGAGGAATGTGGAGTTGAACGGCCAACAGAAGACATTATCATCAATCCGAATGCACTCAAAAGGAAACAAGAGGCTAGGCATTCAAAGCGAGCATCAAAAATGTCCAAACTAATGGTATACTTATTTGCGTGTCTAGTTTGTGTCACGAGAGCTAGAGGCAACTTTACTATTAAGCATCCCGAACCAGGAGTATATGTTGAGCACGTGGGGCAAGTACGGCTGATTAAGGGACAGTTTCGATTGAATGTTAATATCTCGAACGAAGAAATTATCGCAGACATGCAGAATACCCAACAAATATATAGCAACATATCATACATTTGTAAGGAAGAGCTACGATGGCACCCAGATATGCGCTGTACGGAACTTGTCAGCCAATTAAAACAAGAATAAGTAATAATAATAAGACTATAGAAGCGATCAAGCCGTGGATTCAAGCGAGACGACGACGTGGGATTCTAGGAAACATACTGCAAGGAATCTTTGGTGTGAATGACGAAGTCTACACAGATATCGACAAGTAAGACGAGAATCAAAGACGAATTATCAAGACCATGGAACATCACGGCAACCTATTGCTAACCATTACCAAATTGGTAAATGAGACCCGAGGAGCGCTAACCGCTAAGTTGAATCTTCTTGCCGGAAAAGTTTGTCAGGTCTCCAAAACAATAGCAGAAATGACCTCTTGGCATATCGATTAAAATCGTATCAACATACAGTTTTTGGCAGCGTATCAACTGGCATTCGGTTGGTTGGTACACATTCAGACCCACTACGAAATGTTTCACAAAATCAGGTCTGGAGTGGGGACTATTGTGGAAGCACTGTCCGCAGCAACCGTAACAAATACTCTGTCACGAACACAAGATAAACTAGGAGGCACGCTAACCATTGTACCGAAGGAAGTGGGCAAAACACGCATTAACATCTTAAAAAATGGAATTACAATATTCGGCAGTTTTCACACCGTTGAGCAAAAGAAGTTTGAGCTAATGCATTTCACTGGCATACCTCACCACTAAATAAAAGGAAAGTACGCAGTTACCGACATCAGACAGGATTATCTTGGAGTACGATATGACGATCAGTTCGCGAACAGCTCAGCCAGTGCGAGAGGATTGAAAGCATGGACCTTCATTGCTCAGTTAACATCATATTGAGTATTGGTGATCACCCAAATTGTATTTTAGACGAAATTTACGACCGATTCAACAAGGTACCCTGTCCACACCACATTATGCACGTGAAGAGTATATTGTGAAAAAAACTAATCCGGCCTAACACGTGGCTGTTTCTTGCATCCACCACGAACCCTGTGGCACTGACATTCAATAACTCTGTTAAAAATTATCACAATAAAAAATTTTCAAATTTTCCCGATCCCTTTTTACGCACCTAGCGCACTCATGGGGCTAAAAAATTTCATTTTGTTCCCGAGAAATAGTCACTGAATTATTTTTATTATATATGTATATATATATATATATATATATATATATATATATATATATATATATATATATATATATATATATATATATATATATATACATATATATATATATATATATATATATATATATATATATATACATATATATATATATATATAGGTAAATATATATATATATATATATATATATATATATATATATATATATATATACATATATATATATATATATATATATATATATAGAGAGAGAGAGAGAGAGAGAGAGAGAGAGAGAGAGAGAGAGAGAGAGAGAGAGAAATATGAATTTTTAGCCAAATCGATTTTAATACGTATAAGTAATAATAGTAATAATGAATTAGTAATAATGATTTCCAACTGCAAGTGGTTACATCAGTCAAGGATCCACTGTGAATCGGTGTCTGATGAGAATCAGTGCATATTTTCGAAACCACTTTGTCAAAAAATGTTCAATAAAATTTTTCAATTTTAATTATCCCGCAAAAGCAATTCCACTTATATTATTTAAGGCACTCACTAGTATTATGTTAGTTAAGATATTAGTGAATGTTAAAACTAATATAACATATTTGTTAAGTTATAATAGTGAATTAACTAATATAATATATTAGTTAAGGCATTAGTGAATATTTCGTATTAGTGATGTTTATAAATTTTTCGTTATTTGGTGTTAGCTTATATTTTAGAATAGGTATGTTCGCGCACTTTTAGTCACTAAATTTTCCTGAATCATGTGAAAATTAATAACACGCCGGTTGACGTCTACATTGTGCGCAATGAAAACACCAAGGGCGAGCCAATCGTTTCGTAAAACAATCTGTGGAAGCTATTTCGGTAAGAATTTGCCGCAAGAAGGTTATCAAAACCGGGCCCGAGTAATAGAATCAGTTCTTGAGTTTCTTGCCCTGCAATTTTGAAAAAAAACTGTTTGATGCCTACGAAACAAAAATATTAAATTTTTCAGGTGAAACTAATAATTATATATTATAAAACAGCATATCAAGATATTATTAATATCTGTTAGATTCAAATATTAGTAATATCTTAGGTTAGGTTAGTAAAGAGGGCTGCCGGGAAACGCGGCTTGCATTAGGCCACCAGTTTGGGCCCATTTGCCACCCTCCGCTGGCTTTTTAGAGCTGCCAAGTGACCGCTTTGCCAAACTGGATCAGCTGACTCAGCGTGACGGTACCGGCCACCTCTGCTAACCCTTGAAAGTGGTATGCACCAAAAATTTTGAGGCGTTTATTATTTAGGGCCGGACAATCGCAGAGAGTATGCTCGATGGTGTCCTCTTCCATCTCGCACCTCTTGCATAAACTGCTGGATGTCAGTCCCATTTTCTTCGCATGAGATGCGGTAAGGCAGTGCCCTGTGAGCAAGCCGACCGTGGTTCTCAAGCAGTTCCTGCTGAGCTTGAGCAGTTTCCTGCTTTTGCTTGGATCCGGTGATGGCCATAATGCAGGATGCAGGGGCAGTTGCTAGCTCCTGAACCTTTCCTCGCCAATTCATCAGCTTTTTCGTTGCCTATGGCCCCACTATGCCCTGGCACCCACATAATCCGGATAGGAATATGCCTTGCCTTTTCATTGAGAGCCACTCTGCAAGCGTTAACAGTTTTTGAAGAACATCTGTAAGACGCAAGAGCGAGAATGGCTGCCCTACTGTCGACGCAAATGGTCATTGGTCTGGTTGATATTCCACTAATGGACTCAACTGCCATGCGTTTAGCATGTAATTCAGACTGAAAGACGGTAGCATGGTCCGAAAGTCTACACCACAGGTTAAGGCTCAAATCCGTAGAAAATACGCCCTAGCCAACTCCTGTGTCCGTCTTTGACCCGTCCGTGTAAATCCAGGCGCCCCTATCGGTGGTAGCTTCCTTTTTCTTCCAGTCTGTTTTTGTGGGTATCTTGACCTGGAAATTCCTGCCAAGATGTATTATTTTGCTCATGTGGTCCGTGTCTTCTGCACCGAGTCCAAATCTTTTGCGGCATTCTATAAGAATACCGCTGTGACCCCACTGATCTGAATCGTTGCACATAACAGAACTTTTAGCGCGTATCGCCGCTAAGCTTGCGTTTCTAAAGATGAATCGATCTAGGGGCATGAGTCCCAAAATCATTTCCAACCCAGCCGTTGGGGCGGTTCTTAAAGCGCCCGTAATACATATGCAAACTAATCTGTGCAGTGTTGTTAGCTCCTTGATATTAGTTTTACTCTCCGCTGCTTTCCACCACACGACCGCTCCATACACCAAAATCGGCCTGACTACACATGTGAATATGTAATAGGCCGCCCTAGGTTTAAGACCCCAGGTATTGGAGTAGGCGGACCGGCAAGCGAAAAGTGCTGCGCGGGCCTTACCAATTATGTGCTTCACGTTAGCCCCCCAGTTCAGTTTCCTGTCTAGTATAAGGCCCAAATATTTAACACTATCAGCAAGCTCCAATGTTATTTCGTTGAGGTTAGGCGTGGCAATAGCCGGTACCCTGTGTCTCTTTGTGAAGAGCATAAGTTCGGTTTTTGTCGGGTTTGCCCTAAGACCGACTTTTCTGGCCCAGATTTGAATATGGTTCAGCGCCGATTGCATAAGGTCCGACAAAGTTTGTGGGAACGCACCCCTCACAAGTACCACAATGTCATCGGCATACGCCACTACCTCAAAGCCACTGGCCCTTAACTTCTCCAGTATTTCATTGACTGTCAGGATCCAGAAAAGGGGTGATATAATCCCTCCTTGTGGTGTTCCGGTACCGACTGTTCTTTCCGCTTTGGCCTCCAAAAAGGTAGCCTCAATCCGCCTGCTCTTGAGCAAGTCAGATGCCCAGGTCGCCAGGGTTTTATCCACTCCATATCGAGCCAAGGCATCAATGATACTCGCGACAGTGACATTATTGAAGGCCCCCTCAATGTCTAAGAAGGCTGCCAACGTGAATTCCTTCTGCCGTAAGGATTTTTCTATTGTACCGACAACTTTGTGTAATGCCGTATCTACTAATCTGCCCGCTAGATACGCGTGCTGATCGACACAGAGTCTCGCGACATCAATCGAGCTTTTGATGTGCAGATCAACAAGCCTCTCTAGTGTTTTGAGCAGAAACGATGTTAAGCTGATTGGTCTACAGTCCTTCACGTAATGATGATTCAACCTACCAGGTTTCGGAATGAAGACCACTCTAGCTTTTGTCCATTGCTCGGGTACTACTCCGAGGCGGAGGCATGCGGTAAAAATATGCTGCAGAATGGGAATGATGGTTTTATCTGCTTTTTGAAGCTGATATCTCATCAATCCCTGTAGCTTTGTAAGGTCGGAATGTACCAATAGCCCATTCAATCTTGACCTCGTCCACTACTTAATTGATCAGCCGCTCAGACGCCCGGTGGGTTCCTCGAAGTACGTCACTACGCGGTGTCACGCAGGCTGATTCTGGAAAGTGAGTTTCCAGTAGCAAGTCCAGGCACTCTTTTGGGTCCTCCACCCAATCCCCGTTTTCCCTTCACAAAAGCGTAGGTACGCCGGGGGTTACGCTTAGGACCTTCCTGATTCTGGCAGCCCCTGTACCTCTTTCAATTTTCTCACAGAATTCCCTCCATGAGTCGCGCTTGGCTTGTCTAATCTTCTTTTTGAAAAGCGACAGCTCTTGCTTGTAACGATCCCAGTCAGCCACGTTTCCGGAACGCCTTCCGGTGTAAACGCCCTTCGTGTGCGACCTCTAGCCTCTGTGAGTTTGCCATTCCACCACAAGGTAGCGTTCTTCCTTACGGGCTTTTCCGGACACACGTCTTTGAAATCTTAGTAATATCTTAACTTATATGAATATATTAGTCCCACCTCTAATCAACATCTTGTCACGTTCCTACACAACCACGACAATTGACCAAGTAGTCAATGTAAAAATCAAACTGATAAAAATGAAAATCATGGATGAAACAAGAAAGAGGACTCTTGGTAAGGAAAATGTAACTCTCGACGGTTATAAATTAGAAAATCTGGACAAAGTTATATAGTTTGGTGCAAAGTTGACAACAAAATGCAACGAAACTGGCGAAATAATACGAAGAATATAACTCGCATGACAACATTTTCTACTCCGTTCTAATTATACTGAAGACAAAAACCGCTAAAAATACTAATGTTCGATGAGCAATAGAAGAATCGTACAGATTTCGAGTGCATATCCTACCACACGTGCTCCAACCTGTTTCGATGGCAAAACCCATTTAATGTCATCAACACATTTAAACTTTTAGGGTTAAAAGGTTGTCACGGATCGCGGGTTTTTGCTTAATGTTATCTTAAAGAAAAAAAATAATCTCCATGGTTCCCTGCATGTGAGAACGATGGAGATTGGGTCACGACCGCAGTTAATCAATCACCGGACGCTACGTTATAGTTATTTCTAAGCTAGTTAAGTTATGCGTTAGACATGATAGTTAGACGATCAACCTCAAGACAACAAGCATTCGAGCAACACGTCAGCTTATACGAAGATCGAAGGGATATATATTCGAAAACCCTAATCCGTCTGGGCAGACTAAGAACACACGATCGTCGGCAACGCGCACCAATTTGCGGCAAAATCGGAAAATTAAGGTATCTAGAACCCGGAACGACAAGTGCGAGAATTAGATAATGGAAATTATACGCACAAACTAAGTGACTGTAGCACAAATGACTGTATCGGCGATTGATGTACACACACACGCATACAGTGCAACGCATGGGTCAATTCGCGTATATCGACGATCCCTGACCTAGGCCAATATTTGGCCTATATATGACTGGATGCCGAGCGAAGCGGCTGATTGATGAGCCCCGAGGCAGTCAACGATGTGAACGTGGAAATTCGCGCGCAATAAGGAGGGCAATCGCAAAACGCGAAAGGAATTAGCCGTCAGCCGAAACATTGACACAAGCCCCGCACGTAAACACAGCGACACAATTCCACTGCAGCTTCGAATTACCATCTGAACGCGGTCGGATGGATGAACAATGCGGGGATCGCGATGTTATATCCTCTCCGAGTAACTATGGGATACATGCAGTAACATAAAAGAAGTCGCTTACCTGGGATTGAAGGTAGAATATCCGGGAGCTCCATCAGATCCTGCCCAATACAAATTGTTTCAAAACAGCCGAAACGTCATCTGACAACTGACAATTGAGTCAGAGTATTGATGTCCCAAAGTGGACGGTGGATGGTGTGGAAGGAGAAAAACTCAATTGAGTGAAATGAAGATCGGGTGAGTGAACTCAACGGGCCAGGGAAGTCCCGATAGAAAATGAACCTCTAGTGGGAGTCGGAAAAGGTGAAAGGCTTTCTATTCCGTCAGGATCAGGGTAAGCGATTGGATGCGATTGACCGGCGATCGAGAGCGTTACATTTAAACTTTGTCTTTTTACATGAATTTGGATTTGGAGTTACTAACTGCATTGGAGTCGAGATTGAATCTGGAAGATAGAATCTGGCGAAGCTGTAGCGGTTCTGAAGATTGTTAACTCCTAGTTGGATTAAATAGTCGAGTATTGGCGAAAGAATTGGCGATGGAGTGCTAGCAGCGAATTATCTAAGTTAATTGGTGGCGGAGCATCTCGAGTTGGCGAACGAAGTCGAGCGAATCAACGAATCGCCCCAGCGCGGGAGTATCAGGGTTAGTCAGTTTTTATAGATATTGTATTTTTATTCATAGATCTTTAAGTGCATGTGTAAATTGATATTAAGTGTAGGCGCGGTCGAAATATCATAGTATCTAGAGTTTCGAATTGTGTTAAAGAGTGTTATTTTTGCGAAGTCTCGGTGAAAATAGATAAAGTTCAGATATTAATTACTATACCGCTTTTGTTGTTGGCACGTAGTATATTGGTGCTATTCGAAGTGTTAGAAACATATCTGTCGCTTCCTTCTCGCTTCAGAGCGACGGCTGTGGGGCAGTTCTCGGATCCGAAGCGAGTGGCGCCCACCCACGACCTTATCTCCACGCGAGCAAAAGCCGTCCGAAGCTGCCGCCCTTGCATCCCAGCCGGGGATTAAGGGTTGTGACGCGTTTTGAATTGACAACGGTAACAAATTGGCGCCCAACGTGGGGCCATAACGGTGAAAACGGTACCCGTGAAAATTTTAAGTTGCCAAGTCCCAAATTGTGGGAAGGCACGTATCGAGGGAAAATTGTATCTTTAGGTTCGAAATCGTTGGAAACTGCTAATCTATCGCGAAATTTTGGAAACCAACTTGAAATCGAATTTATCGTGTATCTTTTCGAAGTTGAACAGACCGTAATTATTGTGCTATGATTTTCTGTTACGATTGCTAAGTATATGAACATATCTAATATACGGCAGACATTGCAATTGGATGTACTTCATGGTTTTTCTTCTATAACACAATTTACCAAATATTTTACATTTATCATTTAATAATATATAAAGATATCTATACTTGAATTCTGATAAAGATATATACTTGATATATACTTGAATGTGTGGAACAGATAAATGAGTAGGAGTGAGTGTGTTTTTGTGTGATACGAGTGTGTAGCGTGTGTCGATTTCCAGATAGTAGATAAAAGTGCGGATATTCGAGGTGATTTTATTTTTTTTTCTACGAGGGAGTGAATTGTGAGGCTGCTGAGCTCAACAGTATAGCGGGAGCGAGGGAACGCCAGTTTTTTTTGTTCAAATAAAGTATTTTCGGTATTAGGAAGGGTCGGGGGTGATTTTCTTCCAAGTGTCTATTTTAGTTGGTGAACTTTATTGAGAGTTTGATCGAGTTTTAGTAGGTTTTGTGGCAAGAACTTTTTCTTTTTATATATACGGGTACTTACTAAGTTGGGCAGGGTAATGAAGATTTTGGTAGACCGGTTGAATAAGGACGAGCTCACTTATGAGCTTGCCATCCGTGGTTTTCCGTCGGACACGGTGGAAAACATGCGGAAAACGCTGAGGGCGACCCTGAAAGCGGAGGCCGCGTTAGATACCTCGTACGTGCAGGCCGAGTATCCTTACAGCTATGAGACCGATTATGCAGAATTGGAGGCCAAGGCTTTGGAGGTCGAGGAGTTGGTCGCGAGAGTGTCGGGAGAGAGTGCCGCTTCTGATTTCCTAAAGACGAAGGTGAAAATCGAGTTTGCGTTCCGTCGACAGGGGAACATGCAGGCAGTCACCAATGAACAAAAAGACGCCGCGAAGGGGCTGAGGAACCGTTTCATTTTGGCGATGGGAACATTTGTGTCCAAAACTGAAGAGGCGAGCGAGGACGAAGAGGAACTGGTTGATGTCGGTCGTGCATCGGTCATCCCAGTGGAGGTTAGATCTCCGGGTCTGGCAGAGGTGGCGAAATGGGGTCTAAAATTTAGCGGAGACTCTTCTGGCTCAGTAAACGCGTTCCTCGAGCGTGTCGAGGAGCTACGGCAAGCGAGAGGACTCACCAAGCCACAATTGTTTAGAGCAGCTGTTGATCTGTTCGACTCAAGGGCCCTGATATGGTTTCGCGCAAATCGCAACCTGGTGTCGTCTTGGGATGAGCTGGTTACTGAGCTCAAAGCGGAAGTTTTGCCCTCAGATTATGAGGATAGTCTATGGGACGAAATTCGTAGACGCACAAAAGGCGAAAACGAGTCGGTCGGAGTATATGTGGCAGTTATGGAGCGCCTGTTCAACCGACTGAGGACGAGTTGCTCAGAGGAGAAAAAGCTGCGCACGTTGCGAAGAAATATAGCTCCGTTCTACCAGCAGCAATTGTCTCTTACGCAAGTTACATCTATTGGGGATTTGGTGAGGATGGGTCGTACCCTAGATGCAACCAGAGCATCAGTAGCGGCATTCGTACCGCCCAACACGCGGCCTAGGCGCTGTCTGGAGCCTGATTTGGCGTACGTCGGAGCAGAAGACGTTGAGCGACTCGCTCAACGTCTTCTCTATGTCGAGTGGAACGCGAATCCAATGCTGGAACTGCAAGCGAGACGGACATATGTCAAGGGAATGCCCGGAGCCGCGTCGATGTTTCGGGTGCGGTCGCCAGGGGTTAATGCGGTCGGCATGCCCAAACTGCCAGTCTAGAGCTTTTAGTCGGGAAAATCGGTCACGGCCGAATCCTCCGGATTCGGGAAACGGACGTCGTGTTCGCTAAGCGGTCGAGCGAGCACCATAAAGAGGCCGCGCCAGGAGAATCAACAGCCGAAGGTGGATTATGCCCTCGTCAGTACCAGTCAAGACAGCCGTCCGCACCTGCAGGTGGAGATAGAGGATTGCGTCATGGAGGGATTGTTGGATTCGGGAGCGAGCAGGACTATTATTGGAAAGAGGGGATGGTCTCGTTTGAAAGCGAAAGGAGTAAAGTTGAACGAAAATGGAATTGGTGAAGTTTGGCTGGCGAATGGCATGATGTGCTCGGTATTGGGGGCTGTACACGTGAAATTTTCGTTGAACGGTCGAGAGTATAATCTAGAATCCCTGGTGGTACCGTCGATTCCCCAAGAAGTAGTCTTAGGGATAGACTTCTGGAAGTGTTTTGGGGTAGTGCTCGATATGAAGGGTAGACAATGGACGTCCATTGCGTCTGCGGAGTTGGTTGCTGGAGGGGCACTACGGGGTCGAAATCTTTTGTCTGCTGAGGAGTCCGAGACTTTGTCGAAATTGTTGGAGGAGCAATTCGTTTTGATGGGCGAAGGGCTGGGACGTGCTAAATCAGTTGAACACGTTATCAAAACGACGGCGGCCCCAGTCAAGCAACGATACTACCCGGTCTCACCTGCGGTACAGCGGCAGATTAATAAGGAGCTGGATGACATGTTACAGATGGGGGTGGTGGAGCCCTCGTCCAGTCCTTGGTCATCTCCTATCTTACTAGTGCGCAAAAAGGACGGTTCGTATAGATTTTGCGTAGATTTTAGAAAAGTCAACGCGGTATCGGAAAAGGATGCGTATCCTCTCCCATATATTTCGAACACGTTGGACAAATTGAGAAATGCCAAGTACTTATCGACTCTAGATGTCAAGTCAGCATATTGGCAAGTCCCGATGGCAGAGGGTTCACGGCAATTTACGGCGTTCACCGTGCCCGGAAGAGGACTTTTTCATTTTCTGCGAATGCCTTTTGGGCTGCACAACTCTGGAGCAACATGGCAGCGTCTCATCGATACCGTTCTCGGTCCCACGTTAGAACCTTTCGTTTTCACCTACCTCGATGACCTAATCGTTGTGACGGAGACTTTTGAAAAACATATAGAGATCCTTCAGGAAGTTTTCTCGCGACCAAGAGGGGAGGGTTTACGACTCTCTAAAGAAAAGTGCCAGTTCTGCAGGGCACAATTAAAGTATTTGGGCTACCTTGTCGACGTGGAGGGCCTCAGGGTAGATCCTGAGAAGGTGTTAGCGGTGAACGTATTTCCTCGTCCAAATTCCGTAAAACAGGTTCGCCAACTCCTTGGGATGGTATCCTGGTACCGTCGTTTCATCCCTGGTCATGCGACGATGGTGGCTCCATTAAGCGACTTGTTGAAGAAGGGTCGCAAGTTCGTATGGTCCAAGGAGTGCGAGGAGGCGTTCGAAATGTGCAAGCGCAAGCTTACGACGGCGCCGGTATTGGCATGCCCGGATTTCGGTCTGCCATTCAAGGTGCAAACGGATGCCTCAGATGTAGGCATCGGAGCAGTGTTGAGCTAAGCTCATGCTACAGGTGAGAAGGTCATATGCTATCTGAGCAGGGCATTGTCGAATCAGGAAAGGAAATATTCCGTGACCGAACGAGAATGCTTGGCAGTGCTGTGGGCGGTCGAGAAATTTCGGCCCTACATAGAGGGGACACACTTCTATGGCATAACTGACCATCATTCCCTGGTCTGGCTGAATAACCTCAAGGACACTACGGGTAGATTGGCTAGATGGGCAGTGAGGTTACAACAGTTTGACTTCGAGGTGATCCATCGGAAAGGGAAGGAGCATTTAGTGCCGGACGCACTTTCACGAGCCGAAGTCAATGTGGTCAGCGTAGATATCCCTCAAGTTTCGGAGCGTTGGTATTCCTGGTATAAATAAGACCTATGAAACGTATTAAATAAGACCTATGAAAAGTATAAAACTAAATATTACTAACAATTCCAATTCACAAATTCACCCAAATCCCGATCGCCTACAGTTTCCCTCTCAAGACTAAAATAAACCCTGAAAGTTAAACAAGAACCGAGAAAGAAATGTATTTTCCCCTCTAAACCAAACTCGTGGCGGTATATAACAACCTTGAATTTGATGAAATTCTATACAGAAGGAGAAACGAAACTCCGTGAAAAAAAATTAAAATTACTGAAGCGATTAAATATTTTACCCCTCAGATAAGTACACTGTTACTTGTAAGTTATAGCCAAGAGTACTCCGTAGATTTTCAAAAGTAAACAAAAGAAGAAAGATGTTCCCAAAATAACTAAATTGAAAATAAATGCAAATCATAAAAAAAATAATGCTTTCTATATTTTCTCTTCCTGTAGGGATGTTTGTGAAGGAAAGGAAAAGGTAATAAAATTCGCACACATAATGAAAAAAAACTGGGAATTAAGGAAATGGTAAAACAAAAGTCAACAAGTTGAATTTCCCAGTTGAGTTAATAAAATTCGATGACCCTATGTTTAGAATTGTAGTTTTGCTAAGAATAATAATGTAATATATTATACAAATAAGATAAAATATCATGTGTATTTAAAAAAAACAAAAACCATCATCATACAAAATAACAATAACATCATAGTAAATAATTGTCCGTAATATCCAATATAATCAGCTACAATCGTAGCTCAAAAGATATAACTATAAATGCTGAATCATCATCACAAAAATACATACATTTTTAGATACATTTTTTGGCCCGTCGAGCCAAATACTACATAGACAACTGTGAAGAAATTATTCTTTACCACAATCTTTTTCTCAAGCTTTCCACTGTGAAAATTGAAATAAAATCAATTTGGTGCAAACGAGAATCATAATTCCGGTGCGAAAGAATATAAAGTAAACACTTGTCAGTATCGTTGAACTATCTGCGAGGCGTCAAGGTGACGAAAGCAGGGATCTTGCTGCAGCAAGATAATTTCGGTAGCCTGAGCAGACTTAGCCGAAATCACTTGAAAGATAGCAAGGACAGACATTCCCTTGGCTATTTTCAAGTGAGACTGCAGTGGTTGGAGGAGTTGTGGCGGGCGTGCCAGGAACTACATGGAGCTGTCCTGGACGACTTTTCAGCACACTCCGACAAAAGGAAGTCCTACTTGGAGGAGTACGAGAAAATCGAGGAGACATATTTGGATTTGCTCACTCGCTTCAAGTCGGGCATGGTGGAATATCAGTCCACCTCACCACCCACCGACAGCAAATGTTCATCAGTTACAAATCGGTTGCTGTTGGAGCGACTGGCCATCCCAAAGTTCGATGGGAAATAAAGTCAGTGGCGCACGTTCAACGACATGTTCAATTCGTTGATCCATAGCAATGAAACGCTATCTGCGGTGGAAAAGATGCAGTATCTAAAAACGCATGTTCAAGGTGATGCTGCCAGGGTAATTCAGCACTTGGATGTAAATAACGAGAATTATGAGGCAGCAGTTCACATGCTGCGAGAACGATTCGACAACAAAAGAGCTATGGCGTGGAGTTACCTGCATAAATTCCACAAGCTACCAGTGGCAAAGGAAGACTGCGATTCCTCCATCAAGCAAGTGATGGATGTCACGGCAGAATTTATCGCCAATATGAACAGTATCGGTGTCAATACTGAACATTGGGACTTGTTGATCATCTACTCAACAAGCCAGATATTGGACCAACAATCTCAACGATTGTGGGAGGCATCATTATGAGCAAGTTCAGAGCTTCCCAGGTTGAAAACGTTTTTGGAGTTCCTGACGAGTCGGTTCAGGACACTCGAGGCGTTAAATATCCCTCGCAAAGCTGCCAAGTACATTGTCGACCTAAAAGTGTTTACATATTGTAACCAGTGCATTTCTAAACTATCACTCGTGCCTTGATTTAAGTGGGTATATTTGCTTCAAATTTAGTTTTTACCTAGATTCAGGCGTACATTTAAAACTCAAACTTTAACTTATAAACTCTTATACATCATCATCTTTATTTAACCCCTCGTGTGTAGTGTTAATTATTTTTACGTTACAAAATAATAACAAAATTACTATGTTTCACTGCGATGCTGCTGAGTGTTTGGATAAAAAACGCACGTCACCAATGATTACTTGCGCTGGATTTTGCGCTCTAACATTCCATTCGAAATGCGTTTCCCTTCCGGGTAAATGTACGGATGTTATCTTAAAACATGATTCGGGCGTATATTGGTTCTGCGACAAATGCAGAAAACATTCCATGGGGTCCTACGCTTTGCGTCTTCGTTCTGCTAAGTCAGCGATTGATACTCTATGCAGAGCACTTACTAAACTAGCGGAGGATTTTCGCTGCACCAGCAGGGAGGTCGATGAGCTGGTCTCTATTGCTAACATTGAGCAGCCCTCTGGGTCCTCGCACGGAACACTGATCGATGACTGCGTTACGTTAAGCCCACCTTGATCGCCCACCGCTGCTCGTACTCGTTCACAGGTTCAGACTATAGCTAAAACATCTAGGCGTGTCCCTCAACACACGCCCGGTAATCATCAGCAGCTGCTGAGCCCGTTGATACCTGCGATTTCATCTTTATCTGCTACCCAGACTGTGCAAACTGCACACTCTTCACTGCGGGATAGCAGCTCGACGAGTCACCAGATACCTGCGATTTCATCTTTATCTGCCACCCAGACTGTGCAAACTGCACCTTCTTCACTGCGGGATAGCAGCTCGACGAGTCACCTCGTTTCCGCATCTGCTGCTGCTTTGCTTACGCTTCCAGACATGGAGGTTGTAACTCCTCCACTTAAAGTTTTTGTTTCTCGGTTGGCATATCGTACTTCGAACGAAACAGTAAAAAAGTACGTAGCTGCTAAGGTTGGATACGCACCACCTCTTTTGCTGCGCAAAAAGCTGACTCCGGATAATCTGCAGGAGCAAATCATTGCTTCTTTCTGCATCACCGTTTCCTCCGGCATCAACGACCTACTTAAGTGCGACTTCTGGCCACCTGGAGTCTTTGTCAAAGAGTTCACCAAAACTCCGCGAAAAAATTTTCGATCCTGACCAGGAAAGAAAACTCAAACTTAAAACGTTCCTTAAAACTGTACTATCAAAACGTCCGTGGCTTGAGGACCAAGTCTTATAAAATTAGTCTTTCTTCTGCCCTAACTTCTGATGACATTATCTGTCTTACGGAAACCTGGTTGACAGATGATATTTTTGATAGTGAGATTTTACCACAGCACACTGTCTTCCGCAAGGATCGTGATCGCTCAATCTCTGGCAAGTCTGATGGTGGAGGTGTTCTTATTGGCATCCACAAATCTCTTTCTAGTTCGGTTTGCAGTGACTTTACAACTACATCTTCAGTGGAGTGTATTTTAGTTCGTGTCTCTCTTGCTTCTGCTTCACTATTACTTATCGCCTCAATCTATATCCCCTGTACTAGTCCTTCTTCACTTTATGAAATTTTCTTTGCAGACCTCTCATCTTATCTCATGTGCCGTTTTTCTACCGCTCACTTAATGCTATGTGGTGACTTCAATATGCCTTCCATCGAGTGGAATACCTCTTTTTCAATCATCACTTCCAGCAACAGTCTTTCGCTTACTTTATCTTCATTCATTTCTTTATGTTCTCTTTCGCAATTGAACTCGGTACCTTATAAAAAAGGCAAAATATTGGATCTAATTTTTTCTAATATCCCAGTGTCTTCTGTTGATTTGGATTCCGATGCTCTACCCAATGTCCCTCCCGACCCTTACCACCCTCCTGTTCTTTTAGAAATTTATTTCAATCTTCCTCTCAGATCCACAGTTTCTTGCTACCGTTTCTTGCTAACTTTGTTGGAATAGCGAACGAAATCAATCATATTTACTGGCACTCATTTCTTCGCTGCTCTGACGTTAATGAGGCTCTCCATAGGCTTTATGTCTTTCTCGCTAATCTCATTCCTCGCTTCACTCCCACATGTCGTCCCAGGAGACCCAATGATGCTCCCTGGTTCACCTCTGAAGTTGCTGCTGCCCTTGGGGCAAAGGATGTTGCTCGTGCCAAATTTAAACGTTCAGCTTTGCAGGATGACCTGCTTGAGTTTAAAAAGCAACGCTCTCATGCAAAGAGGATCGCTAAAGAAGCCATGCGTGCCTACATTGCCAGAGTTGAGGCTTCTATTAGTTCCAACAATTCAAAACCCTTCTGGTCATTTATTCACTCACTGAAAAAATCCCCCGTCATTCCTCAAAATGTGTTTCTTGATGAAACTTCTGCCGCTACAACTGAAGAGACCTGTGAGCTCTTTGCTCGTTTTTTCTCGTCATTTTCTTCCCCACAAAACCCTCTTTCTCCTCCACATGTTTCTTTCACTATTCCCTCGTCGTTACGCGCTAACCTTAGAGCGCTCTCTTCGTTTCGTACAAACCGTTTAGAAGTTGAATATTTAATGAGTAGTCTCGATTCTAACGCTTCTTCTGGCTCTGATTCCTAATATACTAACTAAGTCACTATCTTCTTCACTTTGTGTACCCCTGTCCATTATTTTCAACCTAAGCATCGCCTCTGGTGTTTTTCCTTCCATATGGAAATCAGCCAACATTTTTCCCATACTTAAGGCAGGTGACCCCGCTTGTATGTCCAATTACCGTCCAATATCGCTTCTACCTTGCTTTAGCAAGCTACTTGAGAGAGTTGTCTACAACAGAATTTATCCTCTACTCAAGCCTTTCCTTGCCAACGAGCAACATGGATTTGTCAAAGGTAAATTCACTGTTACCAATTTGTTATCTTTCAGCAATACTGTTGCTTCTGCCATCGATCAGCAAAGACAGGTGGATGTTCTTTACACTGATTTTTCTAAGGCATTCGACTCTGTTAATCAAGTGCTTCTTCTCTTCAAATTAGAGAAATATGGTTTTCGTTGACCGCTGCTCTCCTGGTTTTCTTCTTACATTTATGAACGTGCTTATGTTATTACTGTGAATTTCTGCTCCTCTGCTCCCTTCTATCCTACCTCTGGTGTTCCGCAAGGCTCGATACTTGGCCCCTAATTGTTCTTAATCTTTATTAATTATCTGTCAGGTCTAAACTCCTTCTCTCTTCTTTACGCAGACGATCTTAAAATATTCAGAGTAATCGATATAATTGAAGACTGCTCTCAGCAACAGAATGATCTGCACACTCAGGGTAACTGGTGTAGTGCAAATTATCTTACTCTGAATGTCTTAAAATGTCGCCAAATGTCGTTCACGCGTAAAACTAACCCTTTAGTGTTTTCTTAATGCGTTTCCGGTACCTCTCTCGATGCTGTATTCTGTTTTAAAGGCCTGGGAGTTATTTTTGACACTAAACTCTTATTTGACCAACACATAAATCATATAACTGTCAAAGCGTCCAGGCTCTCGGGTTTTATACTTAAATCTTCTAAGCATTTTACTGATATCTCCACCTGTGTACACCTGTTTTGCTCTTTTGTCCGCAGCATCCTTGAATATTGTTGTCAAATATGGTGCCCAGATTTTCAGTACTTAATTGATGCGGTTGAATCTGTACATTTTATTCATTAGCCAAGCAAGGTACAAGTAACATAAACAATACAAAGCAAAATAGAAAATCGAAAACTTAATATGAGTATATAAAAGTAATACGAAAAAAAGAAAATAAATCAAATAATTAACAAATAAATCAATAATAATAAATAAATAACGAATACATAAAACATTGACAAATAGCTTAACATAAGGAGTTGCGGATGGCTTGGAAAAGCGAAGATTTGAAGGATAATTTTGAGACCGTTGGGGAATATAGATTACTTATGCTATTGAATATCCTGCAGCATCTATTAATCGGCTCATTAGCTGCGTAAGTAGTGGAGTGTGGATATTCCTTAAGAAAACTAGAGGACCTGGTGCTCCTTACAGGGTTATTTAACACCATTTTATTATTGAGAAACTCAACTCTGATAACGCCTCTAATGACGTCAAATGTGAGGCAGGCCGAAATCATCTTTCTTCTGGATGCAAGTGGCAATAAGTTTAGGTGACCCAGTCGAAACTCATAAGGAGGAAGGGCGCTAAAATCGTAAGGGTTGTATAGATCTCTCAATGCGAAAAGTAAGAATTGCTTTTGTATGGACTCGAGTCTGTTACTGTGGGTCTCAAAAGCCGGATTCCAGCAAATGGAAGCATATTCGAGAATGGGGCGTACAAGTGAGATGTATAAGGATCTTGTGACCCACAGGTTACGAAATTCCTTCGCACGCCTTTTGATGAAGCCTAACTGTTTGTTTGCACGGGAAAGCATTTTATCATAATGCAAGGTGAAGCGGAGTCTCTCATCCAAGATAACACCAAGGTCAACAACGTTTTCAACTCGAGCTAACAAATTATTGCCGAGGAAGTACGTATTGTGTGAGACGGTGTGTTTTCGGGAAAACTTATAACTTGGCACTTAGCAATGTTGAGAGAGAGCTTGTTTTCATTGCACCAATGATCAAGTGAATCAAGTTTAGATTGGAGAAAGAGTGCATCGGATTTAGATTTAATGATGTGATAAATGTGCATAAAGTAAATGAGGTATATTTGTTAGGACGTCAGATAGGTCAGAAATGAATATATTAAAAAGAAGTGGGCCAAGATGGCTACCTAGCAGAGATAATTTTCGATAAGAGTCCTTGAAATTTTACCAGTTGTGTTCGATTTCGAAGGTAGGAAGTCAGCCAGCTAAGCAAAGATCCGGCAAATCCGAATTTCTGGAGTTTTAGAATTAAGGTAGGGTGGTCAACTCTGTCAAAAACTTTACTATAGTCTGTATAGACTGCGTCAATTTGGCATCCTTTCTCCATTTTACACAGCACGTCTGAGATTAGGACTGTCAAATTCGTGGTAGTTGAGCGACCTTTTCTAAAACCATGTTGTTGCTCGTTCAGACGGGAGTCAAAAAGTGGAGAAAGTTTCGGAAATCGTACAGAAGTTGCGGAAATCGTACACAATCTTTTCAAAAAGTTTCGGAATGGAAGAGAAGATGGCAATGCCCCTATAATTTCCGATACAGCGTCTATTACCATTTTTGAATATGGGTGTGACATATGAAAGTTTCCAGCAAGAGGGGAAAACTCCAGACGAAAGTGATCGGTTGAAAAAAAATATGAAAGGTAGTTATAAACTGCTCTACACACTTGCGCAAGAAAGTTGGAGGAAGAAGATCGGGCCCAGGGCCTTTGTTGCAGTCGAGTTCCGAAATAGCTTTACGTATTTCGTCACGTGTAATTTCAAATTGGCCGACAAAATCTGTAGGAGTGGGATAAGAGAAAGACAGGTGTGAGTTTGATGGGTCTGGTGCATTAAAAATAGTCTGGAAACTATCTGCGAATAAATCACAAATCTCATTAGGAGAGGAAGAAGTGATATCATTAAAGAACATTGACGAGGGATATCCAGTGGTTTTTCGCTTCACATTTACAAAATCGTAAAAATTTTTCGGGTCGCGGATTATATTTTCGCCCGTTGTCTTAATGTAATTGACATAAGCCTCGTGAGACTTTGCTGAAAACTGCTTAGCAGCTTCATTATATTCATCCTGAATAGCAGAGCTATCGTCGATATTGTTTTTAATCCGCGTATAAAGTTTGTTCCTACGATTTCGCAAATGCCAAGCCAAGGCTCAAAAAACTTTTTCTTTTTTTTTATCTTAGGTACATATCTTTCAACGGCGTCAAAGATTTTGTTATAAAAAGTGGAAATGGCTTCCTCAAGATCTAACGTTGAAAGAGTAGTCGTCCAATCTATAGCGTCAAGGTGATGGTGAATGCTTTCATAATTAGCATTAAGAAAGTCATATACAATTGAATTATTGTACGCTCTTAAGTAAATAGAATCAGAAATGGGAAGTTCAACTGATAGTGCAGTGTGGTGTAAACTATTTGTAAAAAGATGCTCTGCGTCATTAGTTGGACTTACCACTACTTCGTCATAAGCGTTAGTGAACACTAGATCCAACCAATTACCATTTTGGTTAGGAGTCGGACAAACTTGCTGCAAATCGTTGCCATAGAAGGTTTAAGTTAGCTTGAAGCAGACTTGCTACATTTTTGGCTGAGGTGCCAATACAGGATTGCCAGCTCCAGACATTTTCGTAAATATTGCACCAACAGATGCTTCAATTTTGTGTTTATATGCAAAGCATTTACAATAAACAAGCAACCAATGGTTAAACTTTCCGAATTTTCGAAATTTTTCTGATGGAAACCCCAGACATAGTTTAATCGCTGAAACTTTCGATGATATCCTCGGATGAAAGCAAAATTCAATGGTAGGTTGGATTTGTTGGAGCCTGTTATGGTAGACCAACTGCTGCTGCTTTGGAAAAATGTTGCCAATTGTGTTTGAACAATTGTGTTATAAGAGATGCTGTCAGGCAATGATTTTTGTTACTTTGAGTAAGAAATGCTTCTCATGAGCTGGGTTTTTTTCAGTCAGAACAGCTTTGCCAGGATAGCAAAGTGCAGCATTATTTTATTCAGTATATTTTGGTCAATATTTTTGTCTTCCTATATAAAATCTACGAAAATCTAGCAAATTCCAAAGCTAAACTCCCTGCTATTGTGTGCCTGCTATTACTTTTTGAGAAATTTGGTTGGAAATGATTCCACCTACTGCGAGCTCACTAATCTTATACCAGAATATCAATTTGGATTTACGCGTAAGCATGGGACCCAGAATGCTATCTCGTACTTGCATGATCAGATTATGTCACACCTGAATGAGCGACACACTCCGACGGTTGTTTGTGCCTTGATTATCGAGAAGACCCTCGATTATGTATGGCACAAAGATCTTCTATTTAAGCTGATCAAGTTGGGATATCCAGAAATAGTAATACGACTCGTGGACAGCTTCATTAGCAATAGACAATTTCATGTTAGCGTTAAAGTCCTACAGTATGCAGATGACACGCTCTTATTCCCGTCGAGACAAGACCCGTTCAAAGCTGCGAGGAGCATTGAAGATTACTCGGTCAACCTTCAATTAAATTTTGATGAATGGGACATCAAGCTAAATAGTGGCAAAACACATCTGACTATATTTAGGAGCCCTTCCAAGTATCGGGAATCTCAAACCATCTGCAATAAGGCCAAAAAAGTTGCTATCTTGTTCTGAACTTCTAGAATCATTCCTAGTCCTACATTGCGCAACCTTGGAGTAGATATGCATGAATTCTTGAAATTTAACCCCTGTGTTCAACAAAGAATTAAAGTAGCCAGGTCCGCATTTCAGCGCATACGACATCTTTTTGCCAAAAAGATGGGCATGACGAAAAAGGCTAAATCCATTTGCTATAAAACACTCATTCAGCCAATACTGACATACGCATCTCCATCCTGGATTACTTGTTCCAAATCTGCCATGGCAGAAGCGGATATGTTCGAACGGAGAGTTATGCGTTTCAGCAGTGTCAGCTTTTACAACCCGGTAACTAAATAGTGGCCGAGGAACTCTCTCCTATATCAGGAGAAAGGACCGGTTTGTAGAGCTGACGACAAGGTTTTACGCACAGACACACGGACAAAAGAACGGACTGATCCGGGAATCGGACGCACGAGTGGCTCTAATGAGCCATTTATGCGTCCGGCGCAGATAGCAGGACAGCGGCGGCTCATGGACATGCTGTTCAATTATGTAGACCTTCCGACGAATCGGAGAAGATAGTTAAGTTTAGGTCTAAGTAGGCTAAGCCTAATTGTAGTTAGACTTAAATAAGATTTAGTTTAGTAAATAAGGTAAGTATTAAAGTTGTATATAGCTAGGATAGCCCCAGGTATAGCGAATACAATGCAAACAAAAACGGTTCCAGCAATATTCCTCGGCGTCCGGTAAAAGAGAAATACCACTGGCGCAGAAAAATTGCAGCTCACAGCTTATTTGATACAGACACTTCAATGCGAATAAACTTCTATTTGTCGCGCCGTTAATCTGTCTTGTTTTTGTTTCTTGAATTTTTGATTGTGTTAGACATTGGCTTAGGTAAGTTTTAGCAAGATCTTGTAAGCTGAAGTGCCAAAATGAACCAAAATTGTAAAATGGGTCATGGCACCAAAATTGAACAGCGCGAGTTGGTATTAAACCACTTTAAAAAAGGACAAAGTGTTCGAAAAATTGCTGAAAGTGTGAGTTTGAGTGTCTCTACAGTGCAGCACATAATTGAGCGCTTCCTACACGAAAATCGGGTAAAAAATAAGAGGAGAAATGCGCCAAACAATATTTTCACCGTATCTGACGAACGATACATTGTAAGGAAAGTGAAAGCAAACACAAAGATGTCCGCTCCAAAATTGGTTACTGAGGTTCATCGTGAATTAAGGAAGTCATGTAGTGCTGAATCCGTCCGACGAGTGCTTCGCGACCATGATTTCAGGGTCCGAGTAGCTCGTAGGAAGCCTTTCATTTCCAAAAAAAATGCAATAAGCCGATTTGCCTTTGCCAAAGAGCATGTGGGAAAGCCATCCGCGTTCTGGAATTCGGTTATTTTTGCGGACGAGTCCAAGTTTAACATTTTTGGCTCCAACGGAATGTCATATGTCTGGCGCAAGGCAAACACTGAGCTAAACAAGGAGAACCTCAAAGCTACTGTGAAGCATGGTGGTGGTAATGTGATAGTTTGGGCCAGCATATCCGCAGCCGGAGTCAGAAATTTAAAGTTTATTGAGGAAACAATGAACCAAACAAAGTACCTTGATGTACCCAAAAACAAAGCAAAGTGCAAAGTGCTAAAGCAAAGTGCTAAAAAACTGGGTGTTCGCGACCAATTTCGGTTGTAGCAAGACAACGATCCAAACCACAAGTCGGAAATTGTGCAGTCCTGGCCAATTTGGGATTGCCCTCATTTGATGTCTCCGCCGGCACAGTCACCAGATATGAACCTCATTGAGAATCTGTGGACTTTGTTGGATAACAACATTAGAAAACACAAGATTTCTAATAAACAAGACCTGATGAAAGCACTGCTAGAGGTATGGCAAAAAATTACTCCTGACATCACAAAAAAACTCGTTGATTCAATGCCGAATAGGCTCCAGGCTCTGCTTAAGTCTACGGGCTATCATACAAAGTATTGGAAACAACTGGAAACCTCATAATTCACTACAATTTTAATGTTAAATCAAACTGTATCAAATAAGCTGTGACATGAAATTTGTTATTACTTTTAGTTTTTTTGTTTTTTAAGATGTAAAACAGCAACTTTGTAACAAATATAAACTTGTTTAATAAACAACAAACAATTACCTTCAAAATAGTGTTCAAATTTTTTTGATATTGTTATTATGTATTGAGTTATTGCAACTTAATTTTTTAAAGAAGCCCTGTATCAAATAAGCTGTGAGCCACTGTATATATAAATATATATATATATATATATATATATATATATATATATATATATATATATATATATATATATATATATATATATATATATATATATATATATATATATATATATATATATATATATATATATATATATATATATATATATATATATATAATCAAAAACCAAAAAGAGCTAGGAGGCCAAAATAGAATAGTCGCTAAAATTGTATAAAATCTTCTACTCTACATGGAGACTTCAAATATAACTTGTTGGAAAAGATAAGGTGTAGTTATCCCAGAAAAATAGTGCGAAAAACATCCTGACCAAAAAGGATAACAAGGATCATTAAGGTGTCCTCTATCCTTGAATATTTCAAAATGCACCCCTTTGATTTTCTTAATTTTTTTTATATATTACAAATGTGCCAAATTCCAAAGTGGAGCTCGTAATAGTACAATGGCAAGAAATTTTTAAAGAAATGGACTATTATAACCGCCAAAGAAAATTTATGAAAAATGGTACCGAAAAAAGGTAAAACTTACAAAATATGGTACGAAAGAATTTTCTGTTTTAAAAATGGATTTTAAAACTGTTTTGCATTGTTGTTCAATGTCTGCAAAAGATTCTTATTTAGTTTCTAACATAGAAAGTTCTGTACAAGTCCATTGGTTATAACTAACACCACTGACGCAATTTTTATCAATTTTTTTTCCACGTGTACTCACAATAACGGCTGATCCAGGAAAATGCCAAAACACCAATCTGTTTGTGGAGGAGAGCATATCATCAGAGATAAGAAGTCCTTATTATTAGCCAAGCTTATATTGGAACCCTTTGTTAGAAAATGTATTTTTGGTCCTTTAATCATTAATTTGACGTTTTGATGTATAATGCATACAAAGCACAATGTGTCCCCGATGTTTCTGCTAAATTGAAGTATTTAGGCAGTCTGCTGTTTGCATTGCTGCAGTAAAATGATTTTATGAGACCAGCGACATCCATACTTCTTCGCCTTTTCGGGGAATTACAGCCTCGCCTAATTTTTTTGAATCATATATAGGGTTGCGTCAGGAAATTTGGACACTACTTTGGCACTTGATAATTGGTCGGATGAAGTGATAAAAGTAGACACTCTGTTTCTTTTCCTTTAGCTTTTGAATATTCTTCTTTGATATTATTTACTATAGATAATTCATTATTTGTTTTTGTTTCTTCTGTGGGTGGTTCTTGCTTCAATTTAAATACATTTTTGTACAGTACGCTTGTACATTTTTCTAACTTTCTTCTTAGAATGCCCATTTTGCAAAAAAATTTTCAAAATTAATTCTAATTGTTCATGCCGCTAGTAAATGAAAAGGAATCTGCTTTCTTTATTACTAATGTTCGTATTAAAATCGTATTAAAATCGATTTGGCCAAATATTCATATTTCCATTTATATCTATAAATATATATATATATATATATATATATATATATATATATATATATATATATATATATATATATATATATATATATATATATATATATATATACAGGTAACCCTCCTATAACACGGTAGATAGGTTCCTAGAAAATACCGTGTTGTATGAAACCGTGTTATACGAGACTAAGAGCCCATACAAAATGAAGGGATGCGTGCCGGAAACTTTATAAAACAAAATATTTTTTATTAATTCAACAATTTTTATTAAGAATATAAACATATGTAAAACAAAAACGTAAGTAAACAAAAAATTTCTGTTCTCATTTAATTTAAGCTCATTATTTTAAATTTATTCTTCATCACTGGTCAGCAGAATGAGACGAGAGCGTTTTTTCGTTGGAGCGATATCATCACTTTCTGAGCCCATTTCTTCGGTAGGATTTTTTGCAACTTCTGCCTTCTTTAAAAAATCGGTTATTTTAGTCTGTTTCCTGGCCCTTACAAGTTCGCAGTAAATTTCATTGTATGAAGATAAGCAATTTTCCAGCTCCCTTTTGAACTTTCGGCTTCTTTCAGCACAAGGGTCTTTAGTCAAGAAAAATGACTCAAGATTTTTCGCTAAAGCAAGTCCTTCCTGTAACTCTTTTAGAGTAAAATTAGTAACTCCACAATTTTCATCAGAGCTGTCGTCTTCAGAATCGATTTGATTAACAACTTCGGAAGCCATTTCCACTAAATCCGCTTCGCCAATTTCTTCTTCCACTAATAAATCCTGGACGTCTTCAATAGCCATGTCCACAAAACCTTCGCCTCCAATCGATTGAGCAAGTTCTAATATTCCCCCAATCCCGTTTTCTGGGGGTTTAAGCAAGCTTTTTACTGCCGATGGCCATATCTTCTTCCAACATGCATTCAGGGTTGATTTTTTTAGTTCTTTTACCGAAAACGATATGATTTCGATACAAGTTTTAATTGAAAATTCCTTCCAAGTTTTCATTACATCAACCGATTTTGAATCAATTGTGTCTAAAATCCATTGAAGTGATCGTCTTATGTAGTACGTTTTAAAGGTATAAATAATACCTTGATCTAATGGTTGGATCAACGAAGTAGTATTCAGCGGTAAAAACTCCACTTTGACGTTGGGATGACTTAAGTTCTGTGGGTGACCAGGAGCCTTATCTACTAGTAATAGCACTTTTAAGTTCAAATTTTTTTGCTTTAAATAATTTTCAACCTCCGGTATAAAACATTTGAAAAACCAGTCTTTAAATAAATCTCCTGTTACCCAAGCTTTTAAGTTTGCTCCCCAATGTACTGGTAAGGTGTTTTTATTTACGCCTTTAAGCGCACGGGGATTCAAAGATCTATTAACTAGCAAGGGCTTTGTAATTAATTCCCCCGACGCATTGCTGCACAAAAGTAACGTAATGCGATCTTTAGATGCCTTAAAACCGGGTGCACTTTTTTCTTCTTTTGATAAAGGTCCTCTTCGGCATTCTTTCCCACCAAAGCGCAGTCTCATCGGCATTAAAAACTTGATGTGGTGTATATCTTCCCTCTTCAATTATCCTTTGAATTTTTTCTGGATACGTTTTGGCAGCTTCATGGTCAGCCGGTGCGGATTCTCCTTGAATTCTTACGCTATGAATTGCAAAACGTTTTTTAAATTTCTCAAACCAACCCTTACTTCCTAAAAAGTCTGGGTTTACAGGAGATTCTCCACTTTCTTTAAGGTGTTTGTAAATTTTGAGAGCCGTTTCTCTAATGACATCACTGCCCAACGGAGTCCCTTTTGTACAACAATCTTCAATCCAAATACTGAGTGCCTTTTCCATTTTCTCCATAATTGGCGCCCGGGAACGAGCTGCATATTTTGCGGATATCGAAGATCCTGCCGTAACTGCACTTCTAATTTCCGTTTCATTTTTTTTAATTGTTCCAACGGTTGCCTCATTTAAATTTAGACTTCTTGCAATGTCAGATGCCTTTTCTCCTTTTAAGAAAAGATCCCAAATTTGTATTTTTGTCTCCAAAGAAATAAATTTTCTTTTAAAAGTTGTTTTCTTATTTTCAGACATAGTTTAGGACTGAAATATAATTTTGAAATAAAATTATCCTAAAAACGACAAAGCAAATCAGTAACACATACCTAAAATTTAAAAAAAAAAGTTTCTCCAAAAATCACAACGCAATTTATGTTATGCACCAACTGAACGCTTTGAACACAAGATTCATACTGTGTAAATGATGGGCACGACTCAATTTCAAAGAATCTCGATGTTAGATAATTTGTATGTATAAATACGTATGTATGTACATGGTTATTGTGAACTACACACTATGGCATAGTAACTTAATTTTGTAAATGTTTGCAATAAGTATGTATGTATGTATTGTATGTATATATGTACATAGTTTTATAAGAGGGTTTCCGCATTTTTATTAACGTGTTAGAATGAAACCGTGTTGTAGGTGGCCGTGCTATACGAGGGTTTCCGCAATTTTCTTAACGTGTAAGAGTGAAACCGTGTTGTAGGATACCGTGTTATATGAGGGTTACCTGTATATATATATATATATATATATATATATATATATATATATATATATATATATATATATATATATATATATATATATATATATATATATATATATATATATATATATATATACATATATATATATATATGTATATATATATATATATATATATATATATATATATATATATATATATATATATATATATATATATATACACAATTGTGATCAAAAAGTAAGGTGAATTTATTTATCAAATGTAAATTCTTTATTAATTCTTCCAAATCAATTTCATCCCCTTCAAAGTAGTCCCCGTCCGATAAAACGCACTTTTGTCAACGCTTTTCTTAGTCCTCGAAACAGTCGAAATAGTCTTTTTCCGGTATAGCCTTCAAGACCTTCTTCGATTCGGTTTTTATCTCCTCAATCGTGTCAAAACGGCGTCTCCGCATTAGCCTTTTGAGTTTGCTGAATAGCCAGAAGTCGCATGGAGCCAAATCAGACAAATACGGTGGTTGCGGAACGATGTGAGTCGATTTTTTGGCAAAAAAGTCGCGAAGAACCAATGCAGTATGACATGGTGCATTATCGTGAAGAAGGAACCAAGAGTTATTCGCCCATAATTCCGGCTGTTTCAGACAAATAGCTTCACGCAAACGACGCATAACGCTCAAGTAATATTTTTTGTTGACAGTTTGGCCCGGCGGAAGGAATTCATAGTGCACCACACTACGATAATCAAAGAACACTGTCATCATGACCTTGATTTTCGATCGATTTTGCCCTGATCTTTTTGGTCTTGCTTCACCTTTTTCACGATATTCGCTAGATTGGTCGGTGGTTTCAGGGTCGTATGCGTAAATCCAAGTCTTGTCTCCAGTAATTATGCATTTCAAGTGGTCCTGATAGTCAGACACCAAAGTTTCACACACATCAACGCGACGCTTTTTTTCCCAAAAAATTGAGCGATTTTGGCACCAATCGAGACTGGACGCGTTTGAGACATAAAACATCTTTTAAAATGGTTTTGGGCTGAGTCAAATGATATTCCAACACTATTAACGAGGTCTCTTATTGTCAATCGACGATTTTCAAGCACCAAATCTTTGATTTTATGGACGTGGCCCCTCGTCGGTAGACGTTGATGGTCGTCCTGAGCGCGGTTCGTCTTCAACGCGTTCTCGGCCCGCTTTGAACTCGTTGTACCACTTATAAACGTCTTTTTTTGTGCCATAGTTTAATCACCAAAGGCCTTTTGCAACATTTTCAACGTGCCCGCACAAGAATATTCGTTCCGCAAACAAAATTTGATGCAAGTTCTTTGCTCAACAAAATCACCCATTGTAAAAATCGAAAAAATTCACTTTTGGTTGTTTATAAAAACATGTGTAACGCGGAGATAATTAAACCTTTTGATAAACAGACGGTTGGCAAATATTATAAACAGTCCTGCCTACCTAGGAAAAAAATTTACCTGCCTTCCTAATGACTGGGAGTTTTAAATGACAATTTCACCTTACTTTTTGATCACAGTAGTATATATATATATATATATATATAAATATATATTATATATATATATATATATATATATATATATATATATATATATATATATATATATATATATATATATGTATATATATATATATAAATATATATATATATATATATATATATATATATATATATATATATATATATATATATATATATATATTTATCTATTATATATATAATTCAGTGACTATCTCTTGGGAACGCGCCATCCGATACAGCTGAAACTTTCAGGATCAGTGGCGGCTCGTGTCTTTAAGACTCGGGGAAGCAGATATATTTTTGCATAGTTTTCCAGAATAAACCAAGTAGGAATTTCAGCGCACCAAATACATCAAAAGTTGCATTCAATTTCCAATTGTTTGATTCAGTGACTTTTCTACTCATTATGATCACCATCAAACTCAACAATATTTAAATGATGGAAGATTACAAATTACAATGCAACATATTGCAAATTAGAACTATTTTTTTTAATAAAAAGTGAAAATTAGTGGTCCTGGTCACCACGAATCTATTAAAGTACTATTATTTATTCAAATAGTCTAAGAGAAAATATACCGCAGTAGATGTTCTATGGTTAAATTCAATTTTCAAGACAAAATGAATTAAATCTTCGGCAAACAACGTGAAAATAACTCATCACCCATACAAGGTGGAGTTAGATTTACCTCATAAAGCATTTTATCTATTCTGTGTATACATATATTAAACAGAACGTGCTCAAATATTTCTTTTATACTTTAAAACACAAAGCATTTATTTAAAAAAATACTTTCATACCTCTTCCATAAAATCAGCTTCATGTCTTTAAGATTTAGGGTTGAAATAACCTCACGTTGTATGCCGAACGTTCATACTCTTGTACTATTTAAGTGAAAAGCCACTATCTTTCTTAAATCATTACAATACTAACTTACGCACTTTCAGCACAAAGAAACAAACAGACAAATCAAAAGAATTTCAATCTGCAGCAAACATTTAACTCTTGAACTCAGTAATAAATCTATTATAGAAACGAAACATGCAAATAACATCTTGTGTTAAACAACAAATTCATTACAGTATTCATACATACAAATAACATCCTAAATTCATTCACACAAAGCATACCAGCTCCAAGTTCTGTAGCGAAATAGAAACCAAACAGAGTACGCTACAAATCGTGCTGCGTCCATTCACAATTATTTTTGGGCCATTTAGCGGCTGAATAAGCGAGGGGTTTTTGATTTTCTCTACTCAGGAAGACGCGGTGAGCTGAGCAGCGTCCGTGCTGCTATTCGGGAACATTCATTGCGAAGTGTTTAAGACCATCGATTGCGTGATGCTTGCAATGGGGTGTATGCACACATCACGGTACGTGCATTGAGGCAAGATCACTTTAGGCACTCCGCACACGGGTCGTTAGCAATGCTATACATGGATCAAGTACTAAAGGTTGCGACATGAGCGTGACCACGCCTACTTATGACGAAATAAGATGCAAACACGCGTAGAAATTATCCAGAAATAACTGGTTTTTAGGTGAATGAAGAGTACTGTTTTCGGTTGTGTCCAAATGTTTCTGTTAATGAGTTTATTGGATGTTGCAATCTAGGCAGACGGGCACTTAAATCGCTGATCTGAGCAATTGAAACTGCTTGAAGTGTATGTTGCCTCTTTTATGCTGTAATTCATTAAATTTGAGCACAAATGGAGGAAGATCGACGTGAAAATTATTGAAATAGATGACTTTTTACAAAGAAATTATTATAATTTTGCATAGTTGAATGAGCTCACAGCTTATAAAAGGATTAATGACTAAAGCTAAAGTATCATTAAGCGATATTTAAATCAATTTTAATTTAGTAATTGAACGATGTTTATTTAGAATTAGCAAATGATAGACAGCACTTAAATGATGATTTATGGCAAATGATCAATTAGGCAGCTCAGTGTCTACTATTTAAAAGTCCGGTACATAAATTCAGTAGATTTCATTAGGTAAATTAGTTTAATGTAACATTAGCATTTGTTGAGAATTTTAATTGCTTGACAATACTTCTCCGGATTATCTTAATATTGCACCTGTAATTATAAATTAATACTTAAGTTCCTATCTGTGATTAAGTTTTTCTTACATCTTAAATTATACCGTAACTATTCATCTTGTCAAGAATTTAACGTAAAACAATAAAAAAATATTCTCTAACTTTGTCTTTTACATATCTTACACAATCAAAAGAAAAATTCAATAAAATTCAGACACTCGACTATTTTTCCCTGATTCACCGGTCTCCGGTACGTGACGAAATAAGATGCAACGCCGAACAGCGAAAACCTATTGTCGCAATCTTATTTCCTTGATTCATGAATGCTATACGTGAGAGATGCGTTTGACATTTGTCAAGCTTGCGAAATAAACGAGTGCCGTCATCATCGTATTATGTTCACACACGGGTCATCAAGAAAACGTCAGTATGCGGTCGTAATATCATACCATTTGGGGCATTTTCCCACCTCCCCCACGAATCGTACGTTGCCGTCATCCATCGCGCTTGCAAAAACGACTACTCATTTGACTTGAGGCCTGCAATGCACAACGCTTGAGACGCACTCAATGTAAACCGACTACGCTTCTCACTCTTCACGATAGGCTAACGCACGTTAGCGGTCACCCATTGATTTACATAGGTTGTGGCGACCAGCGTAGAAATATCGCATCTACGACGATAGCTCAACGACCCGTGTGCGGATTGCCTTAGTGTCCTGTGTAGCATATTTCATTACGCTGCAATGAACTGAAAGATCTGCTTAGAATGGTACCAGATGCTTGAGGTTTTCACTCAAACGCAAGATATCCTATCGCGTTGCTGTAAAACTTCTTTTAAGGCACTTTGGCTGTGAGAACTATCTCGTGTGTGAGATAAATAGTGTTTTGATTTTCGTAAATTTTATAATTATTGATGTTGGATGCTAAATCATATAAAATCAATTGATTTGCTTTGAATTTCAATATGTATTGTTAAGCTATTTTTCTTGTATAGGGAATATTTAGCAAGGGAAGCACTGCTTTCTTTACGTACAACAACGAGCCGCCCCTGTTCAGTATACATTGATGTGTAAGCAGAATAGGTTTAAGTCTTACTAAATGTCAATTATCTTTAACCCTTTGGCGTCGGCGTTCATTTTGGTGATATTTTTCATATACCTGTTATTCCGTCCACAAATAATTTTTGCAAAAATTCATTCACACATTCAACTTTACATGAATAGAATTCGACTTCAGCACATTCAAAACGCGTCTGTACAAAACAGAATCACCAGAACGCCACAGTCGTCGTATGATACTGAATCACCATATAGCGATTCTTCAATAAACTATAATGACACCAGTAATTATAATTTGGAAGAGCGAGCAACTGAATGTATTTCCTCGTCCATTTTACCTACACATCATTCTGAACACGTTGCGGATTATCAGCTTTCCTCAAATATGTTTCCATCTGGCCATATAAACAATAATGAAACGCAGAGTAACGTTACAATTACGTCAAATGATTAAATTGTCACAGCAATGCAGAACGCTAATGTCGATTATGAAAAGTGATGGGAGCAAACAAAATACTTATAATGAAAATGTTACCTAACAATGTTAAAAATTAATCTTTTAATAGATAAATGTTCCATAATATATCTGTTTCAGTTATTTAATCTTACCTTGTTAGATTCCATTAATGATTCATAGATTGCTTCACAAACTTCGATGATGAAATCGGAAATAGTTGATTTTCTGAGTCTAAATATATGTGTGAGTGTCCTTAAAGTACATCCAGTAGCAAGAAAGTATAGAGTTGCTTGTAATTTTGTAATTGAATCCCACTTCTCAAAAGGGTATCTTTACGCTGAATTTGAAAGTGTATTTTTGTTAACAGAAAATTCTCAAACTATTGAAGTATTTTTTGGGATCTTCCAATGCTAATTCCTTCAGAAGACAATAGGTAGCTCCTAGCTGATCTCTTCTATCGATCCATTTTCGTACCCATAACTTTTTTTTCTTAATTACACAAATTTCCTCATCCACCACTTCTAAAATAGCCAGTACGATTAGTTTAATCAGTTTAATCACTCTATTGCGTTGCAGTCCGTTCATCTTGCAAAACACTTGTGTACAGTACTGGACAGTAGTGCGAACGATTTCTGTCCAGTAGCGAGTAGTTTAGCCACTAAATTACTCGCTACTCTAATAAATTACTAGCCTAGTGCGAACTAGCCTTTAGGGTGTATTAGTTTTCAGTAGGAAGAATACACACTCAAAATCTGTACAAATCCTCCACTGTTCTTTGAACATTAATGTTTCTAGCGGTTCTGATGCGCTAGGGTTGTTTTTTACTAATGTTCGAAGAAAAACATTAGTATTAAAATCACTTTGACCAAAAATTCATATTTATATGTATATATATATATATATATATATATATATATATATATATATATATATATATATATATATATATATATATATATATATATATATATATATATATATATATATATATATATACACACATATATATATATATATATATATATATATATATATATATATATATATATATATATATATATATATATATATATATATATATATATATATATATATATATATATTGATATATATATATATCATCAAAAAATTTCAGTGCAAAAAATCTCAGGAACGCGCCATCCGATTGAACTGAAATTTTCAGGACACATTGGTGTATATGCGGAATAGTGCCAAGTCTCACAAAAAGTTAATAATCTTTAACCCTTTGGCGCCGGCGGCCATTTTAGTGATATTTTTAATATACCTATTATTCCGTACACAAATAATTTGTGCAAAAATAAAGTCGACGAAATAAATTTCGAACGTGTTTTACATGTGAATCGGATAATGTTTTGGAATTTTTTAACCCCATGTGTGCGCTGGGTGCCTAAATAGAGAACGGGAAAACATGCAAATTTCTAAATTGCGATAACTTTTGACACAGCTACTTAATCATTACGAAATTTTCAGGACATATTACTATTATTTAGTTGTAGATTCTTGTGTAGCCTTAAATGAGCGTGCTGGCAACCCTGTAGCTAGGGCAGGCACTGAAAGTGAAACCCTCCAAATCATCGTCTCTCTTGAAAAAATGCCGTTTCTTCAGAAAAAGGCCACTCATATGTAAATCTTGTGCTTTGTTTACATATACAATAAAAAAACTTTGATATGGTATAACGGGCACGCTTGGTAACCCTTGCCCAATTTACCTATATTTTTAGCATCAAAAACTTCTGTTCACGGAAACCCACGATTCGATGAGCAGAATTAATTGAAGTTAACAGAATGTATTGGTCTTCAATAGGACCAGGTCTGATAGAAGTGATTTTGAAATGCAGGCAATTCCGCGCCAGTGGTGCCATCTTGAAAAATCACTAAAAAAGATAACTGCTTTTAGCCTTATAAATTTTGATTGAATCATTCGATTTTAACGAAATTCACACAGTAGCTGGACCTTACTTTAGTCCACGTTTGGTAGAAATGTGGTTGAAAAATTTGCTGCCAGCTATGATAATTTTAGTGTCTTTAGTTTGAAAAAATAAAAATTTGGGAGTGAAAACATTCAAACCATCGAATATCCTAAAAAATGTCCGTTTCTTACAATAAAACAGATCTGTATAGAAATCTTATGCTTTATCTACACGTTCAAAGTAAAACTTTGGAAATTTCATGTCGGACAAGAACGGTAACCCTTTCCCAGTTAACCTATATTTTTAGCATCAAAAACTTCTGTTCACGGGAACTCACGAATTAATAATCAGATACAATTGAAACTTACAGAATGCATCGGACTTACGTAGGACCAGATCTGATAGAAGCGATTTTAAATTGTAGGCAACTCTGTGCCAGTGGTGCCATTTTGAAAAATTACAAAAAAAAACTGCTTTTTGCCCTATGAAATGTGAATAAGTTACCAGATTTTCATGAAATTGACGCAGTAGCTGAACCTTACTGTAGACTCTGTTTGATAGAAATTTGGTTGAAAACTTCGATTGATGCTGCCAGCTATGGTAATTTTGGTGTCTTTCGTTATGAAAATTCACTCAGGAAAACAAAACTTTTTGCCCTATTACTTCCAGTGCAGTCATGAAATCATTACGAATTTCATACAATTAATGGAACCTATTATAAAAATTATTCGGGAAAAATTTAATTGAAAAGCCATGATAGGGTTTTGTGTTTAATTGCAATATCTTTATTAAGCGGTTTTTTCGTAGAATTTTTAATTGGTAATAATATTGTACTGACAATAAACAGCAAATATTAAGCTTTCGATTATTTGAAAAAACTCGCTGCAGGTAACCCGTAATTTCTTTCTACTCCTATAACTTCGATTGTAATATAACAACGTGAAGCACATGTAATATATTCTTGGCTTTGATACTGGCGAAAGGTTGCCAGCACGTGTCGGTTGTGCTACTTTTGTATCAATAAATGCTTACAATTAGTATTCATACCGGAAACATTTACAATGAAAAAAAACTCTAGCGCACCTGAACCGCTAGAAACACTAATGTTCGAAGAACAGTAGAAGAATCGTGCAGGTTTTGAGTGCATATTCCACCACATGTGCTGCTTATTACGGCCAAACTGTTTCAAATGCCACGTTTTACTTTCGTCTTAAGACTGCATTATAACTCATATGGTGGAAGGTTTCAGATATTACCACTGGCATGAATTTCAACGTTTATGAGAGCAAAACACGGGTTAATTATATTCGTTATCAGTTGCTTATTTCACATAATTTTCAAATCAGCATCTCATATAACATCAATGAAGAAAATGCTCAGTGCCTGCAGCACTGTAACTGAAGTTGGTGTTTGGGGCTGCGATCCGAAAAATTTGCAGAACTTTGCGAATTGTAACATCGGTTATTTATTTTCATTGTAAATGTTTCCGGTATGTATACTAACTGTAAGCATTTATTGATACAAAAGTAGCACAACCGACTCGTGCTGGCAACCTTTCGCCAGTATCAAAGCCAAGAATATATCAAATCTGCTTCACGTTGTTTAATTACATTCGAAGTTATAGGAGTATAAAGAAGTTTAGGGTTACCTGCAGCGAGTTTTTTCAAATGATCGAAAGCTTAATATTTGCTGTTTATTGTCACTACAATATCATTACCATTTGAAAATTCTACGATAAAACCGCTTAGTAAAGATATTGCAATTAAACACAAAAGCAACAATAGCTGGCAACCCTATCGTGGCTTTTCAAACAAATTTGGCCTGAATAATGTTTATCACAGGTTTCATTAATTGTATGAAATTCGTATTGATTTCATGACTGCACTGGAAGTTATAGGGCAAAAAGTTTTATTTTCCTGAGCGAATTTTCAAAACCAAAGACACAAAAATTACCATAGCTGGCAGCACCAATCGAATTTTTAAACCAAATTTTCATCAAACAGAGTTTAGAGTAAGGCTCAGCTACTGTGTCAATTTCATGAAAATCTGGTAACTTATTCACATTTCATAGGGCAAAAAGCAGTTTTTTTTCTTTGTAATTTTTCAAGACGGCACCACTGGCACAGACTTGCCCACAATTCAAAATCGCTTCTATCGAATTTGGTCTTGCTTAAGTCCAATGCATTCTGTAAATTTTAGCTGTATCTGATTATTGGTTCGTGAGTTTCCGTGAACAGAAGTTTTCGATGCTAAAAATATAGGTTAACTGGGAGAGGGTTACCGTTCTTGTCCGACATGAAATTTCCAAAGTTTTATTTTGAACGTGTAGATAAAACATAAGATTTATATACAGATTGGTTTTATTGTAAGAAACGGACATTTTTTTGAATATTCGATGGTTTGAATGTTTTCACTTCCAAATTTTTTTTTTTTTCAAAATGAAGACACCAAAATTATCATAGCTGGCAGCTCCAACCGAATTTTTCGACCAAACTTCTACCAAACGTGGCTTAAAATAAGATCCAGCAATTGTGTGAGTTTCGTCAAAATCGAACGATTCAATCAGAATTTATAGGGCTAAGAACAGTTATCTTTTTTAGTGGTTTTTCAAGATGGCACCACTGGCACAGAATCGCCCGCATTTCAAAATCACTTCTATCAGACCTGGTCCTATTTAAGGCCAATACATGCTGTGAATTTCAAATAATTTTGCTCATCTTATCGTGAGTTTCCGTGAACAGAAGTTTTTGATGCTAAAAATATAGGTAAATTGGGCAAGGGTTACCAGGCGTGCCCGTTATACCATATCTTTTTTTTTTTTTTTTGATTATGTAAACAAAGCACAAGATTTACATATGAGTGGCTTTTTTTTGAAGAAACGGCATTTTTTCAAGAGAGATGATGATTTGGAGGTTTTTACTTTCAGTGTCTGCCCTAGCTACAGGGTTGCCAGCACGCTCATTAAAAGCTACACAAATCTACAACTAAATAATATCAATATGTTCTGAAAATTTCGTAATGATTGAATAGCTCTGTCAAAAGTTATCGAAATTTAAAAATTTTCAAATTTTCCCGTCCTCTGTTTATGCACCCAGCGCACACATAGGGTTAAAAAATTCCAAAGCATTATCCGATTCATATGTAAAACACGTTAGAAATTTATTTTGATAACTTTATTTTCGCGAAAATCATTTGTGCACGAAATAATAGGTATATTAAAAATATCACTTAAATGGCCGCCGGCCGGCGCCAAAAGGTTAACAATAACTGACATTTAAAGAGACCTGGACCTATTCTGCATATACACCAATGTATCCTGAAAGTTTCAGCTCAATCGGATATCTCACTGAAATTTTTTGATGATATATATATATATATATATATATATATATATATATATATATATATATATATATATATATATATATATATATATATATATATATATATATATATATATATATATATATATATATATATATATAGATATATATATATATATATATGGAAATATGAATTTTTGGCCGAATCGATTTTAATACTAATGTTCTTCGAACATTAGTAATAAATAGCCGATGTTTCAATTCCCAAAGTTCTGCAACATTTTCGGATCGCAGCCCCAAACACCAACTTCAGTTACAGTGCTGCAGGCACTGAGCGTTTTCTTCATTGATGTTATATGAGATGCTGCTTTCAAAGCTTTGTGAAATAAGCAACTGATAACAGATATAATTAACAAGTGTTTTGCTCTCATAAACGTTGAAATTCATGCCAGTGGTAATATCTGAAACCTTCTACCATATGAGCTATAATGCATTCTTGAGACCAAAGTAAAACGTGGCATTTGAAACAGTTTGGCCGTAATAAGCAGCTCATGTGGTGGAATATGCACTCAAAACCTGCACACTCTTCTTTTACTGTTCTTCGAACATTAGTGTTTCTAGCGGTTCAGGTTCGCTAGAGTTTTTTTTATAATTGCTTTTAAATCAATTTTCTCAATTATTGCAACCAATGTATATTTCTAGTATTAGGTCTGTAAGTAACAAAAAAAATTTAAGCACTATTCCTCTGAAAACAAAAATTATATAAAGAATTACTCATAACTGAGGAATACAAGACATTGATTTTGCGAAAAAACGTAGAGCTTCTGTCAAACTATTTAATATCAAACGTATATTGTAAGTTTCACCTTGTGTCGATACCATTTTCTTTAAATTTTCTCTGGCGGTTATAGTATTTCGTACCTATAAAAATTTATCACAAATGTAATTTTACGAGGTCCACTTTCAAAATTCGCACATTTGTAGCTTACATAACTATTTACAATACATATAAAAATATTCAACGATAAAGGACACTTTAGTGATCCTTTTTATCCTTTTTGGGAAGGATGTTTTTCGCACTATTTTTGCTAAGATATTTGCTCCTTAATCTTTCCAGCAAGATACATTTGAAGGCTCAACGTAAAGTAGAAGATTTTATACAATTTTTTAAATCCAACACGAATCGACGTTTCTCAAAAATTTCAAGAGGCCATATTACCGCAAATATGATTTATTTAAAAAAAAATTATTAGTGCACATAACTTGTATTCACAGCGCAAAATTCATTGAAATCTGACGATAGCGATCAAAGACCGATGGTCAATTTTCCGTGGAATGACCCAATACTTTCGTCGCCATTTTGCAGGGCGTACACCTTTGTAATTTTCTATTTCTAGTGAAGTCAAAGTGACGAAGTAAGAAGCATATAAATATATGTATATATATATATATATATATATATATATATATATATATATATATATATATATATATATATATATATATATATATATATATATATATATATATATATATATATATATATATATATATATATATATATATATATATATATATATATACTGGTTTCCTGCTATTAGAGATGTAAATTTACAAAAGTGCGTACAAAGAATATTTAACGTCTTAAATGTGTAATATATTTTACGAACAAATCGTGTACTTTTACCCTGAAAAGACGTAAATTGAGAACGGAAACGAATGAAATTTATGAAACGAAGGCTACTTTTTACCAGTCTTTTAGGGTAAAAAGCGTTTTAAAAAAAACGATAAGAAAAGGTGTTTTGTTGCACTCTTGGGCAGGGAAACTAAAGGTAAGTTTAGGTAACTTACCCTGCCCAAGAATGCTTTATTAAACAAATGACATCAAAAGGTAGCTATTGCGAACAATTTATGGAAGTTTGAACTACCTAAGCAGGAATTTAAGCTAACCTCTAGATAAGTTTCAGTTTCAATAAAACTGAAAAAATTTAATGATCCAAAAGTCAGCCACTCAAGACAGAAAACTGCAATAACATAAAATATTACCCCAAAATTAAATATCATCAACAAAAGACTGTAAATAGGTCACTTTAAATGTTCAAATAAATTCTAGCGCAACAGAACCGCTAGAAACACTAATGTTCGAAGAACAGTAAGAAACAGTAAATTTCGCAATATATTCGGTGGTTCTAGCATTGACATAATTCTAGTCTCCGAAACATGGTTTCGATATGGTGTCTCTGATTCTGTATACGATTTAGAAGGCTTCAAGCTTTTTCGCGTTGACAGGCATAATAGCGTAGGCAGAGGTGTTGCAGTTTATTTGCGGTACGGAATTATATCTAGATATGTCGCTATCTCACAGCCTGGTGATTCGTTTGAGTTTTGCTTCATCGAAATCGTTTCAAATTCGAAAAGCGACTCATTGGTGTAGTCTATCAACTTTCCAATAACACTGATCTGCAACCGTTGTACTTAATGCTTGAGGGACTAACTATGTATATCGTTTAGCGAAATTATTATTGGCGGTGATTTGAATTGTAATGTGCTAAATTCTGAAAGTTCACGATCACTCCTTGATAGTATTAGGTCATATAACTTGTTTTTAGTAAATGATTTATCTCCTACACACTTCAGCAGATCTAGTAGCACTCTGTTTGATTGTTTTTCTTGCCAGTTGCTTGCAAAATATTCTTCGTTATAGTCAGCTGCCAGCTCCTGCGTTTTCGAAGCACGAATTAATTTTCATAACGGTCTATAATGCACCTGAATGCGGAACACCTCATATACATATCGAAACTTTACCAACATCAATTTCACGGCTCTTGAAGAGGATGTGCTAAAAATACAATGGCTTCTAACCTATCACCTCCCATCTATAGAGGATCAGGTAGAGTTCTTGCAGAGCAATATTTTGCACTTGTACAATGCCCACGTTCCCTTGAAAACTCGAACATTAAAAAACACGCGTAATCCTTTGTGCACTTCTCAGTTACAGTATCTTATTGACCAGCGTGATAAAAACTATTTGAGATGGAAACGTTTCAAACTTCTTTCATTATATGAAATTTTTCGCCAATCTCGTAATAAAGTCACCACTGAAATAAAAAAGACGAAGCAAAGTTATTTCACCAGAAGGCTTGGAAATAATTTATCCTCTCAGACACTCTGGAAAAATTTAAAAGAATTAGGCATCGGTAGAAAGAGTATACCGAATACAGCTGTGCCTAATTTGAATGCGCTTAATTTAGCATTTCTGCAATCTCAGTCACACCCCTCTTGCTTGAACACTTTGCAAAAGGTCTCTCTGACTAATGAGGTTTCAAGCGACGCCGCTTTTTATTTTACTGGAATTACGGGCAATGATGTGTGCAAAGTTATTGCTGCCATAAAATCGAAAGCAACCTGGCTGGATGAACTCCATCCACTTTTCATGAAAATACTCCTTCCGCATGCATTACCTTTCGTCACACACATTTTCAATACCATTATCATGACTTCAACCTTTCTCTCGCTATGGAAAGTGAGTAAAGTAATTCCAGTGGAGAAGGCAGCCTCTGGTGGTTTTTCAACAGCATATAGACCAATAACGATACTGTCTTATCTCTCAAAAGTACTTGAGAAAATTTTGCATAAGCAACTAACCAAATACCTGAGTAACCGCAATCTCTTGAATTACAATCAATCAGGCTTTAGACCAAAGCACAGCTGTACATCTGCTTTACTTAAAGTAACTGATGACCTACGTGTGTCATTGACGTAACCTATCTCGTATTGCTCGATTTCTCAAAAGCCTTTGACTCAGTGAATCATTCATTGCTTATGTCTAAATTGCAACGCAATTTTAATTTTTGATCAAGTGCAGCTAGGCTTATCAACTCTTATATCTCGGTTAGAAAGCAAGCTGTGTTTGTCGGCAATAGCTCTTCTAGCTTCGAATGTGTTCTGACAGGACATAGAGTGACAGGAGTTCTACAAGACTCTTTTTTAGGCCATTTACTATTCTGCATGTTTATAAATGACCTTCCACAAGTCGTTGATAATGCTAATGTCCACATGTTTGCGGACGATGTACAATTATACTTAAGCTGTCAATTGGGGTTAATTGAGGATGGGGCGTGCAAGCTAGATAGTGATCTGCGGCGTACCTTTCAATGGTCTCAAAATAACTTGTTGAAGCTTAATCCACAGAAGTCCAACTGTATTGTAATTTATAAAAGCGAGCTTGATCTGAGCTACTTTCCTAAAATTTATCTAAATAATGCGTGCATTGATTTTGTCAGAAAATCCAAAAATCTCGGAATTTTGTTAAACAGCACATTAACTTGGGACGATTATATATACAGTTGTTGGAAAAGTCTACGGATGCCTTAGAAACTTGTCCATGTCTCAATACTTTGTTCCACAGCATGTAATACTAAAACTGGTAAAAAGCTTAGTGATTCCAATTATTGCTTATGGATGCTAAATTTCCTGTAAACATAGTGCTGAAGCTAAACCTAAATTAACTGTCGTATTTAATGGTCTCATTCGTTATGTTTTTAACCTGGGTCGTTATAGTCATGTGTCACTCTTTTGTAAAAATATTCTAGGCAGTGATCTCTACATATATTTCGATCTTCGCTGCTTAAACTACTTGCAAAATTTAGTTGTAAGGAACGAACCTTCTTATTTAGTAGACAAACTTAAATTCACTAGATCGTCACGTTCAATTGCTCTAATAACTCCTCAGTATAATAGCGTTGTAACAGAAAGGCAATATTTCGTTCATGCCACAAGACTGGAATTCCTTGCCTATCGGTATTAGGCGGCTTTTATTTGGCAACAATTTCAATAAAATCTTAACTGATTACTTAAGTGCTGACTAAACTACTGAATTCTAGGTCACATGCGCGTGCTCGACTGTGGCATTTCTTTATCTCTTGCTTTTCTTGGATTATTTTTCGTAAATTTTCATAATTTTTCTTCTTTTTTTTTCATTTTCTGTCTAGAAGCTTGGAAGTTTTATTTAAATTGCGTAAAAGTAAAACTATTTTAGTTTCTGAATATCTTTATTATGTACGTTTTGATGGCTTTATTATTATTTTTAGTATTGTTAATAATGATTCTTTGCATTAAAAACTGTAAGTTTATTGTAAAGCACATGTGAATTCAATAAAATACAAAATACAAATACAGTAGAGGATTTGTGTAGATTTCGAGTGTGTATTCTACCACTACTTACTTTTCCTACTTAAAACTAATACACCCTAAGTAATAATAGAATCTAAGCTTATTTTAATTTCGGTCACTTCATCGAAAGTTACAGCGATAGAAAGGTGTTTGAGGTTGTCATCCGAAAAATGTACAGATTTTACAAAATTTAAACATTGTTAACTTATTTTCATTGCAAATGTTTGCGATGAAAATACTTAATGCGAGCATTTATTGGAACGAAAATAACAAAAAGGTATAGTGCTGGCAGCCCTCTGCTTGCACCGAAGTAAAAATATGTTGCATCTGCTTCGCGTTGAAGTCAACCTGCTCTGCGAATTTCGTATTGATTAGATGACTGCATTGGAAGTTATAGGGATGCCAAGAAATTAAGGGCTACCATCCGCAAAAGTTTTCGAATTTTCTAGATCTTATTATTTGGTGTTTATTTTCACTATAAAATCACTACGATTTGAAAATTCTATGCTTAACTCGCTTAAAAGGTATGCCAAAAAATGCAAAACAATCATAGCGGGCAGCATTATCAATATTTTGAAAGAAAATGTCAACTGAATGCTGTCTACAATAAGTTTAATTTGCCATTTGAATTTCGTTATGATTCAACGACTGTACTGGAAGCAATAAAGCAAAGAACTTTATTTTCCCCGGGAATTTTCAAAATTTTGGACACCAAAATTACCATAGCTGGTAGTTCGAACCGATATTTTCAGCCAAATTTCTACCAAACGTGGTTTGAAATAAGGTTCAACTACTGTGTGAATTTGGTCAAAATCAAATGACTGAAACAGAATATATAGAGCCAAAAGCAGTTATTTTTCTTAGTGATTTTTCAAAATTGCACCACTGGCACAAAATTGCCCGCATTTCAAAATCACTTTAATCAGACTTGGTGCTACTTAAAACCAATACTCTTTGTTGATTTCAACTACCTCTGATTGTCGGATCGTGATTTTCCGTGAACAGAAGTGTTTGATGCTAAAAAATATAGGTTAATTGGGAAAGGGTTACCAGGCGTGCCCATTGTAAAATTTCAAATTTGTTACTTTGGCTGTGTAGACAAAGCACAAGATTTATATATGAGTGGCTTTTTTTTCCAAGAACCAACATTTTTTCAGGAGAGTCGATGATCTAAAGGTTTTCACTTTCAGCGCCTGCGCTAGCTGCAGGGTTCTCAACATGCTCGTTAAAAACTACACAAACGTACAACTAAATAATAACAATATGTTTTGAAAGTATCATAATGATTGAATAGCTCTGTCAAAAGTTATCGCAATTTAAAAATTTTCAAATTTTCCCGTTAAAAAAGGCACCTAGCGCATACAAGGGGTGAAAAAATGCCAAAACATTATCTCATTCACATTTAATATTTGTTGGAAATTCATTCCGTTACCTTAATTTTTCAAAAAATTATTTCTGGAGGAATAATAGGTATATTAAAAATATCACTAAAATTGCCGCCGGCGGCAAAGCGTGAAATAAAATTGACATTTAGTTTGGACCTATTTTGCATATGTACCAATGTATTCTGAAAGTTTCAGCTGAATCGGATGGCGCATTGCCGAGAAATAATCACTGAACGTTTTTGATGATATATATTGTTACGGAAGAGCTGTGAACAGACGCCACCACAACAGAAAATGTAGCCTGACCTGCTACCCTCGCGTGACTTTAGGTGCCGGCTAGTCACCGGTGTCGTGGGCTTATCGAGGCGCAAGTCAAGCCCTAGCTGGGTCACGCACAGACAGACATAATCGCAAGAAGAAAGAAGAAGAAAAAACAAGCAAAGGGGAGGAAGGAGCCTACTTCAATGCATGGCCTCACTGAACCTAAATGAGAAATTTAAAGCTCCATGGTCAGCCGTTCGAAAAAAACCAAAAATTTTACGAAATAAAAAATAAACTCATATAATATAATATTTCAGTTAAAACATTTACAAATATACAATACCGTTTTTGGTTACTATAAAACTACTATTCTGCCCTACTAAGCGCAAAAGCGGTATCTCAATGAAAGCGAGTTTCCAGATAATTGAAGTTTTGTAAAAGTAGTTATATTGATATAACTCTAATTCCCTTAGTAATTTAAGTTAAAATTGAGATAGGCGACGAGGAACTGGGTTCGTTTGGAGCTGGTGGAGGATTCTCTTTACTCCACTTTTCTCGGTGAGTAGTCTTCCGCTCTTGGATACATCGGGTACTTAGATTTATAAAATTTTCTTAAGGTGTTTTCCTTATGTTTTAAATAAGATATCATTAAAAGGCTTAGTTCATTAGATGCGTATTGTTTTAAACTTTCTAATGTTATAAAAATCACTTTTTCCATTTATTTTTAGATACCGCTTTTGCGCTTAGTAGGGCAGTATTAACAAGCTAAAATTTAATAGATAATCGCTTAAAAATTCAACCAAGAACAAAATAATAGAAACTCAGACTAAATTGAAACTAAATAAATAAGCAAATAAATATACTAATTGTGTACCATAAATAAACAGGCATTGATAAAAAAAACGCATACGTTTCAATTCTTACTCGAATTACAGATAAACTAAATTAAAGAAAACTAGAATAAAATTTGTAACTTACCAGTGGTATCCAAACCACGGTACCGGAGCTGGAGCACTGTAAACTTTTGATGTGATTTAGGTTTAATAAACAAATTTAATTTAAATTTAAGTTCAGAAATTTAAAAAACTCTAGCGCACCTGAACCGCTAGAAAACTAATTTTCGAAGAAATTGTCTTTGAGTGACAAAAAAATGTGGAAAGACGTAATACACTGTTTTTTAGAATCATATCAATCATTCCTTATCCAAAGCAACAAAACTCAACTATAACAGATATAATTCAGTGCTGGCAACACTTTCCGAATGAAGCAGCAATAAGTTTACCATAACAAGCTCATACTCAAATCAACTTATCCTTTGAATTTTGTTCTCATCGGAGGATTTCGTCGAAAGCTTTAGCGGTTAACGTTATTTGAGGCTGCCATCCATAAAATGATCAAAACTCGGAAAATTTAAAAATTGTTTTCTTAGTTTTATTGCAAATGTTGCATTTTGCAAATGTATGTAATTTGAAGCATCTGTTGATGCAATAGTTACAAAAATGGCTAAAGCTGTTTACCCTGTGTCAGCAGCAAAGCAAAATATATACCAAATCTGCTTCACGTTAAACTAAACCCAACCAATAAATTTCGTTTCGATTGAATCACTGCGCTAGAAGTTATATGGGTGAAAAAAACTTTAGGGTGCCCACCCTCAAAACTTTTCAAATTTTTAAAGCGTTAATATTTGTTGTTAATTTTAATTGCAGGATCGTTCCCATTTGCAAATCTAACGACATAATCTTGCAGTAAAGAAATTCCAAAAAATTACAAAAATGGTCATAGCTGGCAGCCCTTTCATAATTTTTGTATGAAATTCCTATGACATTTGGCTCACAATAAAATCTATTTACTGCATAAACTTCATTTTGATATCATGACTGCGCCGGAAGTTAAAGGGAAAAAAGCTTTATTTTGCTGAGCAAATTTGCAAAATTTAGGAGACAAAAATCACCATAGCTGGCAACTCTATTCTAATTTTTCAGCAAAATTTTCATCAAATGTTACTGTAAGTAAGATCCAAATACTGCGTGAATTTCGTTGAAATCTAATGGCTGAATCGGAAGTTATAGGCCAAAAAGCTTTTTTTTTTTCTCAGTGATTTTTCAAGATGGCACCACTGGCACAGGGTTACCCACATTTCAAAATCACTTCTATCAGACCTGGTCCTAGCTAATACCAACATGTTCTGTGAATTTCATTATGATCGGATAATCCGGTCGTCAGTTCTCGTGAACAGAACTTTCGAGTGCTGAAAATAGAGGTAATGTAGTGATGGGTTGCCGTTCTTGTGCAAATCGGAATTTTAAAAATATTAATTTGACATGATGGAAAGAGGTTAAAATTTATCAATTATTTGAGTTTTTTGTCAAAAATCAAACATTTTTGAGGAGGGTCAATGATTTGAAGGATTTTTTTCAGGAGCCTGTCGTAGCTACAAAGTTACCTGCACTATCTCGAAAATCCATGTGTGTCAAATGTTAGTCAACATCAATACGCTCTGCGAATTTCACGATGATCCAATGTTTTTGTCAGAAGTAATGACATATCAAAAATTGAAAAAAAAATCCTTGCCTACTTTTAGGCACTTAGCACCTACACGGGGCTCAAAATCTTCAATTCTTTATCATAAATAAGCTTAAAACATAATTAGTTTTCATTCGCAATACTCGTTTTTAACAAAAATTTACACTGCTTGGAAATATAGGAGTACCTCAAAATTCACTACAACGCTCGCCGCCGCCAAAAGGTTTAGGATTTCTGGATTTAAGAAAGTCATGGACCTACCTACTGTATATATCTACGTTCTCCAAAAATTTTCTGCAAGAAGACTCCATAAGTGTCAGTTGTCGGCGGTTTAATGTTGAAAAGTACTTTTGCGGACTGCTTGTAGATGGCAAAATACATTAAAATGGAAGCCCAAAATAGAATTTTGAAGGGAAAACCCGCTTTGTTTAATTTTATAGTTGTTGAGGGCGAATCACCAAGTGATGATATTACCTTAAATGCTTGCAAACTTTCCACAAATGTTCTAATCAGTGTTGCACATGATGAGAAGAGTATTATTATCGTCAATTATATTGAACCAATTATTCCCGTTTACACGGAATGCGATTTTAAAATGCACTATAAATTAATACGTGTGGTTTTTAATATCTCTTATCGTGGTTTGAAGAAAATCAAGTGTTTTTGAGCTATTCGCTCAAAATATATAATTTGAAAATGGTGGCAATTATATAAAATTGGTTATTATTACTAAAATCAGTCTTATCTTCTTTTACTTTTCTTAGTCTGCTCAATAAAAATGAACTGTTGGAAACTCTGAAGTCATGGATAGAACCCAAATTTCTAATGAAGTCATCAATAAATTTGCGATATTCTTTGGAAATAACTTGTAAAAAAAGACACTAGTGTGGCCTTTTCGATCTACATAGCAATCTTTTTGTCCCAAACGGGACAGTTGCGATATGAGTTCCATTAATAAGTCCTGTTATATAGGAAAATAATTTTATAGAATCCTATACGATGTACATATCTATATACATATATTTGTTTATATATTTATAATTGTATAAGAACAACAGGATCTATTAGTGGAAGTAATAATTGATCTGCCTGTAAAAAAAACATATATGGTGTGTTGAATGTTCATGTTATAGCTGCTCTGAAAGCAAGCATAGCATTAGTTTAACAATTGTCGAATTTGCAGTAGCAAGGCGAAGCAACTATGCACTGAAAAAACACATGGCGCCAAGCGCCATATTTTATAGACTTCTGGCACCATGTACATAGTCGATTTAGGGATAGTGATAAAATATAGCCCCACACCGCCATAATACAGGGCGAAAAGTCCACGCCATACACTATAGGCCTCCACGCCATGTACTATAGTCATCCACGCCATGTACAATAGTCCTCCACGCCATGTATATGGCTTTGAGGACTATATTACATGGCGTGGAGGACTATAGTACATGGCGTGGAGGACTATAGTACATGGCGTTGAGGATTATAGTATATGGCGTGGAGGACTATAGTAAATGGCGTGGAGGACTATAGTATATGGCGTAGTGGATTATAGTATATGGCGTGGAGGACTACAGTATATGGCATGGAGGACTATAGTACATGGCGTCGAGGACTATGGTGCATAGCATGGAGGACTACGGTACATGGCGTGGAGGACTACGGTACATGGCGTGGAGGACTATAGTACATGGCGTGGAGTGCTATAAGCATAGCATCTGCTCCTATGTACAATGGCGTGTGGCGCTATATTTTATCACAAATCGACTGAAATCGACTATGTACTTGGTGCCAGAAATCTATAAACTATGGCGTCTGGCGCTATGTGTTGTTTTAGTGCACCAAATATAAATTCCACCAAATATAAATTCCACCAAATATCAATTCCACCAAATATAAATTCTATAATAAAATCTAAAAATAAATATAAATTCGATAAATTCGAGTCAACATACTCACTATTGAATGTTCCTGCTCCAGTGTGAAAATTCATCGGTCGAAGTATCGAAAATATCGCAGCCAGTACTTCAGTTCAAAATGAGTCAATTATGTAGACCTAAGCTCTAATGTCACTTGCTGATATTTATACCTTCTAAATCAGCTCGATTTGACACTTGGATTAAGCTTGGGAATTTGTATGGAATTTCTGAATTTTCTGAATACAGCAGCAAAAAAAAACTACATATTCAAATATTCGAAAAGTTTCGTTTATTCGCCATAGCTGAAAAAATTAAATTTCAAATTTATTCTTCTATTCCTTTATCATCAAAGCGGAGGAAACTGCTTTTCATTTCCATTTATAATCAAAAATAATATTTGAATAATACGTCAGCTTCAGATTACACACATGCATCTTACCTTAGCTATTTTCTGGCTACCCTCCACACTGCGGGCAGCAAATACCTGTTACTTTAGCACTATTCACAGCTCGACTGTCGAATAGCAAGCATAAAAAACAGCTATTTCGTGCCATTGGATTGCCAGACCAGCTAAATTAGCAGCTATTGCTGCTATGTCAAGAGTATTGAATACACTCCAGATTTAATCTTTCAATATTATATTGCTTGTAAAATAAAACAGCTACATATCCCCCTAACAATACAATTTTTTTATTAGTTACAATAAATGTTAAGTTCAAAGGACGAGTCAGATTTGTTCTCACTAAAACCAAACCTCCACCAAACCCCATCAATATATATTTTAATAATAGTAATTAGTGGGAATTGTTTTTTTTTTTTGCGAGATAATTAAAATTGAAAAAAAATTTTATTTACATAGAAAATTTTTATTTGACAAAGTGGTTTCAAAAGTATGCACTGATTCTCATCAGACACCAGCACACAGTGCATACTTGAATGATCTGACCACTTGCAGTTGCAAATCATTAACTTCTATTTACACTAGTTGTGACAAAAACAATTCCAATTTGATTCGGCTTCGGAGGCTTATTCCGCGAAACGATCGAGTTTTCCGTATGAATATTCTCTGCTTTGATAAGCTTTAGAGACGATATACGTTGTTTTTGCTGATTTATAGACAAAAAGGGAGCCATGATCACAATTAAAAAACCTTTACAAAGTAATTAGTGCTTTTCGACTGCTAAGTGCACATCATGCATAGAATATCCACCATTGGATAGTTTTAATAGCAATAAAAAAAGTGCTCGGAAACAAAATATATTACGTTTTCATTGCGATATTGCACAGAAAATATTTTTCTTTGCGCGTTCATTTGAATATATGTATATGCATTTCAAAACCTCGCGCCAAGGCCATCTTACTCAATTTGACAAATTGCAGCAAAATGCCTGAGCTCAGTTCGGCTGTATTTTTCTACAATTTGTTGCAAGAGGGGAAGCGATGACGTCAGCAAAATTTTCCTTGCAGCAAAAGTACAAAAATGACTTGCTGTGAATATATTTTAATATATTGTTGCATGCACGCCAAACGATCTGTATGACGTTGTGGCGGCGCCAGAAAAAGCTAGAAACGGCGAGGAAATACTCGACATACATCTCATACATGTATTTCATACATGTATTCAACAACAAAATCATTCCATAGATAAAACGTAGAATAACCCTCTAGAAAGTAAAAAGGGAACATTCCAGAGCCCCAGACCGTGATCTCACATGGCAACGGAAATTCCCATGAGTCATCTTCGACACAATCCAGACCTTCAAATAGCCCATAGAGCCCTCTAGAAAACAAAAGCGGAACATTCGAGAACCCAAGACACATGCGATACATCCAACACGACTATAAATACCGCCGCGTGAGGTGCTAGCAGAGTTAGGCCACTGACAGACAGTTCGGTTTGGCGCGTCGGCTGACACACACAGTGGTTTTCAGAAGCGTTTATCGAGTCGGTTCAGTTACAAATTACGTCGGAGTATTATATAGATGCTTGTGAAAAAAGTAGTCGAGTATACATACATATGTATATATATATATATATATATATATATATATATATATATATATATATATATATATATATATATAATATATATATATATGTATATATATATATATATATATATATATATATATATATATATATACATATATATATATATATATATATATATATATATATATATATATATATATATATATATATATATATATATATATATATATATATATATACGTAGTATATAAATATATTTGTAAGTATATATATGCATATGAATTTTGAGCAAAGTGATTCTAATACCAATCTATTTTGAAAATTTGTAATTGCCTACTTTTAGAAACTAAGTGCCCACAAATGGTTCAGTTTCCAATACTGTACCCTAGCCATTCTTCAAAAATCAACTTTCTTATCAGATTTTCCCTCCCCTATCCCATGCATTCATCAATGCAGCCAGAAAATTTCAGCTCGATCGGACTACGCAGCAATGAATAAATCGAAAAACGCTCGAAAACCGTGTCGGTGGGTCATTTCTCTCGTCTACCGACTCGGTTCCGAAACCGAGAGGCGGTTCGCACCGCGGAGTGTGTCATCACAATGCTAAAGTAATGCACGACTATACCGACTCGGTTTTCCTCTCGGGAAACGTCTCGCAAGAACCGCTGTGTTTGTCATTGGCCTTAGGCCAATGACAAACACAGCGGTTTTTGCGAGGCGTTTCCCGAGAGGAAAACCGAGTCGGTATAGTCGTACATTACTTTAGCATTGTGATGACACACACCGCGGTGCGAACCGCCTCTCGGTTTCGGAATCGCGTCGGTTGATGAGAGAAATGACCCACCGACTCGGTTTTCGAGCGTTTTTCGATGAGTTCATTGCTGCGTAGTCCGATCGAGCTGAAATTTTCTGGATGCATTGATGAATGCATGGGATAGGGGAAGGAAAATCTGATACTCCGACCTAATTTTTAACTGAACCGACTCGATAAACGCTTCTGAAAACTGCGGTGTGTGGCAGCCGACGCGCCAAACCGAAGCGTTAAACGCTTCGGTGAAACCGAACTGTCTGTCATTGGCCTTAGTTGGATACGTTAGTTTGTACACGCGACTTAGTAGAAAGCGAAAACAGCGGAAAGTCTGTTCGGTGAAAAGCGAATTTAGTGTATCCGGGCGCGATTAATTGAAAGCGAAAAAGTGTTGAATTGTAACGCAAGATTATAATAGTGCGAATATAAAGTGTAAATAATTATTTGTGTGTGTTAATAAAAGTGTAATTAGTGTTGATAAAAGAAAACTGTTTTATTTCACGAATGTGAAGAATATCGAGCCCAGGAAAGGTGTTTTAACGGTAGAAAACAACAATATTATAATAGATTCAGGTACGCGAACAGACCTATAATTGTTCATTTCATCATTTTTGCCCAAGCGGAGAGGATTTGTGGTGTAAGTGGCAAAAAAATGAGAAGTACCGACATCCTGCAGCTATTGATGATGAAACGTTTTCAAAGTTAAAGCCAGTCTATGATGATTTGACGAGTCATGACCTCCTAACAAATTGCCTGGGCTCTAACACCTGAAAGAACAACGAGTCGTTGAACCAAACGGTTTGGCGTACAGCTCCTAAGCACACCTTCAACAGCTTAAAAGTGACAGAGATAGCTGGAATGATAGCCGTTTGCCCTTTTAATGAAGGATACATGCCACTGATAACAATTATGGATGTTATGGGTATCAATATAGGTCTCAACGTTTTTAATTTTAAATCAATGCAAGACAACGAGAAATTGTTCACAGCTGAAAAAAGAAGCTCAGACGCATCAAAAGAAGGCCGTATTGAAAGAGAAAAAATGTTAAACTGGCACACGAGCAGGAGTTAAAAGATTTGCCAAGATTCGCTGATTAGGCCTAAGCTGGAAATTGTTTGACTTATTTACAAAAATTCAGCAAAAAAAAAATTTAAAAGCGTTTTACTATAAACACACTTTTTCGGCGCGCGTCGTAAATTCAAGAAAAAACTACTCGGTCGATTTATTTCAAATTTTGTGCAGCTTTTTATTATTCCCTAAACTACTGCACGGGGTTAAAGTTAGAACAATTTTGACGAATTGGATAACATTTTTTTGATTGAAAAAACGCGAAAAACTGGATAACCAATTGGATACCAATTTTTTTTAATCGCCTTAGAGCTCTAAATTTAGGCCCGTGCAGTCCTTGATAATCAAAACTAATGAAATATTTTTGGCAATTTGTTCACTGATGCTTATTTTGTCCAGAAATGTACTTTTTTTCGGTGGTGCTTCGGCGACCCATTTTGTTTTCTAATAATTTTTTCCAATGAAAATATTAACTTATAACCTCAATAAGGATTTATATAAACTTTCAAATCGATATCTTGAATAGTTTTTTTTTGGCAGCTGCTGAAAAAAATTCATGTTGAGCAGCTTAATGACTAACTCCAATATTAAAAAACAAATTCCCCCATTCTCGCCATTTTCGCACAATATAGGCCGGATTTCCACGTCGTTAACTCAGCCATTTTGTACAAAAACGACACCTTTTAGACGCTTTAGAAATTATATCGGAGACTAGAACTTTCTAGAACTAAAACGCACGTCGTTTTTTCGGATTTTTCTTAGTAAGAAACCAGGGAAATTTTCCTCCATTACTTTATTTTCGACAATTCAATTCATCATAATTTTGGACATACCCACGCTTTTTTCGGAAATTGTCATAAAACCCCGACCATAGACAAGAGCCCGTTATCCCGAACTTGTAGTAATTTTAATAAAATTCAAATACATTCGAATAATTCGTTTTTGCCGTTCCTTTTCTGCTTTGTACAGCGATTTTTGCACAAAAAAAGACACATTTTTAGAAGCTTTAGCAAATTAATCGGAGAAAAGAACTTTAAGAACTATTCTAAGAACTATTTTGGTACTACTTTGGTACTATTTTTGTATGATTGGTATCATCCATACTTAGATTTGCACAGATTGTCAATCGGTTCTTCCGTTTTCGTTTTGCGTCGTTTACCCAACCATTTGTGACACATTTTTAGAAGCTACCGCAAATCGGAGATTATAGTCTTTTAGAACTAAAAAACACGTGGGTTTTTCGGATTTTTCGTAGTCAGAAACCAGGGAAATTTTCCATTTTCTGAGGCTTCCTACAGTTTGAGTGTGCCTATTTTGAGTTGAGTCAAGATTGAATTGATTTCGAATTGGAGTCAAACTGTCGTTTTAGTTTTTCTTTGTGTAGTAAAACTCCGAAATTGCAGCAGATTGCTGTAAATTGCAATAGATTGATTTTTCTATAGATATATACATATATGTACACATATAAATCTTCTTACATGCATTTAAAATACAACTATATTGCTATTTGGAATAGCAATAACAAACCATGTTCAACAAATATTATATAAATTCCAGTTTAGTTTTTTGGTGAAAAATACATGTTAATTTCAGTTTTTCAATACAAAAGAAAATAGATTGCAATATACAATTATGGATCCAGGCTTAGGATTTGAGGAAATTCCTATTCATTCTATGTTCAAAATGGCTACCAATTCCATACATAACTAAACAGAGCGAAACTAACTTACTAAATATGCTAGCTAGATTAAAAAGTAGTAAATTTTGTAAAATGCAATAGATGAAAGTCAAATGCAATGTTGGGGTAAACTGCATCAAATTGCAACAGATGTTTATTCGCAATTGCAGTAAAAGGACAGTTTGAATGCCGCTGAAATGCATTTAGTTCAAGCAAATTCGATCGTTATTTTATAAAGTTGGCTCCCAAATGAAAATGTCTTTTTTAAAATATCACCAGCTCTTTGATGAAAGCAAATGAGAAAAAGTTATTCGAAACTAACGCCACTTGTCTCAAAGCTGTGTAAAAGTCCAGCTAAAATTTTGCGTTGTGCTAATATTTATAATAAAGCTAATATTTTGCTAATATTTACTTAATTTGCAATGCACAATGAATGGCCCGAACATTTGCTTTTTCAATATTTGAATGGAAATTTTTTATTTTTATCCATTCAATGTCAACAATTCCAAAGCCATAATTTTGTCATATAAGAGCTTGTTTATTTTGTTGCATCAAAGAGTTTGTTTTTTTTGTTGCAAAAATTAGCTCTCTGATTAGAATTTGTTAAAAAGAAAATTAGAATTGGTTTTTTATGCGGACGTGAAATCTTTGCATTACTGCAATTTGATAGGATTTTCATTGCTTTTGTGAAAAATTTGAGTGGCGAGTGGGTTGAAATCATTTTAATACTAAAATTTACACACTAAGAAAGAATACTGTTTATTTCTAAAACTCAGGTCAACAGAGTATTTTGCGACAAATTCCACTGTATACAAACATCAAATTCATTCTGAATTTTAATGGCCACATTTCTCTAAGTTATTGGAGTTTGTTATCATTTTACTAACTTACTAACTAACTTTGCCTTGATTGGATGATATCGCTCAGAGTTGGATACACTTAAAGCGTGGTCATGCTATTAGAACTCAGCGCTCATTTATGGATATAAACTAGATCTTACACTCTCCATGATTCAGAGCATTTGACAACATGGACCTCAGAGCAAACTCGGGAAAGAAAATATTAACTTGACCAGGTGGCCTTAGAAGTCCTTACTAAGGCCAAAGTTGTCTACAAGATTGCTCGCACTCAAGGCTTTGTTATTAGTAAATGAATCTGAAAATCAGTTGGGACGTACATAAACTTCACTAACAACCAACAAAAACCCTGATCAACACACCTAATCAACAAATTACATTAACCCTGAACTTGTTGTCCTCGAATTCGCAAGTTCCGCCAGCTCATCCCCCCTTTTTAATGTAGTGCCCGAAACTAGCATATGCTAATCTTGAAATTTGAAGAACTCAACCAATGCCAAAAATAACTTCCTTTCGCTATTACGGCAAGCATGTTCGACAAACATTCACTTAGCGTCCCAACATTTTTTAATTAGATCGCTTAATCTAGATTACCGAACACGACTTACCATCGGAAATAATTTGTTCCGTTGATTGTATAAAAGCATTCGGTTCCGCAGAAAGTAATAGACAGTAGAGAAGCTCAACTACTTGTGATAACCGAATCCGGAATCAATTCAAGATCCAAAAAAAAAATTTAGTAACCATGAGTGGTAAGTATAAATTAAGGAAGAATAAGAAAGTTGCGGATATTACATGTTTTTAAAATTTATCTATACAGCTCAACTTGTGTTCCTGACGGCCTTGGCTGTAACTGCGACATTTTTATCGGGCGCAAATGGTCAGTGCGGCGTCTACACTGGAACTACAACAACTTTCATTGTGAATGCAACATCGAACTGTCAATCATGGATTGCTTGTAAAAATGGCCAGGAAGTGAACAGTGGAAGCTGTGCCACAGGATATCTTTTCAACTCTGCCAGCAGCTCGTGTGAAATTGCTGCTGATGTGACTTGCGCTCCTTCTAGTACCACTAGTGATTTGAGTACTGTTTGTCAGGGTCAAGCCAACGGCGCATATGTTGCTAACCCAGATAACTGCAATGGGTACTTCTATTGCGACAATAACGAGGGAACTGCCGGAATCTGCAACAGTGGATATATATTCAATGCTACTTCCAAACTGTGTGTCTATATGCCAAGCTACCAGTGTCCTTCAACTACCGGCTCTGGCTCTACCTCCACCACATTACAACAAATCAACGCCACTTGTGCAGACTCACCATCTGGAACTTTCTTATCAAGCCCCACAAGCTGCTCTGCTTACTACGTGTGCGTCAATGGCATTGCTGTAGCTGGATCCTGCAACTCTACCATTCCATTGTACTTTGACGCTTCGACTGCATCTTGCGTCTATCCGAGCGACGTCACCTGCAACGTAACTGGAGAAAGTGGTTCGTCGACTGTGTCAGTACCCTATAACTATACTGAAATCTGCTCGACCACTAACGCCACGGCGAAATTCGCCGCAGACCCTGCCAACTGCAATGGTTACTTCTACTGCAGCAACGAAACCGATACAGCTTCTCCATCTCACAGCTATTGTCCCGAAGGCTATGATTTTGATGCTTCAACTCAATTGTGTGCTGAACCATCGACTGTAACGTGTACTTTGCAACCATGCGTCGGAAAGTCTGTCGGTTACTTTGATTCGAGCGATGTCAGCTGCGCGAGTTTCAACTATTGTTCGGCGACTGGACCAGTGGCAGGCAATTGTACGACTGGATATTACTTTGATGTGTTGAACCAGGACTGTAATACACCTTCTGCAGTAAATTGCACACTGACGGCATAGGGAGTTGCTCTGGATAGGGATCAAAAGGATGCAACGTTCTTTGGCGGGCTTAGTTAGCGTTTAGTTGATAAGGATTTTGAATGATAGATGCTCTCGGATAATTTGAACGTGGTATTGGATTTGTTTTATTTTTTGTCGGCATTATTTAAAGAATAAAGTTTTTGTTGTTTTCATTAATAAGAATGAATTGAATATTTATTACACTGAAAGAAAAATCTTGGTAAAATCAACAATTTTCCTTAGTTGTTTTTGCGTCAACTACGGGCTATAGTTAAAACAACCATAAAAAAAATAGTTGATTACTTTTATGCATCATGACGCGTGGTTGAATATATATATATATATATATATATATATATATATATATATATATATATATATATATATATATATATATATATATATATATATATATATATATATATATATATATATATATATATATATATATATATATATATATATATATATATACAGTGGCTCACAGCTTATTTGATACAGTGACTTTTTAAAAATGCAAATCACTGTAACTTTGAAATAAAGAACCCTATTTAAAAAATTTCCTATAAGAACCCTATTTAAAAAGTTCAACAAATACAATGCAAACCAAAACTGTTCCAGCAATATTTTTCGGCGTCCCTTAAAAGAGAAATACCACTGGCGCAGAAAAATTGCAGCTCACAGCTTATTTGATACAGACACTTCAATGCGAATAAACTTCTATTTCTCGCGGAGTTAATCTGTGTTGTTTTTGTTTCTTGAATGTTTGATTGTGTTTAGACATTGGCTTTAGTAATTTTTAGCAAGATCTTGTAAGCTGAAGTGCCAAAATGAGCCAAAATTGTAAAATGGGTAATAGCAACACAATTGAACAGCGCGAATTGGTATTAAACCACTTTAAAAGAGGACAAAGTGTTCGAAAAATTGCTGAAAGTGTGAATTTGAGTGTCTCTACAGTGCAGCACATAATTGAACGCTTCCTTCATGAAAATCCGGTAGAAAATAAGGGGAGAAATGCGCCAAACAATATTTTTACCGTATCCGACGAACGATACATTCTAAGGAAAGTGAAAGCAAACACAAAGATGTCCGCTCCAAAATTGGTTACTGAGGTTCATCGTGAATTAAGAAAGTCATGTAGTGCTGAATCCGTCCGACGAGTGCTTCGCGACCATGATTTCAGGGTCCGAGTAGCTCGTAACTGGTATGCAAGAAAAAAAATACGAAAGCGTGTACGATAAAAAATTACAAAAAAAAACAGTTAATGTGAAGTCCCATACATACCTGAATACGACGACTGCACGTTCAAGGATCCTTCATAAATTAAATACATAAGCTGATACCACGGCGATGCTACCCAGTAAATAATAATAATAATAATAATAATAATAGAAATTTTATTCATTACATTGTACAAATATAACTTAACTAAAGGAGTATTTGACTTAAAAAAACTTATACTTAGCGGCTATCCTATTTTGGCCTGCTGGCTCTTATTGGGTTTTTATTTTTATTGTTTTTTATCATTCATTAATTTTCCGATTTACACTTATTATCTATTAGCCAGGTAGTACAATACCTGGGGTTGACTTAGCAATATAGTACTTAAATACTAACTTAATTTCCTAATCTAAATCTAGCTTAAGTCTAAATACAACTAGCTTAGCCTACTTAGACCTAAACTTAACCTAGGTCTTAACTATCCTCTCCGATTCGTCGGAAGGCCAACATAAGTGAACAGCATGTCCATGAGCCGCCGCTGTCCTGCTATTTCCGCTAGACGCATAAATGGCTCATTAGAGCCACTCATACGTCCGATACCCCGGATCAGTCCGTTTTCATGTCCGTCTGTCTGTGCGTAAATCCTTGTCGTCAGTTCTACAAAACGGTCCCTAAGCGGCTCAAGACCTGTCTCCTGATATAGGAGAGAGTTCTTCGGCCACTTGTTAGTTACCGGGTTGTAAAACCTGCCAGTGCACAAACGTAGAATTCTCCGTTCGAACATCTCCGCCTCTGCCATGGCTGATTTGGAACAGGTAATCCAGGATGGGGATGCGTATGTCAGGATTGGCCGAATGAGTGTTTTGTAGCAAATGGATTAAACCTTTGTCGTCGTGCCCATCTTTTTGGTGAAAAGATGTCTGATGCGCTGAAATGCGTACCTGGCTACTTTTATTCTATGTCGAACATAGGGGTTAAATTTATATCTACTCCAAGGTAGCGCAATGTAGAACTGGGAGTAATTCTAGAAGTTCCGAACAAGACAGTGACTTTTTTGGCCTCATTGCGGATGGTTTGCGATTCCCGATACTTGGAAGGCTTCCTGAATACAGTCAGCTGTGTTTTGCTACTATTTAGCTTGATGCCCTATTCATCAAAATAAAATTTTAGGTTGACCAAGTAATCTTCAAGGCTCTTCGCAGCTTTGAGCGGGTCTTGGCTCGAAGCGAAAAAGAGCGTGTCATCTGCATTTTGTAGGACTTTAACTTGAGGATTGCCCGCTGCAAGAGGGAAGTCAGCAGTGAAAATAGTGTATAAAACAGGCCCAGTGACAGAACCTTGTGGCACTCCTGATGTCACAGGTGAATTTGCTCCATTAACGCTAACATAAAATTGTCTGTTGCTAAGGAAGCTTGCGGCGAGTCGTATTACTATTTCTGGAAATTCCAACTTGATCAACTTGTATAGAAGACCTCCGTGCCATACACTATCGAAGGCCTTCTCGATATCTAAGGCACAAACAACCGTCGGAGTGTGTCGCTCATTCAGGTGTAACACAATCTGATCATGCAAGTACGAGATAGCGTGCTGGGTCCCATGCTTACGCCTAAAGCCAAATTGATGTTCTGGTATGATATTAGCGAGCTCGCAGTAGGTGGAAATCATTTCCAACCAAATCTTTTCAAAGAGCTTTCCCAAATTAAGAAGCAGAGAGATTGGGCGGAAATTGCTGGCCTCATTATTTTTGCCTTTTTTGTGAATGGGAACAATCTTAGCAATTTTCCATGTGTCGGGAAAGTAACCGTTGTTCAAGGCATTATTGAAAATTATGGAAAGTAATCTGAGCATAGAAATTGGAAGATGTTTAACAATAAAGCTACACACCCCGTCATGCCCAGATGACTTTTTACTTTTTATACCACCTAACAAGTGCACCAAGTATTGGCTATTGACAAAGTGAAATTGGCCACTTGAGAGTTGCGGATCATACGATGGGTTTTTGGATGAAAATGTGACCAGCGGCTCGTTGTGACTATTAAGAAACGAATTAACTTCCTCGAGTACATTTTGGCTATTAGAAGCAGAGAAGATGGGCGGAACAGCATTTAATTGCGATTGAAATGTTTCTGCGAACAGTTCGGCCTGCAGATCAGGGTTGCACACAGAAACATTGCCAGTCGTTAACGTTATCCCCCGGTTGATGTTTTTACCAGAAAGCCGATTAATTTCCTTATACATGTCGGGGCCTGACCGAATGGCAGCCAGCTGATGTGCAAGACACTCACTGCGAAATTTACCAACCATTTCAGCAATAAGCTTGCTGAGACAGTTGATGTTCGAAAGGAGTGACCTGTACAGCGGGTGATCCCTCCCATCTCTATGAAAAATCCTCTTCAACTTGCAACGCCAAATATGCTTCACCAGCATGTGCTTAACAATATCCAGCGGTAGATCGTGACCCTGATACTTATCAAGTTTAATCAAAGTGGAATTTCTGTCAACAGTAGAACTTATGATGTCGTTGACGCTAACCAACAGGTTATCAACTTGACGGATTGAAAAATTTTTGGTCTCGCACACATCAAGATTCCCTACCAATATATCTATGTCGCGTTGAAAAGTACCCCAATCGGTGTTTTTGAAAGATCTTACAGTTCTTGGGGGTCTCTTCATGAGGCTGAAATAGGAGTGGAACTGAATTTTTAGCCTCACAGTAAAGTGATCAGACATACCGGCTTGAGTCCAGCAGTGTGGGCGATCAATACTGCTGAGCAGATCATCTGACAGGAGGAAAAAATCTATTATTGAGCTACTACTTGGTCTGGTCGGAGAGTTAGGAGCAACCACTTGCAATGGAATAGGAGGACTACTTTGGTATAGCCAATCGAGCAACACCGTACCATTTCCGTTGATAACAGAATCTCCCCACTGAGGGTGTCTCGAATTCAAATCACCACCGATAAGCGAGTATTTAAACTGAGAAACTAGCGAGTTGATTGCTCCGTAATCATGTAAAATATTTGATTTTGATGAACTGCATCGAACATATAGAGAAGCTATTAAGATGCGTCTATGGTCTGAGCCTTTTATCAAAGCAGCAGCAAAGGAACAACATTTCAGATCAGGCACCAGTAAGGGTTCCATGTCCAAATTACTCCTAACTAATAGAGCACTGCCACCGTTTTCGTTGTCGAGGACGGTTTTGTATCCTTGAAAGCCAACTCTATGGTGATTTGACAGTTTCGTCTCTGTTATAGGTACCAAATCCGTACCCAGCACATCAATTAGTTGTTGAGCAGACGCTCTTTGAGCCATCGAGATAAGCGAAGCACTGTTGAATGTGGCCACCTCAACCATTTTACTTGGAAAGGGTTGCCAGCAGTTTGACTGTGACTAATAGCCTCTCAGCATCAGTTCCAGCCGCCAATATTTGCCTGATAAAATCATTTATCAGCCCAAGGTTGACATTGGTCAGTGCTGACCCCGAAGAGGTAGAATCTCGCGAAGCCGCACAGCTACGAGAAGTAGTGCCTCCTACTGCCTGTTCGTAAGAAACACCACTTCTTTTGTAGTTCGCAACGCTCTGCGTTACAAACTGCTGACGATCCTTTCTGGCGTGATCTCAACGAATATTTTTCGCCTCGATCCTGGCCACCATATCTTTGTAGGCCGGGCAACCACGGTAGTTGGCTGGATGGCCTTTTTCACGACAATTGACGCACTCAGGCTGTACGTCGGCTACTTTTGGGCATTCACCACGTGTGTGACTCTCCAGGCACTTCACACAGCGATGGACGATTGTGCAATTGCTTGCGACATGTCCGAAGTTTTAGCAGTTGTAACACTGCAACCTCTCCTTATTTCTAACTTTTTCCCATGCCACTTTTTGCCAGAGAATGGACTGTATTTTAAATACAGCAGCTAGCTCCTGGGAAGGCTCGAATTGCGCTAGAAAAAGCCCGGACTGGGGTCTAAAGTTTCCAGTCCCAACAGATTTCCTCAGTTCCCGGTCCTTGCGGGTGAGAAAATGTGATATGGACTTTAACTTCAGGCCAGTGTATTGCGCCACTAGCTCATTGTGTATTTCAGCTGGCTCGATGCCCCTATGCAGGCCACGGATAACAAGGGATTTTACTTTTTCTGAGGCTGCAGTGTAAGTAGTCACGAATTGACTACTGCTGTTAATATGCTCGAAAACTTTCATATGGTCTTCTAATGAGGAACATAGGATGATTGATTTATCATTCGAAATATTCTTAATAAAAGGTACAATGCCTTGCAGCTTCATCTCACTGATGAATTTAGGAATATTCATATTGTAAGCCGTGATGGGAGGGATTTTTAGGTTTTTTGGAATCGGGATGGTGTTGGGTTTAGTCCGAGTTAGGTCTTCGTTAAACTTATTAGAAAAATGTACCTGCTCCGTTGACTGTCGTTAGTTCCTGCGGTTTATAACCAGGTTAAAATCCTGGTCAGCGTGGTCGGCGCGCGAATGCTTTGGGTCCATATCGCCTACTGCAAAAGTCAGCGACGCCTCATTGACATCTCTTACCATGCTGGTAATTGATGTCCTCTTCTTCGTTTGGGTGATGTCCAGTTTTTTCGGGTCAAATCCAGGCACTGCGGGTTGCTTTCCTTTGCACGACATAGTTGTCGTTTCCATAAGCGATGCCATTTGCCGTTTGAGGTCAAACAGCTCTTTACGGAGCGTCTGATTTTCTTTTGCGAGAGCACTGATTTTATTCGCAGTTTGAGCGGACAGAAGAAAATTTGGCTCGTCGACATCCGAGATTTCGGCGGAGTCCGCAGACTTCGTCTTCTTGCGTTTTCTCCCCATTGGGGCTGTTTTGTTTTTTAACAACAACGTTCACTTCCTGTTTAGTAACCTGGCATTCGTACTTAAACGTTTTTCCACTAATATTGGTAAACAATTTCCATTATACCCGTGAATGTACTTCGCAGTCACAATATGTCACGCTTGTTTATATGAGTGTGTTACTGATAACAGCACTTAGGAACTGCCGGTGGAATATAACTGTTCCCACTGAACTCACGGCGAGAACTTATATCCAGTAAATAAAGTTACAACTGCATGTTAAAAAAGCCGCGAAATTAGCGCAAAATATAAATTTAAAGTAATAATTCCAATTATGAATGAAATTCTTTTTACATAATTTATTTATTGTTAAACTATCGTACACTATCTATCTATCTATCTATCATAAACACTCACTAACTATCGTACACTATCTATTTATCTATCAATTCAGGGTGTGGGAAATATGTACGAAGGTATTTTCTTTAAATTGATGTACATATATATAAACAGTGTTCGTTTTTTGTTTGTCTTTACGAATAGATACTATATTGCTTAATTGACCATTCTTCACAAAAAATATATATATTTTTGTATGATCGGTGTGAACCGATCCCGGCTGGGGTTGGATATAAAAGAACCCCACCCAAATTATTAATTAATGTTTTTTTTTCTTTTTGATTTGAGTTATTTGATTGGATTTATTTTATTTGATCTATTTGATTTGAGTAATGTATTATTAGTTGGATTGTATTTTGATTTTTTTGAGTTCCTTTTGTCTTACAAACTACATAATGCATTTAGAATAAAGATATAATTAATGATTTCAACGGAACTTCTTCGTTTCCTTTCACTTCATGTTTGTTTCTGTTTTAATAATGTGTAAAACGTGTTAAATGTTGTACTGTCTGCAGGGCCGGATCTTCCTCTGGAGCCAATGGAGCAGCTGCGCCGGGCGAAGGTTAGAAGGGGCGCAAATATTTCGATCATCTTCAGTTCATAATAACAAAAATATCGAAATACACAAATATTCAACGTCCATTCAATTCAATTGGCAATTTATATTCTTATTTGTTTTATTTTTTGCAATGTGAATTTTGTTCTCACAGATCGTTACATGCCTTTTAAGTTTCAAAGCAGCTTTATTCAGTATAATATTCACTTGCAATGTAACAGCAAAATTTATAAAAACGATCGCTCTTTGGGGCGCAAAAATTGCATTACGCACTCACAGCATTAATGTTTATGAATGAATTTATTTTACTTTATTCTACTCATTACTTTATTTCCTTGTATACTGCATTCCCCTTCATTTGGGTTTTTTTCCACACCTTCAAAACATTCAACACCAAAATCCACAAGAGCAATTGCCCTGGCGTGAAAATCTATATTTATTTATTTATTTATTTATTAATGTCCAAATCAACAGAACAAATCCAATTATAGATTAGACATAACAAAAAAAGAAAACAAATACATATATATCGATATATATATATATATATATATATATATATATATATATATATATATATATATATATATATATATATATTATATATATATATATATATATATATATATATATATATATATATATATATATATATATATATATATATATATATGCATATATATATATATATATATATATATATATATATATATATATATATATATATATATATATATATATATATATATATATATATATAAAAGACACAATAATATGAGAATTAAAAAGAGAAAAATTAAATACAAAGATAAAAGAAAAATTAAAGCTACATGATCTCCAGAAAGGAAAAGTAATCAAAAGCAAAATCGACCGAAAAAAAAGATACAACAAAAGACTAAATTATGACTAATTTCATGTACCTGACAGAACGTTATTTTTTAAAATATTTTTAAACACAGCTAACGTTCGAGGCAGAGGACCAAGGTTAAGGTTATTATGCTGACAAGGCAAATGCTAAAGGGGAGAAAAGAAATAGGTTTCGGTACGGGCAAATGTAACATTAAATTTGAAACATGTTCTATTAGGACGGCCCGAATCTCTAACAGAAAGGTGAATACTGGGGTCCACCAATATACAGCCGTTGTTACCAACCGCCGTTTAAAGCCGTTTAAAGAGGAGAGACTCGTCAAGGAACACTCTACGTGACTGAAGGGAAGGAATTTGAAGGATGGAGAGGCGCATACTGTAATCGCAATACGGAATATTGAATTTAAAGAACAATGAGCGGGTGAATCTGCGTTGTACGGATTCAACCGCAGCAATCAAGTATGAGTTATGTGGTCACCAAAATTGGCAACAGTATTCACGAGCACTACGAACGAAGGAAAAAAATAGATATTGAGGAGTGGAAAGATTAACAAAACGTTTAGAGGATCTAATAGTGAAGCCGGGAAAACGAGAAGCATTTGCAGTGACGTGTAAAACATGTAAATTGAACTTCAACTTGGAATCGAAAATCACGCCAAGGTCCTTGAAACTAGCAACAGCATTGAGAGGGGAGCCGATGACAGAGTAGAAGAAGAGAAGAGGGGAAGTTTTGTGAGTAAAGACATTTGATGACACTTCGAAACATTCAAAGTGAAAAAATTCGCTGCGCACCAGGTAGCCAAAGTACCCAAATCTTTCTGCAATCAGGAAAAGTCACTAGCAGATTCTAGCACTCTGAATATTTTGAGATCATCAGCGTACAAAAGACAGGGTGAATTAAAGAGGGAAGGAAGATCGTTAACAAACAAAAGGAACAATAAAGGACCATGAATAGACCCTTGCGGAGCTCCTGAGGTAGGAAAAAAGGGTGTAGAAGAGCAAAAGTTAGCAATCACAACACAAGAGCGATCACAAACGTAGGAGGAGAACCAAGAAAATAGGACACCAGAGAGACCAGACCCTGCTAACTCCATTCACCACTTCATTTCGTATGAAGAAAGCAAAACCATCCCTACTCGCATTATGCATTTTCGTGTACGATTTTGGTGCGAGATAAATTCTTGCGCCAGCGGTATAGTGTTTTTCAAGCATTCTACTTCCAAGATTGCTTTATTCTCCTAAGTCCGTATTCTCTCATTTTCTGTTGATTTTACATTCTAATGTATACTGAGCTGCTGCTGAGTGTGCAGGATGATAAAGCAACTTGACATCGGCAATAAGCAGGTTGATTTCGGCAATATCGGTGCGGAAAAAGTTTTCGCGCCAGTGAAAAAATACATAATCGATTCTTCAGTCTTTGCTTCTGGTACACTTGTCCGTTAGCATGAACAAACTCAAGTGAGTAGTAAGGCCGTGTTTAAATGTAAATATGATGATATACACATATGTAGGTATTTTTGAAGATCAAAGGTGAGAAAAAACAGTTTTTTGCGATTATCTTGGTTTCTATTGATCCAATGATGTTAACGTTTCGTATAAAAATTGTAGAGCATACAATTTGCGACAAATTTTACTTGAAACATTTTTTCATGCGCTCAACCGTTTTTGCAATAGCAGCACTCAGCCATACTTACCATAATGCAAGGTCAACCGTGAATATCTGTGAATACTACCTAGAACTTTGAATTATTTGTATTATTTATCAGTTAATGCATTGTATTTAATAACATTTTACAAATTTTTAATATATTGATTTAATAATATTTACCTATTTTGTGGAATTGAAAACTAATTAAATGAAATACTTATATTATATGTCAATTTATTGAAAGTAGATTTTTAGTTGAAAAATAATTTGGTATGTTATGTTTAAAATGTGTATGTTATTAGATATAAGATAATATATTATGCTTATTATATGATTATAAGTCTTGAAGTTATATTAATATATTCAAAATAAATTTTGAGTATACGTAAAACGAGTTTATATATTTTAATTTTATCTATATCAGCAACTGTGCATTTCTTGCGATTTAAATTAAATTGCAGTGAAAATAATAATCTATAATAGTCTTTAATAATTTAAAGAACAAAAGTATTACTATTCTTCTTCTTTATCGTCATCTTCTGGACGTTCGAGAATTTCTGTATCATTGTCATCATCTTCGTTGCTTTGAGTTGATGTTTCCAGACCCTCCTGAATTTCAGAGTTAAATGCACTCTCTGGCTCACAGTCACTTTGCAATGAAACAGCATTGAGGCAAGCTTGCCCATTACACTGGCCACAAGCTTAAGTGCATTACAGCCCCGATTTTCTACATCCGCACCGTGCACCACATCCATTCTTACAATTACAAAATAGAGTATTCAGTAATTCATCGGAAGCTGGTGGTAATATTGTTGTCATTGGCTCCAGGAACTCATTTTGGAGCACCCAACCCCATTCCTGGGGTTCTCAATCATGCCCTAATCATTTTTAAACTTGGTGATAGACACGGTTTATATACTGATGGGCCGCTGCACTTGTCGGTATAGTTAAATGAAAATATTAAAAATATATAAAATGTTAATAAATACAATGTATCAACTGATAATACAAATAATTCAAAATTTTCAAAATTCAAAATTCAAGGTAGTATTCACAGGTATTCACGATTGACCTTGCATTACAGTACGTATGGCTGAGTGCTGAGTGCTCACCGCCCTCTATTGCAAAAACGGTTGAGCGCATGAAAAAATGTTGCAAATAAAATTTGTCGCAAATTTTATGCTCTACAACTTTCATAATAGATGTTAAACCAAGGTAATCGCAAAAATAACTGTTTTTCTCACCGTTGACCTTGAATAACTTACGACGCAGACACGAGATTTTATGAGACTTTTGAGACAACATTAGAACGCCAAAATGAAGGTACAGCGAAAATTCAGCTTATTATCTCTCATTCCGAGGTTGAGCCCTCTTTTATGCTAAAATGACTGGGCTATTAGTTCAATTTAAAAAAAAAATTGTTGCAGTATGACTAAATAAATTTGTAACAACCACAGAATTCGTGAATTTAATCTAGAATAGTGTTTCAAACGTGCTTAATGCTCTGCTAGATTATTGAAATTCAATTCAGTTTCAAGGGACCATTTGCGGCGGATCCAAATTGAAGAAACCCGCAACAAATACTTGATGCAAAATTAAGATATGAAGCAAAAGATGCGCCTGTTTCAGACCCTCAACAAAGGTTTAATTTATAATTTTATTTTGATGTTTGGATTAAGCAATTACTTCTTTGGATTAAGCAATTATTTCTTAACTTTAAATTATAATTAAATATTTAGCTGTATCTGATGGCGAAGCTTAAAACTAACCCAAATGAAATCACACTTCCGCACTGCTCAAAGCTTGAAGAAGCGTTGACACATAATGGATATTCAGATTTAAACGGTGGGAATTTTATAAAGAAATTTCTATGCGTTCAACTCTAATTAACCCTAGAATGGTACCGATGAGTAAATTTTACTCACATAGGGTATACATTTCGTCGGGCACCAGCCAGTTGGCCACTCCGACTGCCATGAGGCTAGAAGCTATATAATCTTTTTATGTTTAATGATAAAACAAAAAATGTACATAATATTATACTATTGCTGCCATCTTTTTAGTAAAAACATGTACCTAAAATCATCCAAAAATTTACCGTACCATTCCAGGGTTAAGGAACACGATTCTCCCAATGATATCTTTGAATTCATTTTCAGTAGATATATTGAAGATCTTTGAAAATAGTGTTGAATTTACTCTTTAGAAATACAGCGGAGGAATGATCTTTTTCAAAATTAAAATTTTGAAAGAATTATTTGAGCTATACGATAACGTAAGAAAGATTGGTAAATTTGGAGATTCTATTCATAGAAAATAGTCTTGTTTTCGAATTAAATAGTGTGTTTTCAACTAGATAAAATGAAAACTTCTCAGAAAACTAAAATTTATCTCCATAGAATGTTTAATTATTTTGCAGTAAAACGATTGAGAGTGGATAAGCACAGCGAATTTCACTCTTGGCATTACCGCATAAAAATCTGAACTTTCTATATAATTAATGTCTTTAAAATATATTTTAAACTCATTTTCGTTTGTCTGAATGAACGAATAATTTGATTTTCTCATATATATTAGAAAATACTATATTAGAAAAACATGACAGAGCCAAAAATTGGAGAAGAAAAATATTTCTGCATATCGAAAACTTGAGAAGAAATTTTGAGAAAAAAGTATTATGCTGCAGTGCTCGAATGGGCAAATGTTTTTTATGAAAATTTCATGTTAAGTAACGCTCAGGCAAATACTCCCAAGTACTAGCAAAAATTTGCTAAGAATTCGCAGTCGTGAAAAAGGTGGGTCAAAAAATTAAAATCATAATTTAAATCATAATATAGAGGGCGTCAAATATTGTTCTGCGCCGGGCCAAAATATGGCCAGGACTGGCCCTGACTGTCTGCGTGCCCTAGCACGTAAAGATTCTTCCGCCCGCTAATCCAAGCTGAGCTAGTCGGCTGGGAAAAGGCACGTCGGGCAAGAGAAGGAAGATCTCTAAATAAATATCATACTGCACTGACGACAGCTCGACAGAGCTTAGTCAGTTGCAACAGGCCCTTAATTTCTTTGGACCCCTATAACTTCCAATGCAGATAGTATTAGAAGTATTCATATCATGAACATTCACAATGAAAATAAGTTACCAATGCTTAAATTTTCTAGACATTTTTTGGTTCGAAACATCTTTCGTTTTTTTGACCCTAAACTTATTTCCATCCCTGTAACTTTTGACGAAATCATCGAATAAAATCGAAATAGATCGAATTATTTGATTTTGACGTCAGGCAATTGTGGGAGACTTTTAGTTGCAGTGCTGGTAAAGTGTTGCAGGCACTAAGCATTTTCTTTGTTTATGTTATGTTATGCTGTTTTTAAAGTTTTGCAGTGTTTGGTTTTCCTAAATCTTGTAATTCCTGAAATCTTTTCGACCCTATGAGTTTAAATGCATTGTTAAGATCAAAGTGGGTTTGTACTCAAAACAGGTTGAAGCACGTGTGGTAGAATATGCACTCAAAATCTGCATGATTCTTCTACTGTTCGTCGAACATTAGTATTTCTAGCGGTTCTCGTGCGCTAAATTTTTTTTATTTATTAATTTTTATTTCCAGTTGAATAAGTACAATTCAGTTATATCACCTCCAGAAACTTCTAAGAACTTGTAACAGGGGTAAACAACTAAAATATATATAAATGTGTGCTCCCAGTTCAGTTGAGAAGAGACTACTTAGCTAATTTTGAATTAAAGTTATATTGTAATGAAAATAGAGAAGTGACAAAAATAGTAAGCTAGCTAAAAAAAACTATTATACTGAACATCATAATTACAAGGATTTTCATCCTTTTAGCTAGTATTGAGTAGTATGCTTATTATTTACAATTTGATTTCTATTGTAGAGTAGTTTATTTACACTGCGATTAAAGATACTTTGGTTTGTGCTTCTACGTACCGAAAATTGAAGATTGTTGAAAAATGTAACGGTATCCGATTGAGATTTTCGTATGAGGTGCTAATGGAAACACTTGTGAACCTCCGTGAGCAGGATTACTATTAACCGATAGATTGCCGATCGTATATTCTTTAAAAATTTGAATAGTGGCCACTTTTTTAAAAATATCTTTCAAACTTAAAGTATTTAAATCTGAATAAACGTAATCTGGAGGATAAAATCGTGGTTTCTTTCGAACAGTTTTAATTAATAATTAATGCATGATAATTAAAGGTTTTAGTGCACTTTTTGTAGCCTCCATGCAATTATTTCATATTGCAAGGTACAGTTGATCATAGTTTAGTAAAAGTTTCGTAAAACTAATTTATTAACAACTGATATAATTGCTAAATATAGTGGAATAGTTTTTTTCAATCTTTTGATGATTTTTCATTTTTCATTATCCCATTTTTCATTAAATATAACACCTAGATATTTAACACCTAGATATCACTCTCTTGACATACTTTCACGTTGGAGTCGTGAGTGCGGCTTGAATGTGAATCCTAACAAAACGGAACTAGTGCTGTTTACAAGGAAGTACAAAGTTCCGTCTTTTGAGTTACCCGAGTTGAATGGGGTCTCCATTAACTTGAGCCAGGTGGTCAGGTATTTAGGGCTGATCCTTGACTCGAAGTTACTATGGACCTACAATGTAGCAGAAAGAGCTCGGAAGGCTTTCAATGCACTTTACTGCTGTAAAAGGGCCATAGGAGCTAATTGGGGATTACAACCTCGTACTGTTGCTTGGCTTTACACTGCTGTGGTTGAGCCAATTCTTTTGTTTTGGGTGGTGTTCTGGTGGCAGAGTGCTATTAAGGCTACCTGCAAACGGCAGATTGAAAAAGTGCGGAGAATGGCTGCACTACTTGTAACTGGTGCGCTCCGCTCCACCCCTACTAAGGCACTCCTCGTGTTACTTCATTGACTGCCAACCAATCTACTTATCTTACAGCAAGCTAATTTTGCCGCTGTGAGACTAAATTGTATCTCGGCTTGGAATAGAACAGATTTCGGCCATGCGAGGATTTTGGTCGAGGGAGTTCCCGCTCCACCGGGTGTTGACTACATTACTCCGCAGTGCCTACTAGATTTGGAGTTCACAACTCGCATTCCTGGTAGGGATGAATGGCGTGATGGTGTCACCCTCGAAAGTGGGCTTATCCATGTGTACACTGACGGCTCAAAGCTAAACAATAGAGTCGGAAGTGGTGTATACTCAGATGAGCTGAATCTCAAGCTGTCCTTCCGTCTACCAGACCATTGTGGTGTCTTTCAGGCGGAGGTTGCAGCTATCTTACAGGCAATCGACTGGCTTCTGTGTAATCGAATATTCGGGGCTAATATTGGCATTTTCACAGATAGCCAGGCGGCTATTAAATCACTTGCTGGTCCTTGTACAGTTTCCATGATTGTTGCTGAATGCCGTGCATCTCTCAAAGAGATATCGAGACATTCAGTGGTTCAATTGATTTGGGTACCGGGACATAGGGGTTTTCAGGGCAACTGTGAGGCCGATGAGCTAGCAAGGCTTGGAACCTTGTTACCGGAGGTCTCCTGCTCCCTCTCAATAGGTATACCGATGTCATCGGTCAAACTGGCCATTAGGCAAAAATATCTCGAGGATGCTAAGACGTCCTGGGCAGATGAATCAACCTCTGTAATAGCAAGGCAGTCCTGAGTATCCATGGATGCGCATCACACCAGGCAGCTTTTAGGCTTAAGTCGAAGCGCTCTACGCTGCACAGTGGGAGTTCTTACGGGCCATTGCCTCATAGGACGGCATGCACAACGATTGGGAATGCAGTTTAACGATTTTTGTCGGAGTTACGGCTCTGAGGATGAGGAGGAGTCTGTCCTCCACCTCTTGTGTCAGTGCCCGGCGTTGGCAAGGAGAAGGTTGGCGGCAATTGGTGCTCCCTTTCTCTCAAACCTGACCGAGTTATCCCTGGTTGATTTAAAAGGTATAACGCGATTTGTCAAGGGAAGCGGATGGTTTCCCGATTTAAGTGAGTGGGAGAGAGTCACTAATTAGTGTGGCCTCACAACGGGCCTCTTTTGTGCCTACGTGTCTCGGACGACAGACCTCTGTAGACCGGCAGCCACTTTAACCTAACCTAACCTAGATATTTAGCGCTTTTAACATTATTGAAATATGGACAGTTGTAGCTGGTTGTGCACTCAATGGAGTGTATTTTCACGGATAGAATGAGTGGAAAACACCGTGGCGAAAGTTTGACTTATTGACATTTAGTAACAGGCGGTTTTCATGCAACCAGTCTCCAATCTATACTATATACTATAATACGCTTTGGTGAGGATACCATTCCATAAATCGTCTTTACCAAATAAATCTGCGTCATCAGCGAAAGATATTGTCTCTCCCGCAATTCGAACTTGACATAAATCGTTTATATAAATTAATAGTCTAGCGCATCAGAACCGCTAGAAAACTAATTTTCGAACAAGTTATCTTTGAGGGATTTAAAAATGTGTGAAGACGTTATACACTTCTTTGTAGTATCATATCAACCATTTCTTACTCAAAGGACCAATAATATCATTTTCTGACAGCATTTCCTATAACACAAATAATGAAAATGTTCAGTGCTGGCAACATTTGTCCAACACAGCAGCAATAAATCTACCAGAACATGCTCGTGCTTAATCAACCTTTCCTTTGAATTTAGTTTTCATCCAACGATATCATCGAAAGTTTCAGCAATTAAACTATTTCTGGGGCTGCCATCCGAAAAATTTTCAAAACTCGGAAAATTTAAATATCGGTTGCTTATTTTATTGTAAATGCTTTGCTTATGAATGCAAAATGGATACATCTGTTAGTACAATATTTACGTAATAGTCTGGTGCTGGCAATCATGCGCTAGTACCATAGCTGCTTCACGTTGAGTTAAATCCACCCTGTGAATTTCCTTTTGATTGAATGGCTGCGCTGGAAGTTATTGGAGTGAATATAATTTGAGGGTTAACACCGTCCAAACTTTTTAAATTTTTGAAACGTAAATATTTGTTGTTAATTGTCATTGCAGGATCATTCCCATTTGGCAATTTTATGACAACATCGCTCGAGAAAGAAAAAGCTGGCAACCCTTTCAAGATTTTTCAATGAAATTCGTACCGAAAAAGAAATGCAGCGAGATCCACTTATCACATAAATTTCGTTTTGATTTCGTTCCTACATCGGAAGTTATGGGGGAGAAACCTTTATTTTCCTGAGTAAATTTACAATATTTACAAGACAAAACTTGCCACAGCTGGCAGCCCTATACTAATTTTTCAACCAAATTTCGACGAAATATATCTTCAGAGGTTCATCTACTGCGTGAATTTTGTTAAAATCTGGTGGCTAAATCGGAAGCTATTGGCCAAAAACCAGTTTTTTTTTTTCTCGGCGATTTTTCAAAATAGTACCACTGCCACAGTATTGCCTGTATTTCCAATTTACTTCTATCAGACCTGGTCCGAGCTAGTTCCAACATTTCCTGTGAATTTCATATTGATCACATTATCCGATCGTCAGTTCTCGTACACAGAAGTTTTGAGTGCTGAAAATAGAGGTAATTTGATCATGGGCTGAGGTTTTTGTTTACCGCGGAATTTCGACTTGGTGGACAAAAGTCCAAATTTATCAATTATTTCAATTTATTTTCAAAAATTTAAAACTTTTCAAGAGGGTCGATGATTTGAAAGATTTTTTTTCAGGAGCCTACTGTAGCTACAGAGTTTAAATATAGTCTTAAAAAAATTGTTAAATTTTAGTCTACATCAATACGCTCTGCAAATTTCACGATGATCCATTGTCTTTCTTAGAAGTTATAACAAATCGAGACTTAAAAAAAAATCCTTGCCTACTTTTAAGCACTCAGTGCCTACACAAGACTCCAAATTTCCAATTCTTTATCATAGAGTAGCTTAAAAAATAATAAATTTTCATTCCCAATACTTATTTTGAACAAAAATTTACACTGCTTGGAAATATAGGAGTACATGAAAATTCACCAAAATCCCCGCCGCCGCCAAAAGGCTAAATATATCTGAATTCTAGCAAATTATGGACCTGCTCATTATATACATCTATGTTTTTCGCAAATTTTAGCTAAATCGGATCGGCCACTCCAGAGATTATCTCCCTTAATCATTTTGCTGATACATGTATTTTGCCATTCTTACTGCACACGTTGCCACAGCACGTGAAGGTTAGATGGGGCTGTTTTGTACTGTCCCAACCTCCTTTTAACGATTGACCACAAATTTTCAATAGGATTGAGGTCGGGACTTTGTGCTGGCTACTGCATCAATTTAATATTTTGCCTAGTCAACCAATCTTTAGACGTGTGTTTTGGGTCGTTATCCTTTTGAAATATTACTTCTTCTTCAGGATAGGCGCTCATCTCCACAAAATTAGGAATATAAGTTCGTTAAATATTTAAATAGTTTTCTTTTCTCATTATTCAATCAATTTTTCGCAGTCGTCCAACATGCCACCAAGTGAAACAACTCCATACCATGATGTTTCCTCCACCGTGCTTGACTGTTTGCTTAACATGGTGTCTTTGCATGCTCTCTCCAGGTCGGCGCCAGCAATACTGCTTATCATTGGACTGAAAACGATTAAATTTTGATTCATCAGTCCAGATTACCCATTTTCAGTCGTCTGTAGTCCAATTTTTATGTTCTCGGGCAAACTTTAACCGTGCTTCCAAATTTTTCTCTGACAACGCAGGTTTATTTTTTTTAACAGCTGCATTGTATCCCAGACAGTGGAGCGCTGTTCTTGCTGCCCATCTGCTAACGGACTTATATATTGCCAGAGCAGCATCCTTAGGGGTTAAACACTTGTTTTTTCTCATTTCTGTTATCATAAGACGCCCGTCCGCATTTTTCAAAAGTTTTTTTGCGACCTCTCACTTGTTCTTTAGGAGTAATTTTTCGCCTTTTCTGAACTCTTATAACCACTGACTCACTTATTTTAAGTTGCTCAGCAATTTTTTGTGTCTGCAAGCCATTCTCTGTCATAGATGCATTACCATTTTCAATATTTCGTGATAGTGTCTTCGTTATTTTGAATAACTTTGATTTTCTTATGAACTTTACAAAACGTACCACTTTTCGAGGTTTCACAGTTAATCAAACACGATCACAAACTAACACACACACAACTAACTAACTCTTTTTGTTCATTTATGACAAAGAATTCAAAATAAGCGGTAAATATTTAAATTTCCGATGAACGCAGAACTGAGTGCAATATTGAGCACATGTGAGTTGCTTTAGTTTTGCTTTTCTCTCTCTCTCTGGATCATTTGCTTTTTGTTTTGTTTTATATACCGTTATTTTAGGAATTGAGCAAGCAAGCATGAAAGAAAAAAAAAATTTCTAGTTTACTTTGTTATTTCTATTCTTATATGCTATGAAATGTACGAAGTGTAAACATGTACTCATTACTGCTCCCTACTGTGTATATATATATATATATATATATATATATATATATATATATATATATATATATATATATATATATATATATATATATATATATATATATATATATATATATATATATATATAATATATATATATATATATATATATATATATATATATATATATATTTATGTATACATATATATATATATATATATATATATATATATATATATATATATATATATATATATATATATATATATGTATATATATATATATATATATATATATATATATATATATGTATATATATATATATATATATATATATATATATATATATATATATATATATATATATATATATATATATATATATATATTGTTTTTCTGAAGACATGACCGTTACTGAGATATTTAGGAAAGGTAACTTTTGGTGACCTTTGACCACGTATAAAAAATAACGCAGCACTCGGATCGATGGGGACTTTTGATATTTTGTTGAGCACGCCAGTACCAAAGTTGACACAAAAACTCAACTTTCCCCCAAGTTTTCCGAAGCACCATGTTAAATTTCCCTAGACTATATTGATGAATTCGTTAAACCAAAGATGTGCTTCGTCGCTCAGTGTGATTTTGCGGTAAAAATCAAACGCGAACTTTGATAATAAATTTACAGTATCTCTTATGGGCCATTTAGACAAGCGTCCATGCGTCCAAGCATTTTTAGATTACATGAGTCAAGTCAACTCAAATCCGGTTTTTTGAAGGCGGGGCTAAGGCGAAAGTGGTCGGCTACGGTGATTGATATACCATTGACTTAATTGTTTTACTTTCGCTCTTTGTAATTTCGAGATGATAAGTGGATGGATGGATTGATATATACATAGTTTTGAGGTACAGATTTATTTATATGGAAAAAGAAATTGTAAAACTAACGAATATGATAAATCAGAATTAGAATTGTTTTAAGCTTGGTGACGACGATATTTTAATAATGTTTAGCCGTTCGAAGGCACTGACAACTTGAAAATGATGGTTTCGATTTATGTTTACTTGTCAAATGATGATATTTCCATGATTATGAAATTTCCGCGAGCCATCATGCTAACTGCTAATATATTGGATATTCTATTTGGGCTTATTGGTATGGCAGTTTTTGTTATTATATCAGTGGCGTAATTTGCAAATTATAGTGTGCATCTGATGAAAGTGAACAAGGAACACACAATTTAAGATAAGTTTTGAAGTGTTTCCGCGTGGCAAATCTATAATTCTTATGTTCCGGTAACTTCGAACTAAGTTATTAGATGTAAAATAGATTTTCATATTTACTTTATTTTTACTTAACACAGTTGTAGTGGTTTTGCCTGCAGTGGCGGTAAACTGTTGCTAACACTGAAAATTTCCACTGCCGCTTATTTTTTGTAAAATAAAATCATTTTCAAACAGCCAGGGCCCACAAACGGCTAAAAATGTAAAAAACATCGTCGTGATCAATGTTAAAACATTACTAATTCCCATTCCTCAATTTTTCCCCATTTTTTTCTTCCTTCCAAACAAATAAATTGGTAGCAGACAATTGTATATATATATCCATATGACTATATATACCTTCATATAAAATTGTTTGTGTCTAGATATTCGTATGCATTCTAATTTTTTCATAATAGTCCTGCACGTAAAGATGCAAGAAAAATATTATCCACATCATCACATAATAAAAAAATCATCAACATTACATATGTTTAAATGATCATCAACGAATCATCTACACATGCCACTGAGCGAAAGAAATCATTATAACATATTTTGTACATGAATCAGTATACTCCACCTCCTTCGCTTTGGACCCGCCTATATAAACAAAATCAAATTGACTCGTGTAAGCAAAACACGCTAGATCGCATGGACGCGTGGACGCATGGACGCTTGTCTAATGGCCCATTAACGTTGCTGAAGCGTATATCGATCCAAGATTAGAGATGGCAAATTTTTTACTGTTCAAACTTTAAAAAAAATTTGACAGACAAAGCAGCGCATGACAAGAAAATTTCAGCAAAAAATGGGGGCGGTCCTAATGAAAAATCATTTACTTACCTAGAGACAAAAAAACTGAAAGATCGGGGTGGTGTCTCACCTCCATGCCTTTAAGCAAGCCAGGGTCGCCACACAAAAGGAGTATGTGCACAACTAACTAAGCTACATGAACTTAATAAGAACAAAACTACTTTCAAGGACCTATGTAGTCAAGTTAGATGACTCCTGTTTGACTTTTTGGTCAAAAACTTCAAAGAAACAATAGAAGGATTAAACAGATATTCATATCAAGCCATGGAAAATCGATTATAGTTTCATTCTAAACATGTTTTTGCTAAATCGTAAGTGACTAGCGCATATTTCATACTGATTTGATAGCAATACGGTCACTTTGACATGCGATTCCAGAAATTAAACACTGACCCCCTTTTGAAAAAGTCAGTCTCTTTAACGCTCAATATTGCTCCAGGAAGAAAAATGGGAGTAGGTCGTGACAATAACTGGAACAGACGATAAGGACTCAATTTTCATAACCAAAATGATTACGATTTTCACATGATTAGTTTCACATTTAATTTTGCCCCTGATTTGACTCAGGTACCTTTCTAGAGCTGGGTTAACTGAAGATTCGGTGTGGCGTCCTTCGTAAGTATCTGTATTCGTATCCAGGTTCCATGAGCCCGTACTCTACATTCTACGCTACACAAGCTTATTAAGTGGCATTAGGTGGTATGGGTATTCGTGGAAGGCTACAAATGGTCGTGGGACTCTACTGCAGCAAGCCAGAGGGAAACGAAAATCCGAAGACATAGCAAAACCAAAAAAAAAATATATCCTGAAAGAATAATATTAATGTTTCAAAAACATTTTCTGGCAAAAGAAATAAATACTTTTCAATCAAAAGGTTTTTGGAACAGAAGCGGCCAGACAAATAATTCAAATAATTTCACAAAAACTTTCAAAACGTTACATAGTAACGAACCTCCTCGAACCCAATGCGTCACTACATGTTCGACTGAGTATCGAATGGAAAAGATTCAAGCATCATTTTTAAGCTAACCAAAAAGTCAAAACCTTTTAAATCTAAAATTCACACCATAATTATTGACTAAGCAAAAAATAATTCTTATAAAATGTTCCCCTAAATATAACCTATTTGCGATTTTTCATTTACGAAAATTGCAATAATAATGAAGAAAAAAGTATTTGGCGGCTTCAATACAATTTTTCTTTTAAGTCTGAGTAACATCTTAGTATCACAGTCGACTAAAACTTATCAGTAACATCTAATGTTTAATTCATGTATTGCATCGATTTGTACACATGTTAAAATTTTCTCTGATTATTTTCTTTCCTGCAAGTGATAATCATTTTTTTTCGTACGCGCAAGAGCAAAAAATCTTGTTAATTTGTTAAACATAATAATTTAACGAAGTTTCGAGCTATCGCCCAGTTCAATGCATCATCAATTTTCATTTGGAATGGACGTTTTAAGAATTCAACAAAAGAAAAAAGAAATTATATAAAAGTGGACCAATATAAATTTAAAAAATTAGTTTCATATTTTAAAACGGAGTCAGAAGCAGAGACGCAATGAAGTTTTTGCAATGTTTAAGTTTTGTAATAGTCGTGACTCACAGGGACAGCGTGTTTGGTTTAAGCTTGGAAAGCAGAGAGCGCATTATTGCTGACGCCGTGGTAAACTCACTAATCTATTGATGACATTACTGTAATGTAAGAAGTTCAAATTATTTGTTAATGGTAGATTTGTGAGCCACATAAACATGGAGCTAAAATCCCTAACCCAGTCGACTGTTCGTCATTCTACGTTTGTGATCGTGGTGTACCGGAGCTGATGTTATGCGACGCTGGACTGTTTTTTGATATTCATCTGAAAGTGTGTAACTGGCCAGAGCAAACAACTTGCGTTTATGGATTGGTATGGTAAAGCTCAATGAATCGCTGTGATTCTAACTTCTATTTTTTCAGCTTCCTGAAAAACCTTCAGTAGGACTAGAATCCGAGGGTAATTCAAGTGGATTCGAGCCAGCTATTGCCAAGCCTATGCCAGATCCTGCAAAGGAACCAAACGATCTTGATTCTTCTAGCTCTGCAGAAGGATCATCAGAGACTCCATATTTAGAGCTCTCGAAACCAGTAATAGTTCAGCCAATTCAAGAATCTGAAGATAAATCCAATGAGCAACCTACTATTGAAAATTCAAATCAACATCCATCCCAAGAAGAGCTGCTACCGTTTCCAGTACATCCGGTTGACTCAGAGCTAACACAGCAGTCAGGTGAGGAAGTTTCACTTCCAATAAATATCACACCAGAGCAAGAGTTTCCCGAACAAAAACCAAAGCCAGCAAAACCAGTGGAAACAAAACCGTTTCCTGAAAACTCTAGCCCAGAGCCTGAAAGTAAACCATTCGAAAATTTTCCTGCTTTAATACCCAACACCCAAGACCTATTTGGTCCTTCTATAACCATCCCTCAGGAAGTCGACAGTGTAAATATCTATTTATCAAGGGTTGAATGTAAATACGATGGAATCTACTACCTTCCACACGAAACGACTTGCGAACACTACTATATTTGTGTGAAAGGCAGCCTTCACGAAAACTACTGTGGCTCGAATTTATACTGGGACTATATAAAAGAACGATGTGAGAGTCCACAAGTTGCCTCATGTTACAGTCAACTTGCTGCATCGGGGAGCCTGGTTGTAGTTCCAGGTACACCAGGTTGGGGACAAACAGTATCAATATCAAACTCGAATCTAGAAGGAAACAACCATCACAGTCCAGTTCGACCAGATGATGAGGCTACTTTCAAACCCGGAGGCAACAGTCAAGAATCAACACCCGAACAGCATTTTGATATTGAAAATAATCAGCATCAGAAACCACCATATAACCAGCGACCAGAACAAGCAGGTAGTGTTGAAAATAGTTCCACTTTTGAGAACCAAGGTCGCCCAGAAGAAAATAGTAACATCATACCAACTCCATTTGATCCCTTGAGACCAAGCAACTTACAGCCAATAATTCCAGGAGGAATCCTATTCCCACATCTAGAACAACACCTACCGACTGCTCCACCTACGCTACAAAATACAAACAATCCTGCTACGGGAGCAGTTTTCCCGCTCACTCTAAAGCCTTCCATCGTCCGTCCACCAACCACATCTTCCTTGACGTCAATAGGAATGTCAGCGAAACATGCCTTATCCTCAGCGTCTCAGCCTCATCCAATGGATGGATACGACCCAGAGCATGTTCGATGTATTCACGAAGGAATTTACTTCCTACCACACCCTACTAATTGCGAAATTTATTTCATCTGCATTAATCACACCATGCACTTACATCGCTGTGGATACAACATTCATTGGGACTATATCGTTAACCAGTGCTCTGCTCCAGCCCCTCATCGTTGCTATGCGTTCCGTGATAATGTCAATGTTGAAGAAGAAACTGAACCTTCTCCAGTGAAACAGCCGAAACCAAAAGACCCTATGAAAGGCTACGATACAGAGTATATACGTTGTATTCATTCAGGATTCTACTATTTGCCTCATCCGACCAGTTGTGCTATTTACTTTGTATGTTCAAATTACACACTCAATGTATACCAATGTAACACTGGCTCATCATGGGATTACACTGAAGAACAGTGCTCAAACCTGCATAATAAATGCTACTCGAAGTCAGCGCAGACCACACTGATTGCTTCGAAACCCACTACCGTGGCTACAACTACAACTATCGAAGAAGAGCACGATCTTTCCGAGGTAATGGAAGGATATGATCCAAGCCGTATTCACTGCTTACATAATGGATCCTACTATCTACCTCATCCAGCTCTATGCGAGCTGTATTTCATGTGTGCCAACCGAACCTTAAGTCTTCACGAGTGTTCCAGACCAACACTTTGGAACTATCGCTTTGAGCGTTGTGATCTTCCGCAAAAATCAACATGTTTCGATCTCTCTTCATTCGTTGATAGCGACGAAGATGAAGAAACTACATCCCCATCGCCATCTCCGCCAACAACAACCACAACTACAACAACAACTCCAGCTCCCACAACCACTACTTCAACGTCGACAGCAAAATCAACTACAACAACAACAACAACTCCTAAACCAAAAACTACCGTTTCGGTTCATATGCCGTTCGATGTCGATGATAAGGATCCGAATGCTGCTGATGATGGTTTGGATATTTTGCCAAAATGTCCGCGCCATCAAGCCTTCTATCCACACTCAAGAGATTGTCGAAAATATTACATTTGTATCGGAGGTGTACCAATTTTGACTAAGTGTCCGGATAATTTGTACTGGGATCCACAGCAAAGGATGTGTGGTCTGCCATCACATACAAAGTGTGTCATCAATAGAAAAGCATAAACTTACCTTAAGATGAAATATGTGTAGGAGCTGTCAAAAATTATTTCAGTGTCATTTAATAAAATGAGAGATGAGCACAAAATTTTTATAAATAAAGTTGATGATGGTTTCTTTGTATATTTTTTTTGCGATGTTCAGTTGTCCTATTTCATGGTTTCTGCGATTTTGGGGAATGTATATCGGAAAAACCTCACTTTAAAGCCTAGTGCTACATTTAAGCGAATAGAATTTTTGCGGATAGTGCACTTTGATCAGTAACGAATTAAATACCGAGATTGATACTAGATGTCACTGTTCTAAAATTCAAAATTTTCTGCTGACATCGAAAATCGTAAAACTACAGCGCTCATTCGTTTTCTGCCATAACATCAAGTCTTAGCACTTTGATCTCAATGGCTCAGCACAGGACTTAGCACTTCGAACCCACATTATGTACCATTTTTGAGTCAAATTCAAATATTTTTCTTACAAATTCATAATATTAGCGAGCCTAATTCATAATTTTTCAAAACAAATTCATAGATTTTCGATAACAATTTGTAAGTTTTTAAGTCAAATTCATAATTTTTTTATATCAAAGCAAATCCATAATTTTTTCGTTTCAAATTCATAATTTTTGTAAATTCGTAATAATGATTTATAAATAGTTTCTTCCTACAGCTCTCCTTAGTTTTCTACTTCCGATATTCAAGGCGGAACCAAATTTTGCTGAATATTATTCAGTAGCTATCAGAGGTATTTAAAACTTTGGTGGAAAGCATTAATACATCCTCCCTTAAAATTCAACAAAACAAAATTTAGCTCCGACTCAGGTATGTATTATTCAAGATGCTATCGGGCCTATTCACATACAAACATATGAGTAATTAATGCAACGATTGCACAGCGTTTATAGAGAAACCGTTAAACAGTGGGGTATTTTTTACACAAAATCTTGTCCACTGAAATATCGGTGGATAAAAAAGGTGAGCCGCAAGACCACATTTAAAGATTTCAAAAAAGAATTGACAGTGCTTTTTTTGAACGTCGGTTTTCATTAATTTATTGACATGATGCGTCGTGATATATACTCCTATAACTTCAAATGTAATATAACAACGTGAAGCAGATATGATATATTCTTGGCTTGGATACTGGCGAAAGGTTGCCAGCACGAGTCGGTTGTGCTACTTTTGTATCAATAAATGCTTACAGTTAGTATTCATACCGGAAACATTTACAATGAAAATAAGTAACCGATGTTTCAATTCCCAAAGTTCTGCGAATTTGTCGGATCGCAGCCCCAAACACCAACTTCAGTTACAGTGCTGCAGGCACTGAGCATTTTCTTCATTGATGTTATATGAGATGCTGCTCTCAAAATTTTGTGAAATAAGCAAATGATAACGAATATAATTAGCCCGTGTTTTGCTCTCATAAACGTTGAAATTCATGCCAGTGGTAATATCTGAAGCCTTCTACCATATGAGCTATAATGCATTCTTGAGACCAAAGTAAAACGTGGCATTTGAAACAGTTTGGCCGTAATAAGCAGCTCATGTGGTGAAATATGCACTCAAAACCTGCACGATTTTTCTACTGTTCTTCGAACATTAGTGTTTCTAGCGGTTTGAGAAGCCTGATTGAACTTGCTTAGGTCTCATGTACATTTTCCTCTAAGTTTCGCGAGCTTTCACGTAATTTTCACTAAGACTTTCTTTTCCTAATGTCTACCTAGCTCACAAGGTAGACATTAGGAGCCAGCTTGATTTCGCTTGTTATTTGTCTGCAGTCAGTTAATTTCAGGGGAAACCGACATGAAAACATTCGCTTTTAATTACCCATTATTCCAGCTAACGACGCTGGTTATAGATTTATTAGTCTAGCTAGTTATGAATCGATACACGGTGAACGAATTTCAAATTTTGAAATTGCTTATGAAGCCTTTCGAGAGTGAATCGAATTATTATTTAAGATATTTTCAAAGTTCCCATTACTGTCAATATCATACAGTTGAGCTTCAAAAATTAGCAATGGTGTTTTTTCAATAAAGTAAATTTTCAATCTCTATCATTGGCAACTCTATCTATCTGCAACTTTTGTGACGAAAAGAAAGAGAGCCACATGCCCTGTCGGCCTGCCTACCGAGCCTGAAAGGAATCCGTAGTGAGGAACCACTCATGTGCTCAAGGCTTTGAAATAGGGTGAGCGAGTGGCGGCCCATGGCCTGTCTCCGACTAGCCGGCAAACCCTAAGGTGCATAACCAGGTTTTGACTACATCAAACTGGTTGGGGTAACATTCGATCCAATTTCGTTTACCGAATCTCCGTACTTGGATTAAGAAGCGAGTATCGGAAATGAGGCATAATAATGCATTATGTTTCTTTATGATACTGATAAATCTTGAACCTGCGTAGGCTGAGTGGATAAAATAAGGAACGGATTTTTTTCTAGTTTCGATTTGTCGTAGCTTCTGACAGAAACATTAGATCATGATGAAATTTGCAGAGCATTTTTTATTGAGTATGCGGACAACCTTTTAACCACAGGAAGTACGTGAAACCCTACTTGAAAAAACTGCAAACCGTCAATAAATTGTACCCCTTGTTGTCTTTATGCCAGGATCCAGTAATTAAATTTTGATGAAATATTGCACACATAGTGGCTAAATAGTTCTGTAAGCAAAGTTTGATAGAAATTTCGCTGAAAAATTAGTTTAGACCCCCAGCTATCGCAATATTTGTCTATTAGATATTGACGATTCTGTCTGCAAATTAAAACTTTTTGACTTATAGCTTCCGCAGCAGTCATGAAATGAAAACGAAATTCATATAGCAAATTGACCTTATATTCACAGAGTGGGTTAGCCTCAGCGTAAAGCGGGCTTAGCATACTATTAGCTGTGGTACTAGCAAAGGGTTGCCATCACTTATCATTTACGTTATATTCGTATCAACAGATGCTACCAATCAGTATGCATATGACGAACATACCATATACAAGTATGATTAATACCCAAAATTTTAATTTCCAAGTTTCGGAAATTGTTCGGATGGTAGCCCAAGCAAAATTGAATGTAAAAAATAGTTTCAAGCGCTAAAATCTAACGAGTACTACATAATTAATAATAACTATATTCAAACAAAAATGAGGCGATTATTTTGACAATAAACAGCGAGTAGAATAGCTAAAAGTATTTTGAAGATAGCATCTCCAATATGGGGTGGCCAATCGGGCAAAAGTCTTATCTTCCTTTAATCTTACTTCACAGTTCTAAAGTAAAATTCCACTCTATTCACACCGAAGTAAAATTCCACTCAATTCACTCTGATGCCACCCAGTGACATTACATGTTTGCTCTATTTGGTGAATTTGATTGCCAATTGCCTGGTTTGGCTGTCTTTAAATTTGGAAAAAAAATATGAAAATCATGTTTGGTTCAAAATTTATAATTTACTTCCTGTGAAATGAGCCGGATTGCTTACGTTTCAGACGAACAAAAAAATTATCGCTAAAGCGCGTGCAAAACCAAACATAGCTCATTATTACAACAAAGAAACAGCTTGACTTCCGCTTCTACCGAAAAACCTTAATCTTTCGCTAAGATCGAGCACAGTAAAACCTTGCGATAGAAGCTTGCTTTAGCTTGTCATTTGTCTGCGATCAGTTAACTTCAGGGGAAATCGACATGAAAACATTCGCTTTTAATTACCCATTATTCCAGATAACGACGCTGGTTATAGTTTCATTAGTCTAGCTAATTATGAATCGATACACGGTGAACATATTTCACATTTTGGAATTGCTTATGAAGCCTTTCGGGAGGGAATAAAATTATTATTTAAGATATTTTCAAAGTTCCCATTACTGTCAATATCATACAGCTGAGCTTCAAAAATAAACAATGGTGTTTTTTCAATAAAGTAAATTTTCAATAATGTTTTGTTTTGAATAAGCTTTGTGTTTGAATAAAACGCAGAATAATAGAGATATGGATCTGAAATTTATTTAAAATGTAGCTATTTAAGTATGAAATTAAGATTGTATACTTTTATTTAAGTATGAAATTCAATTACATACATATGTTCAAATAATTACTACGACCCCATTTAAAACGCTCGATTTTTTTTTTTGTAACTTTTCCACCACTCGCATCGAGCATCTACTGAATAAACAAGATTAAACATTTCAAAAACGATACCACATGCATTTTTGAAAAACGTTTGGATCTCATTTCACTTTGCCTTTTTACGAATTTTCGAAGAAAATTAGTATTGAACCCACTTCGCCGAAAATTCGTCATATATATATATATATATATATATATATATATATATATATATATATATATATATATATATATATATATATATTATATATATATATATATATATATATATATATATATATATATATATATATATATATATATATATATATATATATATATATATATATATATATATATATATATATATATATATATATATATATATATAGTCATGAACAAAAGTCTACGTACCCCCCAATATCTGAGCATTTCTCTCAGTTTCTATAATCCTTATTCTAAGCATTCACAGCAAAAACATGTTGTTAAGGTGTAACGTAAGTTACCACCTTAGCTGTATCCGTTGGCACATTAACCGAGATACACGAAGATTCTAATGTCCTCGGCACTTTAACCGATACACTAGCTAGTTTTAAAACAGAAGAAATCTGCTTTAAGGAACAACTAACTGATTAGGATAAAATATTGACGGCACTTGAACCGTAACAAATTATCAATAATCTGTTGTTGATCTATTTGTTGCAACAACGACACCTAAACCGTGATGCTACTTTCCAAACACCTCAAGTGAATACACAAAAGATCGATTGAAAAGTGATTTATTTTCCTTAGCATAGTCTAATTTATAGTACAATGAAAATCTTACTTTCTACAATGTAAGCATAACTCACTGACACGAATTTTATACATAGTTACAAAAAATGCAGGTAAGTAGCACACTATATCAACAATAATAACTCGTGAACATGACTTAATCATAACATTTGCAAACTTATTAAAACGCAACAATTGATGACAACTTGAATTACTTTACGTACATATGTTATGTAAACAAAAACGAACTTATTCTTTGTAACCTATTTATGATTTAACATTGAACATGACATATTTATTAATAATCAATCATATGTAAGCAAACTTAATGTAGAACATTGAACATTGCATATTTATTAATATTTAAACATGAGCAAGTGAACTTAATATTAAACATACTCCCCGCGTTGAATGAGAATTCAATCCTTAAACGTCAACCATGAAATTTGGAATGTTTCGCAGTCGTGGACTTGGTGTTGGCTTCTTCCTACACTTAAAGAGTCTGGAACTATTTCTCCATATAAGACATCCTGTCAGAACGATACCCAATGATAGCGCTGCATACCCAATCGTTAGATGATGAATTCGATGGTTCATAAATTTGTTCGGCAATTCAGCAAGTCGTTGTGTTTTAATGATGTTTTGGAGCTCGAGAATTTCGTCTACATGCGAATTATAGACAGTTGCATTTGTAATCAACATTTTTAGCTGCTTCGGTTCCATAATATCGTCTAACTTAGCGAAGCCTGAATAAGAAGTAGAAACATTACTAGTATAAGTCCGCTGTCCTTGAATAGTATATGTTTCCTGCTTGATGATACAATCTGCTCGAAGTGTTATGAGACCTGAACCGTCTAAAATCAACTGAGACACCTCCTTCCCGCAAATTAAGTTTATTCGAGTAGGGGTTTTTGTTGCATACAGCCACTGGTTTCTGGATTGTAATTGTATCCATTGTTCGTTAACTCTGGTGAGGACACAGCTTCTTCGGGTCTCATTATTGAATAGCTCTACTTCACATGAACAGATTTGAGATCCCTTGTGATAAACAGGACTTGCACGATTACATAAGTATGCGTACTCTTTTATTGCTACGCATTTCGCAAGCTCGTCTTGAGTCAGAGGTAGGTACTGATCACGGTGCAAATTAACAGCGAGATAAGTCGAACATGGATTGATTGCCAAAAGAGAATTGTTGATGACTGTAGGAATTGGCACCATTTTCAGAACGTCGAATTTATGTTCATCCATAAGAGGTAACTTTATTTCGAAAATGAGTTGATCTTCTAGAAATCCGCTTTTTACCGTCATAATTTCATATAACTTAATGAGATTATCTTTTGTCATCGGTAATCTGGTGGATTCTGGTAAATGGAGCTTAATTGTCGCTATTTCCTGTTGAAGCTGCTGAGGCGAAAATAACATCGGATTAATAGTTCCATGATGTGTATCTGTTAAAGTGGCAATTATCGCGGATTGAGTTTTACGTAAATTAGATGCGATCATAGTCATTTGAATCGATAAGGAAGTCATAACTTGGTATATTTTTATGCGATAAACTTCCTCTCCATTATCTCTTATTCGATTAAGTATCTCGTCGACTTGTTTACTGAACTCTTTGAATTTCACCTCACTTTCTTGCTGGCCTCTTTTCATTATATTCATAGTAGAATCAATGACCGATGTTTGGTTTTTAACTAGCTGCAAGAGGTAGTCCTCGTTTTCAATGACTTTGGATATGGTGCCTTTCATATGCTTTGCATATGACGAGTCTAAAACTCCAAATAATGAATTTGCAACCTTTCCGACGATATTGAAGGCCCCTCTTTTTTGCCTTTTTGAAAGTAAAGCATTCTCCAAGTCAAGCTCCTCAATTGTATGTTTAAATTGATGGACCATTGGCCCACAGATGCTTTGGGATAGTTGTTGGCACAAGTGCTCCAGGGTCTTTGTTCCGTTGATCAATGCATTATATTCCAGCCAATATGGCTTCAAATCATAATAGATTATAAGCTTCCATTCTGTAGTTTCAAAGTTAATTTCTCCTACATTTTCAAAATACAATCCAACTTGTTTTGAAAACTGTGTCACTTCCGCCTTTTCGGTTTTTTGGGCTGTCGATGGAAAAATTGTGCACGTAAGACAAAGCAGCGTGACAACAATAGAACTTAATGAATGGCGCGAGCTCTTCTTCGGAGGTGTTTCTGACCGTTCCGGTGACATGGCCTTCCGAATTCTGTTAGAACGATCTTCAGCCGCAATAGCCTTGCTTGGACGTTTATCATCATCACATAATCCTCCATACTCGTCCTGGATTTCAATAGGAAGAGGTGCAATTTGATGTATGGGCCTCTTCAAAATGTTTCCTGCTGTTTTAACCTCTGCTACCCGAACGAAACCGTCTTTACCCTTGAACGTTTGTATTATCCTTCCCAAGGGCCACTTTTGAGGTGGAGTGTTGTCATCATGGATAATGACTACCGTACCAGGTTTGACATTCTTACACTCGACCTTCCATTTGTATCGGTGCTGCAACTCATTTAAATATTCTCTTGACCACCGTTTCCAAAATTCAGCCTTTATATCTGCCACAATGTTCCATCGCTTAAGTGCTGTTGTTTTTAATGGAGTGGCATTGGGATTTATCGACGTAGTTAGAGGTTCTCCTATAAGAAAATGTCCTGGAGTAAGAGCAGCAGGATCATTTGGATCAGATGGCAAACATGTCAAAGGCCTAGAGTTCAGAATGGCCTCAATCTCGATGACTAACGTCTCTAGTTCTTCGTAGGTGAGGGAAGCATTAGCGAGCGATCTTTGTAATAAATGTTTTGCGGATTTCACTGCAGCTTCCCACAAACCACCAAAATGAGGTGCTCGAGGTGGTATGAATTTGAAATCAATCCCCTTTTCGCAGCATTTTTTGGTGATCAATTCTTTAGCTACATGTCCGAAAAGAGTATCTTTCAGCTCTTGGAGCTGATTCTTGGCGCCAACGAAATTGGTAGCGTTATCGCAGTATAACGTCCTACAATTTCCCCGTCTACTAACAAATCGCTTCAAGCACCCTATAAAGGCATCTGTAGACAGATTGCTTACCACCTCGAGATGAACTGCCTTTGTCGAAAAGCAACAAAATACTGCTATATATGCCTTGCTAGGTTGTTTGCCTCGCACAGAGTAATGTACCCAGATAGGTCCACAAAAATCTACTCCAGAAATTATAAACGGACGAGCAGGTTGCACACTAGAGATGAGGCGTATATACTGGAACAGGTATATGGAACAGGTATTTTTTGGAACAGCCAGTACCTAGTACGAAATTCAAAAATACTAGGTACGAGTATTTTTGTGGACTATACATGTAATCAAGAATTTACACAATAAATTTCGTCCATTTAATTCATTTCAATCAAACAGTGACGTAATAGTATCCTAATATTAATATAAACTCGTATTTCATACTTGCAAGTGCTTTCATACTCACGAGTATCTCGTACGCGAGACGAAAATACTTGCAAGTACGAAAATACTCGATACGAGTATATACTCATACCGTTCCAAAATACTCGAATACGAAAATAACGTATCGTTCCAAAATACTTGCAAGTATTTTGGAACAGGTATTTTTGGAACAGGTATCGTTCCAAAATATTCGAATACGAAAATAACGTATCGTTCCAAAATACTTGCAAGTATTTTGGAACAGGTATTTTTGGAACAGGTATTTTTCCAAAATATTCGAATACGAAAATAACGTATCGTTCCAAAATACTTGCAAGTATTTTGGAACAGGTATTTTTGGAGCAGGTATTTTTAAATACTTGCAAGTATTTTGGAACTATACGAGTATATACTCGTATCGAGTATTTTAGAACTTGCAAGTATTTTTGTATCGCATATTTTTGTATAGAGTATTTTCGTGCTTGCGAGTATTTTGGGACTTTAGGTTTAGGTTTTTAGGGCAAAAGTAGCTGAAATCGGACAAAATCGGCCAAGTTTGAGTTAGAGTTGTTTGGGACATAACGGGCCAAGACCTATTGCTGTGTTACAAAAATTTACGTTTTGTGGGGGAGTAAGGGTTTTTTTTTGAAAGTGGTCGGGAAGTATGTTAGTGATATTTTAAGGACGAAAAAATTTTTGATAGGAGAAATTGGGAAAGTATTTTATTCAATTATTCAAAAACTTTTTAGGGCAAAAGTAGCTGAAATCGGACAAAATCGGCTAATTTTGGGTTAGTGTGGTTTGGGACATAACGAGCCAACACCTATTGCTGTGATACACAAATTTCGGTTTTGTAGGGGAGTAAGGGGTTTTTTGGCCATAGTTTGGCAAAAACTGCCTTTACACCGCTTTCGATGATTGAAAGTGATCGAGGAGTTCAATAGTGATATTTTAAGGAAGAACAAATTTTTTCATAGGGGAAATTAGGCAAAAACGTCCATTTTTTCCAAAAAAAAAAATTTTTTCGTCTAGCATGAATTTGAGGATCTTTCTGAGTTGTTCCCATACAAATATGGGAAAAAGCGGCCTAGTTTCTAAGATATGGTAGAATGAAATCAGCCGGGAAAACTGAAAATAACACTAAAAATGTTTAGATCCTTTTTGGTTAGCCAGTTGGCTACTCCGGCTGTGCTGAAGCTCTCCTCGTGACTGCACTCCAACCCTACCGGGGTTGTGACTCATGTCCAGCTTTACAGAAAAGGTTGACCCCTAGTGGGTTCATGTTTAATAGACATTTTATCATTTTTTAATAAAATTTTCGACAAATTCATGCTTCAGTGAGGCGAAGTGGAAAACCGACTGTTTTAGATTAGCCAGGAAAAGTTTGGTATCAGGCATCGATCGATGAAAAGTCATATAGGTGGCAACAGGATTAGTTGGTCCTATCATAGTACATTTTTCGACACTGGTAGTTTGAACGAATACAGGAGGTGTTTTGTGCATATATTAAAATGAAAATCAAATTAAATTGATTGAATTCGCTTGTTTTCCCTTAGATGGCTCCTAGATTGGAGAAACACTTGCCAAATAAGTGACCGACCATTGGATAGTTACGGACAAGCTGCACGGACTAATGGCTCGTATCTTTTCACGGTCAACTGCACCATCACCATTCTAGCCTGGGAACTTTGTCTCTGGTGGCTGGGGGAGGGCATATCATACCGTTTCATTGCATCACTGCAAATCGCATGTACTTGTGTGTATATATGTACATACTTCAAAAAATACTAGCTAGTATTTTTGGAACAGGTATTTGGAACAGGTATTTTTTTGTACTCGTATTCGGAATACCTAGTATGTAAAAATCCGAGTACGACCCAACTCTATTGCACACGGTGACTGGGCAGATTTCCCATTAATTGGTTTAACATCTTGGGCCGTGCTCGTGTGCAACACACACAGTGCTGTACGATAGAGCGTGCAATGGATTTTCCTTTAATTGGCCAAAATTGCTGCCTCGTTACTGCCAAAAGCGTCTGCGGTCCCACATGTTTATTTTCTATGTGGATATCGGTCATTAGCATTTTAGTGAACGGATGCGAGTGAGGCAGTAATATAGGGTGTTTTGCGTCAAATGATAATGCAGCATCTTCTAGTCTGCCCCCAACTCGAAGGATCTTGTATTCATCTAAGAAAGGACTAAGAGTTATTATTTGACTCGAATTTCCAATTTGTTTGTGGAGCGTCAACTGCTTTATTTCTTCACTGAACTCTTGTTCTTGCATCAATTTCACGATAACGTGCAGTCCCTCACGCAATTCGGTCGTTGTTAAACTTTCAAAACCCACCTTTTTACTGGTTTTGCTCTTAAGGTTTTTTACGAAACGCAAAACATATGTTGTGATGCGTTGAAGTGACCTGAATGAATTCCGATGATTTATTCTGTATAAGAAATGCACTATGTCATCATCTTGAGCCGAGTTTTGCGATTTATTTGCCTCTGCTATATTTGATTGAGAGAGTGATGAAGTTGTAGCCATCGCTTGCTGCACCTTTTCAGATTCACATGATCTGTATTCCTGACACACTGAACTTAAGACTGTTCGTCTTCTTTCTAGCTCACATTTTCCACCTTGTTGATAAGGTGGTGGCCAGATTGATTCTGCTCCATGGAGAAAGTGTGGACCGTAGAACCACATTGTTGATTCCTTTAGCTTGTTTGGCGCTAAACCTCGAGACAATATATCGGCAGGATTATCGTGTGATCCAACGTGTCTCCACTGCTGCGGTATAGATAATTCCTGTATAGATGCTATGCGATTGGCCACAAAAGTGTGGAATGAGGACGAGCGTGAATAAATCCAATCGAGCACTATTCGTGAGTCAGTCCAAAAAAATGTCTCAACATTTTCTAGTTTTAAATCATGCTGCACTCTTTTGGCGAGTTCAGCGAGTAACTTGGCAGCACATAACTCTAGCCTGGGTAAAGTTAATTGCTTCAAAGGTGCAACCTTTGATTTTGAGCATAATAGTCTTACTACCACCATATTTTGACTATTAATGGACCGGATGTATATGACACCCCCATAGGCCTTTTCGGAAGCGTCCGCAAAACCATGAATTTGTATACTACGCAGAACATCCTGTCCGAAAATATGCCTTGGTATTTTTAAATCCTTGAGAGCTAATAAATTTTCTCGGAATAATGACTATTTTTCTTGCAACTCAGATGGCAATAGATCATCCCAATCTAAATTGCAAAGCCAAAGCTGTTGCAGAATCATCTTTGCTGTCACCACTACTGGACCGATCATGCCTAGAGGGTCAAACAGCCGGGCTATATCAGACGACACGTTTCTTTTTGTGTATTGACGAGCAGGAGTAATGTTCGTTCTTATCGAAAATATATCAGTTTTTGGGATCCATACGAGCCCTAGTGTTTTTACTTGTTCTTCTGTCTCGTCCGCGAAATCAAGTTGAATAGCTCTATGTTCCATCGGAATGCTCTGCAACAGTGTCGGATGATTTGAGCACCATTTTCTCAATTTGAAACCGCCTTTCGCAAGTATTTCATTTAGCTGGTGCTGAATGCTTAAGGCTGTGGACAACTTGTCTGCGCCCGTCAAAATATCATCCACGTAAAAATCACGTATAATTACTTCTGCTGCCTGTGGATATCTTGACGCTTCCAACTGGGCCAGCCTTTGAAGGCACTTGGTAGCCAAATAAGATGCTGGCGTTGTTCCGTAAGTCACGGTATTCAGCTGATAAGTTTTCACCGGAAGCTTAGGGTCATTTCTCCACAATATTAGTTGATATCGCCTATCTTCTTTATTGACTAATATTTGGCGATACATTTTCTCAATGTCCGCCGAGAAAAGGTATTTGTGCAGCCGAAAACGTAATAAAATTGAAAACAAGTCATCCTGTATTGTTGGTCCCGTAAACAAAATATCATTCAACGAAACGTTTGATGATGTTTTGGCTGAAGCATCAAATACAACTCTTAATTTGGTGGTCAAACTGTCTGGTTTTACGACACCATGATGCGGCAAAAAATATCCTTTGCCTGATGTAATTTCGTGCCTTACCTCTGACATATGTCCCAGTTGAATGTATTCATTCATAAAGTTTTTGTATTGTTCTTTCAATATGGCATCTTTGCCTAGTTTTTTTTCAATTGAAAAAAATCTTCTAAGAGCAATATCTTTAGAGCAGCCAAGTTGGCCAGGATTATCTCTAAAAGGCAGACGCACGATAAATCTTCCTGATGCGTCTCTTTCATGAGTTTGATAAAAATGTTGCTCACATTTTTCTTGTTCTGGTGTCAAGATTTTATTGCTTGCTTCCACTTCTTCCATTTTCCAAAATTTTTCTATATCGAAGTTTTCGTGTCGACAAAGCACTCCACAAACTGGTTTTTCCATTTCTACACTCGCGATTTTTCCCGATATAATCCAACCAAACACAGAATTATTCAAAATCGGTAGTTTATCACTCAACTTCACTTTTTCAGAGCACAACAAACTATGGTAAAATTCTGCGCCTAGTAGTACATCAATACGACTCGGTATATTGAATTTTGGATCAGCTAAAATTATATTTTGTGGTATATTCCACTCGGAAATTTTTAGTTGTTGTGTTGGCTGATCAGCAATTATTTGCGGAAGAACGATAACTTCGACTCTGGCAGAGTAAGCGCTATGTTTTGAGCTCATTAAAACATTGATCCTTCGATGTGCATTCTGAACTGATTGGCCAATACCTTCTATTTTTATTCGTTGTGATGAGCTTGACAATCCAAGTTTTTTGATGACTCGTTCAGTAATGAAATTTACTTGTGACCCAGAATCTAATATTGCTCGGCATTCAATGGTCATTCCCTCCGCATTGGTTAATTTTATTATTGCTGTGCTAAGTAAAACATAACCTGCCTCAAATTTTGGTTGTTGTGCTTTTATCGAAGCGGTAGTAAGCGCAATATTTCTGCTTTCTGTAGATATTGTTGTATCTGTTGCAGCTTGGTTGGTTTTGCGGTCAATGTGTAAGAGAGTGTTATGCTTCTTATTGCACTTGGTACATGCTTTTGATATGCAGTTTGAAGGTCTATGACCTACTTTCAAACAGTTAAAGCAAAGTTTATGCTCCTTTACGAGTTGTAGCCTTTCATCGGCTGTGCATTGTAAAAATTTTCTACAAGAGTATAATGGATGATTCCCCTTGCAAGAAATGCAATTATTCAATATCGACGCTGCTAAAGTGGACGACTTCGAGTGTCTATTATTATTATTGTTTTCATTTGATTTCGCTTTACTACCCAGAGCCTCTAGTGATTGAAAACGCATTTCCAGAAACATTAAAAATTCCTTTATGCGTTGCAATTCTTTTGGTTGCTTTAGGGTTTGCTCGTATAAGCGATGCGTTGTGACATCTAATCTCTTTATCAGTAAGTGCAATAGAATTGGATCCCAACCGTCTGTTGGTACTCCTAGACTTTCTAGTGCAAGAATGCATTCTTGAGTTGTATCGTGTAGTGATTTTATCGACTGAGCACTTTCATTAATGATGATAGGCTGTGATAATAGTTTAATAATTTGTGCGCTAACTAACAATCTGGGATTCTCATAGCGATCTTTAAGCATGCTCCAAGCAGTAATATAATTTTCTTCGGAAATACTTAAGTGTCGGATCAATTTTTCGGCTTCTCCAACTAAATTGGTTTTTAAGTACCACATTTTCTGACATGGTGCAATTGATTGCTTGTCAATCATTTAACTAAACAAGTCATAGAATTGCCTCCAATGTAAGTGATTCCCATCAAATTTAGGAATAGTTATCTTTGGTAAATTTGCCATGGATTCTACATTATTAGTTGATATTGCATTTGCATTGGGTTTATAATCTCTTTTTTCAGTTAATTTTAAGAGAGCTTCTTGAACTGTTTCTTCTAATTTCAGATACTCGTCAATGTCATAATTTATTTTAGCTGGTTCATCAACTAATTCCCAGATGGCTTGATTTAAGTCTTCAATCTGTGCCCAATAGTCACTTGTTTGTCTTAGCTTGAGCTCGTAATAACTTTTGGATTGTTGTTCAAAATTTAATCCAGCTAATATTCTTTGAATTGTTTTTATAATCTCCTTTTGCCGACGTAACTTTCGAATGGCGTCGATGTTTGGAGATCTATTTTCAGTAGCGACTGATGTTTCCTTCTCTTCGAAGCTGTTTTTTGCATTAGATTTAGCAAATTCTGGTTCAAAATTTTCTATTTCCAAGGAAAAATAGCTTTTGTACTCCTTATAGAGTTCGGCAATAGTATCATAATATTGCGTTGTAAAATATGGATGGTTTGTCGCTGTTCCAGGTAATTCTCTTATTTCAGTGTCCGTGGCATCGAAATTTTTCCATGCCTCCTCAAGACGCCGTAGTCTTTCTTTAAAATATGTGCGAGTTTTCCTGGAAGCTGTGTCCTTTTTGAAATTTTTAATAATTTCTTGAAGAACCTTTCCTAACTCGTCTTGCTTATATGCGAGTTCTTCCATGTTGCTTGCCATGGGAACAATGATTTGTGTCGATTCCACCAAGTATAATGATTAACTGTGACTGTGAGGCTCGGTTATGGTACTCTGATACGGTACTTTAACTGCCTATATATAATAAGTTAGAATTCTGAGATCTTAAAATCTCGATGGAAATTTTATGACATCAAATCGTGTGTTTATTTATACAGCTCCTTGTTGTCGGGGTCACCAATGTTAAGGTGTAACGTAAGTTACCACCTTAGCTGTATCCGTTGGCACATTAACCGAGATACACGAAGATTCTAATGTCCTCGGCACTTTAACCGATACACTAGCTAGTTTTAAAACAGAAGAAATCTGCTTTAAGGAACAACTAACTGATTAGGATAAAATATTGACGGCACTTGAACCGTTACAAATTATCAATAATCTGTTGTTGATCTATTTGTTGCAACAACGGCACTTAAACCGTGATGCTACTTTCCAAACACCTCAAGTGAATACACAAAAGATCGATTGAAAAGTGATTTATTTTCCTTAGCATAGTCTAATTTATAGTACAATGAAAATCTTACTTTCTACAATGTAAGCATAACTCACTGACACGAATTTTATACATAGTTACAAAAAATGCAGGTAAGTAGCACACTATATCAACAATAATAACTCGTGAACATGACTTAATCATAACATTTGCAAACTTATTAAAACGCAACAATTGATGACAACTTGAATTACTTTACGTACATATGTTATGTAAACAAAAACGAACTTATTCTTTGTAACCTATTTATGATTTAACATTGAACATGACATATTTATTAATAATCAATCATATGTAAGCAAACTTAATGTAGAACATTGAACATTGCATATTTATTAATATTTAAACATGAGCAAGTGAACTTAATATTAAACACATGTATTCACCTAATTTAAGCTTAAATATAAGTAAATATTTGAACTATTTTTATCGAAACAATCATCAGAGGGATATAAATGAAATCTTCACACCCAAAATTAAACAAAAGTCTACGTACAGCTTAACGTGTGTTTGATTAATTTTCATTGCGCATGTTTTCATTGAATAGTGATATTTGTATAAGATTCAAGAGCTGACGGCGCGTTGACAAGTAATTGTCAATTTGTTTAAAGTGATCATGGCTCCAATTAGGAAAGAAATCTCTGATGACGTTAGAAAATCAATTGTGAGCCTTAGAAAAGAAGGGCGATCTTACCGCGAAATTAGTGAAATGGTCAAAAAACCGCGGTCAAGTGTTCAAACTGTAATTTAAAATTACCAGAGAACAAAATCATTTGAAAACAAACCCAGGAGTGGAAGACCGCGAAAGCTGACCGACCGTGAAGAGAGAAGGGTACTCGCACAAATACAAAATAATCCTCGTACGTCGTCAAAATTACTAGCTGAAGGCATTAAGGAGGTTAAGTGCAAACACTTACACCCTATAACTGTGCACAGAGTGCTCCACCGCAACGGCTATTTTAGCAGGACACCTCGGAAAAAACCATTCATTTGTAAAACAAATGAAGGTAGACGACTCGAATATGAAAAACTCCATGAAGGCAAGCAGGAAAATTTTCGGAATAGCGTCTTGTTTAGCGACGAGAGCAAGCTTAATATTTTCGGACATGACGGTAGGCAACTAGTGTGGAGAAAACCAAACGAAGGCCTCAAAAAGGAAAATTTAATTGGTACGGTAAAGCATGAGTGTGGAAGTGGTCTTGTTTGGGGATGCATTGCGGCGGCGGGGGTGGGGAATTTAGTTGTTATCGACGGTATTATGGATTGTGCTGAATATTTAGGCATACTTAAAGCTAATTTAAAACAATGAGCTCAAAAATTGGAACTAGGGGCGTCTTGGGTCTTCCAAAAAGACAATGACCCCAAACACACAGCGCAGATTGTGAAAGAGTGGTTGATTTTTAATATCCCCAAACGACTTCATTGCCCGCCCCAATCTCCGGACTTAAATCCAATCGAACATTTATGGGATCTTTTGAAGCGCCAACTTCAAAACCATATAATATCAAACAGATTCGACATCATTTCCGCTCTTCATGAAGAGTGGGACAAAGTTACACCAGAAATTACAAAAAATCTAGTCGATTCAATGCCAAGCCGATTGAAAGCTGTGATTTCCTCCGAAGGAGGCTCCACCAAACATTAGTTTTTAAGACAACTAATGTTAAATGTGACTGTAAGTAGACTTTTATTCTTTTTTATTGTATGAAATTTTATTATTTTTGTTTTATATTAATTTGCACTAAATGAATATATATATTTTGGACGTGATATGAAATAAGTTTATTGTTTTCATTATTTCTTATCATGTTTGATGACATCAGGCGTTCAGTTCAATATTTTTCATGAAAATTGCTGGGGTACGTAGACTTAAGTTCATGACTGTATATATATATATATATATATATATATATATATATATATATATATATATATATATATATATATATATATATATATATATATATATATATATATATATATATCTATATATATGTATATATATATATATATCTATATATATATATATATATATATATATATATATATATATATATATATATATATATATATATATATATATATATATATCTATATATATATATATATATATATATATATATATATATATATATATATATATATATATACAGTAAAGCACGGATCACTGCAATACGCTTAAGTGCACAACTCGCATAAGTGCACAGGAAGTTCATGCACCGATTTTTTCTGGTTACTTTTCATACATTTGAGGTCGGATAAGTGCAACACGGTTAAGTGCACAACATGTGTAAGTGCACATTTTATTTTGCACTGAATCGAACATTTACGCTTAGTTCTACACGGCTAAGTGCACATGTTTTTGTATGACAAAAAAAGTTTCATTAGAATGCATACATTACAATTTTAAATATTCAAATTTGATGATTCAGAGTTTCAACCTCATTTTTTTTCTTTGGCAAAGACTCAGAATGGGCTGCATTTGCAGTAGAACTGGGCACGCAAACAACAATAACAACAAATGCATACCCGAAGCGAGAGAGCATGTGTGACCGTCTATGTAACCTTTAACATACCTGTATTTTGGAAACAAAGCCTGTTTTTTTTTATCTGGGTGTCGGCTTGGGCAATAGCAAAGAAAATAGGAAGCAATACCACGGAAACTAGCCATAAACTGCATGTGCCAGCCAACTGTTTAAATAATATGAGATAAACCCATTGCACGTAGTAAAATATTAATAGATAATTGCATGCATAGAGTTGTAAAGGATGTGACCGTAAAAGGTGGTATGTAATTGGTAGTTTGTAGAGCATATGTAACAAGAGTTAGATAAAACGGCCGTTCCTTGTTTCGGTTTCCTACACAACGCGAGTTAGGCA
>OX376373.1:91358779-91579625 GCA_947369275.1 Nemotelus nigrinus | reverse complement strand
AAATTTCAGTGAACAAATCTTGGGAGCGTTCCATCTGATTGAACTGAAATTTTCAGAATCCATTGGTGTATGTGCAGAATAGTGCCAGGTCTCACAAAAAGTTACTTATATTTAACCCTTTGGCGCCGGCGGCCATTTTAGTGATATTTTAAATATATCTATTATTCTGTCAACAAATAACTTTTGCAAAAATAAAGGCTATGGACTCAATTTCAAACGTATTCTTAATGGGAACATAATATTTTTGAAATTTTAGGTGCCCAAAATTAGATTGGGAAAATTGGAAAAATTTTTAATTGCAATAGGTTTTGACCAGATTATCAAATCATTATGAAACTTAAAGAGCGTTTTGGCGTAACTAAGTTGTAGACCCGTGTAGTTTGAACGTGCTAGCAGCCCTACAGCTGGGCATTGGAAGTTTAAACCATCGACTCTTATGAAAAAATTTTGTCTTATATAGTGAAAATCAACTCATATAGAAATCTTATGCTTTGTCTATTCAACCAAAGAAAAGCTTTTAAAATTTCACATTGGACAAGAATGGTAACCCTCTTCCAACTTACCTATATTTTAAGCATCAAAAAAATTTATGTTCCCGAGAACTCACGACCCAATTATAAGATACAAATGAAATTCAAGCATGTATTGGTATTGAGTATGATCAGGTCTGATAGAAGCGGTTTGGAAATGCTGGCAAATCTGTGTCCGTGGTGCCATCTTGAAAAATTATAAAGAAAAAAATTGCTTCTTGCCCTATGAATTCTGATTCAGTCAACAGATTTCAATGGAATTGACAAAGTAGGTGAACCCGTATTCGGTAGAAATTTGTTTGAAAAATTCGGTTGGTGTTACTAGCTATGATAATTTTGGTGTCTTGGGTTTTGATAATTCGCTCAGGGAAATAGAGCTTTTTTCCCTATAGCTTCTAGTCCAGTCATGAAATCAAAACGAATTTGATATGATAAACGGAACTTATTATAGGCATTATTCAGAAGGAATCTGGTGAAAAAACAATTACAGGGTTGCCAGCTATTGTTGCTTTGGTATTCATTTGCAATATCTCTACTAAGTGATTTTGTCGTAAAATTTTCAAACGGTAATGATCTTGTAGTAACAATAAACAACAAATATTAAGTTTTCGAAAATTTGAAAACTTTTGCGACTGGTAATCCTAAATTTCTTTGTACCCCTATAACTTTTAATGCAGTCATCTGATCAAAACATAATTCGCAGAGTAGGTTGATTTCAATGTGAGGCAGACGTGATATAGTTTTGGCTTTGATGCTAACAAAATGTTGTCAGCACGAGGTGGTTTTTGCTATTTTTCTGTGAATAAATGCTTACATTAAGTATTCATATCGCGAACATTAAAAATGAAAATAAGTTACCAAGGTTTAAATTTTCTAAATTTTAGAAATTGTTTAGTTCGAAACATCTTTGGTTTTTTTACCCTAAACATCTTTCTATCCCTGTAATTTTCGACGAAATCATCGGATAAAATCGAAATCGATAGAGTTATTGGATTTGGACGTGAGGCAATTGTGGGAGACCTTTAGTTGCAGTACTGGTAAAGTGTTGCAAGCACTAATAGTCCGGGGAAATTTAACATGGTGTTTCGGAAAAATGAAAGGAAAGCTGAATTTTGGTGTGAGCCTTGGTAAACATAGAAAAACTAACTCAGAAGCATTCCAAGTCGTAATCAAAATCGGATAATATCAACATGCCGTTGAGAAAGACGATGCTGTTAGTAACAAATGTTTAGATCAATATATCTCAAAAACGGTTATGGTTACAAGAAAAAGTTAAGATTTTTTTTGTTGGAAATTTTCTGAGCTACAAATTTGTCATACGTTGTTTTTGTGAAGACGTGACCGTTACTGAGATATTTAGGAAAGGTCACTTTTGGTGACCTTTGACCTCGTATAAAAAGTAACGCAGCAATCGGATCGATGGGGACTATTGACATTTTGTTCAACACGGCAGTACCAGGGTTCACACCAAAATTCAGCTTTCCCCTAATTTTTCCGAAGTTTCGTCTTTTTTATGTTGGATTTCACTGGCCTATAAGCATTTTCTTTGTTTATGTTCTTTGAAACGAATAAATTACTTTCTTTCGACTGAGTAAATTTTTCTTTGGCGCAGAATCGTTGCCAATTTTCTTTGATAATGTGTTCATTTTTCCCCAAAAAATAGAAGTATTTTTCTCAGTGTAGCTGAGAAATTAGAATGAGAATCTTAATTCATAAAAACTCCTCGTCCACGTCCCCGAAAAAGAAATTTTGACTACGAAGCGGCGATGAGCCTATTTTAGACCCAAAGAAAAATTTTAAAATAAATACTTATTTTTTTTACTTGACACGGCTACCACGCTAATAGGAATTTTTTTCGTTTTTGCAAAGCACTGTGAACTTGAGAATATTGGAAACGGATTCAAAAAAAGCGCAATGTCTCAACCTACAGCAAAATTAGAATATGAAAAGATAATAGTTCAGATATTGATGCGGAGGAACTATTCAATGAGCTAAAATTGCTACCAATATTCTTCACAAGTAAAGACACAGATCTACTTGATGTTTTAATTTATATTAATTGAAATAATTCAATGTCTATGGTTCCTTATATTTCGACATTTTACCTGATATATTTACCATTTCCTGCGACAGTATTTATTTATTTATTTACCAATCCATTTACAGGCAAAAGGTCCAATTACAAATAGATTAAAAAATATAAAATCATATATCATAAATAGAAATTAAAAACATATAATAAAAAAAAACAAATATGCAATTCAAAGCCACGAAAGGCAAAATAGATAGGCTATTTAATCAGCAGCAAATATAATGCTACGAATAGTACTTTTAAAGGTTGCTAGAAAGTGTGGAAGAGGGCCACGTTGGAGGCCGTTATGGATTCAAATGGTACTTCAAATACAACGGAGGACCTAATTTGCCTGTCACACTGCCGTTCATTAATCAAGGATGCTATAGATGAAGTCAGATAGCCACGGCAGATTTTGAACAGAAATCTTTCATCCAGGTAAACTTTGCCTTATGCTAAGAGAGGGAGATTAAGGAGTGATAAGCGCTCATCTATAGGCATGTAGGGAAGATTATATTTAAAGAATAAAGTGCGAGTGAACCTCCGCTGAACAAATTCAACGGCATCAGAAAGATAAGTGAAACGAGGAGACTAGATTTAACTGCAGTATTCAAGTTTGGAGCGAACTAGTTACATATGAGACATCACATCCGAACTATGGAAAACATTCTCTTGCATCTGCATTTAGCTTGCAAGATGCAGAAATTCTAGACCCAAGTAAAACTGACACCGTATGGAAAACATTACAAACTTTTCTAGACAATTCTAAAAAACCAGTCGCTGTATCAACAGTGTCAAAATTATAAATCTATCATGTGAAATAGTCGTGGAAGTCAGTCTTCGCGAATTAATTAATTATGTTGTGCGACATTGTAACCATCACATACAAGTGTTTGAATAAAAGATTATCTGGATTCGGAAATTGGTGACTTGGTCTTCTTTTAATTTTCAGTGGAATAATTATTATTATTATTTTTCGTCCGCTCGGCCCGCTGCTACGTAATTAGCTAGGGTAACAAATATCTTAAGGCATGTAAAAATGCTAGAAAGAATTGTGGCAGGAATATATAGAACGGCTAGCAATACGTGAGGTACTATTAGTAACGAAACGAACATGCATATCAAATTTAAGTTTGCGATCAAAAGTGACCACCAGATCAGTGAAATATTCCACAGAGAAAGGAACAGATTCACATATCAAATAAGGAAAAGTATAAGTGTGGGAATTCAGAGAATAAGACATGGCATAACATTTGGAAACATTTAACGATAGGTAGTTAGAGATACACCAAGTAGTAATAGAATTCAGATCTTCCTGAAGAAGCAGATGATCATCTGAGTTTTCGATTAGCCGAAATATGTCTAAGCCTTCTGCATAAAGCAAACAAGATGACGACAAAACATTAGGAAGATCGTTGACGAAGATACTGAAGAAGAGCAGTCCTAGTACTCATCCTTGAGGCACACCAAAAAAGGAAGAGAACGGCGAGGACGACACACGGGAGAGTAAGGCAAAACAGGTACGATTAATTAAGAACGAACATATGCAGAAAATTAAACTCTCACATATACCATACTGGTTTAATTTGAGTGGAAGAAGCTCCAGATTGACAGCGTTAAATGCTTTTGAGATATCTGTATATTTAGCATCTTTACAGTTCCGATTTAATGCCGAGACCACTGCATAATAAAGTTCAATGAGATATGTAGCTATGTTGGTGAGATGCGAGAGCATAGCTAAAAGAGTTATAAATTTTGTTAAATACGAAACATTCAATGATTTTGAAAAACAGAGAAGGATGAAATAGGACGATAATTTTTCACCAGATTCGAAAATGGGGAACAATTTTGGCAGCTTTCAGGAGGAAGGCACTTTACCAACACAAAATAATATTAAATAAAATTGAAAGAGGAACAAACAAGGAAGATGCATTTCACAAAAAAGTTAGGAAGGCCATCATTGCCTAGAGAGTAATTTGAATCAAGAGACGATATAAGAGATTCAACTTCAAAATCATTAGTCGAGAGTGAAAAAAGACAAGAAGGGAAGGAAATCAAAAAAAAATTTACTAGAAGAGAGAATCATTGAGTCATAGTACATTATTTATTTATTTATTCAGCAAGCAAGGTGTACATGTATAGAAGAATAAAAATATTACATACATAAAATTACAAAACAAAATAAAAAAAACCATATATGAAAACAATAAATTAGTTACAAATAGATAACAAATAAAGTAATAAATAAATGGCAAATAACTAAATGAATAACAGTTAAATACCAAATTTTAATTTTAAATATACAATACATATGTATATATTAGTATGGTGGGGGAAGGAGGAGACTATGAAGAGAGAGCTGTGATAATGTTATTTTTAAAAGTTGCTTACCGTAGGAGAAAAGTTGCGATATCATAGGGGAAAAGTTTTCGCTCACGCTATTGAATAGCCTGCAGCACCTATTTATTGGCTCGTTTGCTGCATATGTTGTGTTGTGTTGGTATTCAATAAATAATCGTCAGAATATAGTGATTCTCAAGGACTCTCCTAATGTAGATTGAAACGGAGTATTAAGAAGAGAAAAACAGTGCAAAGAGTCAGTGCTACGGAGGTATCTGCTGACGACGAAAAATAATCATATAATGAACAGGTCTCGAGCGAATCCTCAATGTCTGCCCAAGACATGATGTAAAAATCATTGGAGATTTTAACGCCGAATTGGGTTGGGAGCCCATATTCAGGCATTGGGCAGACATCCATAGTTTGCATGAGAACACTAATCATCCGTGAAATAGAAAGAGCTAGAGAGCTAGATCTGCACCAGGTGCAGAAATTCTACCAAATAGCAGCATGTACTGTAAAACAATTCCACCAAGCTGCATGTACTGTAAAACAAAAAGAGTAATTTGATCATCGATCCTGAAGGCATTGTAGAGCGATCGAAAATGACCTTTATGCTAAACAGTCAGCTCCACGAAGAATTGGAGGCTCCACCAATACTACCAAGCATAGAACAGGTACGAAGGGCCATAAGTCGGCTGAAATTTAATAAAACCTTTGGAGCCGACAGCATACTAACTGAGCTGATTAAATATGGAAAGCCCACATTACACCAAGCAATTCATGAAATTATATTGCAAGTATGGGAGCATGATGAGATGCCACAAGACTGGCACAAAGGGATAATATGGCCCATACATAAGAGAGGAGATGTTACTATGTGCAATAACTATAGGGGTAAATCATTATGGATTTCCTCCTGTGAAATATTTTCTTCTATCCCGCAAGAACGGATAGCCTCATATGCTAAAGCCATTATCGGACAACATCAATGTGACTGCATTGCAGACAAATCAGCAATTGATCTTTACTCTCAGGCAGGCGATGCAAATATATATGGAATTCAACATTCCACGATGCCATCTATTTATAGATCTTAAGGCCGGCTATGATAGTAAAGCCATGTTAGAACTGTATAGAGCCATGAAAGAATTTGACAAACACAATTGTCAACATACTGACACGATTGTGTAGGAAACCATGACCAATGTATTAAGCCAAGTTAAAATAGCCGGACTGCTATCCAGACCGTTCAACATCTTCAACGGGCTCCGACAAGGAAATGGTATGGCATGCCTTCTCTTCAACCTGGCGTTGTGGAAAGAAATCCGAAATTCTGGCATGACAACGAGAAGGACTATCGGCACCAAGTCCTGCCAGACACTGGCTTATGCAGATGATACAGACATATTGAGAAAATCGGATCTAGATGTACGAGAATTCATCATCTTGATCGAGCGAGCGGCACAAAAAGAGGGGCTGCACATAAATGAAGGAAAGATTAAATACGTGGTCGCAGCGTTTGGAGGAAGAACTCCTAGAGTTGGTCAAACATTCAGGGAAGCTGAGCATGAATTTGAAGTAGTGCCGTATTTCAACTGCCTTGGGTAAATAAAATACACGGGTGGGTAATTAAATCAAACAAAACCTACTACAGTCTGCCAAATTTGCTCAAATCCTGAAATCTCACCAACACATCAAAGTTCTTACGGTACAAGACCATGGTCCTGCCAGTACTCACTTATGGATCCAAGACTTGGGTGCTCAGCAAAAGGCACTCTGACCTCTTAGCCGCGTTCGAGAGGAAAGTCTTGAGAAGAATCATTGGCCCCATATGTGACCACCTAGCTGGAATGAGCGAAGAGGATCTGGCTTGGAAAACCCTTTGCAACAGATTTTAAGGGAGACGACAGCGTGCGAGACCTTGCCTACGCTGAAGGGATGAGGTTGGCCAGAACGCTAGGATTTAAGGATGCCCACTTGGATGACATTGGCTCGCGATTGGAACCGATGGACAGAATTGTTGACTGAAGCCAGAATCGGACTCCGGTTATAACGCTGATGATGTTGATGATGCTATTATTTAATGTTAGGGAGTCAAGTATGGAAAAGGAGAATTTTAAAGAGCAAAAGAATGACCAAAAGTGTATGGGGTCATTCAAAATCAGAGAAGAAAAATAATTGCGCATGGCATGCCTTATTTCGTGCTTGGCAGCAGCATATAAGTGCGAAAAATCAGCGTAGTCTTGGTCGAAATAAAAATCTATTTTCTGCAGCATTTTTAGCATCCAGAGCGCGTTAAATACTCGCTGTGAACCAAGGAGCACCATTATGCCCTTGCAAGCGAAAAATTGGAGTATGAGAAGTGATTGAATTAAGGAGAAGAGTATATAATTTCTCAGCTATAATATCGACATCGAGTCCTCAAAACAAGCCAAATCAATTAATTCAGTTAAGATCGAGAGCCAAGAGGTCAAAATTGGCTTTTTTACAAATCTAAACAAGGCTTATTGGAAACTCTAGTACGATTAGATTAACGACAATATCTACAAAGAGGAGCAGATGATGGGGTCAGGGTTCGTATAGGACGTTGAGGGGGCAGATAAGAAAAACAATGAGGGTTCAATGTTGGAAAGTATGAAATCAAGGATCTTATTGTTTACAAGAGAGATAAAGTTAAACTGAGAAAGCTAACAAGTTGAAAGGAAAAATGAGAGAGCGATAGAAATATTATAGTTAGAAACAATACAAGGAAAACTAGCGTCCCAATACAGTACAGTAGCTAAAGCTGAGAAGTCTTTCACAATTTGGAGAAATTAGTAAAAAAAACTATCTAAGATCAATAATTACCCAAGATAGATTGAAAAATTTGCCTGTTATAAGCATAGAATCAAACAATTTTGCCAACTCAAAACCCCAAAAAATTTAGTTCATATATAATCATTTCTTTGTTCGTATTTTAGGAAATATAAAAAAAATACATTGATGATATGATATATCTGATGATATAATGATGATGATGATGATGATAAGAAAGTTTAACGCGAGAGCGGAAGCTAACAACCAACACTGTTATCACTGGCACTACAACACAGTGAGTCAAAAAAAATGTTATACGATGTAAAATATTTGAGCACCAAATGTGGCTTTGCTGCTCAAATGTTTTATTACAATATTCTATTTTAATGTTTTATTCTATTCTATTTTAATGTTTTTTATAAGCTATTCTATTCACAAAAATCATATTCAACATAAGAAAGAAAATGCTTTATTGCAAATAAATAAATAAATTTTACAGATACAATCTTGTTCCCATCTGCTGTCAGTCTACTTAAATTGTCACATTTGTTTCAATAGTTGCAAGCAGTAAATCCTGACTTGTCTCCAGTAGATTAATCCGGACAAATGTGTCGGACCCGAATCATGCTGATGAATGTCTGAATGTGGGGACATTAGCAGCATTCATGACAAACCCTAATCGATGATACTGAACAACGTTAACGGACAATATTGAACAACAAATACCTCACTAGTGTAGGCACGTATCATATGTACATATGTGTCCTCTCTGAAATCATTCTGTATAGTTGTATACAATAAGCTATTAGAAATTTTACTTAAGTATAATAAACTTAATAAAACACATTAATGACAAGATGCTTGTGATTTTCCGAAAATTATCGCATCTGAACAGATAGAAATTACATAACATTGGACATTTACACAACATGACGTACCAATAAAAGTTTAACGAAATTATTTCGCAATTTCGTATGCAATGATTGAGTGACTGTGTGAAACATATTTGTAGGTGATAAAAGTTGAAATTAATAATAGTTTTAAGCTTTTAATAACAAGTTAATAAATAAACTTTTTGAATTTGGAAGCTTTTGGAAACATTAAATTGATTTGGTTCATCAGAGTGGTTTCGAATAATAGGTTGCCAGCAATTTAGCCGTACTGAAATTTAGCTGAAATACGTTGCAGAACCAATTAATTTCCAAATATTTGTAAATATTTTGTTCACTTCCGTACAATTTTGTTCGAGTCGGTTTTCAATTCAAGGATAATTTTTCCTTATTTATTTTGGATAGAGACGTTTCTGGATCTAAATATTTGGAGCACCCTGCAGGTGCTGAAATGCACTCTATTTCGAAACATCATATCTGTAGACATTAAGGTTGATAGCTATATATTTTATCTATCAAGGCGACGCAATCTTAATTTCTGTCCACCTAATCGGTAAGAAGAGTGAAGTTTTCAGTGTTTACGTATCAATTGGTCCATGTTGACACGTTCTGTATCAGCACGTAAACGTATTTTAATAATTCGAAATGGGTAATTTTTGCGATATTATTATTGTTTTTTATTATAAATTACAATTTTTAAATTAATTTTTCAGATTTCAAAATAATTGTAGCGATTTTCTTGATTGCGTGCACCGTCGCGACTATTAATGCATTACCATTTGATGATACATCTTCTGATGATAATAGCTTGGAGCATTTTCAAAATCTACCAGTCGATACCGAAACTGAACTTGAAATCGAAAAAGATTTTACAATAAATCACTTACCTGAGCATGGGCCGGAAACTGAACGAAATAAGCAATTAGATATATTTTGGAAATTGCTGACTAGATCAAGATTGTTTTAGGAGTCAAATTAGTATTTTTGAAAGAAAATTGGTGTAGTGCAAGTGTGTGTGAATGAAAAAATACATATTTTGATACATAAAGAAAAAAATATACATATTTTGATACTGCAAAAAACACTCGAGGCGTCTGACTTAGGGTTTTAGACAAGAGTCCGAAGTACAATTATGCGATGATAAACTAAAAATTCTCATAAATTGGAAGAGATAAGGCTATCTGACTTTTAGGAGAAAGAGCGTAGACTGCAGTTAGGGTCTGGCTTAATTTAAAAAAAAAAATCGGAAAAATTACATCCAAAACGATGTTCATTGAAGCGAATATAATTCTTCACGATTTAATAATATCTGGTAAATAATAGCTTTGCCGATATTTCATTGAAAAAAAATATGGCAACAAAACATGTGTCTGGTTGGATCGTAAGCATTTTATCATCATATTTATCTTTGTAATTTTTATTTCTGAATCGGCTTGTTTAATCGCAGCTTAATTGTCTTAATTTTGATAAAGGTGCTTAGTAATAAAGATAAGCAAGTCATTGCTGTTAGCGGACAGAATACAAAATAAGAAATTTAATGTTTTTCCGAGATCTTTGATAAAATCAGCTGTGTAAGCAAACAAAAATTGATTTCAGTATTACTCTAGTAATGGTAATTTTTTGATTGTTCAGTGCCTTACTAAACACAATCTTAGAATACAAACTGCTCTGAAATACCTTTTTCATTGTGAATTAGATAGTTTTTTGGTGGTTTTTATACGGCTACACGTTTTAAATAGTGATATACGTCAGAAATATATCAATTTAACCATATTTAACCATTTAGGACACCATTACGGAAAACCTATGACATTAAAAGCCCTAAAAATCACTTGGAAATAAATGAGGAAAAACGCAGTCTCTTGAGAGCCCGCTTTTTGATTCAATTTTAACTTATTGTCCCCATTACAATTTTTATAGTTTTACTACTTGAGAAATTTTTGGCCCGTCATAAAGATTGCATTACTCGTTGTTTCATCGAATTTCCCATCTACTTTCTTTCCGTACTGAACCAAAAATTCTACGCAATACTCTCCTTTCAAACGTATTTAGGGTTTTTTTCAAACGCCTGAGTCAACGACTGCGTTTTGCTTCCACAGCATAGCACAGACTTATTTATTGTCTTATAGGGTGAATGCTCTTAATATCAACCAGCCCAAAAGACGGTCACTCAAAACTTTTTTGTCCCTTAAAAAGAATCAGACTTGTCAGAACGAAATCTTATTTTTTATTTTTTTTTTTATTTTTATTCAACGTATCTTACTACTAAGTAAATAACATCTCGTTTAGAAATCTTACACACTAAAAATAACTAACTTTGGCCCTCGCTACCAATGTTTTGAGGACCTTCGTTTTAACAGAGGTTGCCATTAACACCAAAAAAGAAAACAAGAAGTAAAAGAAAAAGGAAAAATTATTGAGTTAACCCATATAAGGTAATAATAAGTTTTGGATTATAATTCAACTAGGTTTGACAATATTAAAGTCTCCTCTTTTTAAGCCGTCGATATCTGTACGGTTTAGCTATTAGTTTAGCTACCAGCTGGTTGGGGTATTTCCGCAGCCTATCCTTACATCGTATGCCAAGCTCTTCCATAACATCTACCACGGGTGGGATCTCCAGATCTCTGCTGATGACTTCGTTTTTCATATAGTATGGGGCCGCTGTAATTATTCTCAGAACTCGCATCTGGGCTCTTTGAATCTTCTTAATATTCGTCTTGGATGCCGTCTTCCAGAGCTGAACGGCGTAGGTCTATATGGGCTTGATGATTGCTATATATAGCAAGCGTTTATATTGCAATTCCAAAGCCGAGAATCTGCCCAACAGCCAGTATAGTGATCTGGCTTTATTTCGTATCTGTTGGCATTTTGCTTCAATGTGTGTGCTCCATGTTAGCCTCTTGTCCAGATGCACTACTAAGTACTTAACTGATTCCTGATGCGGAATGGCTACATTATTCAGTTTGATGGGAGCAGTGTTGCCTCTTCTTAGTGAAAATGTGACATGAACGCATTTCGGTTCACTGAGTCTTATTCTCCATTTATTCATCCAGGTCTGAATGTTAATAAGGTGCTCTTCGAAATCTCTAGAAGCAATCACTGGACTCTTATGGGCGTAAAGGATTGCTGTGTCGTCGGCGAATGTTGCTGTCATGATGCATTTGCCCAACGAGAGATCTGTAGTGAAGATTGAGTACAATAGAGGCCCCAGAACGCTCCCTTGAGGAACTCCTGCTTTTATTTTCTTCACATCTGATATTGCATCTCTATGTCGAACTGCGAATGTCCTATCACTCAAGTAGGAATCCAGAATATTATGACATGGGTGAGGGAGATATAGCTTGATTTTGTGCTTAAGCCCTTCGATCCATACTTTATCGAACGCTTGTGCGACGTCAAGGAAGACTGCCGAGCAGTATTTTCCGTCTTCAAATGCCTTCCTGATATAAACAGCCACTCGGTTCACTTGTTCTACCGTGCTATGATCTCTTCGAAATCCGAATTGGTGGTCTGGCAGTATCCGATCGTTTTCTAATGAGCTTCTTAATTTGGCAAGTAGAAGCTTTTCAAATAGTTTTGACATGCAGGAGGTGAGACTAATTGGTCGGTAGGAAGCTATTAGGTTCACGTCTTTTCCTGGTTTAGGTATCATTATGATCTGGCATATTTTCTAGATATTCGGGAAATATCCTATTCTTAACATGCTGTTGAAGAGCCATAATAGATACAAGAAGGCGCAACCTGGGAGTTGTTTTAACATAGGTCCATTGATTTTGTCTGATCCTGGTGATTTTTTGTTGTTGATGTCCTTCCCAATGGATGACAATAGCTCATTGTGACTCAATTTAAACGGCTTTTCACTAGCTAGTTGGATTGCTGGAGGTTTGTAGATTAGGGTTGCTGGAGGGTTGCTGGAGGGCTGGAGGGTTGTAGATTCCCCATTGGGCATGCGCAACGGATAATCTTGTATTATCGGGCGCATGAGTCTCCTTGTTGCTTTCCATGGAGAGTAGTTGGACTCCTCAATCGGTGATAGTTGCTCTAAGTAAGTCGTGATTTCCTTGGTTTTGCGAAATTTGAGGAGGTTTCTGATATCTTTAGTAGCTTCATTCAGCGCATTCTTTGTTTCAGGTGACCTATGTACAATCCACCTTCTTCTTGCTTCCCTCTTTTTCTTGAGGACTGCAATGACATCATCAGGGGTGTAAACCACATCAGGTGTATTTTCCGGGATGGCTACTTCTGCCGCCTTTACCATTACTTCGCCAAGTGAGCAAGCTGCTTTTTCTATGTCATCAGGAGTTTTAAGCGCTACGTCTAAGTTTAAATGGGAGCTAATATACATTTTATATTCTTTCCAGTTGGTTCGCCTGTTCGTCAGATTTGAATTATAGGTATTATTTGAAGGATTGCCGTAGACTGTGAATTCCACTGGAGAGTGGTCCGATGAAAGATCTGCCCCTGTGTTTGATGTGATGTGATGTGCAGCAAACCCTTTAGAGAGTCCAAAATCAATTAGGTCCGGGATCTTTCGTCTGTCTGTTAGCCAGTAGGTTGGCTTTCCAGGTGAGCATACTTTGAGATGTGAGCTTTGTATGGCGTTGTACAGTTGTCTTCCCTTTGGCGTGATGAGTCGTGAGCCCCAATGGGTGTGCTTGGCATTGTAGTCTCTAGCTATTAGAAATTTATTACCCAGCTGTTTAAATGAATTGATGAATTCCTCGGACGTAGTAGAGTACTTAGGAGGGCAGTAAATTGAAGCAAATGTTATTTGTTGATGGTTGCTCGTGATTACGAATGAAGTAATTTGCATGTTCACTTTTGCTATGTTCTGTAGATGATGATGCTTGATCTTGCTCTTTATTAGGATACCAGTACGAAATCTAAAGTGCAATATTTGAAACAATAGACACTTGGAATTGTTTTTTGCGGGATGATTAAAATTGAAAAAAATTTTATTTGCATTGAAAATTTTATTTGACAAAGAGGTTTCGAAAGTATGCACTGATTCTCATCAGACACCAACACACAGTGCATACTTGACTGATGTGACCACTTGCAGTTGGAAATCATTAACTTTTATTTACGATAGTTGTGACAAATTTTAACATCTCCCACTTATATCCTCTTTAATGAGTTTGATCCGTGCTGTGAGACAGGAAAGGGTTTAAAAAAGAATTGCAGTAGACCGAATGCTGGATGCGGAACTTGTTTTGCATGTATACGAATCGAGATTTCAATGTGAACCTAACCAAGAAGCATGTCTCATCGGTTAGTTGAATTTGTCGTTTCGTTTCTGGGTACGCGAGTTAATCTACGTTCTCAAGGTTATAGTCCACTATCGATATATTGTGTCTCACTGGCATCCTTTTCTTTAGCTCTAAAGTTACAAACACTTCCTTTTTGAGGCTACGAAGGAACATGACATATTGTAATTTTGGGGTCACCACCGCTAGTTGATAGCTACGTCGACTGGAATAATAGAATTCCACAAAGTGTCAATAGGTCTTTTTCTGCTGACACACTCAAGTGTCAAATTAAAGAGTACAGGAGCTAACCTATTCCTCTGTTGAAATGCTGCAATCGTAGTCTGAATAGCGCTTCTGATGTTAAGTTGGCCATGGTTAATTTTCAGTTTTTTAATTTTGTCTAACAAATTTATATTTTATTCAAAAATTTGCTATCTAAAGGGGTTCGGTCGATGCTATTGTATGCCTGCTTGAATTTAACGAATATTCATATAAAATACCACGAAACTGCGCGGAAAAAGGCTTAACTACTGGAAAGTTATGTATGGGAAAACTAATTAAAAGTTGAATCGACTGTTTTTCTAACATTTCATGCTTGTTTGCTTTTGGAATAATAATTTTTATGAAACTACATAGCGTGTAAAAAGTCCTAAGCATGAAGAATTCACTGCAAATTACATTCAGAGGAAAATCGTTGCATAATTAAAAACTCGTGCTCATCAGAGCCGCTAGAAAACTTATTTTCGAAGAAATTATGCTTGAGACCAAAAAGTGTTGAAAAACATAATACCCTTTTTCTAGCATCATATTAATCATTTCTTACACAAAACAACAAAAACCATTTCTCGACACTATCTCTTATACCATAAATGAAGAAATTGTTCAATGCTGGTAGCAATGTTTCAAAGAACCGGTAAGTCTACCATGACAAGCTCATGATTAAATCAACCTATCCTTTCAATTTCGTTTTCATCCAAGGATTTCATCGAAATTTTCAGCGCTTAAACGTTGCTTGAAGCTACTATCCGAAAAAATTTCAAAACTCGGAAAATTTAAACATTGGTTCCATATTTTTATTGTCAATGCTTTGCATATGAATTTATAATGGAAGTATTTATTGGTGCAATATTAACGAAAATGTCTGGTGCTGAAAACCCTGTGATAGCTGCATAGCCAAAAGTATACTAAATCTGCTTCATGTTAAGTTAAATCCACCCTGCGAATTTTGTTTCGATTGCATGATTGCGCTGGAAGTTATAAGGGTGAAAATAATTTTAGAGCTACGGCCCTAAAAACTTTTCAAATTTTTGAAATGTTAATATTTGATGTTAATGGTAATTGCAGAATAATTCCCAATTGAAAATTGAATGGCGAAATCGCTTAATAAAGATATACCGAAAAATTATATAAATGGCCACAGCTGGCAGCCCTTTCATGATATTTTGACCATATTCCAACGAAACGTGTCTTATAACCAGGTTTATTTACCACATGAATTTCATATTAATATCATGATATAGGGAAAAATGCTTAATTTTGCTGAGCAAATTTATGGGATTTAGGTGACAAAAATTACCATAGCATAATTTTTCACCCAAACTTTTTCCAAGCATGTCTTGAAGTAAGGTTAAAATAATGTGTGAATTTTATTAAAATTTGTTGGCTGAATCGGAAGTTATAGGCTAAAAAATCAATTTTTTTGGCAGTGAAATTTCAAGGTGGCATCACTGCCACAGGGTTGCTCACGTTTAAAACCACTTCTATCAGACCTTGTTCTGATTAATATTAACATGTTCTGTGAATTTCATAATGATCTGATTCTCTGGTTTCGCAACATGAGCTAGTAGCTTATAAATATTTTATAAGTAGTAGACAAGCTATGAGAGTACGAGCACAATTTCCTGTGTATTTTTAAAGGGGCCTCTTAATTCTCAAAAGTGTGTCCAAAATTAATAATAAGAGAAAGCATTATATAGGATGCTCTATACGCGTCTCACTCCCACAAATGGTGATAAGTATGGCGTCATAGGGGAACCCTCGCCTCCCCACAACTTGAAACCATCCCTTCCCATATGTTCAAGAATAACTCGCCGCTGCATTATGCAATGTACCGAAATACCCTCTGTGGATCTTAAGATACACCTATTACATCAAAAAAATTTCCCAGAACAGAGCACTGCCTCTAAAACCTATCAAAATGTGTTGGCCTCGGATTTATTCTTGGTGGAGTTATAGGTGAAGCTGTTTGAATATACAATAATTTCTCCATGTAAAATTTCAACAAACAATTTCATTTCAATATAAATTTGTAAAAATAAAAACCAAAAAAGATTGTTTCTCGTACAAACATTTGTTTTATTTATCTACAATTATGAAACTGAGTTTAAGGTTATTTTGATGTTGGATTCAGTTTTATAAAAAAAATATTCTGACACCAATAAATTCTTATGACCTTACGAATAATTTATAAACAAATTTTATAGTTTTGGTATTATTTTTGAGTGATATCCTTTTTTTACTGCAATGAAATCATGGTTGGTCAGTTCTCTTTCAGTACCTTATGTCTAAAATTACACTGTTTTTCTATACCTCAAACAATGAAAATTGGTCAACGAAATTGGTAAATTAAATAAACAATTGGTAAACTAAACATTTGATAAACTAAAAACAATGCAGAATCAAAACCAATGCTGCCATTTGATTTTTTCGAATAATGCTAGATTCAATTTAATTAAATGCTAAATAATGCCAGATCCTGTAAAATTAGAACGCTAAATAATACTTTCTAATTTGATTCAAATAAATATGATTCGAATATACAGTATATATATATATATATATATATATATATATATATATATATATATATATATATATATATATATATATATATATATATATATATACATATATAAATATATATATATATATATATATATATATATATATATATATGTATAAATATATATATATATATATATATATATATATATATATATATATATATATATATATATATATATATATATATATATATATATATATATATATATATATATATATATGATATTTATGAAATAAAAACAAACTAGAAGCTTAAAATTTACATCTCAAGAAGATTTTATATCTATTACAGACATGTCAGTTACATTTCAATCTTCTTCTCATGTGTTAACCTCATTTCTACTAATATTTTTCAAAGCATCATACGTGTTCGAATAGACTGGTCAGCTTCTTTTGGTTCAGGATACTGCAATGTTTTAGGTAGAAGTCTAGGCGGTCGAGAGTGGTATTGGTGTGGTTGGCTTGGGAATTGATTATGCTGGGGCTTGGAGAAATGTTGGTGGCCTAGGTGTCGCCTTTCCCAAAGCGGCTGCTGTGTTATTAATCGGGATGAAAGTGTGCCTAGGAGCAGAAGTAGGGGGTTGGGGTGCTAATTTGCGTATTATGTACGATAATTAACATTATCAAGCTTAAGGCATAAATGTAGGGCCTGCGGTGAATCTGCCAGTTCTCTCATGCTAAGGAGCCTAGGCAAATCTTCCTTTAGACCTATTATGAAGGTGTCAAAAGCTTTATCACTGTAGCATCGAACCATGATACTCACAGCCTCGAAACTCATCTCCATACTTGATATCTTATTTAATATTAAGGAGAGATGATGATGCATGTTTTGGTAGAAATGTTGGACTATGTCATTACCTTGTATGAGACAGTTCATTTGATATTCTAGCATTCCTATGTCCAGAAGGGTGTTATAAGATTCAAGCACCGTATCGGCCTGTCCAGTGAACTCATTTCAAATCACATTCAATATCCCGTTATATCTAGGTTTACCCTTCAGGTGATCATAAATGCCAAGGATCCACTCAATGGATTATTTTCACGAGCTGAACTCTCCAGGCTGACCGGAAAATTTGCGTAAGATCTTTATGACGTCTGGGATGCGGTCCATGTCTGCCAAATTTCCCAGTTGGTTCTCACTGATCCTCTGATCGACGTCGAAGTGTGGATATGAGCTTGGAGACAAAATCCTCTGCACGATTCGAGGGTATTCTCTCATTAAAATTTGTGCCACCATGGCTTCTATTTGGCATTGCGGAATGCTTGGAATATTCCTGGATCTCCTTTACTTAGGCTGGGATCGTCGGATATCTCTGGGATTCCCAGAAAAATATGTGACCGTTCGAAGGCCACCGCTCCCAGTCTGTGAGGCCTAGCTAAATTTTCGTTGCGCGACATTGTTTATTCAGTTTAGATTATTATCAATTTGGTCCAAAATGTGCAATAATTTTATGGAATTTCGAATGTTAATGTGAAACCTTTTAACAATGAAATATATGTGGTAAAAATGAAATATATGTAGTAAAAATGAAATATGTATGGCAAAAATTATTTTCTGTAACTGTGGGGCGTATTATCGCAAGTTAAGTATGGACGTCTGTTAAGAATGTCAAGAAAGCAAAAGTTTTTACTTACAAATCTCTTAATTTACACTTAAATTAACTTAAATGTCACTTAAACTTGCATTTATCTTACTTTTTCACTATGGCACTGGTACATTCTTTTCTTACATTTTGCGTAGCACTTACATTTTTCACTAATAACTCTTGTTCTAATTTAATTTCGATTTGAATGACACAATTATTTTCTTACATTAACACTATGACTAATTTCATCGTGAAGCGGCTGCTGATACTCGCTGACTCCCTTTCTTCCTTCGTATGCAAAACCATGTTCGTTGCATTAACGTTACTTTTTTCGCGCGGCAATTAATTAGAGCGGAGTGGATTATTTTGGAAAAATACAATTTTATTTTCGAGCTATCTGGTACGGAGTAACTTACCAACTGACTTAATAAATAGAACTTAAGCTCTAATGCTGCCTTGCATACATATGTATATGTCACTTGACTGTCGTTGTTCGCGATGGGATGTGCTGGGTCAGGTGCAACTCAGGTGTTTGCCGAATACTCGCGTAACCTAATTTTAGTGCGATCGTGGGATAGGAATTTGTTGAAATCGTGGGAGCTGGTCGTTAACTTATATATGAATATAACAGTGATGACTTCAAATTCATTCTTAACTAACGGCATTGCAAGTTGCATTAAGGAAGAGAGTCCAGTAACGGGAGCCGCAGAAGATGAAAAAGCGAAAGACAATTCAATTCTAACTATTGAACCGTCGTCATACGCGTATATAAAAGAAGCTTCATTGTTAAGAAATTTGTGGCACAAGTTGAAGACAATGTTCGATGATTGTGGATTCTCTCGAAGGATTACTCTGTTGCGAAATTTGATTTCGATTCGCCGCGATAATTGCGATTGATAACAAATTACATCACGCAAATCATCTAAACTGGTTAAAAAATAGTCCAGAACATGTTTTTTCATGTATGCAGGATTACCGGAAAAATACTTTTCTATGACTATGGCGATAGAACAATCCGGAATCGTCATTTCAGCTGACGTAGTGAAGACAAACTTAATTGACTTGGCAAGTGATGACTACGTGCCTTTGTGCTTTTTTTATTAGAGCGCAGCGCCGTGGACAAAAGTACTTGAAAGTTGGGAACCATGGCAAGAATGACAGGTCAATTTGTCAAGAAGGCAGTTTGCCTACGAACGGCATAAAAATATCCGACAATGTATCCATATAAAGTTTTAGATTTGTAAACAATTCGCACCTTATAGAAATCAATGTAAGCGACTGCCAGAAAGCATAAACAAGGCTATTTAGATAGTGGAGCGAGCGTTCATATGACGACTTACGTAAACATAATGCATCTCTCACAACAACCATCAAGGAGGTAATAACTGCACATTAGTGTACTATGCCAGTTCTGTGCTCGGGTGATGTTGACATCATAGCTGTTACACCGAATTGCAGATATGAAGTTACTCTCAAATATGTTGTGCGTGTACCTAACCTCATTACGATACCTGATACAACTGATCAAAAATGGAAACAGTGTGAAGTTTGAAGAAAAGTGCTATAATGTTTACAACAGTCAGAGCAGTTTGGTGGCGAAGGCAAATTTAGTTTGGTTCATTGGTTATTTACATCTTCTCTTGGAGCAGCTGACAGTGAAACATGGCATAGAAAGTTGGGCCACTTGAATATGAATGACCAGAACAAAATGAAAGATAGAGCAGTTACAGGTCTATCTTACACGTATAAGTTAATTATCAACAAGAACACTTGTAAAATTTGCCGTGAAGGGAAACAGTCGCATTTACCTTTTGGTTATGCAGGAACATGAAGCGTCCATCCACTGGAACCTGAACATGTCAACGTCTGCGGACCTATGGAGTCGGCTTTAATTGGTGGAGCAAGGTATTTCCTTTTTTTTTTTTGTTGATGACTATTCTTGTATGGCTTTTGTTTACCTTTTTTAAAACAGAAAGTGAAGTTTTTAAGTACTTCAAAGGATTGCAATCTATAGCTGAGAATCAACAGAGTAAAAAAATCAAAATATGCATTACTTATAAGGGCTTAGAGTTTTGTAGCAATGAATATGAGACTTAATTAAAGTATTCAGGCATAGTTCACCAAAAGACCAATGCCTTTACTTCTGAACAAAACGGTTTGAGCGAACGCAAGAATTGTACCATTGTTGAGCGAGTTAGATACTTAATTTTTTATGTCGGCTTAGATAAAGAGTTTATGGCAGACTCAACATATACCGCTGTTTATCTCATGCCCCGTTTACATGTATGGGAAACGATCCGTGTGGGCATACGACAAAACCATCGACAAGACATGCAGTAAGACATAGGGTGAAGATGGCTTATCTATCTTGTGCCGACATTACACTCTCCCCGAACGTTTCGTCGAGCAACTTAGGAAATTACTTCCCTCCATTTTTTGGTATGCGTGTTCGGAACAGGCGTGAATAGGCGAGGTGCCCATTTACACTCTCAGCTCGTCAACATATGCTGAGCGTGTAATTGCGGCATTAGATATCATCGTAGCCAGCCCCAGATAGTTTTCAATTCTCTATGACTCGGTACGTAAAACCGACATTTCGAGGTGCCGCGAACTAGGACTCTTGGACACCCTCATAAAATCCTCATTAAATCTCCATAAAACGGGTGATTACCGACGACGAAGCCGTTTACATTCTCGTGTATGTCATGTTTTGGTATGTGAAAAACAGGGGAGGATAAACGAGGTGACCATTTACACACTAGGCTCGCGAACATTTGCCTAGAGTGTATTTTCGGCTTTAAGGAACAGATTTATCGCTTCAGGGTTAAATAACATAGTACCGTATGAGCTCCAGACAAATAAGAAACCAGATTTATCTTCGGATATTCGGATATTCGGTAGTGAAATGATGGTTCAGGTGCCAAAAGCAAAACGACTTAAGTGAGACACTAAGTCAAAGAAGCATATTATTGTTGGTTTTTTTTTTTAACATCAAAGGGTACAGAGCCTATGAACCTATTAAAAGATGTGTCGCAACAAGTGGAAATGTTATTATCCAGAAAAACTTAGAAAGGAACTGTTTTGAACAAATAAGAAAAACACTCGCGGTTAAAATTTCAAATACAATTCCTTTTATTCGCTAACTTATGAAACAGTTCTAGATCTTAATAATCAATGATCACGACCGGTTAGAAATTTCAAGCCAATTCGTTCCTTGTTAGTTAATACCACAAAAGAGAGTGAAAATTGCGGTGAATTGTTTTTAGTCCCATTACCTTCTAACGCTACTTTTTATTACCATGAAATTGGTTGAGAATTATGACTTTTAATTTAGAATATAATTTTAATGCTTACATTTTCTACTTTGAATTAGAAAAAAATCTTATTATTTACATTTTCTACCTTGAATTAGAACACAATCTTATTATTTACGGTACGTGTCGACTTTGATTAGATTTTTACAATTTTTGGTAAGTCGGAAGCAGGATGCAAGTTCGCTGGGAGCCGATTCAATTCTTAGTAGAAATATCAGATAAGTGTTTGATAGTTTACTTTAGTTCCCGATTCTTTGGGCCTTTATTTTGCAGGTTCTGGAACTCTGGCCTGACCTGGCCCAGAACAGGAACTGTGAATCGAATGCGGGTGTATCAGTTCCAGTTGGGGACATTATTCAAGCAGATGATACAAATAGTGACGTGGAAAATGAAGATGAAGAAATAAAGAATAAGTCCATTTTGAGTCCTACAATTGAAGAAGAAAAAAAAGAAGAACCAGATGCAGAAATTATCAAACGAGCTAGGAAGTCGTCTGAACGTTATGTCTATAGTAACATCTGTCTATCGTCAAGGCCAGGAGTAACGAGAAATTCTATTAGCGTCTGTGAAGCTTTGGATAGTCTAGATTGAGACAAATGGATTAAAGCGATGAAGGATAAGTTGCAAGCGTTTAAGAAAAATAATGCGTGAATCCCAGTAGATGAGTAACTTTTTCATAAAACTTCAGTACAGTGCAAATAGGTATTAAAAAAGAAAATTACCCGTGATAGTAGTATGCGGTACAGAGCACGTTTAGTAGCCACAGGTTATACGCAGAAACCTGGAATCGACTATGAAGATACTTTTTCACCTGTAACAAGATATTCTACGCTAAGGTTGTTGTTTGCGTTGTCTGTACACTAAAATTTTGATTTCACACATTCAGATGTCAAAACTACTTTTTTGAATGGTTATCTTAAAGAAGCCAGATATTAATTTTGATGTAAATAAAAAAAAATTACTCAAAATGGAAATTGTTTTCGTGGGATGATTAAAATTGAAAATTTTTAACTAAATTGTTTCGAAAGTATGCACTGAGTCTCATCAGACATCAGCTCATAGTGCGTACGTAACTACTGTGACCACATGCAATGGGAGACCATTAATTTTTATTTACGTTAGTTGTTACAAATTTTAAAATCCTCGACTTATATCCAACGATATCATTTACTCATAAAGGCTATCAATTTGTGGACACGGTTCCCTTCTTGTCTATTACTTACAAAAGACAACGTATATCGTATATATGAAAACCTCCGACGAGTAGCAAATAAGATCATTAGATGTAAGAAACGAAAATATTATGACGAGCAATTAAAGAGCATTGACGAAAATCTGGCGAGCAATAAAACTAGACAAGCTTACAAAGTAGTGAAATGTTTAAGACGCGGATATCAGCCCAAGACGACACTCTGTAAAGACGAAATCGGCAACATCATCGCCGAAGATAGCCAGATCAAGGAGAGATGGGCCTGCTATTTCAAAGAACTCCTTAATCCTGCACATGGCTCAATAATATCAGAGCCGATAGACATCTCTGACGAAGTCCCAATCGCACCTCCAACGCTGGAAGAAGTCAAGTCTGTCATAAAAAGCCAGAAAAATAACAAAGCGCCGGGCATTGACGAGATTCCGGTCGAGCTAATTAAATACGATGGAAGCTGCCCTATAAAAGCCATCCACAAATTGATCCAGAACATCTGGGGTCAAGAAAAAATACCGCAGGAGTGGTGCAAATCCATCATATGCACAAAAAAGGAGACAAACTTCGGTGCGAAAACTACAGAGGCATATCGCTACTTTGTACATCCTACAAGATACTGACGAAAATATTAAAGGATAAGATAAATGTATACGCTGAAAAGGTCTTTGGGGAGTACCAAGGAGGCTTTAGGTCCGGTCAAACAAGTGCTTGAAAAATGCTGGGAATTTAACATCGACACCCACCAGATTTTCGTGGCCTTTAAACAAGCATATGACAGTATTAGCCGAAATATACTGTACAAAATAATGCTATACCTCGGCATCCCGGCAAAACTAGTCCGACTGACCAAAATGACGATGACGTTGACAGCATCACAAGGCAGAATCAACAACAGTCTGACTGTCGCCTTTGGCACAAATGTCGGACTAAAGCAAGGCGATGGGTTGGCTCCTCTGCTGTTCAACCTAGCACTTGAGTACGTGATAAGGAAGATTCCTATCGACACAGGGGGTACGATTCTGTATAAGTCGAACCAGTTAGTGGCCTAAGCGGATGACATTAACATCTTGTCCTGTTTCTTCACATCCGCCTAAGAGCTCCTGTTGAAACTTGACCAGGAAGCCAAGGAAGTAGGCCTGAAGATCAATCAGACGAAAACAAAAATCATAACGCAAACAAGAAAGAAGACCTCCATTAGACAAAATATAAATCTTGACGAATATAATTTAAAGAATGTGGACGAATTTATATACTTAGGCTCGAAATTGACAACGAAAGGCGGTGAAACTGACGAAATTAAACGGAGAATACAGCTCGCTAATAAAACTCTCTACTCCGTTCTGGCCCTACTGAAGACCAGCTGCATACACAGGAAGACGAAGCTCCAAGTATACAAATCAATCATCAGACCTGTGTTGTGCTACGGATGTGAAACTTGGACCCTTACCCAAGCATCCGCAAATATGTTGAACGCCTTCGAAAGACGGGTCCTCAGGCGTATAATTGGAGCTAAACAAGAGTGCGGCCAATGGCGGATAAGATACAACCACGAGTTGTACGAGGTTTTTGACGAGCTGGAGGTTGCTACAATAGTGAAACTGCGGAAGCTGCAATGGGCTGGTCACGTGCAACGAATGGACGAGCATCGAGTACCTAAGAAGGTAGTCGACGGAAGGGCCGAGGGTCGAAGACCAGTGGGAAAACCCAGAAAACGCTGGCCTGACTCTGTCGACGAAAACTGCGCAAAGCTGCTCGGATTTCGAAATTGGAGGACGCGGTCATTGGACCGAGACAACTGGAGGCGTCACCTACAAGAAGCCAAGGCCCGAGAGGGGCTGTAGTGCTACGACGACGACGACGACGACGACGTATATCGTCTATAATGCTTATCAAAGCAGAGAATATTTGATGCGGGAAACTCCATCGTTTTGCGGAATAAGCATCCGAAAGCAGAATCAAAATGGGAATTGTTTTTGTGGGATGATTAAAATTGAAAAGATTTAACAAAGCTTTTTACGGCTTATGACAACAGGACTTGGTACGAGAGAGTAGATCAATGTTTATGTGAATTGGGATTTAAAAAGGGTCACTTAAAGCCATGTTTTTTTGTAAAAATGAATCACAATAAGAAAATTAATATTGCATTATACGTTGACGATTTTTTCGTTTTCTCTAATAATAATATAAAAAAATACAGATAGGTTAATTAACTTATTGAGTTCTAACTTTAAAATTAAAAATTTTGGCCCAGCTCAGCATTGTCTAGGTATGAGAGTTAAAATCGATAAGCAATCTAATGTTATCTCTTTGAATCAAGAACAGTATGTAGAAAAACTTCTCGATAAATTTTGTATGGTAAGTTGTAAACTTGTGACCGTCAGATTTCTATATCAACAATTGATTCGAAGCTTAATGTATTTTGTTGAACTTTTTCGGTTTTTACAAGGCCTGATATATCACTTAGTGTCAGTTGGCTTAGTCAATATAAAAAATGTCGTACACATGTTCACTGGAATTACGCTAAAATAATACTTAGATACCTTAAGAAAACTAAGAACTACAGTCTAAAATATGTAAAAGAAAAAAAATAATTGTGTAGGATTTGTTGATATCGATTGGGTAAGTAATATTAGGCGCGTTTTTCAGTGCAAGATAGCAGTTTGCACACGGAACAACAACAGCATCCACAGTACGAACACTTGTCAATTCAGTGAAGTTCGTACTCGTGCACTGTATGGAACGTATTTCAATAATTCATGTCAGCTGAAACAGTTGGCTGCAGTAATAAATTCCCCAAAATTTCCCTGTCAATTCAGCAACCAGGAAATATTGAAACGGATGAATATGATAACGCGTCAGTCCGAAGCAGTGATCTACTGTCGAGTCCCGCCGTGCCTATGGCTGTATTTGTTCGCCTTGCGTTGTCTTAAGAGTCGCCGACTGGGCATAATACCAGCGCTCCACTAATTAAGTGCCACATTAAAGCTTTAGTAGCGACTAGGCATAATACTAGCGCTTTAGAAAATAAGAAATAAATGTGACACTTAAAAGAATAATAGAATAATAGATATCGGCATCTCCCATATCCATCGCCATCGCTTAGCATTCGCTTCAAAGGGCAATCCCCTGAGCTTTGGTACTATCATAGAAAAAAAAAAGATGACAATTCAATGCTGTCAACAGAATTTTCATCCTTTGCGTCGGTATATTCTTCGATTACGTTTTAAAAAGAAATTTACATCATTCTAATTTTCTAGGTAGACATTTGTAATTTCGAAATTTGCATTTTGAGTTTTTTACTGACAAATGTCTGACAAACAAACTGCTGCCTACCAAATGGGAATGAAATAAACTCGCATGCTACTCCGGAGCGTTTTTTATGCATGCAGGATACCTACTCCACTCTGGATGAAAAAAAAGTAGCTATTATAGATTGTAGATCATATACATATGTATATCATATCACATGGTTTTGTGATGTCAAGATCAGCTATTTGCTGGGAAAGTAAGCAACAAAGAACTGAAGCATTGTCGAGCATAGAGGCCGAATACATGTTTATGCTGCCCTACTAAGCATAGACGTTCTACCTCCATTTTTTCATTGCTGAGTTAACATCAAATTCGAAAACTACAAACTCTGTTACATCATTCAACAAAATATGAACAACCTATCTTTTGTGGAAGTATGTAAATCCCACCATCTATATAAAACGTTACACTACTAAGCATAAACGTTCTATATATCGTAGATACAACGTTTATGCTTAGTAATGTGTAGATATAACGTTTATGCGTTGTAATGCTGACAAAATATCGTTGCATGTTCCTACAAAAAAGTCTTTTCCACTTAAAATTTACCTTCCACAACGATTTTCTACGTGAAAACTTTTACTTCAGATGTATGTCAAGTAGAAGTATTTGCACCCATGTTTAAATTTTCATCCCGTTTGAAGGCGTCTGTCTGCAGCATTTAGAAAAACAAAAATCAGTGAATATCTCGAAAGTACTAAAATGTAGATAGAACATTTATGCTTATTAGGGCAGCATAGCTGAAGCTTGTAAGAAGCTACATATGAACTTGAGATCCTTGCAATATGAAATAACTAGTAAATTAAGTACTATGGTTTAGTATAATTATAGTCACAGTGCACAGAAGTTGCTGCCAAATTATGTATGTCACAGGAAAAGTACACTGAAAGAAAAAGTCGTAGTTGACTTAACTATTATTGATAGTAATGCAACAATTCATTCAAAATTATCGAATGAGCTACGGAAAATGGTTCGTTCTACTATGCTAAAATAGTTCATTTGACCATACAAAAGTAGTTGACTTTGCTGATACAAAAAATATCGAAACGTTCGAGGATTCAACTGTGTTAATTGATTCATAAGTACGATAAATAGTTGATCTATAGAAAAATAAGCATCAATTAATTTAACACTACAAAATATTGAATTATGAACAATTTTCATGGCAAGCTAACCACTCTACAATTGTTAAATTCAACGAACATAATTCAGCAATCACTTCTTATTGTTGGGGCACCAATAACGCGTCATGGTACATATAAGTAATCAGCAATTTTCTTATGGTTGTTTTAATTATAGCCCGTAGTTGACGCAAAAATAACCAAGGAAAATTGTTGATTTTACCAAGTTTTTCTCTCAGTGTTAACATATTGATATTCGGTTTCATTTTATAAAAGTCGCAGTAAGCAACAATGTTATTAATCTGGAGTATTCGTTAACAACTTCTATGCCTGCTGAGGTTTTGACTAAAGCTTCAAATTCTACAAAACAATATAAGAACATTGATGCCTATGGGAGTTAGCCAGATGCAGTTTTGAAAATGATAAATATATTGTAATTTTAACAAATTTTTGGTTTATTTGCTGTAAATGGGGAGTAAGAGCTTAAAATTTACATCTGGTAACATCAAATAAACTTTTAAGTAGAATTAATAATATGTTATCTGTTGGCAGTACCAATTGAAATAAATGTTCTGATCATCATCGGTTTTTAAAATGAATACGCTGTTTTATGAATATTTATAAGACAATACTGCTTTAAGGGGAGATATACACCAAGGAGCCGGAAAAAACGGTCGTTTTTGTGCATTTTTTAAGGAAAACTATTTAAAAAAGATTGACAACCTGTCAAAGCGAGTAGACGTGTGTCAGATCAGCTGATCTTTTATAATTAAGAAACAGACTTGAAAAGTTTTGAAAAACCTTGTATTTTGTTTTTTTGGCGTGTGTTTTTGAAGGTGTTTTTTTGCTGCGCAGCTTGTGCTTGGAGCTCGGTGATATTTTTCCTTTTTTGGTGGTTTTTTTTTCATAGCAAGAGGACCTTTGTAAAACAGTAACTGTTCTCTTTTCACTGATTATTTTTTGTATGATTGGCGGTGAATCTATTACGAACGAGTGTCTTGATTGTTGTGTGTCTGCGATAGTTTTGTTTCAGCTCACATTGAAAAACAGTGCTGCCAGCATGAGTGTCGGCACTAAGTGTGAAAAATGCCGAAAATTGGTGGAAGACGACCACCAAAGCATTGCTTGTGATGGTTTTTGCGGCGATACGTGGTATCACATTGCTTGCATAAATATTTCTACCCAGGAATACAACAACATTATGAAACTGGGCGACAAAGTAAAGTGGTTATGCGCTAAATGCGATGCTACTTTTAAAAAAAGCCGTGACGACAGAATACTGTCGCAAATTGAAACAACCCACCGGCTAGTAAAAAATATAGAAGAAAAACTGGGAAATATAAAAAATGAGCCAACAACATCTTATGCAAATGTTGTGAAAATGCCCGAACAACCAAAAAAAGATACATTTAACAGAGGAGTAGTAATTAAGCCCAAAAAAGACCAGGACTCTGCAAAAACGATTCGAGAAGTCAAGGAAAAAATAAAACCGCGGTTATTGAAAACTCCAGTTGAATTCTCTAAACCACTGCGTAATGGCGGTTTTTTCATCAAGTCGAATTCGCTGAAAAATACTGAAACTTTAGCTAGGAAAGCTAAGGAGCAGCTAAAAGGCGAATAGTTGAAACACAGTTGAAATAACGAAGCAAAAGCTTCCACGATTGTTAATTAAAGGCTTATTGAAAAAATATACAACGCAGGAATTAAAGGATGAAATTGCCGGTCTGAACTATTCAATCGACTTAAACGATAAATTTGAAATTGTCCACATGAGGCAGGCACGTAAATCAGGCAAATGGATTGCCTTTATTAAAGTGGGAGGTAAATTATTTAAGCGAATGGTCAACCAGTTTATTAATATCGACTTTGGATCACACTACATCATTGAGGACCACAATATTATGAGGTGTTACAAATGCCAGGGTTTCAACCACAAAACATCGTCTTGCCAGAACAAAGATGTATGTGCTATATGTGCCGGAAATCATTCAACAAAAACGTGTTTTGAAAGTATTTTGAAATGCGTAAATTGTACCCAAAAGGGGCATAGCCACACAAATCATCGGGCCGACAGTTACGAATGCCAAGAATATAAAAGGATGGTTGTAATAAATCAGCATAAAATTGATTATAGTTACTAAACGTATGATGAGTCAAACCACCAATACTCTAAAAGTAATGTATGCTAATAAAAGAAGCATTCGTAACAAAATCGATGACCTAAATGTCCACCTTAGTTCAACCAACATCGATGTAGTTATCTTGAATGAAACATGGATATACAATAATGAAATACAAATGTATACGCCCGATGAATACATTGGCTACTTTTGTTGCAGAGAGTCAGGCCGTGGAGGAGGCACGGCGATATTTGTCAAATCTAATATCCGTTCAAAGCTTGTCAATGTATCTAATAACTTCAATACTATCATAGTAGAGCTTGAGTTAAATTTTGAAAAAATAAGAGTCGGTACATTTTATAAAGCGCCTTTTGAAGATGACTTTGAATTTATAAATCATATCGATGTACTCTATTCATCTTATGAAAAGCTTGTTACGCTAGCTGACACTAACATTGATCTGCTGACGGCATCCAATATCACTAGAGCATACTATGATATTTTGACATTCAATATCGGAATTTTGCTGAATTCGACTAAACCAACACGCATAACACAAACATCGAAAACCTTAATAGACCATGTCGTCGTAACAAATGCATATTTAGCAGATCGAACCACATATGAAGATGATGAATGGCCAGACTTGGATCACAGAATAATAAATTTGTCAATAAAGAGTCATGTTAAATCAAAGCTGCCTCCAAAAAAAATAGCCATTAATACTACTTGTAAGTTCAAATTTAAAAAATATGTGATCGATGATCTACGTAGCAACATAGTGACAAATTTTGAAGAACTCATTGGCATATTAACTCAAGCCAAAAACAAAGCAACAACTACCAAGCATATAAGAGTTCGCCAAGAATCGTGGATAACCAAAAAAATTATAGATGTTTCTAAAAAGAAGCGCAAAGCTTACAAAATATACATGTCAGATCAAAATTCCGCAGTTAAGAAGCAGAACTACACAGTGTTAAAAAGGGAATCGAGTCGACTGATAAAGGAAGCTAAACGGGAATTTTACTCGAAAAAGTTTGAAGCATCGGCTGGAAGTAGTTCAAAATACTGGAGAGTTATTAATGAATTAATGCAAGCAGGAAAAAATGTAAACCAGCGGGCAACATATATTAATGAATTATCAATAAATGGATTATTAATCTCAACCCCTGAAGGCATCACAGAAGAATTGAATAATTATTTTGCAATGATTGGAACTAATATCACTCAACAATTCCACAATGATTTCGAGCAAAGTGAAAGTGCGATTCCTGAGAGTTATGCCAGTATTCATTTAAGACCTACAGTGCCAAGTGAAGTAATGGAAATTATTGATAAACTAAAAACCAAAGTTTCTCCAGGTATCGACAATTTAACTTCCGAAGACGTCAAAATGCTAAAAAATGAAATAGCCGAGATTTTAACGAAAATTATTAATAGTCACTTAAAAGCAGGTTCTATTCCTTCTTGCCTTAAATTGGCCCGAATAACCCCAATCTTTAAGGGAGGCGATCCTTCGGATCCTTCTAATTATCGCCCAATAGCTGTTACCAGTGTAATGAGCAAGATATTTGAGAGAATCTTAAATTCCCGCATAGTGCAACACATCAATGAGGCAGCAGTTTTAGCTCCAATTCAGTACGGTTTCCAAGAACACAGCAATACAATAGCGGCCACGTTAGACGCGGTCCAATTCATTAACAGTTCATTGGATAGAGGTAACTATGTAGCAGCTATTTTTGTCGATCTCAAGAAGGCCTTTGACACGATCGACCACAGAATTTTGCTTCAACGACTCGAAAAATATGGCATTAGCAAGAAATTTAACTCGATAATAAAAGATTATCTACTGGATAGGCGGATCGTGACAAAACAATTACAGTGCATCAGTCGGGAGCGTTTTATCAATATAGGCATACCGCAGGGATCAATTCTTGGACCAGTACTATTCATCCTGTATGTGAACTGCATCCAACATCTCCAGCTGTCTGGCAAATTGGTCCTTTTTGCTGATGACACACTCCTTTTATATTCTGGAAAGGATGAACCGTCTCTGGAGTATAAAATTAATAGAGATCTAGAAACATACCAAGTGTGGCTTAGGCATAGCAAACTGCTTATAAACATCAACAAGACCAAGTACATAATTTTCCAGCAGAAAAACAAATGTCCTATAAACCCCTTTATTCAGATAAACGGAATTCGTCTGGAAAAAGCTGAATCTATGAAATATCTTGGTTTAATCCTGGTTGAGAAAATGTCATGGTTACAGCACATTAACCACATCAGACATAAAGTCGCACCAATGATCGCAGCCTTAAGAAAATTTGAGTTCTTGGAAACCAGAACTAAATTAATGATGTTTAATGCTTATATTCTTTCAACAATCACATACGGAAGTATTCTATGGAGTCAGACATCAAAGCAAAACATTGAGTTGATTGGCAGACTTATTTCTAAAGGAATTAAAATTATGTTTAGAATGCCGATTCTAACACCAACAGTTACTGTGTACACTCGAACAGGTTTGTTAAATATTCAACAACTAGTTAATTTTGAAAGGGGAAAACTGATTTTTAACATCCTGAGAAACAATTTGAAATGGCCTAACACCCCCCGCACTGTGTTGGAGATAACTAACTGGGAAACCAGAACTGCTAGAAATTTATTTCTTACAACTCCAAGAACAGATAGATTGAAGATGGATCCAATACAGCAGGCTATCGCATATTACAATTCATTGCCGAACTGGGTCAAATCAGCGAAAAACATAATAGAGTTCAAGGTACACTTGAAATCTCACATCAAAAACACCAATCCTTAATGAAGGAGATACCAGAGTTTTTTGTAGACTTTTCTCTGGACACATGTCAATGAGGACAATCATATAGCTTAAGGTATGAAATGTGATTAAAATTAATAATAATTGTATCTTCCCTTATACCAATTTTTAATTGTCTGGGAAGTACTAGGACGATATGTTTGATAATACGTTGATGCACACGGACCGTGCATAGTGATTGAGTGATGGAGAGAGTGGAAGGAAGGAGGAAAAAAAAAATATCGGATTGGGAGTTTGACTATCTAAAAGTATACACATTTAAAAGTATGCTAAGTTTTCTTTATTTAAAAATATAAAAAATATACAAGGATATTGTACGATCCTTGGAGCGCCGTAGAAAAACCAGCGTTAACGGTACCCACAGGCATTTCTTCAAAAATCATCTGACAAAAAAAATCGAAAAAGATTATTAAATTAGACACTATAATCTAGTACTTGTCATAGCCGATTTTGAAAATATCGATTAATGACAAAATGGCGGACATTTGAACACGAATAGTGATTTTCGGACCAAAAATTAGATATTATTTTGCCTATAAAACAACAACTAAGTAACGAAGAAAAAAAATCCTATGACAAGTATTAGATAATGCTATATGAAATAATCACGAAAAGAATTAAGGCAACTAGTTAATTGGTTTTCCAGAAATTTTGGGTACCGATTTTAAAAACGTGTTTTTAAGAAAACGCGTTTAAAAATTTTGGACTGAATAAATCATTAAATTTGTCAACTTACATGGAATCATCAATACAAGGCCCGTAGTGTAAGTCTTCTGCGGTCTGCGGAATATTCATAGCTTCTTAATTGTGTTGCCGACGCCGTATTCAATCTTCTTTCGTCTGTTCTTGTGCTTGCAGCTCGGCTTTCGCTATGCGAGTTTCATCTTCTTGCGCTGCGTACAAATGCACTCCCGATCCGACCGATATTCTTTACACATTCATGACTTCCAACAATGAGGTGAAACCATTGTTGAATATACATGTTGCAAAATATACTGTAATATTAACGATTTTGGCCCCGCTGTTCATCGTTTTTGGGGCTATCTTCCAAATAAGTTGGTTGCAGTTTTGGTTATATCCACCAACACAACGTTCTAACAAAACAATTTTTCATTGCTGCGGTCTTCGCATACTGGTTTGATGACATCTAACACCATTTTTTGCAATGCTCAATAATTGTGACGAACATTTTCCAGGTCTCCTTTAGTCTTCGCTTGTTGCCACTGGCACCACGATGAAATGATGTTGAGGCTTGCTGTCTGTTGAGCCGTAATGGTAAAATGTTACCCACATCGCTTTTTTCATTTCATCCTTCGAAGCACAGTTTCTGCGAATAGCTAAGCCATAGTAAATGCTCACTTATCTATAAACTTTGCCCTCAATTTGTTTTTGCTGCCAATTTCAGGACTTTTTTTCTTGCATTCGCAAAAACGGGTTCCCGTTCGTTTTTGAACGTTTTCCACGCATTCTCTTTTTGTGTAATTAGTGTATATAACTCTATTCTTTTTGACAGATTGTGAAAACAATTCTTTCATGGCGTTTACTTCCATTTTACCTGCCGATCCGTCATGATTGACCTGGCAATTTCCATCGTGATTCGATTTCCATTCCTCATATTTCTCAGTATTTTTGTGTTTATTCCAATTGTAACATTCAGCACTATAAGAAGTTTTTACATGAAAATCAACAACTTTTCCTGTAAACTGTCCAATTAGAACTGCAACTCCGTACAATGAGGTAAAACCACGTTTTCGCTACGTACCATCTCAAGAAACGGATAGTTTTGTTGTACCAGCACTCGAATTTTGTTGTATTTCCTGTTGTTCTTCTTTTACAGCTTGTTTTAACACCGATTGAACAATACTTGAAGCAGCATAATGAGTGTTATTAATTATCATATCATACGTCGCTCTCGGCTGTAACTAACTTATTTACAGAAATATTAACTTGGTCTTTCACCAGATATTTTTGAGACCTGAATCTTCAGGAAAATGCAATAAAAAATTAATCGATTTTTTCGATCCTTAAACTGTCAGTACATACATATCAGTGGCGGCTCTTGGTTTTGGGAGTTAGGGAAGCACAAGCAAACTATAAAGGCATATAGATAAGCATACTTATGAAGCGCGTAGTAAACTATACATGCGATTATTTTAAATATTGTATAAATAAACAATAAGGTATTTCAATGCTGACCATATTTGCATTGAAAATTAGTGATTGATTGTCAACTGCTTATTTCATATTCCTGCTCACTCAGATCGACAATCTCACAAAAGTTCAAATTATGTATATTATTTGAAAGAAAAAAAAATTACTCATCTCTTTCATTTTTTTTTTAATTATAAAAAATTATTATTAAAAATTATTATTAAAATGCTAAAGTTAAAAATGTTATTGAATGCTAAAGTTAAAAACGTAGCTAAATAAATGGTGAACGTTTTTAACTAGCTCAAAGTTGAGGATATAATGCATTTTTTGGCAAATTAAATTATAAATGTAATTTGCAATAAAAGTGACTAACATAGTTACCTTTTGCAAACAGTTGACTGAGCGAAATTAGTTGTCTTGGTTGCCAAGACGCATTAAGATCCTCAATGAAAAAGACTGCCGCAGTAAATCCTATATGGCACAATCACAGCAATTTTGGTTTCCCACTTTAAAGCCCATATTATACGGGTAAATATAAACTTTTCGAAACAGAATCTATTCAATACGCTCTCACTTTAACGAGTTTTATGTTATAATTTACTTTGAAAACTATTCTTTTATTCATCTTTAACCGACCGTATTAATACTGACAATACAAAAATTCTAGTCAAAAGAATTATAACAGGTGCGTTTTTTTGTGCGACGAAGACAACAAACGCACCTAATGTAAACTACAAATGCTAACGAAAGCACAAATTCAACATAGAAATAACAACAAGTGGTATTCGCCCAAAGCACCTGAATCGAGAAACAGATACAAAAAAAAACAGTCTGAAAAAAATTGCACACGAAACAAAATTTGCACACGTGTGCAAAATTGCACACGAACATATACTCCATATCAACATCAAAATAACTTTCACCGTATATACACCATGCGGACAGAGCATAAATGGCATCAACTCAGAAGGGGAACAATTCGTAAGAAGAGGAGCAGAAGAGAATCTACATATTCTTTAACGTAGATCATGACGAGAAACAGAAACATAACAAGACGCGGATAACTTTCCAGCGTTAACATAGGCGTCCAAAGCAACCAAGTGGTCATTTCACCAAAGCACCAGAACCGAAAAACTACGTCTTTTGGGAAAGCAAACCCAAAGCAGACAAACAAAAACTAATCTGGGGTAAATTGCACACGAAAAAATGTAACTCCGACTATTCTATTCTCTACATACACATTCACAATAGCTTGCACTGTACATGTGTACATGTGAACAAAGCAGAAAATGCTTCAACTTCTAAGGGGAACGGCTCGTTAGAAGAGGAGCAGAAGAGAATCTACAAATAAATCATGAGGGGTAACAGTAACATAACAGGAGACGCAGAAACTATTGTAGCGTATTAAGTTAATTCATTAACAAAGATTTTCGGGTCGTTCAGCGGGTGGATGGGGCAAGGGTTTTTTGAATTTTTCTACCTAGCAAGACGCTGTGAGCTGAGCCAGCGTCCGCGATCAGTGCTGCCATTTTAGCATTTTGAATGCTAGATCTGGCATTATTTTTTCCAAAACGGCATTAGAAATACGGAGTTAGCATCTAGCATTATTTTTAGCATTTAAATGTAGATTTCGGAATGATCTGGTACTCATCTATTTCTAATCTACCCTATCATCATCACAGTGTGCTTTCAGTCACGTTCATGGACTGAAACTTCCTGAATGGTGGTGGGAACAATTCATGAAAAGTACAAAACGCTCTCATGGCATTTCTTTAGAAGTGACAACCAGAAGTAACAGTTGCCTGATTTTGAAATAATGATAGTGATTATAAAGTCATGTTAAGCAGTAATAAAGTATCTCCGCAAAAATAGCCAACTTTCATAATAACATTGTGCGAAAAATATTTTCCTCGCGTCGTATTTTGAAAATATGTATTCGCGCAACACCGTTTCACACTTTTCGGGATCTAGCACTAGCTCAGATTCAACTGAAATCTCATGCTTTTTCATAAAAGATTTCAGTGTTCAGTCAAACAGCGTACAAAAACAACTTCATGGCAATGCATAGAGTACGCGAACAGACCTAACATTTACAAATATGATGTAATCCTGCTCCATTTCAACAAATATGCGCTTTAGGCTATAGTATTTTGAAAATGTCAACTGTACGTCTACCCTCAACGAACGAAACCGTTGCCGACCGATCAATCCTTGCTGTAAACCCACCTGCTGCCAAAAGAACATTAGAATTAGTACTACACCTTTGTGCCTTCAAGAGAACAAAGGATATATAGTCGATCTTCTATTCTTTATCTACGACAAGTGCTATTAATGCTGCAGAAAAAGTGAAATATTAAGTGAAATATAATTCAAAGTTAGATATTCCAATATTAAGGCAATTTCGGATTGCATTAAATATGGTAAATTCAGGTCTCTCGTTCCATTAAATCGTGATGATGCTAAAAATTAGTGAGTTGGTCCCATCCACTTCAGACTCCCAGGAGCCTTAAATTCAAGTTTACCAAAGTATATGCATTATAGTTATATATTTTATTTCCTATACAATGTGAATCAATTGATTTGTTAGGGCTTCAAATCCAAGCAGTCGCACGGATAACGATGGAGAAAAATTTTTCTCATCCAATACTAATACTTGTTCTTCAATTAAAAATAAATAATTGTTGCTGCTTTCGTTGTGAGATTCAAAATGATATTTTGAAAAATGTAGGTAGTTCATGAATAGTTGCGCCATTTTTTGCCGTGAGGTGGCTATTTAGTTGTCAATAGGTGGCTTTGATTTTGGTGGCTTTGAATGTTTTCGTAGTAAGGAAATCAGAAATAGCCCTCATAATGTGTAAAAAGTTACAAAAGGTAATTTTCAGTTGCTTTTATATTTTCTAGCAATTGTGGTAGTTTATATTCGTTGTTTTCTCTCTTTATTATCAAATGTTTTAAATTTGAAAACTGCATACAATTTGACAGGTTAGAATCTACTCATATGAACGAAGATGGCGTTCCATTTGCGATCTACTCCCAAGTACTTGGAAGTACTAATTAGTAAAAATGGAACCCAGCAATTATATTATATATATGTTTATTTTAATCCAATAAGAAAGCATTATTTAGCATTATTATTTTACAGGATTTAGCATTATTTAGCATTAAACAAAATTGAATCTAGCATTATTCCAAAAAAATAAATGGCAGCACTGTCCGCGATGCTTCGTGAGTACATTGATTGAAAAATTTTGTGAGCATCATTTAGGCAAAGCGTATAAGTAGATCTATGCGAAAAACACGAGTTTGAGCATTGAAGCAAGATCACTTCAGTGTTCTGTGTAGTATATCTTAATGAACTGTATGTTTTGAATTGAATGGTATGGCACTGCATTTGTTTGTAGTAAAACGTTTGAGTTTTCGTTGCTTTGCGGTAAATTTACCTTGGGAGCTCTGTATTTGGACTGTTATAAAATAAAACCATTTGATCCATAGTAGCAATGGAGTTTCGTTTTTTGTAAGAAAATAAATGTTATTACTTTGATTGTTAAATATTGATTGTAAATCTTTTGATTGTAACATATTGATTATTTAATGAATTTTGTGGTTTAGCAAGGGAAGCACTGCTTCCTTTGCGTACATCGACGAGCCGCCTCTGATACATATACATGCTCAAAAAAGTCTGCGTACACCTGTTGGTGAAAAAAATATTTTAAAATAAATAACGTTTCCAACTGCTAATGACTAAGAATTTTAGTTTATTGCTTTCAGCTAACACTATTGTAACTAAGGATACAAGTCATTACTCGTTCGTTGATGTTAACATTAAAAAAAAAAGTTTGTGCACGAGCCCATCAAAGTGCATCCAAAAAAGTTTGCGTACACCTGAAATAACTTAATCATCTAATAATAATAATAATAATAACTTTATTGCATTAGTTTATGTGTTGTGTAGTACAATATCTTAAGGTTAGTGTTTAGGCAAAGCCTTTACATCTAAATTTTGGTTTTAAATTAGATTTTTTTTTTCAGTAAGTTTTATTGCGAGGTGCATAGTCTAGTAATATAGGAAAAATAAGCTTAAAACCTAATGTTGTGCTTAACCTAAATAAAATAAAACTAAAATTTTAAAACTAAGGCTCATGATTTAAGCCAACTGTGTATACAGTAATTATAGTTACAAATTAACGATCAGAGATGCAACCAGAGGATTATTGGATATTGCACATTTGTTGAGAAATTTTTGGGTCAAGTGTTTAGAGCGATCCAGTACTTTCTTTAGCTTTGCAGAAGCGTGCAGCCGATTAGTTGAGTAATAAAAGGGTTTGTTAAGAATAATTTTTAAACACTTGTTCTGTAATATTTGTAGACTTTTGATATGTGATATTGCACAGTTACTCCATACAGGGCACCCATAGAGAATGATTGGCTGCATTGCAGACTTAAAAACCAGCAGTTTGTTCGCAGTTGAGAGTCTGGATTTCCTATTAATAAGCGGATAAGAGTAGTAAATGCTCTTCAAAACTTTCGACTTTATTGCTTCGACATGGGCGTGAAAAGTAAGTTTCTGATCGAGTTGGATGCCAAGATATTTAATGTCTTTTTTCCAAGAAATGGTGGATCCCAAGATATTTACCTGGGGATTCGGCAAGTGTCTTAATGCTCGCTTTTTCGTGAAGTATATTGCCTGAGTCTTGTCCGAATTAATTTTTATTTTCCATTTGATGCAGAAATTATCCATAATTGAAAGCTGTTGTTGCAGGGAGTTAATTATCACATCTGGACTGTGCCCACTAGCAAATATGGCAGTGTCGTCCGCGTACATAGCGATGTGGCAATGGGGTGCTTTTTCTAAGTCGGACATATAAATGTTGTAGAGAGTGGGGCTTAAGACTGACCCCTGAGGAACTCCAGCTGGTATTACGTATTTATCGGAGAAGGCTTTGGATTTGACTGAGAAGGTCCTGGCCGAGAGAAAGGATTGGATAATCTTGCACAAGTAAGTAGGAACAGAAGATTTTATAAGCTTGTATATGAGTCCGTCGTGCCAGACAGTGTCGAATGCTTTCTCGATGTCTAATGCAACTAAGCCGGTAGATTTTTTGTCACTGAAGTTGTTTTGCACACATTTCACTACTCTACACAGTTGATGCGTTGTCGAAAGCTTGGGTTGAAATCCGAATTGAAAATCAGGTATTGTTGCGGTCGACTCAATGGATGATCGGATTCTGGAGAGTATAATTTTTTCAAATAATTTGCTTAATGACGGCAATAAGCTTATTGGGCGATAGCTCGTAGGGTGCTTAGGATTTTTACCAGGTTTCAATATTGGAACAACATACGCATTTTTCCAGGCCAAGGGAAAGTGTCCATATTTTAGGCAGATGTTGAAGATATAACAAAGCATGACAATTGCCTTTCTAGGAAGATTCTTGAGTATAATATTGGGCAATCCGTCAATACCAGGGGAGGATTTTAATTTTAATGTTTTCAAGATAGAACGAATTTCGGAAGGTTTACAGTAGGAATTTGGGTGGAAATCAAATGGTTGGACATTCAGGTTGGCGATTTCGTTGCTGACTATATCGGAAAAGTCATAGTTTTGAGAGTGTAACGTGAGTGTATGTGCTTCATGAAGTTTAGAGGCTATAAGGTCAGCTTTTTCTTTCTCGGAATAGGCAATTGATCCATCATCGCGCTGCAATGGGGGGACCGTTCTCGATTTGGTTTTTAATAACTTATGAAGTTGCCACGGTTTGCGAGAACCAGTTTCCTGATTTGACAGGAGTTTGTTCCATCGATCATTACGCAGAGCGAGTAAAGTGAAACGGATCTGATTATTTAGCTCATTGAGGTATGCTTTAAGGTGTTGGCACCGAGTTCTTTGCCATTGCCTGCGAATTTTGTTTCGATGCTTGATGAGTACTGTTATTGAGCTATCGAATTTCATTTGGGGATACTTGTGTTGAATTTTTGGAGTGGCAGCGTTACGTGTTGACATAAGAGCAGCCACAAAATTAGACACTCTATCGTCAATCTGAGCATGGTTTAATGTCTTGGATAAGTCGCAATCAGCAAGTGATAAACTTTCATTTAGGTATTTACGAAAAAGATCCCAGGAAGTTTTAGAATATATATAATTTGATTGAGTTGATATTGAGATGGGCTCATTTATTTCAAAGAATACCGGTAAGTGAATGGAGGACAGGTCGTTAATAACTATAGGCTGTGTTAAGGAAAAATTTCCCTTACTCAGTATCAGGTCGATTGTAGAAGGGTTTCCCCTGGGAGGAAAACACGTAGGGCCATCGGGAATATGAAAAAGTACATTATTGCTCATCGCTAGCTCAAATAAAATGCTTCCCGCTTTGTTGGATCTAATGCAGTTCCAATGGCGATGGCGTGCGTTAAAATCACCGCAAATTATTGTTGGAGAGTTAAGGTTGATTAACATTTTAATGTCGTCTTTAAACAATGAAAGTTTGTGAGCGTTCAGTTTGGTGCCACTGAAGTATACCACAACAATAGTGATATTTATATCCTCCAGGTAAATCGCAACCGTTTCTAAAATTTTGGTATTTAGGTTATTCACACGATTGAACTTGATACCTTTTTTAATGCAAATAGCAACACCACCTCCAGTTGCATTCTGTCTATCGTTCCTGACAATATTAAAGTTAGGATTACTTAGCTTATCTTCTTCTTTTAACCACGATTCGCATAGTAGGAATACGTCTATATTATTTTCCGATAGAAATTTGAAGGTTTCTAGGGATTTATTTCGAATGCTCTGAGCATTCCAAAGTATGCATCTAATGTTTTCTTTATTTGTAGACAAATTTAACAGCAAGATCTACGATCACATTGAACTGGTCATTTTTAGTTTTGCAACAAGAAAGCTTTGTGATGAGTTCGTGACTTAAGCTTATGAGCTCTGACGCTGAGAATAGCTGATTGTAAGAAGAAGGCAAGTTTCCTACATTATCTGACTTAGAACTAGTATTGTAGCACTCGTTGTTGTATAGTGGAGCACTGCGAGCAATTGCACTGAACGATAGTGGCATGCCTTGGGTGTTGATGTTTCTTGAAGTATTCGGACCGTTGCCTGGTAGTGTCGGAAAGTTTGTGGAATCGCGGCTAGGAGGCTGTTCATGCCTAACGTCTGGATGTTTGGTAATGTTCTTTGCGTTCCGTTTGGATGCCAGACTACGTATGCGGAGATAATCGTCTCGTTTGGGGCAAATGCGACTGTTTGATAAGTGAGGTCCATTGCACAGTGCGCATTTGATATCGCTTATATTTTTGGACGGGCAATCTGTTTTATTATGTGCTTGCCCACAAATCAAACATTTGGTAGGCAAGTAGCAAAATGATGTGCCGTGACCGTAGGCTTGGCAGTTGCGGCACTGCGTTGGATGTTGGGCTTTCCTACGTTGAAAGTTCCATCTGACTTTCGTATGATCAATTGATGTGATCTTCATCAGGTCTGAATATTTAATAGACCCGTTGGCAAAGTAGCAGAGGTAAAGCGTTTCATCGTTATACCTACAGTTTTCAGTGGGGATTTGTATGATTTTAATATCCTCACATACCAGATTGTGCTCTTCGGCTAAAAGTTTCTTTAGCTGTGCACATTCAGTTTTATAAAAACCGCTCAAAACATATTTGATCGGTCTCTGGTCAACTCGAGCAAACGTATAGAATTGCACCTTTTTAGCTATTAGATGAGAGCGAAGCTTTTCGTAGCAGTCCATGTTGGTAAGAATTACTTTACGTCCAACACTAGTGAACTGAACATTGTATGCTTTTATGTCAAGAGAGTTTAGCATCGCAGCAATTGAGTCTTTTCCCAGGTTCGGAAGAATTATTGGAGATATTCTCACCTTGGTGGAGACTGATTTGCTGTTATCAGGCTTCCCATAGTCAGTATTTTCTAGGTTGGCTAGCGGTGTATACCGGTTTGAATACGTAGCATTCGCCATCAGCGAGTCAGCGTGGTTTTTAGGGAACTTTAAACGATCCCGGAGGAGCAATTCACTTGGGGAATTATCCCGTTTGCGTTTTTCCACACTTTGCACACTAGTTTTCACTTTTATAAATGAAAAAGACTTTTGGGGGAGATAACAAATCAAGGAAAGATCAGAGCTCAGATTTAGAGCTGAGTAAAAAGTAAACAATAAACTACACAAGTCGTATACCGCACTGACTGCACTCGATGAATGCTGGGCTTAGACTGACTTAATCATCTAATTAGAATTCACCTAGATTTGCTTATCCGATTCATCACCTTAACAGCTTGTTGCAAACTCTTTCCTATAAATGACCTCTTTTAGCCTATTTTGCATGGAGTGAACTAGCTTTGTAGTTTCTTCGGCCGTTATACTGTTCCACTCCTTCAATATAACATTTTTAAGTGATTCTCTGCTTGTATTTGATTGTGGCGAATTTTTCTCTCAAGTAAATCCCACAAATGTTCAATGGGATTTAAATCCGGTGATCGAGGGGGTGTGCGCAATAATTTTGGGACATTATAGACCAATCAAAGCTTATTTATGCGAGCAGTATGTTTGGGGTCATTATCGTGCTGGAAGTAAGAAGCATTCCCTAGCCTTAATTTCTCAGCACTTTGCTTGAGATTGTTTTTTAAGATGTTCAGATATCCATACTTCTTCATCGTCGACTCTATAAAAGTGAATTGTCCCACTCCGCTACCAGCCATACACCTCCAAACTATGACACCACCGCTACCATGTTTTACAGTGGGAATCAAATTTATATTATACAATGCCGTCGAACGTTTTCTCCACACTAATTTGCGTCCTTTTATCTCAAACATACAAAATTTACTTTCGTCTGAAAAAAAAACCCTTTCCCAGAATTCTATTGGCATGTTGACGTAAGTTTTCGCAAAATTCATTCTCTTTAGACGATTTTGTGCTGGTATGAATGGCTTTTTACGTGCTACTCGACCATGGTAACCACGTTTCCTGATAATTGTGCGAACTGTTTTCTCGCATATGGTTTTTTTCGTATTTCTCTTTAGTTTCTTGAGTAAATTGGAAGGCGGTTAGCTGGGAATTTTTTTTCACAGAATTAATAATATTTTGACGTTCACGTGCAGTAAGTTTAGGTGAACGTCCTGATTGAAGCCTAGAAACAAAAACACCGGTTGTATTATAATTGTTAACAACCTTTTGTATTGAGGAATGCGTTCTTCCAACTAAATTCGCAATTTCACGAACACTTTTTCCATTTTCACGCAGCTTCAGTATCGATTTCCGTTCACTAACACTTATTTCCTTATTTCGAGCTTCCACTGGAAAAGATATTCACACAATATTGTCACAAACTTTACCAATCAAACCACTACGTGTTTAGATACAAAAATGTTCGCACTGCAACTTTAAATTCTAACTGTAAATCTCCAAGCAGTGTGATGTGTACGCAGACTTTTTTGGGGCGGATTAGAGACTTCTAAAGATTAAAATCACCATATCTTCTTTAATTCTAAGAATTTTTTATCAAAGCTGTGTTAATGCATGTCTAGCAGTGTACCCCTTCTTATCAAAGTATTTTAATCAAGGGCACTTTATTAATTCATGGGCTTTTGTCATGATTTAGTTATTACTAGTAAGGTGTACGCAGACTCTTTTTGAGTATGTGTACATACACCTACCACCAAGAAAGAATACTCAAAAAAATTTAAAATCTTTCAAAAGCTATTAAATAACAAAATTTACAAAATTATTTAACTTCACACTTCGCTTCCAAACGATTTCTCCATTTTCATCCATAGATGCCGCCACCTTAACCGTTTGCCTTTTGCTTCAAACATAATAAGCTTCACTGAAACAGTATGTCAAAATCAGTTTCGACTACGTCAAACCAAGCTTTGAGTATAAAGATATCTTTAGACTCAAAGAAACCAAGCTTCCCCCCGAATAGAACTCAACCAATCACTCTCCATCGCCGAAAACCTAAATAGATAAGTACGATTTCAATGAACTCAATTTTCAAACTGTAACGACACGCATTCATTGACAAGCCTAAAATGGCAAAAACAAAACATTAAAACATCAGCAATACCATTTACAGAATTCTACCGACAGCAATATGAGTGTGACTAATTATGTCATAGAATATGGTGATGGTTTTAGCGCCAGTTACTTTACCTTTACTAACTATATATTTATCTCACGATCACATATGTTGGCGTAGCTGAGAATGAACCTCTGAGTAATTGATGCTAGCTTCCTGGGAGATCTATCAGTCAGCTAAGATGCATGCTTGTTGCTCCGTACACGGTGATGCTAATGCTGACTCAGTGGCGGTCACATGTGGCCGTTATAGTTAGCTTAAAAATTCACTGAGCTTTTTTCGAGCACGTCCGATAAGTGAAACCTACATAGACTGACGAATAATCTTATCTTGGATTTGTCTTAGCTTCTTATTGACTTGAGTTGTTGTTGAGGGTCGAGCCGTGTGTTCTCAGATCTGAGCCGAAAGCGAAATCTAATCGAACACACGATTTTCATTGCCAAAAACCAACTGGAAACTGAAGCGATCGAATTGAACTTGCATTGTTTAAATGTAGAGTGTTCCATGAGATGAAAACTTAATCGTGTATCAGATACTTTTGCATCTGTTTTGAGCTCGGATTACACGATCGCCGTCGATCTTCACCAGCTGGGTAAGGTTATAAATAGTTTGCAGATGCACTGAATAGGTTTGTAGATATGCGCTTTGAAGATCATTAGATGTGCAAATTATATTCCGCCGATTGAATTGTATTGGAATCTATGATGCTGAGAAAGATCTTTCGCCTGGAATTCGAACAATGTTTAGATAGTGGGCTTAGAGTTTTCGCCCGGGCACGATGATCGCGGTAGAGCATTAAGTACTCACATACTTTATGTTGTTTCTATAATGTACATTTATTCGTCAGTTTATTGTGGCGGGTTCGCTTAGCGGTTAACATTGAGATGTGAGCGTGTACAGAGCGCAACAAATTCGCGAACTCTTTCTTTCTGTCGCTCAACATTCGCTTCGAATTCAAACGACGAATAAGTAAAATAAAACGAAGTAATCGTAATAGTGTATGGACAGAGCGTTAAATAGCGAAACACAATAAGACAGATACGGCGAAATTACACATTCACTTTTTTTGCTCGTCGTAAGCAATCAGAAGAGCTCAACTTAGCCACCGGCTGGCATAGGAAAGTTCGGGAGAGGAAAACGTAATCAAGCGCGGCAAGAGGCTCACGAATTTCATCGAATCGAAAATATACGTACTGAAGCAAGCCGTTTAGAAAAGTTCTGCGAGGCCATTGAAACTCATGTGATTTTTGCATTGCTTTTGTTTTTCGCCGAATGATCAAGACCGTATATCGTACCGCGGCCAATAACACACAAAGGCAGTAGCTTGGTCGAGCTGAGGTGCTTCTTCCAATCAAGTAGTGGTACCATTGAGTGACCTAAGTGCGATTGCAGCACCTGTGCAATCAGGTAGTCGTTCTCGACATCATCGCCAGTAAGAGCGAAGTGAGTTCCGGTGATTCGCCGCGGTCTTAAAACGGTTTTTTTCGCGCGGCACGACCAGAGGTCGTCGTCTTTGAACAGTCGTCACATAATTTGGATCAGATACTTCTCAGGATTTCCAAGTGTTTTCGATAAGCGCCTTCGCACTGGTCCCATCGACTAGGAAACCTTATATGTGCGATTACTTTTAATTTCCGTTTACAGTGCGGTTGGCGGCGGTGATCTTGCTTCGACTCGGTGATAAGGGTTTAGAGTTCGCGATCGCACTATCATATCGCGCGAATCATTACTAAACTACGATACCATTCGAAACGATCGTCCAAAACGGCAGCAGAGATACCAAAGCGATTGAGCAAAAACAACTCGCCTTGAGGTTTGCCTGCTATTAAGCGCGAGTGAGCGATCGTGTTTTTTGGTTCCCTTGTTTTTCATCTGCGTACATACATAAGTGTACACCATAGTGTACACGTATAATAGCTTCAAGTGTAAGAAAGAAAATCGTGGACGTTGGTATCAATTGAAATCGACAAGACTATCGCAGGTTTTCCCCTCTTTTCGCTCAGGTGAGATTCTGCTTTCCCGGAACATGTGTGCCATGTTTTTGTTGTACGATGCGAGCATATGATCGTTGGAACAATATGCGGTGTTGATAAGACGAATGTGACAAGACGAAGATGGTTACGGTTCCTTTAATGTAGTTTTCTGGCTTTTGTTCGCTATTTCGTTTTTTCTCGGGGCGATCGTGTTTGTTTAAGTGTTTGTTTAAATATTTATTTAAGTGCTGGCACGAATGTGATCTTGTTTGAGAAGTTTTATCTTTTATATATCCCCGAGTAAATAGATACCAGTGCTAAACCTCATTCGCGAAAATGAATCGTAATAACATGAATAGTAACACAAATAACAACAACAGTAAAACTCCAAATAAAAATGTGTCAGGGAAAGTTCTGACACCTACAGGTAAAGTACCAAAGACCAAGCGGAAAGTAAAGACGAAATCAAAAACTGATACAAACACTAATGACGTGATCAATGAGTCGGTAGTTGGTAAACAACCTCTGAAAAACACTGGTGATATCAATAAAAACATGATTATTCCGAATATTTCGATTGATGATCGACCAGACCTGAAGAAAATTGGACGGTCGAACAGTTTTTTTTTGGCGAGAAAGCTTTCTAAACTGATAACAACTATAACTGGCAGCCGAGAGAACATAAATGAAGTCAAAGAAGAGAAAATTGCACCAGCAGTTCCACCGACTCCGGAACTCCCTTTCAAGTTCACAAGGAGTCGAAGTATGATCACACTGCGCAAATCAACACGACGAAGTGTTTTGGAAGCTCCACAGCTAGAAAAACTAACAGAGGAGACCGAACACTGCAAGTCGCCGGTTGAGTCCGTCACCCAAGATCTTCCAGCTTCGCCAGGGATTTTTGAAAGTTTGAAGCGAACGTTTTCGAACTCCAGCGAAAAGCGTCGATCTGTTGTGAATCCTCGCTGGAGCGCTTCGCTACAGAATCTTCAGGAGATTGATAATATGGTTAGTTACGAGGACCTTTCATTTGTGAACTACGACAAATTCAATGAGTATGAAAAGCATTTGGAGAAACGGATATCTCAGCATGACTTGACTACTCTAACTCCTGAAATGCCACCTCCACCTACGTCAGTGGTTGTCCGGCGGAGAAAAAAGACGGAACCAGTAAGGAAGCTAGGAGCTACGAGTTTATCTAATATAGAAGGGAACTTTGACAGACGGAAGAATTTGTACCGGCAAAGTATTGACGAAGAGAAATTGCAACATATGAACGATGTTCAAAGAGATTCGTATCGATGGAGTTTGGGTGACGAAGTTGATGGAATATCGTTGAGGAGTTTCAGAGGCGATGGGGCCAGTATTCGTTCGGCCAAAAGTAGCCGAATCGAAGGTGGTGAAGAGCCGCAAGTAGAACTACGAAGGAGTGATTTTTTAATGAAGAAGAGGAGTGTATCGTTAGAAGGCATGGGAGCGAAGGTGAAAATGGCAGCTAAACAACAGGTTAGTTTATATTAAAATTGATTTTCTAAATATTTATTTTCAAGTTCTTTGAAAAAGCAACAATCTAGCAGACTTTCGCTTTGTCTAAGAAGGAGACAAGTAACTTTTTGAACCAGGCAATAAACCTCAAACGACTTTCGGACATACAATATCGCTATTGCCATTAAGGACAAAGTCTTTTAAGACTGTGAATTCAAAAAAGTGGCGAAAGAGCAGTAATGTGTCATGATACATAAATCAGTTTTGTAAGCTTTATGTTCGAGAGAGATTTCACGATTTGAAGAGCTCTGAATTTAGTAGACTTTGTTGGATTTCTGCAGCCGCCCGCGTTAATTTTTCCTCCACTTTGCTATAGACTGCCAATTACTACTATTGATTTACTTATTTATATATTTATTCGCAAAATTCATCGCAGGCAAAAAGCCTAATCACCAATAGAAATAGCCTAGAAATAGAAACTGATAATGATAAACAAAAAATTGAAAAAAAAACAATAAAATTTAGAAAAACAAAAATATGCAAATCAAAGCCACGAATGACAAAATAGAGAGGCAAAATGAATCAACAAAATATTGTGCTGCGGATATTACGTTTACAAGTTGGTATAGAGCGTGGAAGAGGACCAAGTTGGAGGCTATTATGGACTCGTTAAAAGCGGAAAAATGAAAGCAAGTAACTGTACGAGCAAATGGTACGTGAAAGACAACAGACGACCTATCGCACTGCTGTTCGTTAATCAGAGGTGCTGTTGATGAAGTTAGATAACCATGGCAGATTTCAAGCAAAAACCATGCATTTAGGTGAACTCTGCGCTTTGCTAGCAAAAGAGATCAAGGAGCAATAAGCGCTCATCGTAAGACTTGTAAGGGAGATTATATTTGAAGAGTAAGGTGCGAGTGATCAGCTGCTGTAAAGACTCAATGGCATTAGAAAGGTAAGTGAAACGAGGGGACCAGGCTTGACTACAGTATTCAAGTTTAAATCGAACTAGGGTCACAAATATTTCAACGCATGTAGATATGCTAAAAGAATTGTAAAAGGAACATATAGCAAGGCTAGAAACCCGTGAGGCACTATTAATAACGGTACGAACATGAACATCAAAATTAAGTTTACGATCCAAGATGACCCCCAAAATGAGTAAAATGTTTTACAGACACAAAGACGAATTCACATATCACATAAGGAAAGGCATAAGCCAGGGTCTTCAGAGAATAGGACATAGCAAAACATTTGGAAATATTTAATGATATGTGGTTAGAGTTACATCAAGTAGTAAGGGAACTCAAATCCTCCTGAAGAAGCAAATGATCAATTGAGATTTCAACTGCCCGAAATATTTTTAAGTCACCTGCGTAAAGCAAACAAGATGACGATAAAACTTTTGGATGATCGTTGATGAGGAAGTTGAATAAGAGCGTTCCTAATACCGACCCTTGAAGTACACCAGAAGAGAGGAAAATGGTGAGGATGACACGTAGGAGAGGGAGACAAAATAGATACGATTAATTAGGAACGAAGATACCCAAGAAAGCAGAGTCTCACAGATACCATAGTAGTTTAATTTGAGTAGAAGAAGCTCGAGATTGATAGAGTCAAATGCTTTAGGGAAATCTGTATATAAAGCATTACTTTGACTGTTCCAATCTAACGCCGATGATACTGCATGAGTAAATTCAATGAGATTCGTGAATGTGGACCGACCTTTAACAAAGCCATATTGGTGAGCTACGAAAACACAACTAAGAGAGTCATAAATTTTGCAAAACAAGAAAAACTCAATGATTTCGGAACAACAGGGAAGGATGGAAATAGGGTGATAATTTGAGACGACATTGCGTTCACCAGATTTGAAAATAGGAACGTTTGCCAGCTTCCAGGAGGCAGGAAATTTACCAGCGCAAAGACTTACGTAAAATAAAATTGATAGGGGAACACATAAGGAAGATGCAGTTTTCTTTTCACAAATTGGAGTCAAGGGATTTAACTTCAAGAGAAAAATTGAAAGAAACATGATAAGTAGGGGGGAACGTTGAGCCAGATTATACAGAAGAGAAAAACAGTGCGGAGAGATCACAAACGTTCTGGGCATGAGCAGTAGTGATATTATTAACTGTTAGAGAGTCAAGTATAGGAAAAGAGGATTTTGAAGAGCGAAAAAATGACCAGGATATTTTTAGGGTCATTCAAAGTCAGAGAACGTTTAATGAGCGAAAAGCAGTTGCGCATAGCAAGTCTTATTTCATTCTTGGCTGTAGCACATAGACAAGAGAAATCAGCAAAGTTAAGGTCAGAATGAGAACTTAAAAATTTACTATGTGCAGCATTTTTGGTATCCAGAGCACGTTTGACACTATTGGTAAACTATGGAGCATTAATACGCCTACGCAGGCGCAAGATTGGAGTACGAGAGGCTATTAAATCAAGAAGAATAGTGTAGGAGCTCTTAGCTGCAATGTTGGCGTCAAGTCCTCGAAACAACCTGAACCAATCAATAGAGTCGAGATCGAGAGCTAAAAGGTTAAAATTAGTTTTTTAAAGTTAAAACAAGACTTTTTGAACATTCTAGCAAGATAAGATAGGTGAATTTTCATATTTACAAAGAGGGGCGGATGAAGGGGTTCAGAGTTCGTATAAGGTTAAGTGGAGGGAGATAACAAAAACGATGAAGGAAATGATGAGTTCAAAAATCTTATTGTATACATTAGGGGAAGAGTTAAATTGAGAAAACGAACAGGATGAAAGGAAAGATAGAAAATTGTTGTAAGAAACAGACGATTGAAATTGACAGGGATGATAGCGATCACACAAATAATGATAGGCGAAGACGATAAGTTTATATTTAGGTAGGAAGATAGCTCGGTGAAAAAACATTCATAGGTAGAAAAGGGAAAACTGCATAGAATGCATACTGAGACCACAAACAACAAGAATTTAACCAACAGGGTCACACAAACAACTGCACATTTCATAGGAAGACTGGTAAAGAAATCAGCGCAGAATTTACTTTGAAGGGAATGAAGCACGGTAATAAGTTCCCCGCCACCATCAGACTTCATAATTGCTACGCGGTTACAGTCATGACCTTTGACATTGTGAATTGGAAAAAATCAGAGCTGAAAATATCATCAGCAAGCCAGGTTTCAGAGAAACAGATTAAGTGATCCTTTTCGAGTAAAGATGCAGTTCTTAATTCCTCCTGCTTAGTCCTCATACATCGGACACTCTAGTAATACAAAGAAGTATTTTGAGGCTTAAGAACTATTTGCGGGATCTTCTGTTGTTGGCTTAAAGAAAATTTCCACAATATTCGAATGGCCTCGTATCAGTTGATCTAAGGCAGTTGAAGTTTGAAATTCATGCTCCACTAACCTGATGATTTGGGCGTCTCTAGTTGTTCGTCCTGCAGATGCTACTAATTTTTATTTCATATTTCCTTGTTTGATGTGCACTCTCAACCTTTGTACCTGTCCCTCGCTAGCTCCCATCTCCCAATTATGTAAATATCATCTGAAGAAGCCAGTTTATAACTGGATTTGGTGACGATAGATCTTATCAGTGACGTGCCAGAATCTTGAATTTCTCGATCGCAAGGAAGAAGAGGAAGCAAACCGGACCATCCACTGGACATTAATCTATTCTTCATTGGCTCAATAAATATATCATGGTCAATCTGCACAATATTGTCAGTTAATTTGGAATGCCGAATCTTTTTATGACTTTATGCACTGCTATCCATGGATATATTGTCATAGGTAGCCTTAAAGTGGCCTCATAATAGAATATTGAATGTTAGGCACTTTTTCATCGCCTATTTAAAGGTAAAAATCTGATAAATTGTTGATTTGTATTTAATGAAGTTAGGTTGATATTGATGGGGGCCCGGTAGCTCTGCTCGCTAAGGCGTCAGGCCGAAAAGCGTCGTGCTACGGGGCCTGAAGGTTCGAATCCCGCCAGTGCCATGGCTGTAAAGTGTGAATGCGTGTCCATGAGGGTGGCAAATGGGCCCAAACTGGTGGCCTATTGCTGGCCGCGTTCCCGGCAGCCCTCTTCACTAACCTAACCTAACCTACGTTGATATTGTCCAATGTTGGCTCTAGCGTCCACCCTTGCAGGATTTAGGAGAGTATCTTTCTAGAAATATTCAATTATGCTATATCCTTATGCAGGATGGTACAAAATTTTCTGCCCTTCGATATGCAAAATCAATCCGAATGAATTTATCAGAAAAAAAATCTTTGAAAATTGGCTGACTCCTTTTAATTAAACCTACATAGCTTTAGTTAGCTCCTGTATAGAGATAGAATATTCATTTTAGTTATGATATTAAAGTAATGATTGTTGTTTAAGACGACAAAAATTGGTACCAAAATTCGGAAAGGTTTAGTCTCATGTCCCTACTCCCAAGTAAAATATGTAAACCCGTGATAACTTGGGTATTTTTTTTTATTAACATTAGGTATTATCTGTAGTATAATATAAGGACGATTGATAGCATAAATTGGAAATTTGGAAATTTTCAACGGATCTGACTGAAATTTTTTGCGATAATAATGGTAAATAGTCAGATTCAAACGCATATTGAAGTTCGACGTATGCGACTATTGGGCTACAGCCACAGCGACAAAAGGACAACATTGAGAACCCATAAGGATACTGTGACAAAATGGGGGAACGACGAAAATAAAGCAGGAGTAGGGACACAATCAATGACGAAACGGCTTAACTCCCCGGAGGCCACTAAAACGTATCGAGACAAATTCCATCAACTAACTGGAGGCGACAAGTCTACAGACAACGCATCAAACCTTCGCTTTTCAATAAGAACGCTCAAGGCCGGCTGAACTCCTGTCAAAAGCTGAAAAACCTTGCATTAGCTGACGACAATGTCCGGGGTAGAATCCGGCGTGCAAACATCCTTTTTACGGACGAGTTGTAGATTCAACTGCATCCAATACCTAATCAACAGAATAGGACAGTTAATCCCGCAAATATTACAATGTTCGGGATAACACAGACCCTGAAATTCTGATTAAAACTTATGGTAGCTGTCGGAATGAGCAATAGCGGATAAAGTCAATTTCATTTTGCTGAGCAAGGAATCCTTGCTAGTGGAGAAACTTAGGGGCAAAAACTGTCCTCATTGTTTTTGCAAAATTTCTTAATAATCGTCACCAATTTGTGGGCAGAAAGGAAATGATTTTGGTACAAATTGGAGCCGAGGCGCATAAGTTTTGAAAACCTATGAGGTGATTCATGAGCATTTTTCTAATGTGTGGATAAATTGGTCTGTTGATTCCCCTGATTTAAGCCCCCTTGAAAATCTGTGAGTCAGATTAAAGGAGAGATCTCAGACCAAAAAAATAGACAAGAGCTGATGCGACATATACAAGTTAAGGGGAATGCAATTTCGATAGAGTATCTAAGAAATTGGTGTGAAAGTGTGAAACGAAGGAAGTCATACTTCAAACAAATTACATATTCTGTTACCTAATGTGAGTACTTTATAATAAAACTATAATATTCAACCAATCTCCTTTCATTAAAATTTATACAAGAAATACTAACGGTAGAAAACTGTGCGACCCCCTGTACTGCCCTGATTCGCATAAACGTTCTGTCTTCATTTTTTTCATATTTGAGTTAACAACGGATTCATAAACTGCATACTCTATTACATAATTCTGCGAAATATTAAAAACCTATCTTTTGTGAAAGTATGTTATAATCAATATTGAAAAACGCACTCTCCATATATCTCCAATACAAATCAAAACACAAATCATTGAATATCTCGAAAGTACTAAAATGTGTAACGTGGGCACTGCATATTTAATCAGCTCGGTTGATATACCGTCGGCTTCAGGGGCTCTGTTATATTTCAGCCGACATATGCGTCTTCAATACTTGGTGACGGCAGCATAAGATCTTCTGCTTGGATTGGTGGAGCCTCCAATTCGTAAGTGAAATAACCGTTTAGTAACTCACTAAAGTGCACTTTTAGTCGCTCCAGAATGCCTTCAGGATCGGTTATCAGATTGTCCTCTTTGTCCATATAGACCGTGCTACGTGTTGTGTACTAAGGCACGTTCCGGACTGTTTCCTAGAAATTCCACGCCTGGTTTGGACCACGTTTTCTATTTCACAGATCAGGTTTTTCTCCAAGGAATACCATGAGGAAACGATATATCAATTTTAACTTTTCGAAGAATGAAGATCAAATGTTGAGTACAATGGAAATATAATTAATGTGTTAGTACAAGTCTCTGAATTGGTCATAATCTTGAGTAAATCCTCACTTAATGCGAGAAAATGCCTGCTACGGAAACATAATCAAGTTTGATAGTAAAACGTCTTCATCGATAACTCTGGTAATGTCTTCACAAAAGATCCTAGTATGACGAGCGCGAACGTCTGGTATGCATTAAAAAATATCATACCGGTTGACAGTAAAGCCGACATTCCTAACTTGTAAAACGTATTTAATTATTTTTTAATTCATATACGCAACATACATATTATAATGCTGTTAATTAGTCAATTCTAGCTTTTAAGATAGTTTTAAATATTTCAAAGGATTGAGGAAAAGTACCAAGCTGTAGAGAGTTATATAATACATTCTCTTTAATCTTGTTAAAAGTGTATGAAAGTAGACTTAAGAATTCGCAAACGATGCTTCAAAAGTTTCTGGGCATCAAGTTTCACAGATTTGGAAGAAAAAGCGATGATCAATGTATCAAGTTCTTGAAAGGAAATACGATCATTAAAATCTAAACGGCGAACACCGTGCTTGTTAAGTAACGAACTAGTAAATTTCCTTTGTATGGAGACCACACAAGAATTGACTGGAAAATGGAAGAATACAAAGTAAAGTTGGTTGCATAGATTCGAATATTTGCAATGATCTTAAGATAAATCCTGAACGCTTGGGGGTTAAACTGACTGGATATACCTTATGGTCAAGAAGAATTTATGATCATCAGCATAAAATAAACGTTAACAAGAACGTAGCAGAGGCATATCATTCACATAAAACAGGAATAAGAGAGAACCCAGAATAGAATGTTGTGGAACACCGCTTCTAGGCTCAAAAGGATATACAGGAATCATGTCCAAGGTAGCAAGATCGATTGCATAAGTATAATATTATCCATGCAATAAAGTTAATGATCAACAACATGATCAAAAGTTTTAAAGAAGTCCGTATATACAGCGTGAACTTCATATTGAAACTCTAAAACTTTAGCAACAAAAGTCGTGAAGTGTACGAGGTTTTTGATGTTGGGCGACCTGGGAGGAAACAGTGGTGTTCCTATACAATGAGATTCTCGTAATGGACTATGATTAAGCCACGTAGGTTCCGTTCAAGGATGGAAGAATAAATATTGGGCGGAAATTGTTGGGAGAGGGCACATCATCTGATTTAGGAAGTGTAAAAATTAAGTATAGCCTGTTTCTAGAGAGAAGGAAAATGGCCTTCGGAAAGGCTCTTAGTAATGATGATGGGCAGAGGAAGACTTAATGAAATACTCGTCGTTTTCAAAAATGTTGTTGAAAATCTACCAATACCTATCCTTCAAGAAAATTTGAGTGATCCTATGATAGATTCAACAATAGAAAGAATGAAATGATATCGGTAAGTTCAGGAGTAACATAAATTGTGGACGATATAGAGTACGATGAGGTGAAGGACTGAGCAAGTAGATCACAACTGCTTTGAGAGGAAGTAGAAACTTGATACTCATATTTAATAGAAATTGAAGGAACATTCCGAATAGTTCGCAATTGTCTACATTGGAACCAAAACGGTTTGACGTTGAAAAACGCATTCCGTTTTCTATAATCGCAATATGAGAATGGTACTCATTTTCAATACAAAGCTTTGTGTCAGCTCTCAGTTTACAGTAAGTTTCAAGGAGCATTCAACTTTTCAATTGAACCTGACAGTTGGTATATTTTAAGAAACTTTGATTTTTTTAGATAGGTTGTAGACATAGACATATAAAGAATGGACACGCAATGATAATCCATGAACCCGTACGTGAATGAAGCATTTTTACTACATATGCAACTTACTCTCTGCAAAAAAGCTTTCCCCTCAATGCCGCACACTATACCCTTCTGCGCTGTTGACTCTCTATGTAAACAAACATTTCCATACATTTCTATTGTTGTGAACATGGTCGATTTTCGGGTTAGTTGGAATAGCAGGGAAAATAAAATATGTGTCACATGGGGCACAAATTTCAAAATTAATCAAATTTTCTGAATGAAGTTTGATGTTATTTTGTAAGGGGAGGTCGAAAATGTTGCTTGCACACATTTAACAAGCATTTCTTTCCACAACTCGAACGCTTTCTATCCTAAATCCGGTAAAAAGAGGTACATTGATTCAAATTGAATTTGTACTTACATCACACATTCTAGAGCGAAATCCTATGTATAATTGGTGCAAAACACTTATTACTTTCGCACTGTTCATTAACTAATCTAAACATTTATACTTTTAATTGATGAAAACACGAAAATAAAACATGTGTCAAACCGTCCGATCGCCATTTTTATTGATTGCTTTTGTTCATAGGCGGGGAAAGCTTGATAGCGTGTAGGGGCATTAAGTTTGATCAATTATATGAATTGACGTCATTTAGGTGAAGAAAATCGTTCGAACGATGAAAACCGGTGTGAATGAACGATTTAAAGTAGCACAAGTAAACATTGTAATTGACTTGGGCTACTATGTACGAATGATGCGTGCAGATTATGATGCTAAACGATCTATACGCGTCGTTTATACATATTTCACGTGTAGATGTTTTATGTTACGTTGGTAGGCGACCCGATTGATTGAAATTAAATTAGCAAGTGTTTTGGTCGCGAAAATTGTATTTCAGTTTGATTTCAAATATATCATTTTTAGGGAATTTAAGGGAATTTTTGATTTGATGGCTGTGTTTGTCTGCAAATTAAATTTTCTAAATGGTATTTCTTACACTATAGTTTACTTTTTTATGTTAATAGAAAATACGTTGAATAAGGTGGCTAATCAAGAAACAATATTATTTCTCTTGCATTATTTGCATCAGCACAAAACTGAATATTTATGCAAAAAAACATTTTCCTCTCTAGCAAGAACGACAAGAAGTAATTCAAGTTTGACTAGAAAGCACATCCGATCACAATATATATAATTTGAAATGGAAATATGGCACAAACGTGACCTTCATGTAAATCTGAATGTTTTTAGTATTTTATTCAAATATTCAAAAGGGTTTGAGAGCAAAAGTAGCTGAAATTGGCCAATTTCGGGTTAGAGTGGTTTGAGACATAACGGGCCTAGACCTATTGCTGTGATACAATCATTTCGGTTTTGTGAGGGAGTAAGGGGTTTTTTGGCCACAGTTTTGCAAAAACTGCCTTTACGGCGCTTTCGATGATTGAAAGTGGTCGGAGAGTATAATAATGATATTTTAAGGACGTAAAAAAATTTTGATAGGGAACATTGGGCAAAAACGTCCAATTTCCTCATACATTTTTTTTTTGGTCTAGCATGAATTCGGGGACCTTTCTGAGTAGTTTCGGGTGAAATTTCCATACAAGTCTAGGAAAAAGCGGCCTAGTTTCGAAGATACGGCAAAAGTAGCTGAAATCGGCCAATTTTGCGTTAGAGTGGTTTGGGATATAACGGGCCAAGACCTATTGCTGTAACAAGAACATTTTGGTTTTGTAGGGGAGTAAGGAGTTTTTTGGCCATAGGTTGGCAAAAACTGCCTTTACGGCGTTTTCGATGATCGAAAGTGATCGGGGAGTACAATGGTGGTATTTTAAAGACGAAAAAATTTTTGATAGGGAGAATCGGGCAAAAACGTTTCCCAGCATGTTTTTTTTTTGTTTTGCTTGAATTCGGGACCTTTCTGAGCAATTCAGGCGAAATTTCTATACAAGTATGGGAAAAAGCGGCCTAGTTTCGAACATACGGCAAAATGCACAGCCGGAGAAGCAAACTGTCGAACCAAAAAGGATCTGAACCTTCTCCTACTTAGCATTTTTAGTGCTACTTTTAGTTTTTCCGGACGGTTTGATTGGTGGAAATCATTTTGCCGTATCTTAAAAACTTTTTCCTAAACTTGTATGGAAATTTCGCCCGAAACTACTCAGAAAGGTTCCCGAATTCATGCTAGACAAAAAAAAATTGTTGGTGAAATTGGACGTTTTTGCCCAATGTTCCCTATCAAAAAATTTTTTCGTCCTTAAAATATCATTATTATACTCCCCGACCAGTTTCAATCATCGAAAGCGCCGCAAAGGCAGTTTTGCTAAACTATGGCCAAAAAACCCTTTACTTCCCTACAAAACCGAAATGTTTGCATCACAGCAATAGGTCTTGGCCCGTTATGTCACAAACCACTCTAATCCAAAATTGGCCGATTTCGGCTACTTTTGCCCTTCAAACTTTTTGAATATTTGAATGAAATACTCGCAAGTACGAAAATACTCGATACTTGATATGCTTTCAAACTGCATCACCTTAAAGCAGATTTTATTTTAACATACTTGAAAGCATGACAAAACTCAACTTCTTATAATATTTGATCATACACTTTGATCAGACTTAATGGTTTTAGCAACACTATCAGCCATTCATGCATGATAAATGCTAGATAAATGCATGATAAATTATGCACGATAAATGCTAGATAAATGCTAATACTACGCACTCTTTTAATGCAAATCGAAACTCATTGATTCGATATTGACGTGAATTACATTACATCAATAGTAATAAATTTGTATTTGCACCAAAAAAATTGCCCTTTAATTTTACAATATTTCACGCCGCCCTCGTCATACAAACACATTGCGACCTCTCGCTCGCACAACTATACCAGAGGTCGAAAATTGCTTCATTTCTCTCGGCCCATTTCGTATCCATTCCTCTCATATCTATGGTTGTAGATAATACATTGAGTAAAATAGGGAAACATTCAATATTACGGGGATAAGTAATAGGTATGAATATAGGTAGAATTCACTTAAGAATGTGATAAAGATAGTCAACATAGTTGTCAGATATAAGCTCAGGTAAAATTCCGCTTCAACCAAATGTGGTAAGGAATGAATTAAGTCGAGAGCAGTCACCTATGAACAAATTATATTTGAAGCATTACCCACGAAAAAGTTGCAAATGACAAGCAAAAAAGCATCCAAATAATCAAAAAACAACAGATAAAAAAGATTCAAATACTCAAAAACTACAAGGCTTTGTGAGCCGATGGAATATGCGCCGAACTAATAAAACATGGAGACGAATTATTAGATAGACTTATAAGACGGCTTATTAAATAGACTTGAATGAATGGAACAGCAAAATAATACTTGAAAACTTGTCGGTTGAGGTAATCTGTTCCTTATGTTTTAGTTAATTTTACTTTATTTTATTCTAACTTTGATTATTTTATATACTTATTCGTATAAAGTTCTGGTTATTTTATTTTTTCGATTGTATCCAACCTGTAATTGGGCAGTTTGCATGTTGTATTGAATACGCACCAAAGAAATAAATAAATAAAAAACTCTAGCGCACCTGAACCGCTAGAAACACTAATGTTCGAAGAACAGTAGAAGAATCGTGCAGGTTTTGAGTGCATATTCCACCACATGTGCTGCTTATTACGGCCAAACTGTTTCAAATGCCACTTTTTACTTTCGTCTTAAGAATGCATTATAACTCATATGGTGGAAGGTTTCAGATATTACCACTGGCATGAATTTCAACGTTTATGAGAGCAAAACACGGGTTAATTATATTCGTTATCAGTTGCTTATTTCGCATAATTTTGAAAGCAGCATCTCATATAACATCAATGAAGAAAATGCTCAGTGCCTGCAGCACTGTAACTGAAGTTGGTGTTTGGGGCTGCGATCCGAAAAATTTGCAGAACTTTGCGAATTGTAACATCGGTTATTTATTTTCATTGTAAATGTTTCCGGTATGTATACTAACTGTAAGCATTTATTGATACAAAAGTAGCACAACCGACTCGTGCTGGCAACCTTTCGCCAGTATCAAAGCCAAGAATATATCAAATCTGCTTCACGTTGTTTAATTACATTCGAAGTTATAGGAGTATAAAGAAATTTAGGGTTACCTGCAGCGAGTTTTTTCAAATGATCGAAAGCTTAATATTTGCTGTTTATTGTCACTACAATATCATTACCATTTGAAAATTCTACGATAAAACCGCTTAATAAAGATATTGCAATTAAACACAAAACCAACAATAGCTGGCAACCCTATCGTGGCTTTTCAACCAAATTTGGCCTGAATAATGTTTATGACAGGTTTCATTAATTGTATGAAATTCGTATTGATTTCATGACTGCACTGGAAGTTATAGGGCAAAAAGTTTTATTTTCCTGAGCGAATATTCGAAACCAAAGACACAAAAATTACCATAGTTGGCAGCACCAATCGAATTTTTTAACCAAATTTTCACCAAACAGAGTTTAGAGTAAGGTTCAGCTACTGTGTCAATTTCATGAAAATCTGGTAACTTATTCACATTTCATAGGGCAAAAAGCAGTTTTTTTTCTTTGTAATTTTTCAAGATGGCACCACTGGCACAGACTTGCCCACAATTCAAAATCGCTTCTATCAAATCTGGTCTTACTTAAGTCCAATGCATTCTGTAAATTTTAGCTGTATCTGATTAATGGTTCGTGAGTTTCCGTGAACAGAAGTTTTTGATGCTAAAAATATAGGTTAACTGGGAGAGGGTTACCGTTCTTGTCCGACATGAAATTTCCCAAGTTTTATTTTGAACGTGTAGATAAAACAGATTTATATACAGATTGGTTTTATTGTAAGAAACGGACATTTTGTTGAATATTCGATGGTTTGAATGTTTTCACTTCCAATTTTTTTTTTTTCAAAATGAAGACACCAAAATTATCATAGCTGGCAGTTCCAACCGAGTTTTTCGACCAAATTTCTACCAAACGTGGCTTAAAATAGCAATTGAGTGAGTTTCGTCAAAATCGAACGATTCAATCAGAATTTATAGGGCTAAAAACAGTTATCTTTTTTAGTGGTTTTTCAAGATGGCACCACTGGCACAGAACCGCCCGCATTTCAAAATCACTTCTATCAGACCTGGTCCTATTTAAGGCCAATATATTCTGTGAATTTCTAATAATTCTGCTCATCGGATCGTGAGTTTCCGTGAACAGAAGTTTTTGATGCTAAAAATATAGGTAAATTGGGCAAGGGTTACCAGGCGTGCCCGTTATACCATATCTTTTTTTTTTTTTTAGTTATGTAAACAAAGCACAAGATTTACATATGAGTGGCTTTTTTTTGAAGAAACGGCATTTTTTCAAGAGAGACGATGATTTGGAGGTTTTCACTTTCAGTGCCTGCCCTAGCTACAGGGTTGCCAGCACGCTCATTAAAAGATACACAAATCTAAAACTAAATAATATCAATATGTCCTGAAAATTTCGTAATGATTGAATACCTCTGTCAAAAGTTATCGAAAAGTAAAAATTTTCAAATTTTCCCGTCCTCTTTTTAGGCACCCAGCGCACACATAGGGTTAAAAAATTCCAAAGCATTATCCGATTCATATGTAAAACACGTTAGAAATTTATTTCGTTAACTTTATTTTTGCGAAAATCATTTGTGCACGAAATAATAGGTATATTAAAAATATCACTTAAATGGCCGCCGGCGCCAAAAGGTTAACAATAACTGACATTTAAAGAGACCTGGACCTATTCTGCATATACACCAATGTATCCTGAAAGTTTCAGCTCAATCGGATGGCGCGTTCCCGAGATTATCTCACTGAAATGTTTTGATGATATATATATATATATATATATATACATATATATATATATATATATATATATATATATATATATATATATATATATATATATATATATATATATATATATATATATATATATATATATATATATATATATATATATATATATATATATATATATATATATATATATATATATATATATATATATATATATATATATATATATATATATATATATATATATATATATATATATATATATATATATATATATATATATATATATATATATACTTCGAACATTAGTAAAAATAAATAAAACAAGCAATACCGAATGTGGCAATGATAGGTGTATCAAGTTTCTGAATACCTTCTATAAGGTTATATTAATTGTTTTACTTAGCTAGAAACCCGTTCTTGTTCTGAAATTAACCGGTTTGTATAACTGAGACTACAATCCGGTTAACAGCCATATTTTATGATACCATATTTTATCTCTTTGACAGTGGATAGAAACGCTGCTTAAAAAGAGCCGGAATCTATTACAACTTTCCATCGGCTTCAAAATTGTTCATATTAGTGAGACTAGGACATGGCATTAGCAGAACTCATTATTCTAACCTAACTGAGACTACTCACAGAACTGACTATGATAAATGTGTAAAGAGTTGTTGATATTTGCAACTGTGCAAATATTAACAAGGCTTTGCGACAAAGTTGCGCACTTTTCAGGTTCCTATCCGACCTAACGTTAAAGAACGCGATTAGAGATGCTGAAGTGGACATGATGAGTGCAACACTCAATAAGTTTGTTTAATTTTTGGTTTGTGTTAGCGGCACTAACATCGGTGCCAAAATAAAGGAGCCATTGGAGAAAAATTCATTATACTCGAATCAGTTAAAAAAATTGGACTATATATTAATAAAAAAAGCGAAATATATGGAAGTGTATGAATTCAAATCCACAAAATAAACAAAAATATTAAACTCACCAACATTAAATCGAAAGCTGCGATAGCAAAACACTAGAAAACACTGCTTTTAAAAAACGGTGAACACAGTTTTGAAAGATTTTTTTTTACCTCCTTCCTACCACTCTCTCCATTACTCAATCAAAATTCACGGTCCATGTGCACCAAAACTCCTCAACATATGCTTCATTCGTACTTCCCAGACAATTATATATTCGTATAATGAAAAACACTTGAGTATACACTACTGTGCTCAGATAATATTGCCTATTTCTTGTCGTCAAGATTTGTGTCCAGAGAAAAACTCTGGTTGGCGTCATTATCTGTTTGTAAGGAATGATCGTAGATTTTCCTTAAATTTAACCAAATTCGCAGATTTTCTTATATTCTCAGGTATGGTATTGTAATAAGCCAAAGACTGTTGCACTGGATCCATTTTCAAGCGGTCTGTCCTAGCTTTTTTAATTGCAAGGTTATTCGTCGATCTTGTGGCTCTCTGAGTTATTTCTCCAACATTTCTTATGACATATTTGAGATTTTTGTTAGGTATCTTAAATATTACTTTTCCTTGTTCAAGACACATTATTTGTTGTATGCTTAGTAGTCCTGTTTCACGATACACATGTGAACTTGGAGTCAGAGTTAGCATTTTGAATATAGTCTTGATAGCCTTAGTGGTTAGTCTTCCGATCTGGTCAATGCTTTGTTTCGATGTTTGTTTCCACAAAACTGCTCCATAAGAGACGTTTGTCGAGTGACTTGACGATGTCAAGTTTGATGTTAAGCGATAAATAATCATATTTTTTCAGGACTCCTATCATAGGCGCCACTTTATGTCTGATGCTATTGATATGTTGTAGCCAAGACATTTTCTCATCTAGCATTAAACCTAAGTATCTAATGGAGTTGACCTTTTCTAAATGTATTCCATTGATTTGTATGGACGGATCAATTTGCTGCTTGTTTTTTTGTTGGAATAATAAATAGTTAGTCTTTTGGGTGTTTATAAGCAGCTTGCTTTGTTCGAGCCAATTCCAATATTTTCCTAGGTCATCATTTATATTTTGCTGGAGATGTTATTCATTTTTACCGGAATACAGCAGTAGTGTGTCATTAGCAAAAAAAACTATTTTTCCCGACAGATAGATGTCCTGTACGCTTTTAATGTACAGTAAAAAAGTAGTGGTCCAAGAATTGATCCTTGAGGAATGCCGATGTTCATAGTGCATTCTTGACTTTTATGCATGTATTTGGTTGTAATAATACGCCTGTTGCTGAGATAGTTCTTTATGAACAGTTTGAAATTGTGATGGATTCCGTATATTTCAAGCCTATGAAGCAGGATGTCATGGTTAATGGTGTTAAAGGCTTTTTTCAGGTCCACAAAGATTGCCGCTACATAGTCGCCCTTATCCAATCCATTGTTGATGAAATGTACTGCATCTAATGTTGCTGCTAGTGTACTACTGTTTTCTTTAAAGCCATATTGAATTGGCGTCGAAATTGAGTTATTCTTAATAAATTGCAGAAATTGTTTTTGAATGTCTCTTTCAAATATTTTACTTAGGACACTTGTGACAGCTATTGGGCGATAATTTGATGGATCTGCTTGATCACCACTTTTGAAGATTGCAATGATTTTCGCCAGTTTAAGGCAATCAGGGAATGAGCCAGCTGCAAGGTGCTGATTTATTTATGTAGTTAGATACTCCAAAATATGATTTTTTAGCAATTTAATATCTTCCTATGTTAGGAGAAACCTTTGATTATAGGTTGTCGATTATCTCAGATATTTCAACAGGTCCAGTGGGACGTAAGTAAATTGAAGTGAGCGAGGTCTCAATATATATACTCGAACTTGATGAACGTTGCAGTTACTCGGTGATCAGTGTATCAATGGGGGCAAAAAAATTGTTTAACTGCTGTGCTACTTCTTCGGGATCTGTAATTGATGTTCCATTTATCAACAGTTCTTCTATGCACGTTGACGATTTGTTGTTTTGCTGTTTTGACAAGAGCTGGAGGTATTCCCGGCTGAAGCTTCAAACTTATACCTGTGGAAAAGTTTTTTGGCCTCCAAGATAGCTCAATTCTATTCCTTCTTTATATATACATAGATCTGTTTCTTGACCGTGGAGTTTGGATCTGCTTTATGTTTTTCGTAAGCAATTTGTTTTCGGTTTAATGCATCAATTACACCCTTAGTGATCCAAGATTGTGCTCGTACCTTAACTTGTTTCGTTATTGTTGCTTTTGCCTTAGCTTCGGTTATCTTCGCAATCATTGGAAACTTTTGAAGATTATTTATGAAGTTCCTTAAGAAATCTTTTTAGGCCGTATTTTAGCTTTGAGAAAATTTTTGATGGATAAGTTGGTAACTTTATGGTCCAAGCGAGTCCAAGCATGAAAATAATAATTCGCTGGTCATCATCAATGTAAGCCATACGTTCACTCAGGTTTGGATATTTTATGATCACATGATCGAGTAGTGTTTCGGATGTCATAGTGATACGTATTGGTTTTGTTTTGCTAAATACAATTCCATTATTTGAAGCAATTATATCGAGATATTCGCTGGATACGGCTGAAGATGTTAAAATATCGATATTTGTGTCTACTATAGTGATTAATTTCTCGGTAGTCGAGTAGAATTCGTCGATATTATTCAGAAAGAGATAGTCTTCTTCATTGGGTGCTTTATAAAAGGTGCCAATGTTGATTTTCCCAGTATTGAGTGCAAGCTCCACTATTATAGTATTATATTTATCAGACATGCTGACAAGCTTTGAGCGAATGTTTGACTTCACAAGTATTGCTGTGCCTCCTCCACGGCCCGATTTTCTGGTGCAAAAACAGCCTGTGTATCCTCTCGGTGTGCACAGTTACTGTTCGTTGCGGTGTATCCATATTTCGTTAAGGACAATATCTATGTTTTTGTTGGAACATAAATAAATGTTGATGTCATCAATTTTATTTCGAATGCTTCTAACGTTTGCGTAGAAAATGTTTAAAATACTTTGTTTTTCGTTTGTTTTTTGTTTTTCGTCTAATATCCATAGTTAATTCTCTTTTGATTAACTTCAATCATTCTCTTAAATTCCTGGCACTCATAGCTGTCTGCACGATGTTGTATATGCAGATGATTTTTAATTATGCAATTACTGCATTTTAACGATGATACTGTGCATGCGTGGGTAAGATGATTCCCAGCACACTTGGCACACACTTTATGGCTGAATCCTTGACATTTAAAACATTGCATTACGTTGTGGTCTTCAACAATATAATGGGAACCAAAATTGATGTTAATGTATTGGTTCACCGTTCTGTCAAATAATTTCCCACCAACCTCAACGTTAATTAATTTTTTTACCTGCCTCATATGTACCACCTCAAATTTGTCATTCACATCTATGTTATGGTTTAGACTGATGATCTCTTCTTTCAGCTCTTGCGTGCTGTATTTTTGTTGGAGTCCTCTTATCTTCAGTCGTGGCAGTTTCTCCTTGGTACCCTCGATGTTGTAGATCACTCCTAAGTTAGAACTTCAGTATTATGTTGGTTACCAGGCTACCACCTATCAGATTTCACAACAACTCAACAAGAATGACGAGGACTGGGCGGAGATGAAGGCAATAATCATAACCGGTGCAGAAGTGGCTGAGTATGAAACTTGACATAAAAAATGACTGGTTTGACGACGAATGTCATGGTGCACTTGTTAAAAAAAAATCAGGCGTACAGACAGTTTTCGACATGAAAACCTGAAGAAAGAGAGAAACATATGGAAAATATGAAAAAAGGACAGTAAAAGAACATTGACAAAAACCTAGCGACCAATCAAACTAGTCAAGCTAAAAAATTAGTGAAAAGTTTAAGCTGCAGATTCAACCCAAAAGAGTCTCTGTTCAACATCATCACCATAGATAGCCAGATTAAGCAGATATCAGCTTGCTATTTAAAAGATGCTCTTAACTCGATACATGGCATAATAATATCAGAGCTGAATTACATCTTTGATGAAGTGCCAGTAGTCCTTCCAGTGCCAAAAACAGACGTGTTTGTCTTACAAATATGCTCATCCACAGAACAGTGATAGGGTATTATGAAATAAGGGTAAAACAAAATTATAAAGACATACTGCTACTTTGTATGTTAACATACTAGAATATACTAAAAAATTAATAATAAAAATAAATAAAAAGTTTACGTTGACAATGACATCAGGGAGTCCCAAAGGTCTTAACGTCGGGACTACTGTCTACATCTTACTGCAAAAATCGCAATGGGCTGAGTACGTAAAAAGGTATTCAAAAGAGAAGCCAAAGGTTGGGGACTACTGTAACAGCACAGTAAAAGCTGTTCTTACTCTCCCGACGAAAACGTAGTCTGACTGGAAAACGCAATCATTGAACCGAGGCGATTGGAGAAGTCATCTGCGAAAAGGTCGGTCTGTATTACTAAGATGACAACGAGGTCTGGAAAAAGGTTAAGTTAGATTAGTGAAGAGGGCTGCTGGGAACGCGGCCAGCATTAGGCCACCAGTTTGGGCCCATTTACCACCCTCATAGACAATCACACTCATTCACACTTACAGCCATGGCACTGGCGGGATTCGAACCCGCAGGCCCCGTAGCACGCCGCTTTTTGGCCTGACACCTTAGCGAGCAGAGCTACCGGGCCCCCTAGGTCTGGAAATAACAATAGGCGTGTTTTTTTGCTCCTCTATCCAGCAGAGAATAGAGTACACGCATTGGAAACAACAACACTCCTGCACCAGTGAATTCAGTAGTACAGAAATTCTATTCTTCATTGGTAGTTCACGTGCTGAACTATAGAATGTACTGATAGACAAAAGAAAAGCTCATGCGAAGTTGTCTTTTTTCTGTGAGATGGCTTTGGTTTTTTAAAGGTTAAGTTGAATGTTTTGGTAGTTAGTACATGAAAAAAAGCCCGCATAATGTGTTGAAAGTCAAAAGAGGTAATTTTCTGCTAGTTCTTTTTCTATTTTCTATCGCTTGTGGTAGTGTATACTCGTTATTTTCTCCCTTCATTTTCAGCTGTTTCGTGGTACCACGGCGAATATAGCAACCTATGTCAGTCTGAACGAATGCATCAGCTGTTTTGTGATGGATCGTTTTTTTGCGTCGTTGTTCTATTCTGTTCTGTATCGGAGGTAAAAAAACACGCCTAATGATAATAAATTTGGAATAATGAATAGTTAAAACTTTTTCAAACTATTCCGCTTAAGGCGGTACTAGAAGATCATGCTCCTCTTGCACAAGACCATGGTATTGCTAATTTTCATGTGCTTGGCAAAAAGCTGGGTTCTTAAGAGGTGAATTTGTAAAATCTTATCCGCATTCAAGCCGAATATCCGCTGACAGATATTTGGCACTTAAAGTAAGGTTGGACAATTCTGTACATACTATAACAAAACATGATATCGTGACTGTGATGTCTGGACACTTAGCTCTTACGATCGAAGAAAACCTGACTTGGAAAGTCGATAGAGGGTGGTTTATTGGAAATAGACACTAGGTTAGCTGTATTTAGGGTATTTTAAGTGAAGTGATGATATACGCTAGGATGCTAAAGTAATACTGATGATGTTGAATTCATTAACCCAACATAAGCACTCTACTACAGCAGGCTTCGACTGAACAATCGATTCTCGTTTCATTGGTCCGACGATGATTGTGGAGGCAGCTGTGGAGTTTTATACAAAAATTGTATTTCGTTCTACTTTGTTAAGTATCAGAAGGTTAGTAATTTTAAAAATGCAGGGTTATAGACGCTATATTCAGTTCTGGTAGGGCGGATTGGGAAACTATATACTTTTTTGAATAAAATATCATTTTTTACTTCATTTAGGATCATATTTGTAAATTCATATGTCTCACAATAGACCAAGAAAGATTTACTTCTTCTGATGACCTATGGTAGGTAGCATATCAAATTCCATTAAGTACCTAACTTGTTAACGTCATCAGGAAAAAACTGCTTCTTTCGCAACCGATTTACTCGAAAGCTTTCAAAAGAGTTCTGTGCTCACTTATATCGTATGAGTTAACGTTTAAATCTATTACATAGCTTAAGAACTACATATAGCTCGGAAAGTACGTGAATTGCGAAATAATTGCGAGAAGTAGATAGCAATATCCAAGTCCAAGTTGGAAAAAGACACAAAGTACCCCGCCAAGCAACCCTGCTACGATCAAATACGTTTCTCCTTCCCACAAGGCAATTCACATGTGCTTTGCCAAAGAGACTAATTTAACGAATGGCGATTTATGCAATATTGATTTTCTTAAATTATTTTCTGAGTATTAAAATGGTAAGCGATAAGGTAGTTAACGCGGAATACTACTTTCGATACCATATGGCGAGTAAAAGGAATATCTCCGACACTTTTATGCAATCCAATACAGGGAATTTCGTTTGCTGCCAGTGAATGTTCGCTGCGCTTACTGTTTCTTGATGGGATTATTCGCACGCTAACACACTCTCACCTATCAGCTTACACGGATATATACATTCTCACCTGTCGTTTGACAATATATTTTCTCACTATCGCATGTAATACAGTGAACATATTTTGGTTTCATCTCTTTTTACGTACCAGCTGATGGTAAATTCTTCACTCCCTGCCAATCTCTTCCATCAATAAATCACGTACTTTCAGCCCCCTGTCTATTATTAGGAGGTGTCTTATAAAATATACAAGATCTGTATCAATAATTAGCATTTGATGTGCTCTGAACATACCCTCAGATCCAAAGCTGTCAAAAACTAAGAAGTACGATGAGATCCTAAGTGTTGGTCTTCCAAGCCTTTCTCTTTGTTAGTATGGGTATGAATCTGCTTTTTTCCTAAATGATAAGCTTTTGCAAATTCTATTAGTCATGCTATTTCAAGGTTGAAAAAAACGATGATGCATCTCGATCGGGAGTTGGATCGAGAGTATTTGATGAATTGTAGACCCTTAGTTTATGTGCGGAAATTTCGGGTATCATTTACCCCGCTAAAGTCTAGGGTATCGTATAAAACTGGTCAGCATATGAAATACGGCCCAAGTTTTTTGCACATATCCTAATCCAAAATTGCAGAAAATGACAATAATAAACCAACTTAGTTGGCTCGTGGAAAATTAACATTTCGAAAAAGCAAATTCGAAACCCTATACTAAACAGTGTGATAAAATGCATGCGTCTACAATGCAATCGAATTCAGTTCATCCATAAATTGAATTTATATAAACGGGCAGCTCTATCACCAAACTTTGGTATGCAACATTCATCCAGTTTGGATCATCTGGCAACCGCCGGGCTCAGTGTCACTTAGTCAGCCATAGTCAAAGACAACACCAACAAACTCGGAGTTGTAAAGATAGTTAAAGTAATGACCGTTGTATCTCAGTGATCACTATGTACAATCACTGCTACACAAGCGAAATGAATGCAAATTATATGGACTGGTGTTGTTTGTTATTCAGATCAAATGTATTATTCATCACGCCTGAATCATTGGCATATTAGTGAAGAATATACAGTGTGGAAGGTGTGAAGTTTGAGAATAAATTTGTTATTTTAGTACCTTGCCTAGAGATGCTACTTTTGAGTTTGAAATTTTCTTCACATAATAAACGCAGAATAAAGTAGTATAAACAATTTTTCACCTGCATTAGAATGATACTAGTATTTGCATAAATGATTCTAAAAATTGCTATGATATTAATCAATTTGAAAAGTCTGAATTTTTACGCTGGGTGGTTGATTAGTAGACCAGTAAAAATACTTCATATGGCCGTGTATTTATACCTTTCATTTATGATATGTTTTTTATATCTTTCATTTATGTAAGATTGTTGTGATATTTACCAACATAAAAATATTTATTTTATGCTCTCTGAAAATTACATGAAATTAATGTATCTTTTTAAACATTCTGTAGACACAATGAATATTTATGTAGAGCATTTTTCAAACGTTCCAAAAAATGTGTTCCGATCGATATCGGAAATATCTAAGCTAATTTCAAGGCTTCGAAATTATCTCAAGTATTTTCAACATTTTCAGCCATAGAATCAAAAATAAAAGAAACGCATACAACTGTCATTTCTATATAAATGAATACCTGTCGATTTCGATATCAGCTTTAGACACGTTAATTTGCTCATGGTTGAACGTGATTCAGCCATGATTACATACTAAATATCTACGTATATCTCTTTGAGCGTATTGCAATATTTTTCAATATCTTTACTATCAAAAGGAGAATCGATTTAGAGAGTGAGAGCAATCGATTGAAGTTTTAATAAGTCGAGAAACCATTGGAATAGAAAAATTATCAAAACAATTTCAACTGATAATAAATTTTTACCACTGATCAATATAAAGTACATAGCTCGTATTTCACACTCTTATCTTACTTGCTTGATTCGAAATAGTATGTATAAAGTATGATATCATGAAATTGTGAGATACGTGTGAGTAGTTACAGAGAGCGAAGAACTGAATGTCAATTTCGAATGAGTGGCTATTATGCGTAATATTATTATTCTTAATATAGCTTATGATTTAATTTAATACAGTTGATACAATTTTATGGTGGCTTGAAATCATGTGAAGCAGAATGAAGTCGAGTCTCATTATCTTTATAAAAAAAAAAACAGAGTGGAATTTCACAGTATAATTGGCACATACCATATTCGAGTTCAATTTACAGATTTTCGGCAAAGTTTAAAATTTTTTTTGGATAACCAATTCAACACAAATATATAAATAAAAACAAATCGTGTTGAGAGTGTGGTTCGAGGACTTAGCCACAGATCCTTTTTTCGCTATGTGGAAGATATCGGTTGATTTATGGAGAGAAAAAAAAACACGTACACGCCAAGCTAAGAATTTTCCGACTCAAACCATGACTTTTATCCTAGTTCATAGTTTTTTCGAGTCAACATAATCAATTTCTTAGAGTAGTGCATCCATTTCAAAGTTACTGCTATTTATACGCTATTGTCATGCCAATCAAGTCGACATTAACCACCGTATTAAAGAAGAATACGATTTAATTACTCAGGAATTCTATACCAAATATCACGAAGCGTATGACAGATACATTAGAACTACTGGGGAGAATATAATCCGCGACCCTAAAAATTTTTTTGATATTGTTAATATGAAGCGGAAAACAAGCGGCTACCCCTCTTCAATGTCCACTGAAAATTCAATGTTGTCTTCTTCTCCTCAGGAGATATGCAACTTTTTTGCTGACCATTTTCAAGAAGTTTTTAGTCCAGTTAGCATCCCAACATTGTATCAATTCCCGGGTGCGACTCAAACAGTTTTTGCTGAGGATATGACCATATCTAAGAGTGAAATATTTACTGCCATTATGGAGCTTGACAGTAACAAGGGCCCTGGACCTGACCTCCTCCCTCCTATTTTTCTGATCATGTGTGTAAAATAACTGATCTCGCCCCTTCATACTATATTCAATAATTCTCTCTCCTCTGGACTATTTCCTTCGTATTGGAGATCTTCTTATATTACACCAATTTATAAAAGTGGCGATAGACGTCTTATTCAAAATTATAGAGGCATCGCCATTCTATCTGCATTTGAAAAAATCATCTACTGCAAAATTTCTCCTATGGTCGATGCTCGACTGAACGAGCAGCAGCATGGATTTAGGAAAGGTCGTTCTACTACAACTAATCTTATGGTGCTTGTTTCTGATGTTTTGTGCAAAATGGGGAAACGTGATCAAATTGACGCAGTCTATACAGACTTCAGCAAAGCATTCGACCGAGTTGATCACTCCATTTTGATCCCCAAGCTGAAACAATTCGGAATTGCAGGATCCTTACTAAAGTGGCTTGGCTCCTACCTACACGACCGCTTGCAATTCGTGAAATTCCAAGGTCTCATTTCTAAGAAAGTTGTCGTTAAATCCGGTGTACCTCAAGGAAGTCATCTTGGCCCTCTTCTTTTTAATATTTTTATATCTGACATATCGGAGGTTTTATCTGATATTCCTCATTTACTATATGCGGACGACCTCAAAATCTACCTTGTCATCAGGTCACAATCTGACGCGGCCTTTTTTCAGTCTAAACTGTATTCTCTAGACCATTGGTGCTCGGCGAACAAACTCCCTCTTAACATTGCCAAATGCCGCGCAATCAGCTTCTCTCGCAAAACTGCACGCGTTCATTATACGTACAGCCTCAACAACACGGCACTCAGCAGGGTTGACAACATATTAGATCTCGGTGTCACCCTGGATGAAAAGCTCCGCTTCAATCTACATTACGATAGAGTGCTTTCCCGAGCAAATAAACAACTTGGTTTCATTAAGCGACGGGCCAAAGAGTTTAAGAATCTTTGGGTGACTAAATCCTTATATATTTCACTCGTGCGTCCTCTTCTCGAATATGCGTGCACTATCTGGAACCCGGCTTTCGAAATTCACAGCCAAAGATTTGAGTCTGTTCAGAAGCAGTTTCTACCTTTCGCTTTGAGAGATCTTTTTAGCCCTTATGATTTCAGTAATCTACCACCATACAAATATCGCCTTAAATGTATTAAATTGTTACCCCTTGCATCGAGAAGATTAATGTTATCTGCTTGCTTCAGCTTCGATGTCATCAGAGACGTGGGTAATGTCGTCTACTTGAAAGAAAAGTTTGTGCTCAATCAGCCCTTGAGAGTCACTAGGTCCCGACGATTACTTATTGAATACCAACACAACACAACGTATGCAGCAAACGAGCCAATAAATAGGTGCTGCAGGCTATTCAATAGCATGAGCGAGAACTTTTCCCCTACGATATCTAAGTCAACTTTTAAAAAAAATATTAAGAGGGCTCTCTCGTCATAGTCTCTCCCTTTCCCCCGCCATACTAATATATATTTATATATATATATATATATATATATATATATATATATATATATATATATATATATATATATATATATATATATATATATATATATATATATATATATATATATATATATATATATATATATATATATATGTATTGTAAATTTAAATTCACTTAGCTATTTGTCATTTGTTATTTATTTAGTAATTTGTCATTTAGCTATTACTTTATTTGTTATCTATTTGTAACTAGTTTATTTTCGCGTTATTTATTAATCTTGTATTCATATATAGTTTTGTTTTTTACTTTGTTCGTATATTATTTTATTTTATTTTGTTTCGTAATTTTATCCATGTACTATATTATTTATTCTTCTGTACATGTACACCTTGCTTGGTGAATAAATAAATAAATAAATCTGCAAAAACAAACAGGCAGCGCTGCTTGAGTGAGCCTGGCTGGTGGGCTTCACGCACGTAGGATACGTAGCCGAACCTAAATAGTCAGAAATCTATGTTTCGCCAAGAAACATGAATTTGATTCAAAATAATTTAGGATTCATTTTGGCAAATTTTGAATTTTTCTTGAAAAATTTTGAATTTGACGTGTGAAAATAATGAATTTTGCTTGAAAAACTGTGAATTTTGAAAACTTCGGAATTTGGTTGAAAAATGATGAATTTAGACTACAAAGCGAAGAAATCAGCTTGAAAATGGTATATAATTTGAAGAGGAATTTCAAAGAAATTTTTTTTTCCATTGAGGAGAAATTAGTGGAGTCGGGTAATTAGATGACTGATTTTCAGAATTTGTTCAAATCCAACCACTACACGTATTGGGCTACGAGTTAATCTAGCTCTAAATAAGAAAAAATATAATGTCGTCCTACATAAACCTTTTTAGTATCTAGTTGGTGAAATCGGTGGGCACTTCATCCATACTCACTCCATAATGCTAGTAAAAAGTGATAGATTCCACGAAACACTTCCTGTTATTTTCATTATAGGTTTTCACTTCCCTGTTATTTTCATTATGGGTTTTCCCGGTGACTGCCACTGCATGGGATCGTGTGTTGCTCTGGAGGAACAAGACTCTTTTCCTGTTTGCGGGCGCTGCTTACTTGCATCGTATTTCCTGATGATTTCCCGAAGCTGTTGACAGTACACTTTTAGCCGTATTGGTTCAGCAGTTGATACAACACGATGCCTGAGTAATGCCATCATACACACAACAATGTCTTCTGATGCTGAAAACTTGGCTTCTGTAAAGACCCCGGTAGATCGCCTGGCAATAACCACTGTTGACGTTAATAATCCACTTTTCATCGCGTGTAACCATTCGATTCGGAAAGGGCTCCCACTCTGCACAACAAGAGCAAAGTACAGATGCGTGCACGTGGCTTTTTGTTGTTTTGTTGCAAAACTAGTTGGGAACTTGGTGTCGTTTTATCACCATACGGCACGGATCTCATCAAACTTGACCTGTGAAGAGAGCCGTGGCTACGAAAGCTGATGCCATCATCGGCTGTGACGTAAATGACCGCCATGAGACCATATCACCAACATAAACATAGAGACAGGTATTTACTAGAATTCTAGACTTCAGCCAAATTCATAATTTTTCATATTTATTCTACTCTGGTAACTCCAGACATAACGAAAAGTGTCCACGGCTAGGAGGTATCTAAATGGCCGTCCTTCTCGGACTACCAGTGGTTATGCTGGAATAACGGTAGTTCTGGAATCTTACCCTAGAGAACTCAGAACCCTAGAACAACAATAGGAAGTTTACTCCAGAAAAACAGAAAGATACTTCAGGGTATTAGACGACCTAGACATTACGAGCCCTAAAAGAATTAACGAACAGGTGAGCCATTTCACTGGATTTTGGTTGTGATCTCAAGACGGTCCCAACGAGTTTCTGAATATGCTACTAGAAACTCACTTCCCGAAATCGGATAATGCTATATTGCGAAACGACCAATTGCGGACAATTCATCGGCCGTTTGAGTAGATGAAGAGTAACAGATTAGGTCTTAATTGGAACTACAGCTGCAAGAGGCTGCAATGTTGGTCTAGCGCAAATCTACGTCTCGGGATAGTACTCCAGATATAAACGTAAGCTAGAGTGGTGTATATTCCGAGACCTGGTAGCTTGAATCACTATGATGCGAAAGAGTTTAGACCAATCAGCCCAACACCTTTCAGCTCGAACCATAAGAAAAACTGGTGGCTTTTCATATCAAGAGGTCTATTGATATCGCGAGACTCGCGATTCATCAGCACCCGTAAACATAAAGTAGTTGGTAGAATAGAAAACTCCTTACAGCAGTAGGAATTTACGTTAGCAGCCTTCTTTGACATTAAGAAGGCATTCATCGATGTCATTGTTGCGAGTATTATTAACGCGTTGTTTCGGCATGACGCGGATGAAAATCAAATGACTTGGCTATCGGATTTTCCCAAAAATGGGCAAACTGAGGTCACTTTTCGGGGTTAAAGTGAAAAAAATAGTCAAAACAGAGACACAATTTCGACTGTCAACGATTTTCTGGAAAAATTAAGGGTCAATGGCTTTCAGATGGTAGCGTCTGCCGATGACGTTTTGCCACTTGTGAGGAGTGCGTTGCAACAAATTTTGTTATTACTTATGAAATTCTGGTTTTGAGACAAAAAAACAAAAACCGAATCTGTACTATCCACAAGAAAACATACCGGCTGCTTTCACTTTTACCCTGATCGGAGAAGCATTAAAACTTGTTTATAGAGGAAATGAAAAGAACCGAATTGTTAAGGCCCGTGCAGCATTTGTCCCGTGCCAATGTACATACCTGTTTATATGGGGTCTTAAACCTCCGGCAGCTTAGGACAGGTCAGAGAGGGACGCAGAAGTCGACAACGGCGTATATTTAACGTTTTCAGTCAGATACCAATGGCAGTTAAGTCCATTAGCCAGAGCATAAACGCCGATTTGCGTCTTGGATATCCGTTCTTGATCTTCCGTCTTACGTCTTGCGTCTCTTCGAGAATTGTTGACGAGTTGTTGTCAACGAAACGGCAAAGCATAATCCTGTTCGGATCATGTGGGATGCACCGCGTAGTGGTGTCATAAGAAGCAAAATAACCAACGAGTTGGCGAGGAAAGGTTCAGAAATTGGGACAGTCTCTGCATTACTGTATCACGGTCACTTGCTGACACCATAACTAAAGTCGATACGGCCATATGGGCTAAACTAAAAACAGAGTGGAAAAATAGGACGGACTGGAAGGTAGCCATGGTTTTCTGAACACCACCTGATTGAAGCAGAAGCAGAAAACTGCTCTAGCTCAGGTTGGCTTGCTCACAAGACACTGCCTTACTACATTTCATGTGAATTGACAGCAATTCATGCAAGAGGCTCGAGAGTGCAAAGGATATTATAGAGCTTACTCTTTGCAACAGCCTGCCCTAAGTAATAAACAGCTCAAGCTTTTAAGTTCATACAACTTTTAAGAACTAGCAGAGGTATATTGCACCGCTACGTCACTTAGCAGCTCTACCTAGCCAGTGGGTGTAATAAATGCAGCTTAGTTCTCATCTATAACCTAACCTAAAAGACATAGTATAAAAAAGAGTAGTTTGGAAACGAAGAATCCAAAAATTAACTGTCAAAAAAAGAAGTAACAAAAAGGAGCAATTGCAACGAGAAGGCTAGCAAAAAAATTAATATGATTACCATTTAAAGAACTATTTTCACATGATAGTTCCTATGGGCAAAATGTAGATGTTTATGCTCGCAGTATTCAGCAATACCTGAGGCATTAATTGAGTTTCTTTCTGAAATAAAACCATCAAGAAGCATAACTTTACCCGTTTTGATTCCAGCAGTTAAGCTAAATATGGTTCTTTCAGCTGCTAGCGTCTCCCCAAATTATATGTTGTGCTATCTGCAACACATGTCCCGTGAGTTTTAGAATACATTTTAGAAGAAAATGAATTGAAATTGATTCTTCAGTCAACCAAAACATATCTGCATAGCTCGTTCTTTAAAGATATTTATTGAAAAATATTAAATGAATTTACAGGAATATACATAATGATTTCGGTCATTTATTGAAACAACGCCATGTTTTAAATCCTTTGGAATGAACTCTGTCAACAATGAAATAGACCCATGAATAATGGCAAAAGAGTCAATTTCATGGTTTGTAAATACAAAAAAAAAAAACTAAATTAATCTATTTTGGTCGTTTGGAAATTCACTTATGTCCTATTTTGAACTCTTAAGAACACGACTTAGAATATACACTAGGCCACTAACATTAAAATGTACGTCATTTGTGCTTATTGAAACCGCGCAACCGCATACTTTAATCACCTTTTGCAAAGTGTACAAATGCTAGAACAGTGTCAACAACGTATAATGCTCCCGAAATTACGCAAAGTGATCCTAGCGCCAAGCCCACCTGTCGTTCTGTATTGGTGTAGAGGAAATCATGATCAGCCATGTAACCTTTCCAGTAGTGCAGGGCTGTACCACCGACTGCAATCCACATAAAAGCTCCAACAAAGTTCATGATTGTATCTGACAGCTCCCTGAAATTTTGGTAAATTATTTTAGAGCGATTCTTCTTCAGTGTCATGTGTTTTCAGTATTTACCTCTTGTGTTGTGTAGTACCAAAACCGAAGGTGATCAGTTGTACTCCTGTGTAGATCAAGAAACCAACAAATACCCCAGATGCTACAATTTCCGCATCCGGACTTTTCTCCTCATTCAGGTTCCATGTTCCACCGATACCTAAGAACTCACCACCATCACCCGTTCTATAGAGGATGATTATAATAATGTTGAGGACCTAAGGGGACACCCGTAAGAAAAACAATGTTTCATCGTAGGACATCTAATTTCAATGTGCGTTTTGTTGCTTATTTTGCAAATATTGTGGATATTCAGCACAATAATTCTCTAGTCACCCTTTAAATTTTCATTTTGTCAAATTTTTAACCATTTTGCAATAACATTTAGTGATTTTCTTCACTACATACTTTATCGCAATCGCTCGATAGGTATGAGTAATGGTCTTAAACGTAGTTTATCTGATAAGGCCATGTTGGTTGCGATAGGCATGCGGTGACTACACCTTAGTTTCACAAGTGTGAAAGCCTTACTTTGACAAATATTTATGAAGGATACTTTAAAATACAATCTTATTCAGTAACAAAACACACTAAGGATCAGAAAAACTAGATGATTACCAGCTTAAACACTTTTATAAAAATTGATGCAATTGTTTCCACATCCACCATTTTCGTAGTTTGATTTGATCCTTTTGCACTGATCAAAACAATTACTTATAACTTTTGAACTTAACTTATTCCTTGCTCAAGTAAAACGAAAGAAACTCAAACACTTGAAATGATTACACGCCCAAGAAAACCTTACTCGTCGACCACGCGATCTAATCAATCTTTTTCGTTAGTTGCATCTGTCCGAACACTTTACCGTTAATGAGCATAAATGCGTTCTAGACAATCCAAGTTTACCGCACCCAGTCGACGAGAGAGTGAGAAAACTGTTATCTGTATTATTTTTCGAAAATTATTTTTCGGAAAAGAAGCAAAGAAGACTACTAGACCAATACGCGAGTACAAAAGAGCATATCGGAGAAGAGTTAGGCGCACCTGCCCAATAAAAAGTCACAAAGAATTTCTTATCTTATCATTTTGGTTAAATGATTAAACATAAAAATAATAAGTTTGTTGGGGAATGGTAGATATAGATAACAGTGACTATGTAGTCGTGTAATGTATGATAAGATTTGTAGAATATGGAAAAGTTTATGAGGACAGGTTGTTGCTTTTGCTGATTGCAGGTTGATAGCAGCGATAAGCGACTTTTGGGCTTCAGTGTGTTCAGTTGAAGTGTTGACTCATTCACAGGATAAAGTATGATGCGAATCTAGCTTATGAATACATTCGTTGAATATGTGAATGCGTACTACGAGTACAACTATAATTCATGTTTCGCTGCAAATAGTTCATGCGAGTAAGCTACTACCTTAAAACACCATTACTCTTGTGTACATCCGGAAGTTCTTATCTATCTTAATACTTATTTTGCAATAACTGTACTTTTATTTGACAGGTAAGTGGATTTCTGTGAAATCAGTATGAACTGTTCGGTTTGCATGGTCTAAGTCAAAGATTGTTTCGATCTCAAAAATGTTAGGGGTTTGTAAAAAAGTTGGTTGAAATCAATATATTACTCATAGCACTTTTGTGACTAAAGAAGCATCAACAAAAGTGATTTTATTGCAATGGAATGCTAAGTGAAATGTGTTGAATGAGGTCAGAATAGTTTCATATTTTTAAAAGCAATTAGATAAGTAAAGCTTTTGGAATGATTTTTGAATAAATCGAAATATAATTGGATAAATAATTAACTAATTGAAATGAGGCTGCGTGCAAAATATAAAAAAAAAATTGGCATACTTAATGACGTGCATAACAATTTTTCAGGAAATTATTGGCAGCGTTTTTTTTAAATAAAATGAATTCAAAAATAATTACTGCTTTAAATTACTTATAACAACCAAGTCAAATAGAGATTCCCAAGTCCTTGCATAGGTTTCAAAATGTAGTTATAGTTAAATAATGGCAAAGCCAAATAATAATAACAAAGCCAAATTTTCTCGCTATAATCCAGGTGGTGTCTTGGGGAGTGAAAAAAATAGAAATTCCATTTCGAAAATCTAAATTTGTCGATTGTGAAATGGTTAGTTTCACGCCTCACTTCGCCACCAATTTGATTGAAGCAACTAATTAGAGCTAGGTTAACTCAAAGCTTAGTTAATGGCTCCTCGTTCGTACCTAGATTGCAGTATATCACTACATACTCGTTTTCATTGATGGTGAATGGAGTCTCTACCAGCTTCAACCTCCAGATATAAAAGGGCTGTAATGGGAATGTTTAACGTTATTTAAATATTTATAGTCACCATTCCAAAGCAGCAACAACTGCCCTACTTCTCTGCTTGTCTAAGACTGGAGAGGAGCTTATTCTTATCCATGATGAATGTAAAATGGATGATTTTACAAACGACATGGTTATAGCTTCGTCAGAAAAGTACATGTCTACAATGTCGTATCTGTTTACCTACTTTGCCTATACCGATTTCCCAAAATGGAACAATATTGATGGCAGCGGTGCATATTCGGATGAGCTGAATCTGCGGTAGTATTTTCGCCTCGCGGACCATTTTTTTGTCTTTTTCGTGTGAGTGGCAGATATGGTTGCTATATTTATTTCAATTCCTGTCAACTTCTATAGGAACACTGACGTCTCCAGGCAAACTGGCCAGCACGCATAAATATGTTGAGTATGCTAACAGGTGGAGAATTGAATAATCATTCTGTGTGATTGCAACACAGTCTTGAGTTTCCATGGATGCACGTCGCACCAGAAGACTGTCAAGTTTTACCCGTAGGGCTTTCCACTGTGTAGCTTTTAGACAGTACGCGCAAGTCTGGGGTTGAATTAAATGGTTTCTGGCACAGCTATAGATCAGAGAAAGAAGAGTTCACAATCTTATGTGTCAATGTCGACCTCAAGTAAGTAGAATAATGGCCTTGCTCGGGGCCGCGTTCCTCTCAGAGCTGCTTGATTAATCCTTAATTGATTTAAAAGGGAGACTTAAACTAGTTAAAGTAAGCTTGATGACAATAGTTGAAGGAGAGTGATATTTGGGATGCCACAAAGGGCCTCTATTGTGCCTACCGGTTAAAATCTTCCATTTGACAGCCAGTTGAAATACCCATCTAGTCCTAGTGCACACACTCAGATTCTTAAAATTTTTTTAATAAATGAAAAACTATAGCGCATGAGAGCCACTTAAAAACTGATTTTCGAGGAAATTGTCCTCGAGTGACCAACAAATGTGGAAAGATGTAATTTGGTTTTTATAGTATCATAACAGCCATTTCTCACCCAAAGTAACAAAAAACCATTTCTCGACAGCATCATCAACATAAATGATTAAAATGTTCAGTGTTTGCAACATTTTTCCAACGAAGCAGCAATAAGTCTACCAATCTAACCTAGGATTTCATCGAAACTTTCAGCCATTAAACGATGCTTGAGGCTACCATCCGAAATATTTTCAAACCTCGGAAAATTTAAACATGGGTTCCTTATTTTTATTGTAAATGCTTTGAATTTAAATCTATAATGGAAGTATCTGTTGGGACAATATTAACGAAAATGTTTGGTGCTGACAACCCTGTGTCAGCAGCATAACCAAACATATACCAAATCTGCTTCACGTTAAATTTAACCCGCCATGTATCTGTTGTTTCGATTGAATGACTGCGCTGGAAGTTATATGGGTGAACAAAATTTTAGGGTTACTACCAGTGATGTCACCGTCGAAAGATATTTCTGAAGTACAGTGCGCGAAATAATTATAACATACAAACTATCACTAGGTATTTCTGAGAAAATGAATAGTCTCACACTATTTGTGATGACGTCATATAATTTTTGCAAGCGGCCGCAATGTAACGGCACTTTATATTACTTGTTAATTTTTCGTTGTAGTCAGCTGGTGTTTAATTTTGTTCAGAAGCCCAAATTACGAGTGCGAAATAAATATAGCGGACAGTTTTACGTGAAGTATATTTTCTAGGTGTAAAATTGATAATTCGTCTAGATTTATAAGACTAGTTAGTTCACCAAGGTATACGCAGCCTACTAATGAAGATTAGCATTTACGCGTGCTATTTTTAATTCGCAATTTTTAAAATTACAGTTCGAATCAATAAAAATGCCAAAGGGGACAACATTGACTGCTGAAGAGCGGGCTAAAATTTGAGCTTACAGGGATTGCGGGACAACAATCAGAAGAATAGCTGAAAAGTTGAACAAGGACAAAAATACGGTGAATAATTTCTTGAAAAATCCCGAAAATTACGCCAAAATCAAGAGATCAGGTCGTCCGTCTCAAGTCAGTGAGAGGTCTAAAAGAGAAATAAAACGGCTGGCTGATAATAAAAAGCTAAGTCCCTTACAAATACGGTTTCAATTGAATCTTCCCATCACTACGCGAAGGGTTCAGCAGTTTGTGAAGAATAGTGAAAGTGTTAAATATGGAAAACGCTTGCAAATACCAAGGCTTCTGCCACGTCAAAAATCTGCTCGTTTAGAATTTGCTGAACGGTATAAATTTTAGACAATTGAATGGGATTCTGTCATATTTAGTGATGAAAACAAATTCAATTTAGACGGGCCTGATGGCTGTCATTGATATTGGAGAGATTTCCGTAAAGAACGGCAAACGTGTCATAGAAGGAACTTTCAAGAAGGTTCCCTCATGATATGGGCTGCGTTCGGCTCTCGAGGAAAGTCTGAAATTTGGTTTATTTCACATAAAATGAACTCAGCTAAGTATATTGAACTCTTGGACGACGTGCTTATCACTTTTGCAGAGGATTTATGGAGAGACGACTGGCTGTTTCAGCAAGACAACGCACCTATACTCTCTGCGACGTTCACGAAACTTTTTTTTGAATCCCGGAACATACCGCTATTAAAGTGGCCTGCTATAAGCCTTGATTTGAACCCCATGGGAAATCTATGGGGTATCTTATCGCTACAAGTCTATTCACAAGGACGTCAGTTTGACACCATATTAAAGCTAAAAACGGCCATTATAAAGGAATGGGAACAAATTGGAACATCTGTTCTTCAATCCCTTGTTAATTCCATGCCCCGTCGTTTATGCAAAGTGATACAAAATAAGGGAAGCACTATAGATTATTGAAATTTCTTTTGGTGTTAATTATTGTTTTTAATTTTTTAAATAAAATACTTATAAACATTTTTATGTGATTTGTCCGCTATAATTATTTCGTTCATGAATTTTAAATATTGTATCTTCCTGGCTACAAAAAAAAATTAAATAGTTGAAAATATAATCCGCTGTTGCTTTGTTATAATTGCATGAAACATAAAACTAAATTTTTATTTTTTGAATCAGTAGCTAGCAAATAATTTTCCCGATATTCTCTTTGTTCGATATAATTATTTCGCGCACTGTAGATATGGGAAAAAATATGTAGTAAATTAGGGCCTTTTGTAGTAAAATTTCAAAATCAGTTTCCTTTAAATTAAAAGCGTCATATACTGGTAAAATCTGTTTTCTAGCTCAAAGATAACAAAACTATCAAAAGATAAAAAAAATTCTACGATTTCAATAACAAATGAATTTTTCAGTTCTATATCAAATAACAGTAAATAAATCATTGCTTTTCAAATACATGTGTACATACATAAATTGCTTACTTCTCTACATAAGAACCTTCAAACAATTTAAACTTGCTGAAAAAATGTATCAAGTCATTTGAAGGTTCATATATTTTTTCATCGCTTAATAGTTCTCTGGCGAACAAAACCGAGCGATGATTAGCCGTCCTAGTCAAATATGTGAGAAAACTGGGCGCCTGATAGAGAAAGTCTTTTTGAACGACACTTCATGCAGGTTATGCAAACAGACTAACGTTGCAAAGTTAGCGTTGTTGCCTTGTGTTTGACATAAGCCGGCGCCAAACGATGCTACCAACACCCTCCAACGTTGGGCACTTGATGGTTGGACGCATCGTGTGGCCGATGCGCCAGCTACCAGTGTCCAATGTCCAGCGTCCAACGTTGCCGCTGGAACATGTTCGGTCTGTTGCCGATCTTTTAATATTTGACTCAAACGTTAGAGGTGAATGTTTAAATCAAACGTTCACCGCATCGTTTGGCGCCGGCTATAGCCAAATTACTGAACGACTGTGTATGACTATCCGTGCCGCCCATGACGCCTGATAGCGTTCTGTATACCCAGTGCTTAAATCTTCTTCAATATTACATTCTCGATGCAATATGTAGTAGATTTAACAATTTGAGTAGTGAAGTAGTGAAATTTGCTACAAATGTAGTAAGGTGACAACACTGGTTACTACCCGCAATTTTTTTCCAAATTTTTCAAATGCTAAAAACTACCGAAATTTTCCATAGCTGGCAGCCCTTTCTTGAGTTTTCTACGAAACTCCTGCAAAATTTGACTTTCAATAAGATCCATTTACTACCTGAATTTCGTATTGATTTCATGACTGCATCGGAGGTTATAGGGGAAAAAGCTTTATTTTAATGAGTAAACTTACAGATTTAGGTGACAAAAACTTTCACAGCTGGCAGTTTTATCCTAATTTTTCAACCAAATTTCTACCAAATGTAGCTTAAAGTTAAGTTTAAGTACCCTGTGAGTTTCGTTAAATTATTTTTGCTGGATTGCAAATTATAGGCCAAAAAGCAGTATTTTTTCGTAGTGATTTTTCAAGATGGCATCACTGTGAAAGGGCTACCCACATTTCTAAATCATTTCTAGCAGACCTGGCCCTAGTTAATACCACAACATGTCCTATAAATTTCATAATGACCTGATTATCCGGTCGTCAGTTCTCGTGAACAGAAGTTTCGAGTGCTGAAAATAGAGGTAATTTGGTGATTGGATGCCGTTCTTGTGCAACTCGGAATTTTGAAAATGTAGAATTAACATGGTGGAAAATAGTTAAAATTTACCAATAATTTGATTTTTTCGTAAAAAAGCAAAAAAAAATCAGGAAGGTCGATGATTTGAAGGATTTTTTCACCTGCCTGTCGTAGCTACAGGGTTACCCGCAAAGTGTTGAAAACTCACGTGTAAATAGTTTTAGTCCACGTCAATGAGCTCTGCGAATTTATATATATTTGTATATATATATATATATATATATATATATATATATATATATATATATATATATATATATATATATATATATATATATATATATATATATATATATATATATATATATATATATATATATATATATATATATTTATATATATATATATATATATATATATATATATATATATATATATATATATATATATATATATATATATATATATATATATATATATATATATATATATATAAACTAAACTAATAACGATTTTAATACAGTAAAATGTGGTGTGGTATCACACAACAAATTATTGTTTTGAAGATTTGGATTAGATTTGAAAGAACAGTTGTTAATTTGGATACTACCAAAAGTATATACATACATGAAAACTCTATATTAATTTTGTGAAAGAGTTAGCGAAAATATGGGCAATACAAGTCAATAAAATGACCCAATAAAACAAGCATAGCAATCATCATCATCGGCGCTACAATCGGGGTCCGGTCTTGGCCTCCGCCAACAATATTTTCCATCTTTCCCGATCGCGAACAGCAAATTGGACACCTCTAAACTCTGAGCGTCCTGGTCAACGCCATCTCTCCAGCGCAGGCAGGGTCTCCCACGCTGTCGTCTGCCGTATAATCTGCCGCAAAGAGTTTTCTGAGCAGGATCCTCTTCGTTCATTCGAGCTAGGTGTCCTGCCAACGGTAGTCTACCGAGCTTTACCTGTAATGATATCTGCTTCTAGGTAGCATACAACTCATGCCCTTCTTTACATATTGGGCCAATGATTCTCCGCAAGACTTTCCTCTCAAACGCGGCTAAAAGGTCAGAGTTCTTTTTGTTAAGCACCTAAGTCTTGGATTCATACATGAGTACTGGCAGGACGATGATCTTGTAGAGCGAAAAATTTGATGCTCGAGTTAGATTTCAGGGTTTGAGGATCGTTAACAGCCTGTAGTAGGCTTTGTTGGATATGAGCAGCCACCCGCATATGTCCTCCTCCTTGTTGTTATCGGTTGCTACAATTGACCCAAGGTAGTTGAATGATGGCACTACTTCAAATTCATGCTGAACTACCCTGAAGGATTGACCAACTCTAGGTGTTCTTCCTGCAGATGCTGCCCACCATGTACTTAGTCTTTCCTTCATTTATGTGCAGCCCCAGTTTTAGTGCCGCTCGCTCGATCCGGATGAAAGATTCTTTTACAGCTAATTCTGATCTTCCAATTGTGTATATCGTCTGCATAAGCCAGTATCTGGCTGAGTCTCGGATTGCTTTCTCCAACACCAGGTTGAAGAGCAGGCAGGTTAGACCATCTCCTTGTTGGTGCCCATTGAAGATGTTGAACGATCTGGATAGCAATCCGGCTATTTCAACTTGGTTTGTTACATTAGTCATGGTCAACCTACACAATCGTGTCAGTTTGTTTTGGATGCCGAACGTTTTCATGGCTTCATATAATTCTACCCTGGTTATGCTATCATATGCGGCCTGAAAGAATATAAGATGGTACAGTGGAATATGGAATTCCAGACATTTTTCCATCTCCTGCCTGAGAGTAAAGATCTGATCAATTGTTGATTTGCCTGGGATGAAACCACGTTGATATTGTCCGATGCTGGGGTTAGCGTATAATACAAATCAAAAATTAAAGCTTGATATATACTGCAGAAAACTCGTTGAAAACTGGACACAATTTAATTCGAACACAACTAGAAGTAGCGTCAAATCAATTACTCTGAATGTTATTTGAATGCAATAGGAAATTAGCTTCATTTAAAAAAGCTCAATTTTAATTTGAATGATCTGAAAAATCTCGAGTTTCAATATTTTGAGATTTAAGAGGAAAATGTTGATTTTCTATCTCCCAGGCAGCAACTAGAAGGTAAGTTTTATACTATACAAAGAAATCTAGTTAAATCGGGCTCTGAATTAAACGTGTTGGTTAAATATGTAATAGTCGTCTGGCTCAAAAGCCAACCACCTATGAAAATTACGCACTAACAAGTACTACAACTTGCTGAACTGTCAACTGTAAATGCTAGCTATTTTTAAAGATCATAACTATAGTTGAAGCTGTTATAAATTTTAAGAAGCTCAAAAATAACATAATTGATACTAAAACAAGTCTTCAAAGAGGACCAGCCAATAACTATTGCTCGCGTACTTCTCAAATTTCGATTATGGTGTGAGCGTATGAAAAGCCAAATAGGGGCCATATCTTAGGTTCATTATAGCTTCCATTTAGTTGCAATAAGCTATCAAGGTTTTAATTTTGATTCTCCTCATGATGCACATAAATGCAGGCGTACAGATTTGAGGTAGCAACTACTATAAACAGATAAAGATTTAATGAAGCTAAATTAACGGAACGTCAATTTAATTCGCTACTATATTCGCCCTGAATTAAGCTTCAATAACAGTCAAATGTTTACGATAAACGTTTAGCTATCTCTTACAAAATGCAGTTTCTAGCTAATCAATTCATTTACAAAATCACTCATGACTAACAGCAAGCGCATATACACACATTTTAAGGCACAATAGACTGCAACTTTAGCAAATTGTGCAATAGTTTCGTGCTCAAAATACTATCAGATTTGGCATCATATAAAGTATTTTACATACATATGCGTACGCATATGTATGTAAGTAATTTTTGGTTACTGAAATAAGATCAAACAAAAACGCATTCAGATCTGTGCACATGCATAAGGCGGCATGTATTTTTGAATAGTACAACGATTCCAGCTCGAAAGTCATAAAATTTGCATAGCTCTATAAATTCCACATATGGAATCAGTCCACTCTCGAATTCAATTTTTTCTTCCACTTTTGCTATTGGCATTGACTTTTCATATGTGTTCAAAAGAAACTGAAAATGATTCACTGCGTATCTGTAGTACGATTAGCTGTAAAACTTCAAGCACTCAAACATATTACATTGAAAAGATTATAAAATTGCTGCGAGAGTGCGATTAAAGGTTGTATGATTAATCAATGAGTGTCGAGTTCGGTGTGGGGACCAAAATGAAGTCATAGCGTAAAAAGTGTGTAAGTGAATGCATATGTATCCAACCCATGTACATACGAGCATGTATGCGGTGGTTTGCAAATCATTTGGTGTCTTATGGAAAAATAACAGTGACTCAAAAAACAACTATAAAATACCGGTTTTATAAAATACATTTCTTAACTAACATTTGAATGCACTAGAAAATAACCTTTGAACGAGTGGTACGTAGGTTTCACCCGTAGTATTTTCTCTCGAAATAGTTCAGTATTTCTTTGGAGGATATTTCTGTAAATGTACGTTCCCATCAATATTGAATTCAGAATTTCTTTGCATTACTTTTAATCTTGCGGGGAAAAATCATGGCAAAGAATGCATAGCACAATAAAATAAAAATAATATCAACAATTCAAAGCAAATATTTAAAAAAATATCGCAAAAATATATACAAAAAATGCTTGTTGCGGAGGGTTAACAAAAAGTATGTATTGCGATCTCGATTCAAAACTATCATTATCTTGAATATACGCTAGGAAGCATTCAACTTAGTTTTCTGTTATCTTGTTCACTAATCCGATTTGACTTTTAATTCGAAACTAATCATAGGTCACAGATTTTAATGAGATTTGATTCGACTGATTTCGGATGTTATTTAGTAGGTGATTGCGGAAAAATTAGAACCGGTACAGTGCTATATTTAACAAATATTTATATTACTAACAAAGCACACACAGGAAGGTAGATGCTTACGATTTAAATATAAAAAATTTAAATTAATTTTGCATTTTTCACGTTCCTAACGCAAATATCACTTTTTTGGAGCCAAATGCATTTGCAGGAGGCAATATTGCGGTATTGTTTGTAATTGTCTGCATATTGTAATTGTCTGCACATACTTCTGCTCATAGCTTTGAATATAGTAATTCATAAAGTGTATTCTTCATAGCACTCAACTTTCTAGAACCTCTTTACGTATCTCTCAACACTCATTGAGAGCCTCTACAGACGATTGAACTTGCTCTACAACTTGGTGAGCGAACCAGTGCATTTGTTGTTGTTAAAGGGTAAGTGCTTACCTGAGTGCTTACCGAAAATCAGCGGCGGTTTTGTAGAAAATAGGTATGTGTGAAAAAAATTGTTGTTTCAAATCAAAGACTGCGAAAAAAGAAAAAAATAATGTCGAATGCTTACCTTGACCTAAATATATCTGTCAGTAAAAGTGAAATTACACCTTCGAACCTTATTTAGGTTAGGTTAGGTTAGTGAAGAGGGCTACCGGGAACGTGGCCAGCTATAGGCCACCAGTTTGGGCCCATTTGTCACCCTCCGCTGGCTTTTTAGAGCTGCCAAGTGACTGCTCTGCCAAACTGGATCAAATGTCGACTTGGCTGTTCTGTTTTATATCGCTTATCTTGATCACGATCTGACCTTCTAATCCAGTTTGTTTCTTTCTTTCCGGCTGTGAAAGCGCATCATCGAACAATGAAGCTTAAGAAGTACGTTTAATTTTCTTTTCAGTAAACCAAGTGCGCATCAACCAGACTTTGTTATACTTCTTGCTGTTCGAATCTATAATGCTGCCTCCTCACTGTGGGCCATCATCGGCCACTGCAGTGGTCGCGATGATGGCCGCAATGAAGCCACCACCACAAATTTGTCTCCACACACTGGGCTACTAGATGAGCCAGTCATAATTTTTCGGTTGCCCATGATGGCCCACTTTGATGTGTGTGAAAAACCGCTCCAAAGGCCATCTTCGGCCATCGCCATTTCCATGCTTCGCCGTTGTCCGCCACTGTAAGCCATTGCCCGTCTACACAATTGGCCACATGATGGCCCACAGTGTGGAAGCGACATAACAGCCACAGTAGCGCAGTGGGTATGTATCCGCCTCTATGATACAAAACCTGTGGGCTCGTCTCCCATCAGCACCGCTTCAGTTTTTGACAAGTGTTGTTCGAATTAGAAAAATTCTAAAATAAATTTCAAACAACATCAACAAAATTCTAAAATCAAAGTCAAAAATAATATACAAATAAAATTCCAAAAATCAATTCAAATATAATTGTATTACGTGGAAAATGGAGCATCCACGTTACCTTCACATTGCTAAAACTGACTTGTCCTCAAGTATATCTAAACAATGTACCTATACCTCAAAGTAACGAAGAAAAGTATATCGAAATGCACCTTTACAGAAGGCTCACCTGGAAACGGTAGATTGAAACTAAAAGTCAACAACTGAAGCTCAAATTCATAAAACTCAAATCAATGCTCAAAAGCATGTCAAAACTTTCTCTTGACTCTAACGTGCTCGTGTGTAAGTCTGTCCTAAAGCCAATCTGGATATATGGGGTACATCTCGCCCATCAAATATCAACATCGTCAAGAGGACCCAATCAAGAATACTTCCATCTATCACCGGAGCCCCGTGATACTTGCGCAACGCCAATCTCCATAAAGACTTGCGAATCGAGATAATTTCAGAGGAAATTAAGAACCGTAGTGAAAAATATATTGCAGCCCTCGCTCATCACCCCAACAAACTGGCAAAAAAAATACTAACTCATCGTAAATTTCAGCGATTGAAAAGAACTGACCCGCTGGACCTTCCATCTCTAACGTAGAAAAAACAACTTGCGTAAAAGCTTTCTTTGCTTTTCAAACTCTTTTTCATGAACATTGAATATTGTGTTTCTAGAACACAGATCATAGCTTTGCTCTTTGTTGTCTGACTTTAAGTCAATAAAGTAGCTTGGGTCCAGAATGCTCGCGTCTTCAAGTGTGAAGAGTGCACATCACTTGTCTTAGCATGTAAGATTTTAAAACTAACTGAAGCTTCTTATACGAAGGTAGCAGTAGAATTAAGGTATTAAAGAAAACATTGTTTTTCATTTTTGAGTTAACATCAGATTCGAAAGCTATAGACTCTGTGGCACCATTCTGCAAAATTTGAAAAGCCTATCTTTTGTGGAAGTACATATGTTAAAATCAATATTATTATTATTATTGTTATTATTTATTTCAACCAAACAAGGCGTACAAAGAAAACACTTGCAATTAATATTTAACAATTTATATAAATTTGTACAATAAACAATAATGAACGAATTTTAAAAATATAACCATCTTTGGTATGGAATTGGATAGGGCATTCATGACGTGAGCACCTTAATCAGAGCAGTGTTAAACCTAGGTTAGGGAATAGTGTTTTGAGAAACTATTGAATATTTTGCAACATCTATTGATTGGCTCATTGTTGGCGTAAACTGTGTGGTGTCGGTATTCATTGAGTAAACGTGTGTGCCTCGTCTGCCTTACTGATGCGTTGAAGGTGATCTTATTGGACGGGGACCCAACATTGATCAAGCTCCTAATAACATCAAAAGTAAAGCAGGAGCATATGACTATCCTCCGCGAAGATAGACTTGATAGATTTAGCCTGTATCTGTATGAAGGTAGATTATCAAATTCGTAAGGATTATACAGATCTCTCATTGCAAATAGTAAGAACTGTAAAATGAAAAGTCGAACTCGTTTCCTTTATTTCTACCAATTTATTTTTCAAAAATCCGTATACTAGTATTTCGGCTATCACTTATAGCCTTCTTCAGCGATGTTTCTTCGACTTCGCTGAAACATCGCTGAAGAAGGCTATAAGTGATAGCCGAAATACTAGTATACGGATTTTTGAAAAATAAATTGGTAGAAATAAAGGAAACGAGTTCGACTTTTCATTTTATTGTATAATTTCTACCTAAACGCTCGCCAAACAATCTTTTGTTTGATTATATTTGTTCAAGTAAGAACTGTTTCTGCACTGATTCGAGCCTATCGCTATGGATATCAAAGGCAGGGTGCCAGACAATATATGCATATTTGAGCAATGGCCGAACTAAAGCTATGTATAAAGACTTTGTGACCCATAGGTTTTTGAATTCCTTCGCACGTCTTTAAATGAATCCAAGCTGCTTATTAGCTTTGTCATAGCGTAAATTAAAACGCAGCTTTCTACCCAAAGTAACCCCGAGGTCGATGACATTGTCAACATTATTGAGGCGGTTACTGGTTTTTCGGGAAAAACTAATGACTTGACATTTACTGACATTAATGTCGAGATTATTTTGTTTGCACCACTGCTCAAGAGAAAGCAGTTTCGATTGAAGGAAAACTGAGTCTGATTTCGATTTAATTGTATGGTAAATTTTCAGATCATCTGCATAAAAAAGGTGAGAGATGTCTGCTAAAACTTCAGAAAGATCCGATACGAAAATATTGAATAAAGGAGGCCCCAAGTGACTACCTTGTGGTAAAACTTCAATTTTTTTGGAAAGGATACCCTGAAACTTAACGTACTGCGTCCTATTTCGAAGATAAGAGTCCAACCAGTTTAATAAGAGACCCGAAATACCAAATTTCTATAGTTTGATTCGAAGAGTATCATGATCAACACGATCAAAGACCTTGCTGAAATCTGTGCAGATGGTATCAATTTGATGCCCTTTTTCCATGCCACAGAGAACATCTGAGACGAGAATCACGAGGTTGGTAGAAGTTGTCCTGCCTTTTCTAAAACCATGTTTTGTTCATTTAGAAGAGGTTCTATTAGAGTAGTGAGCTTATCACAGACAATTTTTTCAAATAGTTTAGGCAATGCTGATAGTACACACCTTCCACAGGGGTAGGGAGGAGAACGTATGCAGAAGCTGCGTCTTCTTCGCTGGTTGTTGTGATAGGTGTGTCTGGCAAGGGTGGCAAACTGACCGAAGGTCAGTGCGCTATCCTTAAGAACGAACTGTGGCGAGAGATAGCGGAGTCAGGGCCAGTTTACAACTTCACGCAAGCGAAGTTTGTGGATGGTCACCTCCAAGTCGCCTGCTCCAATCAAACATCTAAGGAGCGGCTCACACAGGTCGTTCTTAAATTGGGTACTGGCAGTCGGCCCAAATTTACCATTTTGGACTCCAACCTGGCCAAACCCTATTATGTCAGTTGTTGGATCCCTGGTCCTCGCAAGAGTGCAGGTGACATCACTGGCATGTTCGGCAAACTGAATCCAGGCATCGATGCGAAACAGTGGATCATCAGGTACATGAATCCCAGGAAGAATCCCACCACAGGTGAAGATGGTTTCAACCTGGTGATCGTACTTGACCAGAGAAGTTTCTCGATGCTAAGAGACAGGCACCGGATGGTGCTGAGCTATTTCTTGTATGCGGTTAAATTTAACCAAATCAGGAAGTGGTGAGGCACGAGCTTTTGTGACTGTCTATGGACAGATCGCCAGAGCAAAACGCAGAGATCCAGTGGAAATTCTCTCCCATAGAGTTTCTTTCACTGGTCACGCGGACATTATCTAAGGGTCCCTGCAAAGGGATCCAAAGATTTAAACTCCGGACGTTTCTGTGCCTGAAGGTATAAGATTTGTCCAGATCAACTTACGGCGTGCCAAGGCTTCGTCCTATTTTTTGAGCGAAAAATTGACAAAACTGCAAGCCTCCCCCTACATTGCACTTCTACAGGAACCGTGGGTTCGAGGCGGTAGGATCTACGGACTTAGTCCAACCACGGGGGCCAAGATCTTTTATGATGAAAGGTCAATACGGCCGAGGACTTGTGTTCTGGCTTCCAATCTGCTTGATGCCACCATGCTCAGACAGATTTCAAGCCCGGACCTGTCAGCGGTCGTCGTACAACACCGAGAAAATGGTAGGCTTAAGCGCACGATAGTTGCCTCAGCTTACTTTCCCTTTGACTCCTTACTCCCGCCGCCGATACAGGAGTTAAAGGACCTGGTTCTGTACGCTGAATCGGAGAGACTTGAACTTGTGGTGGGCTGCGATGCCAACTCCCAGCATACCAGCTGGGGTAGCAACAAATGTAACGCCAGGGGTAAAAGTCTCTTTGATTTTATAACTTCTGCCGGGCTGATGATTTTAAATACTGGGACTACTCCCACATTTGTCACCCCAAACAGAAGGGTGGTCATTGATGTATCGCTATGTGGATGGAATGTATCAGATGAGGATTCACTCTCTGATCATCGCTACTTGTTGTTCTCTTTAGCCACGGATCTAACACCCGTGGTGGAAAGAAGAAACCCAAGAAACACTGATTGGCCTACGTTCAATCGGCTTCTTGCAGACAAAGCGCGTCCTAGTGGTAGGATAAAATCGCCAAAGTCAATAGAAACCCGGTTGAGCACTCTGAATAGAGACCTAATGAGTAGCTATGAAGAGGCCTGCCCGATCAGTAAGAGCAGATGTGGCAAGACGGTTCCCTGGTGGAATCGGGAACTACAGAAGCTAAGGAAAAGTACCAGGAAAAGTCTCAACAGAGCTTGTAAGAGCAACAATGAGGATGACTGGATCGCCTACAGAACTTTGCAGGGAACGTATAAGAAGCTGGTGAGGACCTCTAAGAGGGAATCATTTAGATCTTACTGTGAAAGACTGGAAGGCGCACGGGAGACGTCTAGGCTTTGCAAAGTTCTAGAGAAGGATCAATCAACTAAGCTAGACTCTCTAAAACGCTCGGATGGTGATTTTACCAAGTCCAAAAAGGAGTCTTTGCAGACTTTACTTGGGACTCACTTCCCGGGAGCCCCGGTGATTGAGTCGCAGAAAGCAAATGCGCCTGTGACCGAAATCCCTGCTCTTCGCAGCAGTAGGAAGTGCTGGTACACAACTAGATCTGTGGTCACTAGTGAAAAGGTCAGGGATGCAATCATGTCTTTTGAAAATTTCAAATCGCTGGGCCTGGATGGTATCTATCCGGTTATGCTTAGGGAGAGAATTGACCACTTGGGGGCAGACCTGAGAGAAATCTTCTGGGCATGCCTTTCCTTGGGGTATGTTCCATAACCTTGGCGAGAGGTTAAGGTAGTTTTTATACCTAAACCGGGGAGAGATGACTATTCCGATCCAAGGAACTTTAGACCAATCAGCTTAACTTCGTTTATGTTGAAATGCCTAGAGAGACTTGTCGAACGACACATACGTACTACGGCGCTTAGGTTTAACCCTTTGAATGATGAGCAACATGCGTACCAGCGAGGAAAATCATGCGAGTCGGCCCTTCATTCTTTGGTGGCCAGAGTTGAGGGAGCGATCTCCAATGGTGAGTATGCGCTGGGGGTGTTTGTGGACATTGAAGGGGCCTTTGATGTGATGCTGCGAAAGTGCATGGCGTGGATGATGTCTTAGTTAGGTGGATTCATGCCATGCTGACGCAGAGATGGTTGCTGGCGGAAGCTGGATCCGATTGCTACTTAAGAACAGAGGCGACAAATGGATGCCCTCAAGGGGGTGTCCTATCACCGCTCCTGTGGAGTATGCTAGTCGACTCCCTGCTTAACGAACTGCAACAAGAAAGGCTGCACGCACAACTTATGCTGATGACGTGGCCGCACTTATTGTCGGTAAAGATCTGAATGTGGTATGTAGAAATACACAGCGTGCATTGGATCTGATTGGCAGCTGGTGTTCGAGGCACGGCTTGACAGTGAATCCTGGTAAGACGAAACTTGTTTTGTTTACCAGGAAAAGAAAACTGAGAGGACTAGTGCTTCCAATCATGAAGGGTGTAACACTTCAACTTTCAGATGAAGTCAAATATCTTGGAGTAATCTTGGACAAAAAACTTCTCTGGAAGAAACATGTGAAAGTGAAGCTTACTCGTGCTATAAAAGCTTTCGGGCAGTGCAAGAGAGCTTTTGCTACCACATGGGGTCTAAAGCCTCGTGTAGTGATGTGGATCTACACAGCAATAATTAGGCCGATGTTCACGTACGCATCGGTGGTGTGGTGGACTATCGTGAGGCTATTGTATGCTCGGAAAAAGTTAGCCACGCTGCAAAGGACGGTGTGCCTGGGTATCTGTGGTGCCATGAGCACTACTCCGGGTGCGGCCCTTGATGCGCTTCTCAATCTGCCTCCTCTCGACATTCAAGTTCAGAGTGTGGCGATGAGCTCTGCCCATAGACTAGCTCAGCTTGGCTTATGGGTAGGTGAAGACGATGTGGGGCACTGCTCTATTAGGAGGTCGATGTGTGAGATCTCTCCAATTCTCGCGATGCCTTCGGACGCTCGGGTGCCCTTCCTCGACTTCAGAAGAAGGTACGAAGTAATCCTCTTAAGCAGAAGTAACTGGGATGATCCGGATCTGTGTACGAGGGGATATTCGGAGATCTTCTTCACGGACGGCTCGAGGTCAGATAGTAGATCTGGAGCTGGTGTCTATCTACATTCATCGAATGGCAGATGGGCTTTCTCTCTTGGAGAGCACGCTTCGGTTTTTCAAGCAGAAATGTTTGCTATCCTGAGAGCTGCCTGTTGGGCAATTGAGGAAAGATGGAGGGGAAAGAGCATTGCTATTTGCAGTGACAGTCAAGCTGCACTGATGGCGCTGCGTAGACCCCTGACAAACTCGAAAATTGTCCAAGAGTGCAGAGCACGATTGAACTCTGTCGCCAGATTCAATAGGGTGCATCTGCTCTGGGTACCGGGGCACTGTGGTGTTGAGGGGAATGAAATTGCTGACGTCATTGTGAAGCAAGGTTCGGAACTTCCGCTACGGGGCCCTGAACCCGCCTTGGGTGTGCCGACCGCATCTGCACGTGCCATTATTCGAAATTGGGTAGATGATGCTCACAAAGATAGATGGACGGCTGCCGGTGTGGCCAGGCACACGAAGGTATTCCTTTCAGAACCCAACCATGTGACTGCGGGATTCTTGCTCAATAAGAGCAGGAAAGTTTGCAGGGCCATGGTAGGTATTCTGACTGGACACAACTGCCTAGGAGGACATATGTACCGAATAGGTGTTGCACAGGATGACCTCTGTTCATCCTGTCTAGAAGAGGCTGACTCTGCGGAGCATTTGCTCTGTGAATGCCCAGCGTTTGCGCGTCTCAGATATCAATGCTTTGGCTGGGATGCTGTACGCATGCAGACGATAGCCTCTTTTCCCCTATCAGTGATCCTAGACTTTATCAAGAGGTCTGGGAAACTATGGTAGGCAGGGGGAAATGAGTACAATGGGTTCTTTGGCCTGAGTGCTTAGAGGCGCCAGTGCGCCTCTCCCCCAACTCACACACACACACAGTATTGCAATAACTCTGTAATTATCAATTGACCGCCTATCACCACATTTCAAAATCGGCGTCAGATGGGATAATTTCTAGAAGGAGGGGAAAACCCCACAAGAAAGTGATTTGTTGAAAATTAAATACACAGGTAAGATAAGCGACTCCATGCATTCGAGTATGAAACTAGGAGGTAGCAAATAAGGACCAGGACCCTTGTTGACATTAAGATCTTTGATGGCCTTTGCGATCTCCTCTCTAGTTAAATACATTTCACAGATGATATTTGGTGGGAATTTTTGGGAGAGAAGAATGTTAGACATGCTTGTACATGAACAAAATACTTCCTGGAAATGCTCAGCGAACAGGTCATAAACTTCGTGAGGGCATGACGAACAAAAGTTGTTTTTGTACATCGAAGTAGGTTAGAGCGAAGTTTTCCTGTTGGTGTTCACGAAATCAAAAAACTTTTTAGGATCATGAATATTATTTTCGCCCATGATATTAACATAGCGCTCATACGCTTCACGGGATTTCGTCAGGAATTCTTGAGCTAATTCAGTATTTTTACCCTTGATATCACCTCTGACAACAGAGCTGGTTGTAATTACTTTGTAAAGTTTATTTCTTTGATTTCGCAAATACCTTAGATTGCTATCAAGCCATGGTTCAGATATTTTGTGTTTTCTCTTGATCTTTGGGGTGAACTTTTCAACGGCGTCAAACTCAACTCATAGAATAATGATACAGCGACATCTAATTCTAGCGTTGAAAAATTACTAGCCCAGTCGACTCTGAGAAGACAATCTGTAATGCTCTTATAATCAGCATTGCGAAAGTCATATACAATAGAGTTATTGTAAAATAGAGAAGTGAACATATCAGATGCAGATAATAACTCAACTGTGAACGCAGAGTGGTGAAGGGTGTTGCCAAAAAAGTTTTCTGCATCAACAGTTGAGTTAGCCACCACATCGTCGTAGGTATAAGTAAATATGAGATCTAACCAATTTCCATTTTGGTTAGGTGTCGGAGCTATTTGCCGCAAAAATTTGTCATAAAATGTACTAACTAGATTGAAATCGCTAGAGTCAAGAAGATTAAAAGGAATGAGATTATTATCAGTTTCATCAACCGTAAATTTAAAAAAAATACACTTTTAATATACCTCTAGTACAAATCAAAAGACAAATCATTGAATATCTCGAAGGTACTAAAATGCAGATAGAACCTTTATGCTTAGTTGGGCATTATGGTTACCTCGAATAGTATTGTGGGTATAACACTGGTTCCTAGTTTGTGGGGTTTTTGCTTCAAATCTGGGTTCGGACGGGGAACCGCGCACAGAGCTTTGAGTAATATAAGCCTTAAATAGGTACCTGAGTTGAATCAAGGATAAAGTGAGTATAAAGTATCACTCCAGACTTTTATATATTGATTGCGAATTTGCAGATGAATCTGTTTACCAGCTTGAATCTCTAGACCCGACAAATGTTGCCGTAGGATCACTTTACTAGTAGTGGTTAAATAATGATTATGCTTTGTAGCCTTAGTACATAGCAGCGTTTATATATTATCAACAAAAATTTTTACTAATCGGAAACTCTGTGAGATTTTTCTATTCTTATATTTCTGTGATCTTTTTATTTGCACATACAATTATGATAATTTTATTGATAATAAACACTTCAATCACATTATAAGACAATCACATCTCTCTTGATTTCAGTCGACTTAGTCCCTTGTTCGCAACTCTAATGCTCGAAAAGACTCTTTCGATTTCATTGACTCCACGTACAAGTTACTAACGATGTGCAATGTTTATTTTTTATTTACCTTTTTAAAAAAATATTGCACATAAATACCTGTTGAATGGTTTGTTGAGCATGCACGTAATACTCATAACAACGTGCTTACCGATAACGAATTGGAGTAAAGTAGATATGCTACGTAAATACACAGAAAATAATCGTCGGTTTCGAACGATTTTGTCAAAATCTGGGCCTAATTGGTAGCGAAGGCTATTGGAAATATTTAATTTACACATTTTCATATATAAATATTCAACTCACAATTGTGCTTTTCTTTGTTAGCACTGTGTTGCTAAATAATGGTTTTGTAATATGAAAAAGGTCTGCTGCTATTTTGAATTCGCGTAAGATATTTTACTTTACGTTTACTTCTTAAAAACTTTTGAACGGGAATCTGAGAGTTATTATAGATACAGTTAAATTAAATTTAAGTTTTTTTGGTCATAGCAAATAATGCTCATTACACTAGGATTATTTATTTAAAATATGCTAGAAAAATATAGGTTTAAGAGTTTATTTTGTAAAGTTGTCTCATAACCACCCGTTGCGGATATGAGGGTTGAAGTTGATAGAGATTTAATATATTTTATTACTGGTTTACCCTTGACAGCTAGAAAAGCTCAAAGCACGGTATGTTATCATGTTTATTCATCCAAGACTGTAGCTTAGTAAGAAGAACAGCAGCGGGTCAGCGGCTAGTGGAACTTAGCCTCATCATCTTTTTTCATTCCAAAATGAAAAGAAACCTATGTGTGTCGCCATTATTCCAAACAAATATAAAATTTGATATTAACGAATCAAATTATCAAAATACTTTACTTTTTTCCATTAAAATATTTTTGCCTCGTCTCTTTCACAATTTGTATTTCATTACACAAATCCGTATGTATAATTCAAGAGAACTTACTCCGCTGATGTAATATGCGCGCGATGCTCTTTTCTTATTCTTTTTCACATGCAATGCGCGCCGGGCTAAGTTGAACTATCCCCAAAAACGTGAGGAAACGATTGAAAAAATTCAATGAGCGCAAAATGTGTGCTTGTCGTACGCAATGATAAGGCCCGTTTTACATGAGCGATTTTACTGCGACTGCGACTCGGCGACTTAGCCGCTGGTGACTACGCGATTGTATATTTACACAAGGGCTTTCACAGCAACTACGCCAGAGCCGCTTACCAAATTTTTGTCGTTTTACAAGAGCGATTTGCAGAGAAGCGTTCGTTTATACGATTTTAAATATTTTGAATCACTTTACGTGGCCCTTGGTCTCGACTAGCCATTTTCCCTGTCATATCCGATGGGAATGAATGTCAAATTATGGCATGCCATCTGATGCGTGGGCAATTGTATATCATGCATTCATCCCCATTTTTGGATAAGCAATCCATTTTTGGATAAGTGGGTAAAATTTCACATGAAAGTGAAACTATTATATAATTTGCTGCTGAACGAAAAAGATAGCGGAATAGTCATTTGAAAAAATTGACCAATTATTAAAATAAGGTTCCATTTATTTATTCATCCTTAATAAGTAGAATTATTTCTCTGTCAAAAAGTAGAATTATTTATCTGCTCAATGAAATCTTAAAATCTCTGTTAATTCAGATTTCCTACTTTCGCTTATAAGAAATGGAGCATGACCACGGTTCAGTGCTATTTTGAAAATTAAGAACTGCCAAAATATGGCCAGGCTGATGCCATAGACCGTCTCGACTAGCCATTTCCATGGCAAGTCTAATGGTATGCCATGGGAAATGGCAAGTGGATACAGCCTATGAATGGTTTACATGCCAGTGTGTGCAAGTTGCTGCGACAACCGCTCGGCGAATGGCGGCTGATGTCGACTATCGCAACCTAATTTAATCCCATGTTTTTAACTTAGTCGCGTAGTCGCTGGCGGCTAAGTCGCCGAGTCGCAGTCGCGGTGAAACCGCTCATGTAAAACGGCTCTAAGAGTAATCAATTGGCTAAGTTCCAAAATTAACATTTTACGGGTATAACGCTTTTTCGTCGTTCGCGTGCTGAATGAAGTATGTGAAGTATCAGTGGCTTAAATTGAGCTAATTGGTTTTTGCAATTGAAGAGTAAACGATTGTTTTGCTTTTACAGTGCTTGTTGATATTTTCGTTCAGGTACCAATTATGATGGAAAAATTATGTGCTGAGGTTAAACGTGATATGGTACCTACAATGATATATATGGTACATACACTCAGAAAAATGTCATTTAATAGAATCAAATTTAAATCAAAAGTTGAAATCACAATGGTATATATGGTACATACACTCAGAAAAATGTCATTTTATAGAATCCAAGTTAAATCAAAAGTTGAAATCACTTTGAAATAAAAAGCGAATCTTATTTGAATTCCACTTTATTATAAAAATTTTCTTTTCAAATCAAAATTTTTCATCATTGAATTAAAAAGAAACGTATATGGCGCCAAATCATATTTGAAAATTGTTGAATCAAAAATACTGGTCATTGCAGGCTAGCCCCACTCACATTAATTCCGACGAGCAGCCACTGAAGAAGAGTATCCGGTATTAGTGTGTGGGGTCCCTGGTTGAAGGACCACCACACACACTGACAGTGGGCTGACTGCTCTCGAAGTTACACAAGTTTTCAATAGTTAGCTATGTATTAATTGTGCAAATATATTAGTTTTATATTATTCTAAGCTGGTTAGTTTTTTTCCCATGAAAAATTTGATTTTAATGTGACCCTATATCAATGATGAAGATTTTAACGATGCCGTTCATTTGAGACCAGTGAATAATACACTCCATGATTGCGAATATGACAAATATTGTATAGTTTTGATGGAATTAAAGGATTCAAATCAAGGTTCATCTTTTGAAATCAAGGTTCATCTTTCAGTTTTTAAAATTTTGTTTACAAATCACTTTTGCGCCACAAAAATTTCTCCTGAATTTCTTCTGAATGGAATATTTTTTTTTCTAATTTCAGGTAAGACAACAATTTTCAAACTACTACAACACGTAAAAGATTGAAGAAGTGTAAGAGAAGTAAGTTGAATCTTTAACTTAGGTTTGCTAAGCACACTAGCAAAATAATAGACACGGTTTAACTCTCTGTTCTCAAATGGCGTAGAAATACTACCCCGCAACTTTAGCGCCAATGTCGAGTGCACAGTCCCCACTATGAAACAAATCACCATGGCCAGTGATCTATTGACTTCTTGTTCTAGCAGAAAATTAGTTGTAAGTTCAGTATGCTTCCTATATAAGCGCATTCACAAAGAACATGGGCAACTTAAGGCAGCAGTAAATAGACCAAAGACCCTAAACAGGAATAAATATACCGTCTCCTGATGTACGAAAGACCTTTGCCAACCCGATTAAAACTCGATGTCAAAAGCGTATGAAATGAAAACTTGCACAGTAAATAGTTTGCAGAACGAACAAATGCAGACCGCAAAACTGCAGAACGAACAAATGGTTTCGCAAAGAATGCCCAGATGCGTTTGACGGAACAAATCGAAGACGAAAAGAGCGAAAAGGGATGGAAATATTAGAAAAGCGGCAAATCGAGTATTCAAGCAAAGAGAGTAAATATAATTGTAATAAACTGATACAAATCGACATCAATATTGTAAGCAACAAGCAATACCATACAAAGAAGTGAAATATCCCAGGAGAGCCTTTTAGCCGAATGCAATCTTCTGTATAGACAAGCGATCATTGGAGACAAAAAACCAATACAAGCACGACAAATGCCTTATTTCAAAAGCTTCCAGGAACAAATGCTTTCTGTCATGTTGACAAGAAAAAGCAGTGTACCATCAAACGTCAGAAAAACAACGCTTTGAAAAGAAAAATTGGCTCTTCTTGTTAAATATCTTACATCCCCTATTTATTGGCTCATTAGCATTACTCATCTTGTATTCAATTACCAATCGTCGGTATCTAATGACTCTTACGAGCTCATAAAGTAGAAACCTATTCCTTATTATTTTTTGATTCATAGGTAGTAAATTGTTGGAATCACAAGGATGATAAAGATATCTAAATGCGAGTAGTAGTAATTGCTTTTGTACAGATTCAAATCTCTGGCTGTGAATTTTGAAAACAGGTTCCAGATAATGAAAGATTACTCAAGAAGAAAGCAAACGAACGCAGTGAATAGGGATTTTGCAGCCCGATGTTTCCGAAACCCTTTGGCATGTCCTTTAATGAAACCTAGTTGTTTACTTGCTTGAGAAAGCACTTTGTCATAATTTTAGTTAAAGAGTAGTCTTTCATCCAAGACCACACCGAGACCACACATAAGTTTGATCTTCAGGAGATCATAATCTTGTTAAGCATGCTGTGTAAACCGATATGATTATAAATTTAATTAAAATTGAATGTTAGAACAAGAGTTCCAAGCAGGTTTCCGTATTTCCGACTCAAGTTTAACTTTTATGAAATGAAACGCGTTTGATCGATGATTACCAAAGAAAAACAACTTTATTGAATTAATTACTTTCTTTTAAGCGTAATTAATGCTGATGCTAAGTATACATTGATCAATTCATAAAAAGCTGATGCATACATGAAATATTTTATTATTGTGCAAGTACAATGAGTAGTGTAAAGTGCTGAATTGAGAAATTGACTGTATCGATAATTGATTGAGTTGATGATTTACTTTAATGTTTTACAATTTGTATACAAAGAAAGCTCTATGCAAGTAATTAATAATAAATGGTTACAAGGAATGAAATCAAGTTAAATTAAACCAATGAAGTTTGAATGATAACATTGGAAATCAATTTGATCTAAGAACTAATCCTTCTGAGCATTGAATACGCAAGCAAATGTTTTGCACAAAACATAGCTTGATGCTAAGATCCCAGGAGAGATCCCATCCGACGAACCAGAATATCGATGACGAGCTCAAAAAAGCAAGTCAAAGTCAGCACCCGTCTGACGAATACATCATTAGAAAACTACCCGCAGAACAAGATTTATGAATCCAGCCGAATAATCGCGTACGCGATTCATGTTAGCATTTTCGTGCCCATCCTTTACATCCGCGAAATAAGTTTGTGCAAACTACACCAAGGTCGCAAGAGAAAATGGCCAAATGAATGAAAATGAAATGAAAACCATGATGAAATCAAGGAAAACAACATCCATTCAACAAAATATCACATTTGTCGAATATAATTTAGAAAATGTGGATTACTTCATGTAACTGGAAGCAAAAGTGACGAAAATAGATATTGAATCCGAAAAAATTCAGAAGCAAATAAAGTTCACGAAAAAGACTTTTGATTTCGTATTAACGATATTGAAATGGATAGAACAAATGTACAAGCCAATAATTAGGCTAATTGTAGCATGAGGGCTGTGGAACTTGGACCATCATGCAAACTTCAAAGAATACTCTGAATATTAACGAAAGAATGGTACTCAAGGGAAATATCGGAGTAAGTTAACGCAGACTGATGACAAAAAAAAAGACTAATTGGCAGTTCACATAGTATGCAAGTTAAACGGTAACGTATCCCAAAAGTTGGCTACCTAAAATAGTGTCCGCGTGACTTGGCGTAAATGAGCTTGGCAAATCCAAGCACTCAAGCCAAAAACAAATTGTTCCTACTCAAAAATATCTCTAGCCTTCAATTGTTTTATGAATCTCTTAAATAAATCCGGGATCAGCGATAAGAGAAAAGAGATTATCTTCTGCGTACGTGCCACATCGCAGTCAAAGCAGTGGTGCGAAGGAAATGCTCCGTAGAGGTAGCTTCTTTTTAACAGAATGGCTAAACGGCATCCTGTGTAACATCTATTAGGCGTAACATCTATTATGCGCAAAGCCTATGTTCTCCTAGCCGGTTGTGTCCGGTCAGGTTCCTCAAATTTTCTTACTTTTGTTGCGGAGGAATCCTGCAGTCTCATAATTGGGATCTGAAAGGAATACCTTCGTATATCTATAGCAACATCAAAATATATGAAACTCTCTTTGTGGGTATCAACTTTCCACTTTCGTAAAACAATATGCGGAGATGCGGCAGACATACCTTCTCAAACATGGCGACAGGTAAGCCGAAAGCATCGCGAAATCACTTGCATCGAACCTCTAATAGAGCAAAGTCTCCGAGAGATCTCACACATCGAATCTCTATAGAGCAGAACCCAACGTCCTCGTTGTATACCCAGTTCAGTTAATCTATGGGCAGCGTTCCTTACCACACATCGAATTTGAATGTCAAGTAGAAGCAGATTAAGAAGTTCACCAAAGGTAGCGCCAGCAGTAGTTCTCATGATACTGCCGACACCGAAGGACAAAGTCCTTTGCAGTGTTGCTTACTTCTTGCAAACAAGCATGAGCTTTATATTAATCCACCACACTACGAATGAATACGTGATCGATTACGTTATGATTGTCCATACATATACAGGAGTCTTCAGATCACATATGATATCGAAAGCTCTCTTTCACTCCCCGAAAGCATTTCAAGTAAGTTAACTAAGATTCACTTTGACATGCTTCTTATAAAGAAGTTTCTGGTCAAAGATTACTCTACGAAGAGTCATTTTTGGAAACACTAGTGCCTCCAATTGTCTTTTCCTGGTAAATGAAACATGCTTCGTTCTACCAGGAGTCACAAAACAATGGTGTCTCAAGTATCAGCTGTCAATTACATCCAATGCGTATTGTCTATTTCTTTGTGCCATATCAGATGTAAGAGTGGCTACGTCATTAGCCAAGCCATTTTGGTTGCAGTGCAAATCGCAGTTCGCTCTAGCGTCCCAACAGGAACAATATATGTGTCAGCATGGCATGTATTTATTTGACTTCAAATTGCTCCTGAAAGGACGCGCAGTTAGAGGCCTCTTGAATGTTCACAAATACTTTTAAGGCAGATTTACCACTTAAGATGGCTCTCTAAACTCTGGAAACCAGAGAATGAAAAGCTTTTTAGCACCATTTCCCTCACTGGGACGCATATTACTCATCATTTAAGGGGGGAAATACATGTAAAATGGAAAAGAAATTGCTAATTTCAGATTGACTTAAAATATATATATTGTTTATTCAGAAAATTTTTAATATTAAATCCTCAAAGTACATATCTTGTAGTAAATGAAAATATTTTTTTAATAACATTTTAACACAAAATGGAGGCAAATGAAAAAAACACATCAAAAACAGCCTCGTACAACTTAACGCCTTTTCCGAGAAACTTGCAGCGTTCAAGGAAAAAAAAATATGCTAATGAGATCTATAATTCATAGGTGAACCAATAAAATTTAGAAAGAAAATAAAATTTTTACATTAATATTAGATTAAAAAAAAATCGATTTTTTTTTCAAAAAAATCACGTTTTAAACATTGGTAAACTAATTATTTTTCCGAAATTACAAGAAAATGTAGGTTCAACGATGAGATAATACTCTTTTGTACATGTGATATAAATTTGAGCCGAATAGGTTCAATATTTTTTGAGATATCTTGTACGGAAATTGAAAAAGTACTACTTTGAGAAAAACGCGTTTAAAGTTCTAAAGCTCCACCGACCTTGGGAACGCCGCTCTGTCTATAACTGGCTATAACTCGAGAACTAATACGAATATCGCTTCAAAACTTCTTTTGGTATATTTTAAGAGTATTTCGAACACTTTGATGCAATAAAAAAAAATCGTTTTTGTTTTAGCAGTTACATGTATCTCCCCCCTTAAGGGACAAAACTTAAGCAGGTTGGTGTCTATGTTTTGTTTACAGGTATTTCAGCACTAACGATTTTTGGCGGATCGATCTGAATAGTTATCCTTTCCTACCTTAACCTATCGCCAAGGTAACGGAATGTGGAACTATGCCTATGTAGATATACTCAAAATTGTTCCTTGTCTTCCATATGGTCAAGCGTCTCGGGCTTGTCGGCGTAGACGAGTGATTTGACGCATCCCCACAAGATATAGTCTAGCGGTGTTAAATCGCAAGATCTGGCAGGTCAGTTAACAGGATCAAAACGAGAAATTATGCGCTCATCAAATGCTTTTTTCAATAAGTCGATGGTTCGACGAGCTGTATGGCATGTTGCGCCATCCTGTTGAAACCAGAGATCCCTATATTACGGCGAATCAATTCCGTAACGAAAAAGTAATTGATCATGGCTCTATAGCGCCCATCATTGACTGTAATGTTATTCCCAGCAGCATTTTTGAAGACATATGGACCAATTATTCCACCGGCCCATAAAGCACACCAAACAGTGACTTCCTCCAGATGTAGCGGTGTTTAGACAACCGCCTGTAGTTGCTCAGTTTTGTTTATTGACGTAGCCATTCAACCAGAAATGAGCCTCATCGCTAAACAAAACGCAAAAAATGAGTTTCTCGAACAGAACCGTTTTTGTCGAAATAAATCTGCACAATTTGCAGATGTTGTTCAGGCGTCAACCTATTCAGGATAAAATGGCAAACCAAACTTACCATAAAACGCATAATCACGCTATCACACCATACGTAGCATTAAAAAGTGTTGCCAACTTAAAGTTCTATACCTTTAAAAAAACACCCTATATATTCTTCAAACTATTTTGATTGTCTAACGAAATCTTAAAATCTCTGTAAAATCAGATTTCCTACATTCGCTTATAAGAAACGGAGCATGACCACGGTTCAGGGCTATTTTGAAAATTAAGAGCTGCCAAAATATGGCCAGACTGGTGTCATAAACCGTCTCGACTAGCCATTTCCATGGCAAGTCTTCCTCTAGGTGGTGAATTATTCCCTTAGTATAACCGGATAGATGCCATTCAGTTCCGGCGATTTGAAGTATTCAAAGGACATAATTGCATCCTCGACCGTTTCGCTGTTGACTGCAGAACTAGTTGTTTACCAGTATTTGCTACTGCTGCAAAGAGAAGGAGGTTTGTGGTTCCCAGGTAAAACCGAAAGAGGATCCTTTTTTGCTTGAAAAAATCACCAAAGTAATACTATCAATTGAATGTTTGATATTGTTGATTGAAATCAGTTTATAGGCTACGATTGATTTACAAAACTAGTATGTAATCATAGCTTGTAGAATGAGTTTAATCAATAATATGAAATCTTTGATTGACAGTATTACTTTCGTATTCTACGTGTCGTTACAATTCATAAATTCTAACAAGAATATTAAAACAAACTGAGCTTCTTTACTCAACCAAAACAACCGAAATGACTTGTCCGACAATGTGCATTATGGTCAATTTATTCTGTCGTCCTTAATGTAGTTATCATTTTCGTCCGGAATACTGTCATCTCCGGAAACTTTTAACTTTTTGTAGCTCATTTCACCCTTGAGATCGTTATCACCCACTTTTCCGCAACAACCAGAAAAAAAGAGGAATATCCGGAAGCGGATGAAAAAGTCAGAAAATGTCTTTGAAAAATTGTTTTTGATGAAAAAATGTTGTTGGCCATGTCGCCCTGAAAGAATGCGTTTTTAAATTAGTTCTCTAAAGAATTTGGTGACTTATTTAGAGTTCAATTTAAGCAAAGTGTAGAATAAGCCTAAGAAGTCCTCCTCAATGGTAGTTTTAAAACAGCGCTACTAAGCAAAATGTTTAATCTTTGATATATTATATCTTTCATATAAACCAAAATAATTTTAGCCATCAATATCCAATCAGCAAATTGATATGGCCAATTCCCGAAACTGATTTAATATTCTTGTATTTTCAATTTTAAGTCTCATAATCTCACAACTTTTCAAACATAAAATAGACGGCCACATCTTACGGACAAAATCCTGAAATTACATCCTAAATCAGTTCTGCTTATCGTGGTTGCGGAAAGTGGATGAAACTTCTTTGCTGAAAAAATAAGCTTTTCATTTCACACAAGAGCAGATAAGTTTCTTGATGATGGCAGCCTGTGTACTCTTGGTGCTATCTTATTTTATCACAACATTCACTCTACGGTCGGATGGACCGGAAAACATTTGGAAGAAGTTAGATGAAGAGAATTCTATGGCAGAAGCAATAGTTCATGCCTTTCGGTTGTTTCCCGTTGTCTGTTTGTCTTGTTGAAACGAGAAACGGTCAGGTTGAATTCGAGATAAACTGCAAAACTGTAATAATTTAGGTCGACTGTTCGGACTTGAGTCATTGGCTGATGCGGATGGACTTTGGCTTCACGTAGTATATGAAGGACTTCATTAATCACATTAGACGGGCAGTGTTTGAGTGACACTAATTATAAGAATATTTGGGTTGTTGAGAGACGGAATGATCTATGTGTTGTTCCTATTAAATGAGACCTGGGAACATTTCTTTATTAGTGTGTCTATAGGGTTTCGGATCACGCTGAAGAGTAAACATAATGGCGAAGTGGCAAGTTTGAGTTTTTTCGGTGGAGATAAATTAACCTGTAGGGTTAGTGGGTCCTAGTTAATTTAATCTTATTAATCTATTAGTCACAAAAGGAAAGTGACTTTGTGGATCTTTCTGTCTGGCACTCAATTTATAATTTCCACTAGTATTTTGCTGAACAGGAATTTTATACGTTTATTTGAGTTTCTTATGTACCGTCTGGGTTTCTCGAAAGCACAATAGTTTTTAATTCAGGCAATTGTTTGCGAGTCGATATTCTAAAGAAAATGCCGACATATTTGTTTTTCTTACCTGCTTGATTGTTTGATATGAACAAGTTTTTATATAACAAACAAAAAATATTCCATTCAAAATATAATGTACTTTGCGGGTGGAAATGTACATTCAGTACGAACTTATGTTGAAATTTGAAGTCTACGATGCGGTGTAAAATTTAATTACTTGCTTGTTAAATTGAATCTTCGTATTCAATTTATGACAACAGATGTTTACCAACGGAATCACAAGCAATTGAACAATTTTTGAGCCTTTTAAGATAGTAGATGACAGCCATTTTTGTTACGCTTTGATGTAATTCCCAAGAATGTCGTTTAACAGCAGCGTAACTCTAGAAAAAACAAAAAAAAACTATCTGCCTTCAATTTCAATTCTTTATTGGATTTCCGTCTAACGGAAGAATTCCCCGGAAAACCATCTGAATTTTGAATTTACCTTAAATAAGAAAAACACACAACACGCTGAGGACAGACACTAGGGAAACATTTGAGTTAAAGCTCACTTTTGTTAGGCTTTGAGGTTTATAGATGGCGGCTCAGAATAATTTTCATATGTTGGTTCTGCAATATTCAACCAGGATATACCAACTGAGTTACATACCAGCTTAGTAACTACACAAATCGCCACCGCCGACTGAAAATCATTTTCCTCGCCAAAATGTCCATAACCGTAAAAGGATCCTGTAAAAATCTTTTGTTCTTCTCATCACAACGAAAAGGACACTCCTAAATACCATTGCAAGGATCAACAATATAATCTTTAGCATGACCAAACACTTTCCGTTACTGCTGCTCTGGGATTCATTCAAAAAATGAACGTTTACGTACAACGCTGCCGATATGAAGGCAATATAAAGTTTTACGAGCATGCTCCCGAGTACACATCTTCTCACCCCCCTTGGTGAGAAGATGTGTACTCGTTATGTGATAGTGTCCGGTATAATGTGATAAAGTGACCGACCGACAACCAACGGAACTGTAAACGCGTGTGACAATGTGTCCTTTGCAGAGATGAGTAGCAGTGGCAATAGAATGAAACAAGTGTATCTTTGATGAAAAAATAACAGGAAAAACGGTTGACTTTATCTGAGTGGGGAATTGGATAATGTGATAACTTTGCGAGCAGGTGGTTTTCATTATTCTAATCTAGTCGGTTAATGCTGATGAAGGTTAAATCAGAAGAGCAGTATGTTACGTCAGATCAAGAATAGATAGGGCTAAGTGGTTGGTTTTGAATATGTTTTCCATATGGTTAGTTTAAATTAACTATGGAATGTCGAATGCTATATTTTCATTCGGAAACAAGATTTAAGGGAAAATGTGGCATCTTGAGTGTCATTGAAGTGATTGTCGCTAGATACTTTGGATCGATAAATAATTGTATCTACCGGGTGGCGCAAAAGTTTCTGCCCTTCGACCTGAACAATTAATTCGAATGAATTTATTGGGGAAAAACAATCGTTAAAAATGTTCAGACCTTCTTATTTTAATAAATTCTTGTACAGAGATAAAGTAGAAATTTTAGTGCTAAAATCAAAATAAGCATTTTTGCATAAGAGTCGGCAAAAATAGGTACCGAAATTCGGAGACGATTAGTGCGTATGTCTAATGACCAGTAAAAAATGCATTTTTATTGTATATGTTAAGTACCAAATTTACCCAAGAACATTGATTTTAACGACCATTTTCCAAAGCCTGAAAAACTTTGGAAGTCTTCAAGGGGTCCAACCGAATCCTTTTTGCTATAATAATAGCAAATAGTCGAATTTAAAAGTGTATTGAAATTCAATACATGCATTAAATCGGCTACAGCCACAGCGACATATGTAAAACATTGAAGGTCAATAAGGATGCCGTGAAAAAATGGTGCAACGCCGAAGAGGGAAACGTAGAGGATATGAAAAAATGTGGTCAATAGTTGGTACTTTCGATAGAATCAACAAAGAAAGATTCACGTATGGGCTGGAAATAAACAAGGAGAAGGAACGCGGACAGTGACGAAACGGCTTATCAACTCCCAGCAGGCCGCTAAAGAAGTGTCGATGTGAACAGTTCTGCGCAGTGTGGCGAGATTAAGCTCCCGCCAATTGGGCTATCTAAAATTTGAATTGGTGGGAAGTTTTTCAATTTCGCGAATTGGCGGCTTTTGGGCTATATATTTTTATCGAAAACTACATTTGGGCAATACAGTAAAACCTAGTAATCGGGACACTGTCTGATCGAACCACCTGAACAATTGGTATTCTGATAATAATAAAATATTGATTTATTTGAGCATGATTTATTTGAGCATTATTGTATATTTTCACTTTATTAGCAGCTATGAATGCTATTTATTTGATAATTATGATGTAAATATATCAATGTTTGTTCACGCTACGTCAAACCAACTGAAAAAATCCAATGTGAGTGTAAAATGCAACGAACTAAATGTTCGCATAAAGTTAGAAGTAATACAAGCATCCAAAAAACAATTAGCCAATTTCCGATGGCTTTTAAATTAGTAAGAGTCAAGTGCAACGTATTCCAAAAATAAAATATAAAATAAAACGGACATTGGAAAATTTCGAAGACACTGGGAGAAAGCGGTTGAAAATAAATTTAAATTTAATTTAAATTGCTGGAATCCGTTAAAAACGATTAGAATATTCACTTCGGTACATTTTGTGGCGAAAGAACTGATATTTACTTAGACACAGCTCAGGAATTTCGGTCACAGCTAAGAATGCTATGTTATGGCTGTAATGCTTCAAATATCTATAATCTTGATGAGACATAAACCTTGATTTTCGAAAAAAACGCCGCCATTTTGTTATTTTTAAATCAACTTTTTTTTGTTTTTTAGTTCATTCTAAGGACGCTTTGATGCTAATTTAAACACCGTTTTTTTTTTTGTTTTTCTGACTTTTCTGAGGCTAGTTATCGTGCACGCCGTTATTTTTTATGTTTTTTTCCAAAAAAAAAAATGATAGCAGGCGACAGCGGACCACAAACAATTTTTAATTTTTTTTTTTTTATAGCATGAAGTAAATAAAGTATATGGACAAAGTTTTATTATGACATGTTTTTTATTCAATTAGAAATTAACCTTTGAAAAGTAGTAAGTAGTAAAGATGTACAAATAGAAAACTTTTAAGTAGTAAAGATGTACAAATAGAAAACTTTTACAGCAACGTGCGACAGTTACAGTGCTGTGTCATCGGCTTAAGTAGTAAAGATGTACAAATAGAAAACTTTTAGAGCAACGTGCGACAGTTACAGTGCTGTGTCAGCGGCTAAAAGAAAGATTTGCTGGTCATATGAAATGCCAAAAGACCAAGATCGTTCGGAATAATTAACATTAACCTAAGTTTGGGCACAAGGGTGTTTCAAAGAATGGATGCACACACTTGATATTGAAATGCAAACACAAAACCAAAACATCATCATCTTTTTTGATAAAGCTAGATGTGATAGCAATGACAATCTGGAAGATATCAATCTACGATTTTTCCCGTCTATTTTTACTTCTCATTTCCAGTCCTTAGATCAGGGGACTATGCCAAACATAAAAGTAAATTACCGCATATATTCATGAACCTTATATTGTGTACTCTGGAAAATACTGAGCGTACTTCAGACCCAACAATATTAGCTTCTTTATTTGAAACTCTCTGCTGATTACGATCTATTTAGAATAAAGTGTTTCCACTTACAATTACTGTAATAAATACTCAAGATGCGATAATAATAAATATGTGAGCATAATTTGCAGTAACCTTTGATAAGAATAAAGATTAAGAAAAATATATTCAACGTTGTTTTTTAAACCTTTCAAATCGGAGCACCTGTGAAACGGGACCATTTAATTTGCGACGCTGAAGGGGTCCGATTCCAAGGCTTCACTGTATTTATAAAATGTTCATCGTATCCATTTCATTGTCAAAAAAAATTATTCATTTTATTTGAAAGCAAACTTCAATTTTTTCATGAAACGTCGCTTGAATGCCCGCAAGTGAAATTGTTTGACGTATATCTTCTTTTGATAGTATTTAAACGTCTGCACAATGGTCGTCTAACCAAAAAATAATTTATTTCAAAACATGCGCTTATAGTTTTGAATGTATGAAATCGGATAAAATATTAATATTGAGTCATTTTAAATAAAACATTCAGCCATTCTAGCCATTAAGACTGTTTCTTACACCAATTGAATTTTGTGCCGCCCAAATTTGCAAGTTGTTTTTGCAGGCTTTTGTTTTCTGTGTGAAGATTTTAAAAAAGTCTTTGAAAAAAAAGTATCGTACGTAGATTTGATAGTCAAATTCTAGTCCTTGAAAAGTGCACCTCTACACTTATTTTTCACATTCACATTCTTCCTGCTTTCCCTTTTCAAATGCGTTATGAATAAATTTTTATCTGTATAAAGTATCGGAAATTTTTACTGTTTCAAGCGACTTTTGTGCTACAATTAGAGCATTTATGTTACTTGGTATGCATTTTACGGATAAATGTACATATTATAATTTATTCAGCTTAAATGAATTGATTTAATTATAAAGACAGTTGTCTGGTGTGGCAATTTTTGGGCAACAACTAAAAAATCTTCGCTATTTTGGGCTATGAAAATGTTAAATTAGGCTATATTTTCTGCGATACTTTCAACACACTAACTAGGGGCGTCAAGTCTACAGACAAAGTAGCAAGCCTTTACTTTCCGATAAGAGCATTCGAGACCGGCTGAACTTCTGTTAAAAGCTGAAAAACCTTGGATTTGCTGATAACAATGCCCGTGGTCGAACGCGGCGTGCAAACATCATTTTCCCGGCCGAGTCGTGGCTTCAAATATTGGCGCAAATATTCCCATAATACAGACTCTGAAATTCGGCTTAAAAGTCATAGTAGCTGACGGAGTGAGCAGTCGCGAAAAAACCCAACTTCATTTTGTTGAGCAAAGAGTACCTTTTAATGGAAAATATTACAACAAAGATATCCTGCCTGTTTTTGCAAAATTCCTTAGTAATAAAAATCAATTTATGGACAGAATGGAAGTAGTTTTGATACCTACACGCACACAACTTTGAGAACTAATGAGCATTTTTCTAATAGGCGTGTTTTTTTGCTCCGATACAGAACAGAATATAACTATGCCGCATAAACGACGATCTAGTATAAAAAAGCAGTGCACTCACTAAGCCTGACATAGGTTGCTGTATTTGCTGTGATAGCACACAACAGCTGAAAATAAAGGGAGAAAAAGACAAATAAATTTCTTTAAAGATCCTACACAAATAAATAGGCAGTAGCTTATTTTTGTTTGCCATTAGAGATCACATTGGAACCTTGGAATCTGAAGTTTCCAAAAAAAGGTCTTCAAAGTCATGTCAACGGTTATAACACTGCTTTCAAATTTATTCTCTATGAATGATTTTTCCTAAATTTTTGTATTTGAATATTTTCGTTTCCTTTATTTCGCATATTCGAGTCAAATAAATGTTCTTTCAAAAGATATAAATGCTTTCGCTCGATAAATTAACGGCGGTTCATTTTAAATTAATAAAATACTATGATTCAAATTAAATTAATTTTTTTTTCAAACGTATTGACGGATTTTAACGAATTCATTTTGAAAAATTTCTCATAACCACGACTATACCACATTGACATCCACCGTTTCTCGTCCGATCACCCAAGCGAAGCAGTGTTGGCGCGGTTTGTAATGGGTTATCCATTTCCTGCTTGAAAAAGAAAAACCCTGCATACCGACATCTTTCAAAGATACACGTCAAACAAGCTCCCATTTAATTAGTTGAAAATTTGCCATTTTAGAATATGGATCGTTTAAATTATTAAATTTTACTAAAATACGGTGATTCTGCCGTCTCCCCATTTCGGGCTTTACGAGCAGACTATGGTCGTCATAATCGTCCATCACAGCAAACAGTATACAGTGAATAAATTTGAACAAACTGGATCTGTTACTACAAGGCATGTGCACCATCGAAACATTCGCACGACTGAAAATATCGCTGGTGTAGAGGAAGATCCGAATTTGTCGATTCCTCGTCTAGCTTATGGCTCATGATGGTGCATTCTCCTTCTGGATTTCCGTCTCCATCCGTATAAAGTCCAGCTCACACAAGAACTGAAGACTGTTGACCATGGCATTGGGTGTTGGAACCAGAGTCGTGCAGAGCGGCCCGCTGCGCAGCACAGCACAGCACTGAGCATTATTCGGCCCGACCCGCGATGTGCGGTGACGTCACGGCCCGCACCGCACCGGGCCAGCTTTGGCCCGCGGATTGCGGCAGCACTGAAGAGTCAAACCGAGGGGTGAAAAATACGAGCCGAATGCATAGGCAAGCTGATCTTCGTGCTAGGCGAGAACGAAGATGATATGACATCGCAGGTAGTGGTACAGACAGAATGCTGAAATTTATTATATGTATTCATTGCACTGGATGTATTGCTTTGATCGAAATGGCTTTTGAATGAAACAAATGGTAGAATTTACATCAAGATTGAATATTTTAACTTTGAAGAAATCAAGCATTTGGAAATTGTACCGGATGGGCGTTTCTGTTGTTGGTTTTATTGATTCAATAGTGGTTCACTAAGCACTTGAAACTTAGAGAACCTTCTATTGAATATGAATTCCACCAAGCGATTGCACTTGTTGGAAGTTAAGTTGATACTCGTGTTTTACGAACAGCAGTAACTATACTACTTTGAAGAATGAAACGCTTGATTCAAGTATACGAAACTGAATGAATTTTTGGAACTGTGTGTTAGTTTGGAGTTAGTGAATAACTCACTCTTACTCCATTCCTGTCAGTGAGCGGTCTTGCGCTCAGCTTCCTTTCATAGCCTCAATAAGTGCATTTTTGTGCGTTCAGTTATTTGTTAAATATTTGCGAGACTCCTCAAGTGTGGATACTTCTCGTGTCGTCTGCTCGGAAATTTCAGGATATTCATGGTACTGTTATCGTGTCGGTCTATTTTGTCAAAGAGTTTAAGGGCTTCGTCTCGTAAGTACAGTTCGATTGTCTCTATTCGTAGGTCCTTATGTATGTCTTTATTTCTAACATACCATGGTATCCTAAAAATTCGCCGCAGTGCGATGTTTTGACATGTCTGAAGTTTACGTTGAGTGGTTTTTGTGGTTTGTGCAAACGCTAGGCTCCCATATAAAATAGTCGGTCTAATTATTTGTTTGTATAAAAGTTTTCTGTTTTTTATGTGTAGTATTTTGGTCTTTATAAGTGGGAGCAGGGATTGGAGGAGGTTGTTGCACGCTTTTGTTTTGTTTTGTATATGTTCCGTCCAGGTTAACTTGTCGTCGAATGTTAGTCCTAGGTATTTTGCGCTCCGTTGCCATTGTATCTGTTGATCGTCCACGGTCAGTTTGTGTGGTGTCTGTCGCCTTTTCCTCGTGATGAAAATCGCCTGGGTTTTGTCCGAGTTGATTTTGATTTTCCATCTTTGGAAATATTCCACTAGCGTGTTTATGGAGGACTGCAGAGTTGAAGTAATGGCTTCTGGTAGCCTGGACGTGTGGAAGATGCACGTATCATTGGCGAAGAGTGATATTTTTGCTACGGGCAGTTTGGGGATATCTGCTGTGTATAGATTATACAAAAGTGGTGATAGCGGGGAGCCTTGTGGTACTCCAGCTGCAATTATACGTTCTGTTGAGAGAAGACCCTCGATTCTCACTCTGAATGTCCTGCCCTTAAGGAATGATCCAATGATCTTTATAAGTGGGAGACGTATTTTGAATTCATGCATTTTAAAAATTAGTCCTCCATGCCAGACTTTTGCTATATCGAACATCACCAGTCCAGTTGACTTTGTTTGGTTGAGTCCTGTTCGGATATATTGCACTACCCTTGCTAACTGGAGTTCCGTGGAGTGTTGTGGCCTGAAGCCGAACTGCTCTTCTGGGATAATGTTGTTCTCATAGACTTTTTCGCTTAGGCGAGAAAGGTGAACTCGTTCAGCCAACTTAGCTAGAGATGGTAGGAGGCTTATGGATCTAGAATTTTGTGGAAATTTTAGGTCTTTACCTGGTTTTGGCAAAACTATGATGATGGCTGATTTCCACGCCTTTGGATATCTCTTTAGATGGAGCATCCCGTTGATTATGTCCGTTAGTGTCTGTAATGTGTTGTCTGAGAATGAATTTTTATTTCCTGCATATCTATTTATATACACAAAAAATGCCAATCAAATTACTTTTAATAGAGTTTAATTGACCCATACTGTTTGCTAGGCAGGCTATGCAGTGATAATGTGTGTAGTATTGCTAATAAGAATGAAATTTTTTATTGTATATATGTGGCATGTCTATTGTAGCTGATAAAGAAATCAAACAGTTGTTTTCAATCAACGAAAACGAACTGTTTTTTTTTACCAATAAGTCTGATCAAAGTGTATGATCAAATATTATATAAAGTTGAGTTTTGTCATGCTTTCAAGTATGTTAAAATAAAATCTGCTTTTAGATGAAAGCATATCAAGTATCGAGATTTTCGTACTTGCGACTATTTTTGTACTTGCAAGTATTTTATTGAAATATTCAAAAGGCTTTTAGGGCAAAAGTAGCTGAAATCGGCCAATTTTGGGTAAGAGTGGTTTCGGACATAACGAGCCAAGACCAATTGCTGTGTTACAAACATTTCGGTTTTGTAGGGGAGTCAAGGGTTTTTTGGCCATAGTTTGGCAAAAACTGCCTTTACGGCGCATTCGCTGATTGATTGATGATTGAAAATGATTGAAAAAATTGTTCGTTTCAGAAAACTGTTCCTCGCTCTCTCGATGCGTCCAAAGATGAAATTTGATTATCTCTTCCGCTCCGTTCCGTCTGACGCACCGGTTGGATAACTATCACTCCGTCTTCCATTACAAAGTATATGGAAACTATGAAATTCAACTGAGCCTTGAGCCCGCCGCACTGAACCGAACTCAACCAAGACCGCCCGGTCAGCCCGGTGACGTCACCGCACTCATCAAGCCCGTGCTGTCTTGTGCGAGTCTCTGCATCAACCACTGTGCAAGTCTCTGCATCAACTACACAGTTTTTTGAACACACTATGGTATCAATATAAACTATACTATCCTATACGGCCATCGTTAACATAACCCTTCTATCTGACATTGTTTTCATTTTTGTGTTACCGCCAGATTCGAAAACTACATAGTCTATTACATCATCTGCAAAATATGAAAAACCTATCTTTTGTGGAAGCACGTTAAAATCAAAAATGAAAAATCGCCCCATCTACAAAAAACGTAGCACTAGTTAGCATAAACCTTCTATCTGCAGCAGATAGAAGCTTTATGCTAAGTAATGTGTAGCAGAACGGTTTATGCTTAATAATGCTATCATTTTTTCGTTGCATGTTACGACAAAACCCTTGTTTCTGCGCAAAACCTATTTTCCACAAATATTTTCAACGAGAAAGCATTTCTTTCATATGCACCGCAAATAAACGTATTTGTATCCGTGTTTAAATTTTCATTCCGTTTGAAAACGTCCGCAGCATTTACAAAAATACAATCTTTGAATATCTCGAAAGCTACTGAAATGCAGATAGAAGGACGCTAGTATACTCAAAATTAAAACTTTGACACAGAAAACTTACGAATAATAAATCTTATCTCCCTGTTTCATTCCCTAATTATCTCATTCATCAGCTAATGCATTCAATAGCTAATGCTTTTGAAACCGCAAAATGTGTACACTGTGCAATGCAAACAACACCTTGTCACCGAAAGTGTGTCGCCAGTCCACACTTATAAAGTGTCGCACTCGCCCAACACACCGAATTGTGCTAGCAGACTGTGCTTAGCACACACAGGTGCTGCCCATTACTAGTTTAATCATACACCAATCAGTATACATGGTTGTAAAGAACCATCAAGCATAGTCGTATGCCATCGAGAGCTGGTTCTGGTATGCAGCATTCAAAACAACAGAAACTGTTGTTGTTTTCAATACAATACGCTACTTTAATCTGCTCTTGATCGAGATGCAAAAATACGCATCTTATAAGTCTGACAAGCTCGTATTATGTATACATACATACATAAATCTGTTTTCCGCCGCTAAACAGTTTTCCCATACCAAACAGTTCATTTTAACAAAGAAAAAACGGTTTGTTTTAAAAAAACGAAAAATGATTCGTTTTATAAAAACGAAAAACGATTAGTTTTAGAAAAACAATAGGTTTTAGAAAAACTAATGGAATCAATCAAACTTCCGAACTATAATAAATTACAGCTACTATTATTTATGTCACATTATTTTCAAACATGCTATTTCTGAAATGTTCTCAATGATGTTTTAAGCGCAACAGTTGCGAAGATAAATGAAAAATAAACTAATTTAATGCAGGCATCAATTTAATCGGTTCAACAAATATTGACGGTTTTTTGAACCATCGATAAATTAACATTATTTCATCAGGAGCAGAATGCGTAGAGTACACTAAGAAATAAGGAAAAGGAATTATCAATTCCACAAAACATTTTGAAAACATATTCACCTTCAAAAATACTAAACTGGCAGAATGCCTTGCAAAACACTCATCACACATTCTAAACTCAACTTTTCACTCTCTCGATGCGTCCAAAGATGTAATTTGATTATTTCTTCCGCTCCGTTCCGTCCGACGCACCGATTGGATAACTATCACTCAGTCTTCCATTGCAAAGTATATGGAAACTATGAAATTCAACTGAGCCTTGAGCCCGCCGCACTGAACCGACCTCACCCAAGCCCGCCCGGTCAGCCCGATGACGTCACCGCACTCATCAAACCCGTGCTGTCTTGTGCGAGTGCGGTTCAGTGCGGCCGCAACCCGCGGGCTCGGGCCGCTGTGCAAGTCTCTGGTTGGAACAACAAACTGACAACAAAATTTTCTTCAGTAACGAGGCCCATTTCTCTCTTAGTGGATACGTTAATAAGCAGAACTGTAGAATAAGGAGCTCAAAAAATCCACAAGTGATCGTTGAGAGGCCATTTTATCCGGAAAAAATCACTGTGTGGTTTGCATTATGGTCTGGTGGTGTGATTCGGCCGCATATTTTTGAGAACGATCAAAAATGAGCCATCAGCGTCAGTTCTGAGCGGAAATCGAAGATTATGATTTTGACGATATATGGTTTCAGCAGGATTGGGCAACAAATCACGTTACACATGCAAATCGAGCTCTTTTGCAAGAGACATTTCCAGGACGTGTAATTTCACGATTGGCTGATCTAAATTAGCCCCCAAGATCCTGCGATTTAACGCCTCTGGATTTCGTTTTGTGAAAGTAAGTGAATGATCGTGTTTATGCGAACAATCCCCGAAACTCTGGAAGAACTGAAAGGCCCGAAATGTGCCGGAAAGTACCTCAAAAGAATTTAGTCCTGCAAGAAATCCCGTGGAGGACATTTGAACGATATTGTATTTCACATATAATGGCAAGGATGAATATTTACAATGAAATTGAAATTACATCATTTGCCGAATATTTTGTATGTTTTTTTTTCAAGTTTATTTACTCAGGCATGAAATAGATAGCCTAATTACATGGGGGACGGCTGACGAATACCGCATGTCGTTAGCAGGCAAACACTTTTCCACTTTTCATATCGCAAGCGCAGCTTACTTGGAAGGCAGTAAAATAAATAAACAAAAAATTCACGGCTTTGGAAATCATATTCAAGCCTTAGACAAAAAAGCATAATTTATTCAGGTATGTTGCCTTAATTTTAAATAAGCTGGAAAACGGGTGAGTTGTCTGAACATTCATATGCATTAAAGTTTTTGATTGTTACTTGTTTTATGGTTTCATCTCAACGCTGTTACTAAAATTGTAACAAATTATACTAATATTAAAATAAAAATAAACTTAAACAACCTTTTTCTCATATCAACAGACATCATAGTAATGAAACAATTTGTACAATCTGCCGGTACAACACCACTAAATAAACTCACTCAACAAACACTCCCGACAATCATCTTATGAAACACCTTTCGTAAATGCTCTTTTTGCTTTGAGAACGCAATTTCTGTAGGGTAAAAATTAAATGAGCATAAGATTGCGACAGCGAACTGTTGGCAATAAGATCTTTAACTCAAGAGTATCTTCAAGATCTAGCTTTTCGGCTGCAAAGATTGAATACTTCCTACTTGAGCAAATGATTTTCTCAAGTCACTGGGGCCGACGCGCAGCTTCTTGAAATCGGAAGATATTTTCTTTCACAATTAACACATTCTGGCTTCAGTAGGATCCGTTGCATGTGACGAACTGGGCTTGAGCATGGCAGTAGATGGCAGAGTGTCTGAGCTGCTAACAGTTATGTCAATGAGATTGTACACCTGGTGGATTTTATGCTTCACCCTTGCATGTTAAGTGGCGGATGTCCTGTGTGCATTGTAAATAGAGCTCTGCAAGAAAAGCTTCCACAGGTTTGTGAAAGTAGGCTCATTTTGAGGAAGATCGCTTTGATGTGGAGAGAGCTCCTGTCATTGTGAATTATCTTTTAGAGCCACTGAGAACATATCGTAGAACCCTCTGCTGATATTGTTAAGATTTTTTTGTATGTACTATGTGTGTAGAGCCAATTTGTGGTCCTGATTGTTTCTAATCCCGGGATTTACGGGACCAGAAATTGGCCGGAATTCCGGGGCCGGGAGTCAAGCATAATCGGCAATCAAACTACGGCAAGACTCGAAAAATGCAAATAAAATCCATATTTACGAGAAAGGCTAATATCAAAATGCGTAAAAATAGAGCAAAACACACCGATGCAACAGTCAACAAGAGAATATAAAGGGTTTTGTAAATAAGTATGAACTGTTTTGCATTTAGTGTATTCGTTACTTCGAATGATTTGAGGAAATTAATACTAGTGACTGCGTGCACAGATTTATCAAAATTCTCAACAACAATCAAAAATAAGGTTGTGGGCTATGCAAACAGGAAAAAGAAAATAATAAAAAGTGAGGTAAGACAGGGTAGAATCTCAGGTGAACGGTTCAGTTTGACGTTTGAAGAGTGGACCTCGACTGCAAATAGGCCCTATATACTAACATCCATTCAGTAAATTCTTACTGGAGCTTGGTGGTCAATGACAGTTGCAAACTGCCTAGAGATTTTGAAAGAGCCTTTTACTGAGTTTATTGTTTCTCTTGGAAACGACATTGTTGCCATCGTAACTGATGGGGCAAACGTGATGCGAAAAGTAGACAGACTAGTTTATACAGAGTAGCATATTTGTTTGGAGCATAGCATTCACTTGGCAGTTTGCGATGTTCTCAATAATACGAGGTCCAATCCAGATTATAGAGTTGATGAAACAGCTGATAGTCTGGACGACGACCACGAAGATTTGGACTGTCCTGAATCAAATTTCTGCGTTGAACCCCGTCGCCTGCAAGACATGCTAGATCTGACAAAGAATTATGCCATCAGCGCATACATAAAGAAAGTTCGTAAGGTAATTTTATATTTGAAAAATAATAAGAATTTTCAAAACTATGTTAAATCCGAGCAAGGCAAAGAACTGTCTCTTTTACTGGATTACAAATAAAAATAGTATACAGAAGGCATTAATAGACCTGCAATATCCAGATCGATTCGAAGCAACTGACTTTGATTCGATTCAGAAATTTATTGAAGTTTTACTCCCTGTAAAATTGACTGTGATGCAATTTCATGCACTGCTAATACTTCGTCAAAATTTTTATTTAGGCAGTTAGGAGAAAAACGGTCCATTCTTGCCAACGCTATGAAAATTGCAATATTGGACAGAATAAAAGAGCGCCAGTGTACCGAGCTATCTGCTGTGCTAAGCTATCTTCAGAATCCGCATTGTGCCAGCGAAAATTTACCTCGTGAAATAGAATCTCTATTTTTAAAACCAAGGAACGCAAATATTAAAAAAAAAACACTTCAATGATCCAGATGCTGAGCCCTTTGCTTGGTAGCCAACGAAATGAGGAGAATCCAGTAGATTAGATACCCATATTGAATCAGGACTAGGTAGTCGTCAATTGACGCTACAAGAAGAACTGCAAAAGTATGAAAATAATTAATCGTCAAATGCCGTAAGAAACTGATCTAATTAGAACCATTGCAAAAGAAATGAATCTTTTCGAAAGTGGTGGTACTCGTGAACATAATTTGAAGCTGGCGTACCAATATTTATTGACCATCCCACCAAAAAGTATCGAGTCAAAACGAGTTTTTTTCCGCGGCGTCTAACATCGGGAGTAAATTTACGATACTTTGGATGCTTTGCTATTGCTTCAATCTTACTTCCTAAACAATCAATGAGCTTTGGTAGAATTTTTTATAGGTTTCTTTATTATGTATCTCAATTTTCCTAATAGCTGTAATTTTAAATATTAGTCTTCATACTGTCAACGTCTTGGATAATTAAAATAATTGTTTTTTTTTGCATCATTTGTATGAATTAGTAATTATGCTGTAACATATTTTTTAAACAGTTTTGAACTTAGTTTTTGTTTTAGTTTTGATATGATGGCACATAATATAATCTGTTTATTAAATACTTGCCTTATTTCGTTGTGTTTTGTTGTGTTTGAATCTTGAATCCCGGGATCCCGGGATTTTCGATTTTTTAATTCCGTAATCCCGGGATTGAAAAACTGTTCCGGGATTGGAATCCCTATATGTGTGGTACTGCATTTGCAGTACCACACATAGTACACACAAAAGAATCTTAAATTCGTTATTTTTGTTTGGTAGGGCCTTAGTTTATTTTGAGTTAGCGCCAATTTAATTTGCCATCGCGTTAAGTTCGTTCGAAAAAACGTTAATATATTTTGAGACAGTTTGTTATCATTTGAAAGAACGTTAATTTCACTTGGAGATATATACTGCTGTTAATTACAGTTTTAGGAAACTTTCTAGAATATTGGAAACTCGCAATTAAAAAACTTATTCTATTACAGCTTGGCAACATCTTAGCTATTTACATTTTGAAATTGCAGTTTCCGCATTCAGTACAAATCAAAATGAAAACATACAATTTTTTTTGGCCGTCATTAAAAATAAACGGGATTGCAATGACAACCTAAAAACTAAAACCATCGATATGTAACATTACATCAGTGGCAAAACCAAGTCTTATCAATATATTATAATCTTAAAAGTGTTTTATATTTTAATCTTAAAAGTGTAGCTATAATCGGCTTATTTAGAAAAAAAGAGACCATGATCTGATTTCAATGAATAATTCAATTTTTGTTGACCTCTTTCTATTTATGTATTAGCGGAATCATCTTTTTCTAGATAAATTATTAAACAGCCAACTGGTTATGATAAAAATCATTAGTTAATTACTCGATCAGGATAATGCTGACATCAAGAATTCAATGATGCAGTATGACAAAAACTTGATACAAAGTAAAAGAGAAAACGATTTGTTAATCCTATCAAAATAATTTTTATATTTGATCAGGTATTTATGGTTGAGCAAATAACGTAAAAAGTGCTATGAACTTTACAATGTTTTTTTTTAGGAAAATAGGTTGATTTTCTCGACCTCATGGGAAGTATTCAAAGAGAATCGAAATATATATCTTGGTATTGATATATCTTGGATTATGGTGATAAATTCGCATGAACAGATTTATATATCATTTGGATACTCCACTACGAAACTTATGAATACTACACTGGCGAATTTTATTTAACTACGCTAGCGCCCAGCGTGGGTATTCTGCCCTGCATTTTGGAATAATATCAGTTGAGCTATTTAAGAGCTTTTATTCAACATAGCCCCGAAATGAAAAAAATGTCTTCTTTAAAACATAAATCTTCCTGCCTCACGAAAATAACCTATCTGGGAAAAACTCACTTAATATTCATGCCATAGCGTAGCATTTCGTTATTAGCACTGAAAATTGAATTACCCTACAAATACCAAGTAAACACTTTCAAACTCTTCATTTCTATCAATAAGCGTACTTCGTTCACTCACTTAATTACCCATTCTTCTGTATTTCAACTCATCTTCATTATTATTATCTGACTTCCCCATCATCCTTTGCATCATCACAATTATTCAAGCGAGAGAAAAACAATTCATTTGTAATTGAATTCTCAGGAGTGTTAAACCCGGTAATTTACCAGAGGTGATCAACCTTGTTTTAATTAGTCTTTCGTCGTTATTGCAACAACGATCATACTATCCACCGATGTATCGACAATGTTAAATTCAAATTTCTCTTATTTTTCCTTGCTCTCTCATAGTCGTCTCATCCCTTCATTACTCATCCTTGTCCTTCGAATTTCTATTTGTCGTACAAACGGTCGACATGAATCCGACTCATGTAAGCATTAATACTGTTATTCAGCCACATACTAGCTTCCCGGAAGCGACCGTAAACATCGAGCAAGGAAACGAGAAGGATAGTCGTGAAGAGTATCAGTCTGAAATATTGTTAAGGATCTACCAGAAGAACAAATAAACAAAGTCTCTTGAGGTATGTTGAATTGAATTATGGTTATTTGCCCGCCAGGTATTAAGTCCCACTCCAATAGCGCACTCTTGTTGAGCTCTGTGTATGTTGAATTAACGATGGTCAAGAGTACAATAATTTTCAATGCTGTCGGGCAATTAATCTTTACAACACAAAGAGAAAGTGATGTGGAGACAAGTGTTTTTAATTGGAGGCGAATGTTAGGAGATTGTAAGACTGAGAAGAGCAATATGTATATGTAGCGAAATAGTGCGCATGTGAGAGCTTTTAAAGAGAGAGAGAGAGCAAAAGAATATATTAAGAGATAGCAAGAGACTGATTGGAAATTTAAATGAATATTTCTGTGAGTTTCAGAGAAAAGCAGTGTTTTAGTTGATTTTGTTGCAGAAAAAATAATACTGATTAGATAATATTATAGTTTTGATTGGCTTGTAAATAAGCAAATACTTGGATTTTTGCTTCCTACTTTTTAAATTAAATTATCAAATAATGTATCCCCAAAAAGCCAGCTAAAGGTACCCAAAAAGATTTCGCACAGTACATCGACACAAGTCACAAATCCCACGACATCTTTGAAATCAAGTATCAGTTAGGACATCTTTGAAATAATTAGAGACACACTTCATTCCGTCATAATTTTATCCAAGGACTCTTTTTGTTGAACTCATTCATAAATATGGGACGCCTCTGGCTAAATTGTGCACAGCTCTCAAAGCTCATAGTCCCCCCCATCTCCGAAAAAAGCTGTCATTCAATTGGAGCATCAATAAGCCGGTACTAACATGTTCAACCCAGACCCCCATTTCAGCACCCATCCACCCTGGGAAATTTCCAGTACTGACACCGCGTTATGTTTTGGGAAATATTTGCAGTAGCTTTTATCCTCTGACCCGTCTCGCCCATCCATGTGAAAATCACGAATGTCCTTTAGCCGAACGTCTAGTTTGAAACGAACCGTCTCATCGAATGGACGGAAAACCGCTTAAAGCGAATCGCGAAGAAAAGTTATAACCGAACCATTCTCCTTCTTTCCATATGCAGAATGTGTAGATACTTTTATCCAAGGCAAACTATTCAATCAAAATTTTTCGTTTTAGTGTAGGCTAGCAGTGTTGTAACTTTTGGTGTGCGAATTTGTCAATGAGTTGAATTGAATCAAGCATGAATAGAAATATTTGTGCCCAGTACTCTTTGATTCCAATCGTTATAATGGCTCTAAAATACGCGAGTGCGTCTCCACTTTTGTTCGTTTCAGTCACTCTGATCCTTTACACGTGCTCTGATTGCATTTCAGATATTGTGTCAGTGCAGTAAATCATACGGTCGGGCACGTGACAAGTCGATTTAAATCAAAGAAGCTAGTCGACTGGTATCGTTTCGCCTATTATTTTCATAATGCTGATTTAGTGTCCTTTTTATTAAAATCATTTCCACGTCGCATTTTATGATAAAATATTGCCAGCAATCGCCGAACTACGACACTTTGTTATGAAATTTCCTGTGAGAGTGAAATGTGTATAATGAACAAGATGGTTTATTATTATTAGTTCGCAAACATGTGAAAAATTTGTTTGTCTAAAGGAAAGTAAAGAAGTTGGTTTCAAAATTAGAAAAATTGGAAGTAAAGAATGCATAGAACGACTGGTGTTGTGACAGATACATCGTTTACGTGATGATAAAATGTATCTGTGATATTTTCTTAGGGCGAATCATACTCGTATGTAAAGTGTAATAATATCGAATACCATGTGAATTTTTGCGGAAACTTCATTTTAGAAAGTAGTCACGGTATCGTTTTTGTGACAGGAGAAACTACCATTATCATCCATGTCAGCAAAAAACTCGTAAACGAGAGAAAGCTGTTAATGTACAGGATGGTGACATCAGCAATTTAACATCACAACGACATTTACTTAGTTCATTCTGCTGACGAGATATGATGAATATTTTGTGGATAGGTGATATATAATGTGAATAGTAATATGCAGCGTACTAATGCAGGTATTGATTTTATTGAAACGTTCGCATAACGTTGAATGTGTAGCACATCGATAATGATGCGATAGTTTTCTTTGCAATGAAATAAAACGATTAAGGTATTATTGATACACATATGGCAAGGTGGAGCGTGCCCCCTTGCAATGTAGGTTAAACTGATTGATTCAGAACCAAAAAACTGAAATAACTTTGATCTATACTGCCCTACTAAGCATAAACGTTCTATCTACATTTTGGTACTTTCGAGATATTCAATGATTTGTGTTTTGTTTCGTACTGGAGATATATGGAGAATGCATTTTTCAATATTGATTTTAACATAATTCGACAAAAAATAGGTTTTTCAAAATTTGTAGAATAATGTAACACATTATTGTTGCATTTTTCGCACCAACTGTTTGAATACAACAACAAAATCGTTGTTGCATTCAATATATTTAACAAAATTTGATTTGCTCGGGTGTGCTAAAAAATTGCACCATATGTAGTTTTTGAATCTGGTGCTAACTCAAAAGTGAGAAAAATGCAGAAAGAAAGTTTACGCTTAGCAGGGCAGTATACTGAAAAGACGAAAAAAAAATAGTTTTGCGATTAATATGATATTTTGATATTCCTGAACAAGAAAAATTTAGGACATGAGATTTGTAATTCAAAAAATTGAGCTCTTCCTCGTGCTAGAGATTTTATAATTTGATATTATTTAATCGGAAAACATCTCACATTTCGCAATATTAGCTAGACCTGTTAGATATTTTCCATATAAAATTGAAATTAACTATGCAATCATCGAAATGGGCGCAATTTCGCATCACAAAATATTTATAGTCAATCAGTTCACAATAGCACTCTCCCTAAACGATTTTGCTAAAACCATACTTGTAAAGCCTGAGTTACAATCAATGCAACCAACATTTGTTGCACAACAAAATGAGTTTGAACCCATGAGAACGTAGGAGAGCAGTTACAATGATGCAACCAACTTTTGTTGCGCAGCAGAGTTTGCTCATATCTCAAACTTGGCATGGCAACAACATTTTTGAAAATATCCAATTCCACCTGTTCCTATGAGAGTCCGGGAAATCGGAACTGTCATATGTAAATGACAATCAGAATTTGTATTTTTTTGTCTCATTTTTGCTTTGCATTATACTCCGCAGCTTTTAGAGGAAAAATATTCACTGATATCTCTTCCCGAGACTTCAAAGGATCCAAATTATCGAACAGCAATTTCTTTAATATAGCCAGTGACAGATGACAGTAAATGTTGTGTTGCATTGATTGTAACTCGTTCCACCAACAAAACTTGGCAGAAAATGTTGGTTGCATTGATTGTAACTCAAGCATAAAGAATTCTGCGTGAAGATAAACTATCATTCGTTAGTATATTTAATAATGTATTAGAATCGATTTTTGTGTCTCCCTAAATAATGCACTTGCTTTACTCTCGAAACCAACAGAAATCCATGAACTCCGCTCTTTTCCCATTCGTAAAAAAATCCTTCTTTATCAGTCACTGCATTCTCCACAATCATTTGTTTTCTCTTCGATTCCTTTTCAGGTCGTCCCTTTTGAGACCAATTTTTCAAATGCCTCGTTTTTTCTAACGTATACCACTCATTCAAGATTGATTACTCTTGCTAAATCCGAATATTACCAACCAAAACAAAGTTATTTTCTCATCAGTCTCAGCAAACAGTCATCACTTCCAATTTTTCTTCCATGAATTACTTACATGTCTCTAAACGTTTCGTGTTCGAAGCAACCTGAATACAATATTGAATGGAATACAGGAAAATAGTCTAAAAGAGTTACTGGCACGATAAAACACATAACACTGCATTCGAAACATTGTACCCAAAAGGAGATCCCCAGCAAATAGTGAGTTTGTGCATATCTATGAGCCAACAAATGTCAGACTTTATCTCGAAAAAGTTTTCTCTGTGTTTCAGAACAACAGCGCCAATTTGGTTTCTGAAAGAAAAGATGAAACCCGGATCACGTTCACAGGCGTTTATCTCTTAGAGACGAAAAAAAACCGACAATCGGTATGCTTTATTTACGAAATAGATAAAAAACAGGATGATACATTTCGAAAATTCCCCGGAGCAGGTAATTCCTGTGTCTAGTCTGACGAGACGGATAAGCTGCAGAAAATGTCCGACAAACTTAACGATAGAGCTCGGTTTAGCATCAGAAGAAAAAAATGTGGACAAGATTCTTGGCTGGGCTCTTGACAATGCAGTGTAGGCGGCAGCGGTGGCGATATTGGAATTCGTTGAAAAGTTAATGCAGATGTATTTTAATGTACTTATACATTTAACGTCAGGTAGACCTTTTTTAGCCTTCAAAAAATATTTGGCACCTGAGCAAGTGGAGATTAGTTTTGGGATTGCAGACGAGCTAAATTTTAAATGGATGCAGTCGGGGACTGTTGTCAGACTAGAAATTGTCGATAGGGAGAAAACTTTTGTGTACTTTCGGTTGCTCGTAGTAAAAATGAAGTTTGAGAATCCATTAACGGAATTAAATTGCAAATTGTTTTGACAGGTGGAAAGCTTTTGAAGATGTTAGGAGAAGTTTTCATTAGATAAAGTTTTATTGGTTGTTTTTGCTGTTGGATAACAGAAATAGATTCAATGGAAAATGTTTCTGCCAGTCCGTAATTCGATGTTTGATTTTGTATTGAAAAACTTCACTCGATCATATTAATCTTGCATTCAAGAATGATTTTGACGGTGGCAGTATTTAATAATAGTATTATTTGAATAAAATTGTATCAATATTGGTATTTTACTACAGATAATTATTTGGTAGTGGGTCGCTCAGAGGATGTTGATGACTTTATATAGGTTAAGGGGTCTCCATTTCATCAAAATATGCGTTTCTACACAGTTTGACTTTTAAGTGTCTTTTATTTAGTCCATTTATTTTGATTGGAACTTTTTGTGTTTTTCTTTTGTGTCTTCTTCGGCTTTTCGTGCCGAATAAATAATCAAGTTCGGACGGGCGCACGTAGGGGTATTTAGTCGATCTACGCGGTCAAAATTCAATTTTGTAAAAGTAGCTCTAGTATCGTACAATCGCTACCCAACCAAGCTGACGAGTCGAGGAATATTATGCCACCGGTATCCACCCCTCTTGACACCCCATTCAGCGTCAGCGTCTCTATCTAAACGTGATCGTTCTCTTTGTTGCACGTAATTTTTCCAGGAGTTTGAACAATAATTCAGTTTCTCAGTGTCATATGGTTTGTTGGGCGATTTTCTCAAAAAAAAATACTATGGATTTAGGTACTACAAGTAAGGATGCATAGGGTTTTTGTAATTTGGAATTATTTCAATGTAATTTTAATGATATCTTAGTACATGTGAAAATTGTGTTCCATTGAACAAATTTTTAAGCAATATTTTGCAATTACAAAGGTATTAGTTGTACTTCAGGGTACGTCCCGGCTTTTTTTGTTGCAGTAGGTATTTCATAGTATTAACTAAAGAACTATGTTAAAATTTGTCGCGGATACCCGGGGTTTTTACTTATTTCTAACAAAATAAAATCAAAAAACGGACTTATTTTTATTGATGTTAAAACAAGTTTTTTTTTTGTTTTAGTATTATCAGGTGGCTCTAACCTTAAGGTATGGAGCCGGAAAAGGTTGTTTGTCAAACTGCAACAAAAAAATGCGCCTACTCTTGAAGAAAAATTAGATTATCTTGAAAGAGACTTGTTATCATGTAAAGACTATTCAGAACAACAAACGAAAGATATAAAACACAAATTTTCATACATTAAATCAGAATTTGGACTGAGGTGGCTTAAGGCGGTCGTCTAGTGAGATGGCCGTTTTTTAATGCTTTTTTGGGGAATTTGTTTTTGACAAACCCTCGAAATAAAATAGTTCATAAATTATAAAACTTATTTATTACTATTTAGGCAAACTTTGTGCATTTTTTGAAGTAAATTTATACAAAATAGTCGGAGATACGCCGCCCAAGAAGAACACATATATAAAAAGAGGTGCTCCACTGCTGCCATGATTCCGGCCGCTCTGCTTATCTGAAATCAAAAAACCAAACGCAGTTTTGATTGTGAGACTTAAGACTCCAAAGTGAAGTAAAATTAAGTTAGAATTCCAAAAACTAATATTTATTTACCACTTAAGAAAAATAAAGTCAATTTTTCGTGATTTTTTTTGGGTCTGTTTAGCTTGTAAAATGAAAAGTAATGAACCAATCTTAATTGTTTTAGTTCATTTTGTAGTTATTTATGTACTTAAAATGATGTATAAATTTGAGCAGAATCAATCAAATAGTTTTTGAGATATCATGGCAGCAGTTTGAAAAAATCGTGTTTTGAGAAAAACGCGTTTGAAAGTTGTTGTATATAATTAATGATATAAAATTCGTCTCACGATCAATCTGCTATGCCTGGACCATAGAGAAGTCATGTAAGGCCGTTTTCTCTTCTCTGTTGGATATCCGGGCTTGTTTGGCGAAATCGCTCAAGCGTCTCTCTGAGTGGGCGATGCGAGAATCGTTACGTTGATGAACGAAAGCTTGGGCATTTAGGCCAATATTTACTCCCATGACTTCCATCACTTTTAAGATAGGTTCGAATCCTTCGTTGAAGATTAGCACAGCATGAAATGTGGCGATTTCGAGGACTTTTGCACCAGAATGAAGATGCTTCGGAGTGAATTGAGTTTGTGAACAGTTCTAGGTACCCGTTAGTTGACAATTAGTACTGTGTACAGTTATTAAAATTTAGTTACACAAAATAGCCAGGTAAGGAGCTGGGCTCGAAAATATTCGCTGCGAAAGTAAGCGTATAACTCCTACAGTTTACGAAAACCTCCTACGGTGACACTGTATACTTCCTACGGTTTACGGCTGTAACTTCTCAACGGCTTCAAATTTCGAATAATTCTTTTACCCACGTCTTCTATACTTGTTTTAGATGTTATTTATGAAAAAACAAAAAAATCGACTGCCTTAAAGCACACAAAAAAGAAGATGTTTTTATAAAAAAGAACTATAGTTGGTTACAAGGAGCATTCTCTATACCGAAAGTGCAGATAAAACTATCAGCAGGCCGACCACAAAGGTCATTTAAAGAATCGAGTGAGAGAACTAAAAGACGAAAAACGGAAGAACTTCGAAGTGCAATAAATGACGATGTATTGATGCATGCTGGTCAGTCAACATTATGAACTTCTGGTAACAGAGATGCTTCAAAATTACTTAAAGAAATAACCAAGTCTCCGAAGCTAGCTACACGATACAAAACAGTATATTCTGAGTTTATGAAGGGACGCGAAACTAAATTAACAACATTGCAAGCTCTATCTATGTTTATTGAAGCCGATATTTTAAGAAGACAATACCAAATAATTAGAAGTACAATGAAAAAGAGATATCGAAGCGACAGTGTGCTTCAAAGAGCAAAGCAAGACTGTTATCCACCCGAACAATCTTTCCAAGTGTCTGAAATTTCCGTCGAAACTAAATTACAAGACTTGATGAATCATACGGTGACAAGATTACTAACATATTTAGAAGACATTTTACAGGGTTTAAGCCTAAAAGAACGGAGCACTTTAGAGTTGATTAGCAAGTGGGGTTGCGATGGCTCCCAACAAGCACAATACAAACAAAACATGCAAACTGATGCTTCAGATGCTACCGTTTTTCAAAATTGCTTCGTTTCTTTGAAATTAATGTGTGGCACAAAAGGAAACAAAGTAGTCTGGCTTAATCCGACTCCATGTTCATCTACATACTGTCGTCCTATGCGAATCAGATTTGTGAAAGAATCTGTTGACGTTACAAACGCAGAAATTGACTACTTCGAAAATACCATAAAGTTGTTACAAAATACCGAATTCATTCGGGGAGAAAAAACATCTTCAGTGAAATATACAATGATGCTAACTATGGTAGATGCTAAAGTGTACAATGATGCAACAGGAACATCTTCTACAATGAAATGTTATACTTGTGGGGCTACTGCAAAGCAGTTCAATGACTTAACCATCAAATGTGATATTAATATCGATGCATTATCCTTTGGTCTCTCTGTGTTGCACGCTACAATCCGATTCTTCGAAAGAATATTGCATCTATCATATAAACTTCCAGTACCAAAATGGCAGCTAAGATCAGAGAATGGCAAAGCCATAGCAAAGCAAAGAGAAGCAGAGATACAAAAAAGTTTAGACATGAAACAGGTTTGCTAGTAGATATTCCAAAATCAGGCTTCGGTAACACGAATGATGGTAACACCAGCAGGCGTTTTTTTGCCAATCCTAAACTAGCAGCTGAAATAACTGGTGTTGACTTTAACTTGATTTACAGACTGAAAGTTATTTTGGAAGTCATTACGAGTGGTCACAAGATCGACTTAAATAAGTTTGCCGAGTATGGAATACAAACTTCAACGCTTTACGTCAAATTGTACCCATGGCATCCGATGGCCCCTACATTTCATAAGATCCTGGTGCATGGTGCAACTGTGATACAACACGCATTGCTATCTATCGGCCTACTATCTGAGGAAGCTGTTGAAGCACGAAACAGACATTTCAGGCAGTACCGACAAAACTTTGCACGTAAAGTTTCCAGCGAATCATGCAATCGTGATGTCTTAAATATACTTCTTCTATGCTCTGATTCCTTGGTGAGCAGCATGAGGCCAATACGAAAAAAAATGACGAATCCATTTTCGAAAGAAGCCATAGAAATGTTTATACCAGCTGAACTAAATCCAATGAATGGTAACTCGGACTCAACGGAGGAGTTTACAGAAGACGAGACGTCTATGGAAGACGAAGAAGAGTCTTCTGACGAAGATTCATAACACTCATCATCAAAACCGTTTTGATTTGTTTAAAATTTTATTAAGTTTGTGTGTATCATAGTATCCCTTATAATAAAAATCAGCTAAAATGATCTAGATTTATACTCTTTCATCCTATATAATCTATAATGCAATAAACAATTGAAGAACGCTATTTATGATAATAAATCCATAAGAAATAATGTTGACCGCGTAGATCGACCAAATACCGCTATGTGGGGCATTTAATGCCACAATGCTAGTCATTTTGTTCTAAGATGTATTACGTGCAGGTGATCCCCATTGTTGAGGAAGATTTTGTTCAAAGTCAACATATCACAACTGACAAAGAAAAATTTTGGTCCGACCTAGATCTAGGTTTGATGTGGACTTTTCGATTTAAGTGGATAGCAGCGTAAAAAAACCTACGTAACTTTGATACCCCGGATTTCATAGTTCAATGAAAAAAACTTTTACCTAATTTAAATTATAAATTAAAAATTTGTATCCATGAAAAAATCTTTTAAAAGTTTAAAATCACAGAAATCAAATCTTGGTTGTAAAGTAGATGGTCAAACTCTTCAATAATGTGTATCAGTTTGATTTGCACTAACACTTTAAAATAAACTAAATTTATTGCAATTTTCGTTTCAACTTAAAAGATCACATTTCGGAAATCGCATTATATGTACGAATCGATCTTCATTAGACACATGAGATGTCAGTGAGTCAGTGGTGGCTCGTGATTAATGATAGGCTTACAAACGGCAAACAGTTTAAAAAAAAACAGTTTTTATAAAACGAACAGTCTCGCATCGGCAAAGTGTTCTTCATTTGAAAACTATTTGAGAGCAAAAAACTGAAAAAACCAAAACCTGTAGGTTTTCGCAGTGGAAAACAGTTTAGGAACGAAAAACTGGTTCTCAGTGGCAAGTTGTTTGGTTTAGAGAAACAGTTTGATAGTGCCAAACTGTTTTTTAGTGGTACGTAAAACGGGAATCTGCTCGACGACTTGGTCGCAAAAAGCGATATTTGTCTGTGCGCTAGCTACAAATTGCATTTATGTTTTCCACAACGCTTGCATTGCAATTGAGATCAAAATTGGTTGATATTTTGTGTTAGTCGACGGCCAAGTGATTTTGATACTTGAGCTGATATATCATGCGAACTTTGTGTATGGCAGTGGTTACATTACTGGAAACAATTCATGCAACTTATGTATATGCTTAACAAGTTTCAATCAGCATAACGCATTTTGAAATTACTAAAACTTTCAGTAAATGCTGAAAAATGTAAGGAATAGGTTTTCATATAGTTCAAATTGAAATATCTTCAACCCGTTGGTGTCGATTTCATACAAAGACAGATTTCTTGCGACATATATTCAACTTTCCAATTTATCCTGAACTGCAACTGTGTGCTGTTTTGTCCTCCGCTTTCATTATTTGCTCAAAAATTCCTTAACATCTCAATATTTTACTTATAATTTTCCTCGCTGATTTCATATATTTGCAAAGCTTCTTCTTTTGGGCGAGGGTGAGGTGAAATGGCACACATTTTGTTCATTTTGCAAAAAAAAACGGGTAAATTGCACTGCATTTAAAAGCGACTGAAACATTAGAAACCTTCAGATTTAAGTTTAAAATGCCATCAAGGATGACCAAAAAATCACAAAAGAAACATGGTGCATGTCTATTTGAAGATGTACATGGTTTGTGGAATGAGGTGGCCCATCGTAGAGTGGGGTGAAACATTACGGATATATTTAAGCAAATGACAAAAATTAATTTACATGCATATTTTGTGTTCGAAAATTGAAAAAAAAGGTTAAACATATTTGTTATTCTGATTCACAGTTGACACAAGTGAAATAACTAGTCGTAATATTGGCACATTTCAAGTGCTTTTCACGGCCACACTCATTACATTTCATCGTATTCTTTCTGGGCAATTTTTTGGGCATCGGTCCGAGAGAAACTATGCAGAAGCCCTCTTCGGATGACCAAAAATCCAAGCGCCGAGTCTTCTTGGCCAAAGTATCCTTTTTTCTTCTGCTGGCGTAGATTTTTTGCCGAAAGTTAACGTTTTTTGGCCACAGATATGTTGTCAGCAGAGGTCAAAACACATGATTGCATCGGATTCGGACCGCGGTTATATTTTTTTCGTGGCGTTCTAAAGTGCAGAGGCTAAACTTCGTTCAAAGATGCTGAAGTGCATGTTTCGGTCAATTCCTAGGTTGCAACCTTTTCAAAAACAACTGGCTGAATTGAATTGGCAATATAAATCCGATTCATACCATCCAGATGATCAGCTTTGCTGCAATCACTTTAATTTTCACCAAATGTTTCAGCTTGAATGTAATCTGGGCTAAAATCGACAACGTGCCCCCTGTAGCCGTTTTTTTTTTACTGATTGTTTTTTTGTTGTTGTATTTTTGTGGTTGCATGTTATTTTTTGAGGGTGTTTTTGTTTTTTTGCTTGTTTGTCTTCAATGTGTTGTATTTTCATGTATTTTTCGTACGTTTTTTTTAGTTATTCTTCAAGTTTTTGCCCCTCCTATCACTAGAGAAGGAGCAGAAATGAAGTTTAACTATCAAAAAAGTACATAAAATACACGAAAAGTCAACTTACTGAAGATAAACAAGCAAACAAAAAAACCCCCAAAAACAAACACAAAACTACAAAAACAAAACAAAAACACAATCGGTAAAATTGTCTAAGGGCTATGGGGGCACGTAATCGAGTTTTAAGGCGGCTTTGTCGAAGGCGGTGTTTGTCAAATACCGAGCACTTAGTTTGGCAAACTTCGCATGTGTGGTTGGGTTGCTCGCCTAGTGCTTGCCCTAGGCCAAGCACAAACATTCGGGTGCTCGCTATTCCCGTAGTTTGTCGAACTTTCAACTCACATCAAAGTAGACGAGCACTGTGTCCGATCCCCGCAGCTCGTTCATGTTCCAGTTTTGGCGAACATTCGGCAATGCCCGAATTTCTAATTCACTGTGCTTGTCATTCCGCAAGCACCAAGCCAAATTACTTGACTAGGTGTTCGGTATTTGGCGAATAGGAGGTGTTTGATAAACACCGCATATCTAAAGCCGCCTTTATCCAAATGTCTGCTTCTGGATTTAAAACTAGGTTGAAAACCGGCAAATGCTTCTGACAGCATAATTCACTGTGGAAAGTAAAGACCAGTATTCCAAAAAAACAAATCGCATTAAATCAACTGAAACAAGCTTACAACCGGCAAAGTCTTACCTGGAAGTATACACTCTCACCCAATACTTCACCAGGACTGGGTGGGAAATGTGTGATCATTCCAAGTTCACAATTGAATGAGGCCGAGGCAGATCTAATGTTTATTTTATTTATTAGGACGTTGTACTGTGCAAAGTGATCTAGAAGAGAGAAGCGACCAGAAAAATTAACTGTGCGCAAAAGAAGCTGAATAAGTGTTAAAAGAAAACGTTAGCATGTTAGGTTTGAAGTCCAGCTTGTCTCGACCAGTTTTGAACTTTGTCAAAACGAACCTCTGGTTTGAATCTATTAATGTTTTGAATTGTTTTGCTGTGCAAAATCGGCTTTCGTTGACCGTTGCTATGTTGAGAAGTCCAATTTTGAGTCCCTGAGAAACATTTCACATATACCAAGACCCGGAAGAGGAGAATGCGCTTTACGCACTTCAGGATAAAGCTCACAACTTGCGAAATGCTAAGGATCGCAGACCAACACAAGCTGTATGACACCAACTTCACTTCAAGCCTAACGCGCAGTTACTATATACATTTATCCCGGCACTTGCTATATACACCCGAACAGTATTGTTGAATATCCCCCAATTAGTTAAATTTGAGCGAGAAAAAGCGATTAATAAAATTTTAAGCAACAATATAAAACGGCTTAACATACCTCGCACTGTTTGAAGATAGGTAGGAAAGTAGATTGAAGTGACTGTCAATTGACAGAGGCCTACTGACAGACGCAGATAGACACAAAAGAGATATGTTGTGATGCCACAATAATTTTCCCATTCCCAGTAATTAAATTCAGGAAACCATCTGCTTCCTTTAATAAACCACACCCTTTAGAGATAACTAACAGGGAAATCATGACTGCTAGAAACCAATCTGCCGCGACCCCAAGAAAAAAGAAATTAAAAATGGACCTAATACAGTAAGCTGCTACATAATATTGCCGAGCTCAGTAAAATCGGCGAATAACGTATTTTATAATGTTAGTGCGCACCGATGCTACTCAGTTGGTAAAAGGCGCTCTGGGCACCTTTGGATGAAACCTTAACTCAAATATATTGCACATAATCACAAATATCAAATGTTTTTGGCTTTGTAAGATGTTTCTAAATTTTTCGATACTGTGGGAACACATTTAATACACATCCACAAATACACATCCACAATCCATAAACACTTTACACTTTAAAACACACCAAAATTTACGTAACTAAAATAGGCTAAGGTAAATGTTTTTGAAGTTTCTAGACAGAGGAAATTCAGGATTCAGCAGCGCTGCTGGCGACTGCCTAAGCCCCGAGAGCTGGCCATCGTCCATCTTTGCACGGCTCGTACAGGCAGTCGCGAAGGCTAACAAACCACGTTACTCCGCCTCCTCGACCTCAGTGTCATCCTGACACTTAGCGGAGAGTAGTGTGATAACACATTTAACACACATCCGCATCCACAAATACACATCCACAATCACTTTAACACACACCAAAATTTACGTAAACAAAATAGGCCAAGGTAAATGTTTTTGAAGTTTCTTGAAAAAACAAATTTAGAATAGATTATTTTTTAAAAGCGAATCATCATCATCGGGGCACTACAGCCCGAATCGAGCCTTAGCCTCCTTAATTCTTCGCCTCCATTCGTCTCGGTTCAGTGACCGCGTCCTCCAGTTCGGTGCTCCCAAAAGTGACCTGCTGTCAGCATCTATAGAATCCTCCCAGCGTTTGCGTGGCTTACCGACTGGCCTGGCTCCGCTCGCTCGCCCCTTGAGAGATCGTTTGGGGATTCGATTATCGCTCATTCGTTCGACGTGGCCAGCCCATTGTAGTTTTTGGAGTCGTATGACGTTAGAGACTTCCGGCTCGTCATATATGGATTACAGCTCGTTGTTGTATCGGATTCGCCATCCATCTTCCTCCCGTATTGGACCGATGATCCTTCGTAATACCCTTCTCTCAAACGTATTTAAGGCTTTTTCAGATGCCTGCGTCAGCGTCCAGGTTTCGCTTCCGTAGCATAGCACAGGTCTGATAATTGTTTTATAGATGCGAAGCTTCGTATTCCTGTGTACGCATCGAGATTTCAAAGTGGGAAGCACCGAAAAGAATGTCTTATTGGCTAATTGAATCCGTCGTATGATTTCGTCAAGTTCATTCCCATCCTTCGAGAGGTTCGTCCCTAGGTACACGAAGTTGTCTACGTTTTCAAGGTTATAGTCCCCTATCGTTATGTTTTGTCTTATTGGCGTCCTTATCCTTGATTGAGTCATAACTTTTGATTTTTGTTCGTTAATTTGAAGACCAGCTTCCTTGGCGGTTTCGTCTAGAGCTACAAATACTTCCTTGGCGTCGTTGAACGAACGTGACATAATGTTGATGTCATCAGCGTAAGCTACTAGCTGTGTCGACTTAAATAATAGACTTCCTCTCGTGTCAACGGGGATTTTTCTGATGACATATTCAAGCGCTAAGTTAAAGAGTACCGGAGCGAATCCATCCTCTTGTTTTAGCCCTGTATTCGTCGAAAACGAGTCGGGCATATTATTCTGGATCAGCACTTGTGACGTGGAGTCGGTCATGGTCATTTTCACTAAGCGTACCAGCTTTGCTGGAATTCCGAACTGCTGCATGATGTTATATAATGCAGTTCGGTTGATGCTGTCGTACGCTTGTTTGAAGTCGACGAATATTTGATGGACATCAATGTTGAATTCCCAGCATTTTTCCAAAATTTGTTTGACCGTAAATATTTGGCCAGTTGTCGATCTTCCACGTCTGAAACCACCTTGATATTCACCAAGAATTTTCTCAGCGTGATGGGAAATCCTTAACTCTAAAATTTTTGTCAAGAGCTTGTACGACGTACAAAGTAGTGATATGCCCCTGTAGTTTTCGCATCGCAGTTTATCTCCTTTCTTGTGAATGGGACATATAACGCTTTTTCGCCACTCATCCGGCATCGTTTCTTGTTGCCAGATGCCTGTCACCAATCCATGGATTGCTCTTAAAACGGAAATCCCGCCTGTCTTCAGGAGCTCCGCGGGGATACCATCGATGCCCGGTGCTTTGTTGGGTTTCAAGCGGTCCATGGCCTGTCGGACTTCATCTAATGTAGGAGGGTGAGATGAGGCTCTGTCAGGGTATGTGCCAATTAATGATGGCGATTCGTCGGGTGCGGGGACATTTCCGATCAGTAGTTCATCTTTCCTTCACCTGTTCTGAGCCACTTATGATGCTTCCATCGGCAGCCCTGCATAGGCTAGTTCGTGGTTTAAAGCCTTGTTTTAAGTGGCTCACTACTTTGTACGCTTGTCGAGTGTTGTTAGCCATAAAGTTGTCATTCATGTTATTCAGCATGCTGTCAAAATGCTTTCGTTTCTTACGTCTAATTATTCTATTAGCTACTCTCCGAAGATCGTCATATTTTTCTTTCTTGGCTCTAGTCGGTCGTTCAATGTGGATTTTGTAGGCCGCATTTTTTAAATCCAAAACGGCTTGACATTCCTCGTCAAACCATTCATTTCTGCGTTGCTCGGCTGTATATCCCACTACGTTTTCGGCTGCTGCGTTCACTGCGCTTTTGATAGTAGTCCAAACCTCGTTGATAGACGTAGTATTAGGCGTGGAAGCTAGTTCAATTTCCAGAGCAGATCTATACTCGGCTTCCATCGTCTTGTTTCGAAGCTTGTCGACATCGAACTTGCGTCTTGAACTTGCTCTGGCTTCATACGACAGTGATATTCGACATCGATATCCAGTCTTGACTAAGTAGTGGTCGGAGTCGCAGTTGGCTCCACGGAAGGTTCGCACATCTAAAATACTGGAGGCCTACCTTTTCTGAATCAGAATATGATCAATCTGATTAAAGGTGTGGCCGTCGGGGGATGCCCATGTCCTTTTATGGATGTCACGATGCGGGAAACACGTGGAGCTTACGACGAGATTTCTGCTACTCGCAAAGTCAACCAGTCGTTGTCCATTGTCGTTACATATGTCGTGAAGACTAAATTGGCCGGTGGTTCCGCGGTGTGTTTCCTCCTTTCCAACCTTTGCGTTGAAGTCGCCCAGCAGGATTTTCACATCATTTGATGGCAGAGAATCATATAACCTTTCCAGAAGGTTATACAAATTATCTTTCACTGCCTCCTTCTTATCTTCAGTAGGGGCATGAACGTTAATGAGCCAAACGTTAAAAACTTTGCACGAATGCGGATCGCACACAATCTTTCGTTGACAGGCTTGAAGTCGATTATTAGCGGTTTCATTTTTTTGTCCACGATGAAGACCACTCCAAATTCGTGACTTCCCGATGATTTCCCGGTTTTGAAGATTGTGTACGATCTCAGGTCCATAATCTCGGCACCAAACAGTTTCGGTTTCTGGACAGCGAGAATGTTTATTTTGTAGAGAGTGACCTGTTCCAGGAGAGCTTTGATGGCCCCCAGTCTGTGCAGGGTTCGCACGTTCCAGGTTCCAATACAGTAGTCCATATTTCGTTTGCGTGGTCGTTTCCGTTGGTCCAATCCAAGTATTCGAGGCGAAGTATCAGGTTCCTGAATAAGTCAAATTTTACAGGAACGGGTTATTGGCCCATTGCCCAACCCCCAACCTGGAGGGCCGGTCTGGTTAATGTTCCCGATTTAAGGCGCGGGAAACTCGCCCTCACCCTCCTTCGTTGGCAACATTCATGATCTGAAATGTCATGAAGGCTCCCGGCAGCCACCCGATGTGAAATTGTGTAATCACATCTTCGAGGAGGATGAGGTAGCAGAGCTGTAGATGCTGTTTCCAGCAGGCATTTCTCGGGATTTCAATTGCTTCTTCTGTAACCAACACCCGAAGACACCCCCGTGGCCTATGACCATTTGACTACCTTTAAAAGCGAATACACGTGTTTATTTATTTTTAATAATAACATTTTAAGGAAGTTAGAGTCTTCCAAAATACTGTTTATCACTCACGAATTACCAAATAAAATAAATTGTCATTAAATTTTTTTCATATAATTTTGCTTGAACGTACGTGATTTACTCACTATGGTGGTTCATTTATCCATTATGTTCTGTTATATTGGAGTTGCGAATTTATTTTTTTTTTTTTACTTTATTTGTAAATTTATCCATTTTATAGTTTTGGTGAGTGTTTATCACTTTCACTTCAGAAACACTGTAAAGTTTATCATAAAGATTTTAGAAATAATTTTTTTTTTATATATAAAACTTAATTTTCGCAGGATTTCAAATTTATTTTGAAATCTTATTAATATTTATAATTTTTTTTAACTATTTAAACTAAGATTTTTTAAATAAGAATCGCTTCAATAGTTAAAGATTTTTATCTTTGCATCTGCTTTGAATGTTTAGGAGCCCTTACTTCGCTCTTTGGAGCATTTGAAATATAGTAGCATCCATATTTTTTTAAAAAGCACTAATTTGAATGAAAAGCCATATCGCTTATTTATTATTGTAATGTCGTCTGATGAATAGTTGTGCGAAGTTACATCAATCTCTCTTTCACTCTTAATTCGATAAAGAAAAGAAGAGCACATAAAAATTTACAATTCACTAAGAAACCCTAATTCATTTGGATGAACCGAAAAGATATCACTAGCCTCGTTTAATCGAAAGTTGAGAACCACTTAGTTCCATTTAAAGCACAATAATCTGCATAACAATCAAAAAACTCTCAGAAACCAAGAAAATTTCCTAGCGCAACTTGACTTCTTGGACTTGCGCCAAAAAATGTTTTGAAACTTTTCTTCCAATCATCTAGCTATTTACTGTAGCAGAACGAAGTGTATGTTTCGGAGGGTTAACCAACTATCATTCAGCTGATGCAGCAATAATGCGCTCCTCTTTCAATCGGGAGTTTTTTTTTAAAAGATAAGTAGTCACGATCTGCTTTTGCGGATTGAACTTGAAATTTTTTTCGGTTCAATTTTCTATGGTACCCATTTGCATGGTACTTTGATAGTCGGGGAGTTGAATTTGTAAAAGCTTGAGAGACGTTCTTTACATGATAGTTATTCAATGGAAAATTTACATCCTGCTCGTTCGAATGAGGGAAACAGACAGAGAGGTGAGAAAAATATGTGAATTTTTTTTCAATAGAAATGAAATTATGATGAATCTTGCGAATAGTCAAGGGATATGCATTTAAGTTTAGTGTTCACGCAAAATATGTACAATTTGAAAAAAATGTCCACGACAACACATATTGCGATTTCTATCTATAGAAATTAATGAACAAGAATCCGCAGTAACTCCAACACTGTCACTCTCACATTCCCACCCAAACAACAAATATCACCAAACATCAGAAATTTCAAATCAATACCAGCCACCCCCAACGCAATCGACCCAATGCATGCTATGCCCTGCATCCCTATCGTTAGTACAGAAAACAGTTGGGTAATGAATCGACCAACCAACCAAAACGACGCCTTTAGGAAATTAAAATCCCAACCAAAGCTCCTTGTATCGAGCTGCCTGCCTGCTTGGTTGCAGGGCATCTAGCTAGCTCGATGCTATAGCTGTCGCTGAAGAGGTTAGTTTGTTTGCACTTAATAAACAATAATTCGTCCGATCAAATAAAATTGCGTGTCCAATACGATAAAGTTGTTTTGTGACCTCGACAACTTCATATAGAGCGAGTGAAGTTGACGATTTTGTAGTTGCTGTGGCTCCATACCTTATTGTTATCCATTACGGTCGTCACCCATGCTACATTCCGATTCAGCTTTTATCTACATATATATGTACGTCGTCTGCTAATGGAACAATCGCTAATTAATATGCCAATCCTTGTTGTGAGCCCAATTTTCTTTTCCTATGCTTGAATACGATTTTAGCCAAGACGCGATAAGAGTTGACATGAGAGACTTCTTACACCCTGCTGGTTTTGTTTTATTGCCCGGCAGGTTTCTTGCGGGCGAACTTTCCATCGTTGTTGGCTGTATTTTTTCTTCGGCAACTTCGTTTACGTAAGCTAGTGAAATCCTCATAAGATACGATGAAGTCAATAGCATGCAATGCACCTGACAACCTTTTGATGTTTCGGATTCACTTGCACCGACTGTCAGACTGTGGTTTGTATACAACAGCAAAGGACGATAGCTGAACTAATTTTTCTTGGAGGTTAGCATAGTAAAAAGAAAGAATTACTGATTTTTTGGCGTGTTTACTGGATCACGAAATTATTTAGACTATAAAATCGTCGATTGAAGAGAGAGGTCCTTAAGTTCCACGATTGTATATAAGAATACTGAAAATATCTTCATACACATACGATAATACATACGTGCAGGGCCAGTTCTGGTCATATTTTCGCCCTTGGGAGTATTTACCTGAGCATTGCTCAACATGTAATTTACATGAAAAACCTAGACAGTATGCAGCATAACACTTTTCTTCAGAACGTTCTTGTCTCAAGTTTTTGATACGTAAAAATATTTTTCTTCTCCAATTTTTAACTCCGTAATGCTGTTTACCGGATAATGTGCAGAACTATAGTTTTCATGTGCAGAACTATAGTTTTTATTATGTGTAGAACTTTTGTTTTAGAACTTTTCCAAATGACCTACCGCTACGAGGCAGAGCCTCAGATGCGTTTATTGAAAGAGGTCTCTCATATAGGCCTAGTTCTCGATAACCAAGCATAAAATTCTAATATTTATAATATATCAAATAAAACAAAAATAAGTTGAAAATATATGTTAAAGACATAAATTATAAGTGCTTTTTTTTGCACACCCGAGCAGATAAAATTTTGTTAAGTATATTGAATACAACAACAAAATAACTCCAATCCCTATAGCCTCTACTGGAAAATGAAAGACTACTTTTATGAATTGAAAATATAAGAGAGTAAAAATATTTGCATTAAATATAAGCCAGCCATGGTCTAGATACTGTCTTGTTATTATTTCAACATTCTTTGGTAGTGCTGTGGACTGAATTTCCTATCTTTAGTGACAGGAAAATCGAATGTTTTAACTTGGGCAGAACCTTTCTGTACAATAATTATAATTATTTTCTGGATCAGTGTGGGCCATGAATAAGGATCCCCAAGCTCTGATTCAATTGAAAAACTACACACCTCTCTTGACATCGAAACGGAAAAGCACGGACTAGAATTATTTGGAAGTCTAGCATCCCGGTCCTTAGAATTGTATTTTTTCTCCCGATTCCGTAGGGGAAGAAAAATGTTTATCTAGCACAGTATTCGGCACGTTTGAAACACTATTTTCAAATAAATATACGAATTCGGCTTTGGATGAAGCGGTTGTCACGAATTTATTTATTGCTTTAACGTGTTTAAAACGTTCTCTTTTTATGTTATGCATGACCAGACTACTTTTTCAAAAACTTAACTAATGATAGAGTCAGAATTAAGAAACCAACGCGGAAACTATTTTTACAAAATAATTTACGCGTAAAAACAATCAAATTCAAGTCAAACAACTTTAAAATATAATTGAAATCCGCAACTAATCAAACAATCCTTATCAAACGTACTTCAGCTAAGTTTTAAAACTGAAAGTTCCACAATTTATTTTGCTCCTCAAACTGAAAGTATACCATTAGAAAATGTTTTCCTTAATAAAAAGAAAATATTAACCGGAAGACCGATTATGGCCCGTACCACTAGCATATACTGCCCTGATTCGGATAAACGTTCTATCTACATGTTTGTCATTTTTGAGTTAACAACGGATTCAAAAACTGCATACTCTGTACATCATTCTACAAAATATGAAAAACCTATCTATTGTTAAAGTATGCTAAAATCAATATTGAAAAACGCATTCTCCATATATGTCCTGTACAAATCAAAACATAAATCATTGAATATATCGAAACTACTAAAATATAGTAAGAACGTTTTTGCGAATCAGGGCAGTATATTAGCTCATAAACACGGTCTATCTACTTCCATGATTTTGCTCATGCTAACGGACAAGTGCGCCCAAAAAAAACCGAGGAAAAATCATACTTCGGTATGTATTTTTTCACTGGTGCAGAAATTATTTCCGCGCCGATATTGCCGATATCAACCTGCCTATTGCCGATATCAACTTTCTTTATCAACCTGCACATTCACCAGCAGCTCTGTATACATTTGAATGTGAAATCAACAGAGAATGAGGAAATACGGACTTAGAGGGAAACTTGGAAGCAAAATACTTGAAAAACCTTGATACCCCTGGCGCAAGAATTCATCCCGCACCAAAATCATACACGAAAACGCATAAAGCGAGTAGTGATGGTTTAGCTTTCTTCATACGAGTAGTGATGGTTTAGCTTTCTTCATACGAAACACAAGTGAATTTTATAACTTAAAAGACATGTAACGATCTGTGAGAACAAAGTTTGCATTGAAGAAAAAATAAAACAAATTAGAATATAAATTGCCAATTGAATAGTATCAACTTTGAATATTTGTGTATTTAGATATTTTTGTTATTATAAACTAAAGATATTATGTTAAATATATTTTTATGAGTTTTTGGTATTATGAACTTTGCGCCCCTTCTCACGTGCGCCCGGCGCGGCTGCTCCATTCGCTCCAGAGAAAGATCCGGCCCTGCATACGTGTGTAAATTGGCAGTTTAGATGGCTGAAGTCAAGAATACAAATAATGATGGTGCTAGTCTATCGTTTCCAGTTCCTGACCTTCGGAACATTCCCTCATTTTTTCATATTTTTAACAAAAATCATTTTACTTCTTCGTCTTGCTAGACCTCTTATTAAGATTTGATACTGTAAATCATGCAAACATCGTTTCAGTTTTTTCGAAAGTGAAAAAAAATCTAGGTTTATCAATGAGAGCACGAAAATGTCACTATCAATTATTCTCTTAGTTTATATTATATTTTTGAAGAATCTTTGCTTGGTTTCTTACTGTTCTGTAGGTATGTGAGCAATTTGAGTAAAGTGCTATTGTGAGCAATTTGAGTAACGCAAACAATATTTTCGCGCATAAATTGAATTGTGATTCGTTTTCGTTCTCGTGTTTTTTTTATTATGTTTTCAAGGGTCCCACAATTCACAAAAAGCTCTGATACAACAAAATATCAGAAACACAATTTTCTCTTCACAGTAAAAAAAAAAAAACTCAGCTTAGTGAAAATACCTCCATCATGTAAAGCAGTAGCTTTTAACCTGAAATAGTTTGTGTCTTGTTGATAATTTTGGATTTAGTTAACTAAAATACAAGCTGATTCCCAATTTCTACTTTTTCCTTAAAAATCTCCCACGAAAGCAGTCTCGTTTCCACATCAATCGTATAAATCGCAAGTTGAAATTAAAACTGAATCAAAAATCTTTTTCTGAAGTAATTAAATATCTAGAACTTCGAACACTATACCATTCAGTATTTTCAAGAAATAGTTCTAGTTCTAGGTTATTGTTCTCTTTTTAAGCCTCAAATAGCGCAATGTGCTTTAATAAGAAAATTTTGCTTTGATTTGATTCCTGACCATGTTATCATAAGCGTACATTAGGCTCATCATAGAAAATAATAATAAAAAAAAGTCTAACACACCTGAACCGCTAGAAGCACTAATGTTCGACGAACAGTAGAAGAATCGTGCAGATTTTGAGTGCATATTCTACCACACAAGCTTCTCATTATAGCCAAACTGTTTCAAACGCCACGTTTTAATTTGGTCTTATAACTCATATGGTGGAAAGGTTTCAGATATTACCACTGGCATGAGTTTTAAAGTTTATGAGAACAAAACACTTGTTAACTATATTCGTTATCAGTTGCTAATTTCACAAAAATTTTCAATGCAGCATCTCATATAACATCAATGAAGAAAATGCTTAGTGCCTGCAGCACTGTAACTGAAGTTGGTGTTTGGGGCTGCGATCCGAAAAATTTGCAGACCTTTGGGAATTGAAACATTGGTTATTTATTTTCATTGTAAATGTTTCCGGTATGAATACTAACTGTAAGCATTTGTTGACATAAAAATAGCACTACCGCCTCGTACTGGCAACCTTTTGCCAGTATTGAAATTAACCTACCCTACGAATTTCGTTTCGATCCAATGACTGCATTAGAAGTTATAGGAGCAGAAAGAAATTTTTGGTTACCAGCCTCAACATTTTTCAAATAATTGAAAACTTAATATTTGCTGTTTATTGTCACTACAACATTCCATTCAAGGGTCCCACAATTCACAAAAGGCTCTGATACAACAAAATATCAGAAACACAATTTTCTCTTCACAGTAAGAAAAAAAACTCATCTTAGTGAAAATACCTCCATCATGTAAAGATTTTATAGTCTAAATAATTTTGTGACCCAGTAAACACGCCAAAAAATCAGTAATTCTTTCTTTTTACTATGCTAACCTCCAAGACAAATTAGTTCAGCTATCGTCCTTTGCTGTTGTATACAATACCTTTGCAAATTTTGCGATAAAATCGCTCAATAAAGATATTGCAAATAAACACAAAACCAACAATAGCTGGCAACTCTATCGTGGTTTTTCAACCAGTTTCGGTCTGAATAATGCCTTAATAGTTTCCATTAATTGTATGAAATTCGTATTGATTTCATGATTGCACTGGAATTTAAAGGGCAAAAAACTTTATTTTCCTGAGCGAATTTTCAAACCCAGGAACACAAAAATTCTCATAGCTGGCAGCACCAATCGAATTTTTCAGCCAAATTGCTATCAAAGTAGTAAGGAGGTTACTAGGAGGTTCAAGCAGAGTAAGGTTCGGCTACTGTGTCAATTTCGTGAAAATCTGGTAACTGAATCAGAATTTATAGGGCAAAAACCAGTTTTTTTTTCTTTCTAATTTTTCAAGATGACACCACTGGCACAAAGTTGCCCACAATTCAAAATCGCTTCTATCAGACTTGGTCCTATTAAAGTTCAATGTATTCTGTAAATTTCAACTGCATTTGATTATTGGTTCGTGAGTTCCCGTGAACAGAAGTTTTTGAAGTAAAAATATAGGTTAATTGGGAAAGGGTTACCGTTCTTGTCCGACATGAAATTTCCAAAGTTTTACTTTGACTGCGTAGATAAAGCACAAGACTTGTGTATAATTTAGTTTTTATTGTAAGAAACAGAAATTTTTTTAGGAGATTCGATGGTTTGAATGTTTTCATTTTCAGTGCCTGCTGTAGCTACAGGGTTGCCAGAACGTTCATCAAAAACTATGCAAGTGTGCAACTTAAGAACATTAATATGTCCTGTAAGTTTCATAATAAATTGATAATCAAGTAAAAAGTAATCGCATTTCAACAATTTTCAAATTTTCCCAATCTCATTTTAGGCGCCTAGTGCACACATAGGGTTACAAATTTAAAAAAAATGTCATATTTACATTAAGAACACGTTCAGAATTCATTATATAAATTTTATTTTCGGAAAAGTTATTTTTCGACAGAATAATAGGTATATTTAAAATATCCCTAAAATGGCCGCCGGCGCCAAAGGGTTGAAGATTATTAACTTTTTGTGAGACCTGGCACTATTGTGCGTATACACCAATATATCCTGAAAATTTCAGTTCAATCAGATGGCGCGTTCCTGAGATTTTTTCACTGAAATTTTGTGATATATATATATATATATATATATATATATATATATATATATATATATATATATATATATATATATATATATATATATATATATATATATATATTTATATAACAGCTTGAGTAGCCTAGTATGTAGAGCACTGGCTTCTTGCGTGTGGGGTCCCTGGTTCGAATCCAGGTTCGGACGAGGGTCCGCGCACCAAGCTTTGAGTTCACCTAGCTCTGATTAGGTACCTAATTTAAACCAGGGGTACAGTGAGTCGTGGAACTAATCACTCCACACTCGTATCCACAATGATTAAAAAAAAAATTGTAATGAAGCTCTCTACCAGCTTCAACCCCTAGTCTCGTACAAGGGTTGTCGTGGGATTGCTTTAGTTTTATATATATATATACCTATATATATACATATATATATATATATATATATATATAAATATATATATATATATATATATATATATATGTATATATATATATATATATATATATATATATATATATATATGGATATATATATATATATATATATATATATATATATATATATATATATATATATATATATATATATATATATATATATATATATATATGCATATATATGTATATATATATATATATATATATATATATATATATATATATATATTTCTACCTCTATTTCTATTTCTACCGTATAATCATATATATATATATATATATATATATATATATATATATATATATATATATATATATATATATATATATATATTATATATTATATATATATATATACATATATATATATATATATATATATATATATATATATATATATATATATATAGATATTTATATATATATATATATATATATATATATATATATATAGATATTTATATATATATATATATATATATATATATATACACAAATTCTATTCCTCATCGGTAGTTCACGGCTGAACTATAGAATGAGTTGATAGAAGAAAGAAAAGCTCATGAGAAGTTGTGTTTTTTGCTGTGAGGTAGCTTTGTTTTTTTCAAGGCTATGTTGAATGTTTGGGTAGTTAGGAAATTAGAAAAAGCTCTCATAGTGTGTAGAAAATTAAAATAAGTAATTTTCAATTAGTGCTTTTACTATTTTCTATCGATTGTGGTAGTGTATATTCGTTATTTCCTCCCTTTATTTTCAGCTTTTGTGTGCTACCACAGCAAATACAGCAACCAATGTCAGTCTTAGCGAATGCACTGCGGCTTTTTACTAAATCGTTATTTTTGCGGCATAGTTAATTTAAATCGGAGCAAAACAATACGCCTAATATCAATATCATCATCCTGGATCCGCAGTCCGAAAAGAGACTTCTTAATATGGCGTCTCCAGTTGTCCCGGTTCAATGACCGGGTCCTCCAATTTTGGCTCCATTGCTGCCAGCAGCATCGGTAAGCCTCCTTGAGAGCCCGCTTGGCCCCCAATTTTCAATCATTTCATCAACATGAAAAACTTATTGCAGTTTTTGTAGCTTTATTACTGTAGAAAGATATAACTCGTCAGAAGGATTATTTAACTTGTTGCCCTATCGGATTCGCCATCCATCTGCTTTCCGTACTACGCAAAGGCTCCTACGCCATATCCTTTTTTCAAACGAACTCAGCGCTTTTCAGATGCCTGAGTCAGGCCTTCGGTTTCACTAATGATTATATTATAGATGCGAAGCTTCGATTTTCTGTGTTAGCATCGGGATTTCAGAGTGGGGTAAAGAGTACCGAAAAGAATGTCATATTAGCTAGTTGAATTTCTCGTGTAATCTCATTAAGTTCTTTCTCATTCTTCGAAAAGTAGGTATCTAAGTATACGAAGTGGTCTACAGTTTAAATAGTATAGTTCCCTAAGGTTTTTTTTGTCTTACTGGCGTCCTTTTCGTTGATTGTGTATATAACATAACATTTTTTTTGTTCTTTAATTTCAAGACCAACTTCTTTTGTGGTTTCGTCCCGAGCTGAAAATACTTTTTCGACGTTGCCCAAGGGACGTGTCATAATATTGATATGATCAGTGCAGGCCTCTAGCTGTGTCGATTTCAATAATAGATTTTCCCTAGTATGCATGAAGATTTTGCTGATGACACACTCAAATGGTCAATCAAAGAGTACAGGAGCTGATCCCTCCTCTTGCTTTAGCACTGAAGTAGAAAACGAGTTAGAAGGGGGACAGATAAAACTTTTGAATAGGGCAGGTAAGGTTTTTTGCCATTCAAGTGGTATCGTTTCTGGCTCCCACGTGCTTACGCCCAACCCTTAAACTGCTGATCCCGCCTGCCTTCAGGAGATCGGCAGAGAATGAAATCGATGCCCGGTGCTTTATTGAATTCCAAGCAGTCCCTAACCTATCGGACTTCATCCAGGGCTGTGACAAAGAACTGCCACCAAATATTTTATTTTATTATATTTATCAAGGTACAAGTAACATAAACAGTAAAAAAAAACAAAATTGGAAATTACGAGTACATCGAAATAAAACGAAAAATTAAATAAAATAATTAACAAGGTAAATCAATAACAAATTAATAAATAACAAATAAATAAAACATTGAACATATAGCTTAGGATAAATGATTGCGGATGGCTTGGAAAAGGGAGAATTTGAAGGATAATTTTGAGACTGTTGGAGAATACAGATTACTTATGCTATTGAATGTCCTGCAGCATCTATTTATCGGCTCACTAGCTGCGTAAGTAGTGGAGTGTGGAAATTCCTTAAGTAAACGAGAGGACCTGGTGTTTCTTACAGGGTTATTCAACACCATTTTGCTATTCAGGAATTCAACTTTGATGACGCCTCTAATGACGTCGAATGTGAAGCAGGCCGAAATCATCATTCTTCTAGATGCAAGTGCTAGTAAGTTTAGATGACCCAGTCGAAACTCATAAGGAGGAAGGATATTAAAATCGTAAGGGTTGTATAGTTCTCTCAATGCAAAAAGTAAGAATTGCTTTTGAACGGACTCGAGTCTACTACTGTGGGTTTCAAAAACAGGATTCCAGCAAATGAAAGCATATTCGAGAATGGGGCGCACACGTGAGATGTATAAGGATCTTGTGAACCACAGGTTACGAAATTCCTTGACACGTCTTTTGCTGTTTGTTTGCACGGGAAAGTATTTTATCATAATGCAAGGTGAAGCGGAGTCGCTCATCCAAGACAACACCAAGGTCAACAACGTTATCAACTCGAGCTAATAAATTATTCCCGAGGAAGTACGTGTTATGTGAGACGGTGCATTTTCGGGAAAAACTTATAACTTGGCACTTAGCAATGTTGAGAGAGAGATTGTTTTCATTGCACCAATCATCAAGTGAATCAAGTTTGGATTGGAGAAAGAGTGCATCGGATTTAGATTTAATGATATGATGTACTTTGAGATCATCGGATTAAAGTAGATGAGGTATATTTGCTAGGACGTCAGATAGGTCAGAAATAAATATATTAAAGAGAAGTGGGCCTAGATGGCTACCTTGTGGTACACCAGAGGTAGCAAAAATATTTTTCGATAGTAGTCCTTAAAATTTTACCAGCTGAGTTCGATTTCAAAGGTAAGAAGTCAGCCAGCTAAGCAAAGATCCACCAAGTCCGACTTTCAGTAGCTTTAGAATTAAGGTAGGGTGGTCAACTCTGTCAAAATCTTTACTAATGTCTGTATAGACTGCGTCAATTTCGTATCCTTTCTCCATTTTACACAGGACGTCTGAGATTAGGACTGTCAAATTTGTGGTAATTGAGCGACCTTTTCTAAAACCATGTTGTTGCTCGTTCAGACGGGAGTCAACAAGGGGAGAAAGTTTATCGTAGACAATCTTTTCAAAAAGTTTCGGAATCGAAGATAAGATGGCAATACCTCTATAATTTTCGATACAGCGTCTATCACCATTTTTGAAGCTGGGTGTGACATATGAAAGTTTCCAACAGGATGCGAAAACTCCAGACAAAAGTGATCTATTGAAAAAAATATGAAAGGGAGCTATAAGCTGCTCTACACATTTGCGCAAGAAAGTTGGAGGAAGAAGATCTGGCCCTTGAACTTTGTTGCAGTTGAGTTCCGGAATAGCTTTACGTATTCCGTCACGTGTAGTTTCTAAGTGGCTAATAAAAGCTGTAGGAGTAGAATGAGACAAAGAGAGATGTGAGTTTGACGAGTCAGGAGCAATAAAAATATTCTGGGAATTATCTGCGAATAAATCACAAATCTCATTAGGAGAGGAAGATATCATCTTCCTCTCATTAGGAGAGGAAGATATGATATCATTAAAGAACATCGACGATAGGTAACCAGTAGTTTTTCGCTTCACATTTACAAAATCATAAATTTTTTTCGGGTCGCGGATTATATTTTCACATGTTGGATTATACTTTCACCAGGCGAATAACAGTGAATCATAAAGTTTTGAGACATTTTCGTTTATACTGGCCTGCACAGCTTAGTGCGTTGTTTGAGACCTTATCTCTAGTGCCTCACTACCTTCCACGCTTGTCAAGTGCTGTGAACCATAAAGCTGTCATTCATTCTATTTAGCATGTTGTAAAAGTATTGCCATTTAGAACTTATTATCTTATTGCTCACTCTCCGTCATATTTTTCCTTCTGAGCTCGTCTCATTCTATGTGATTTTTGGGAGACTATGTTTTTTCACCCAGCGCGGCTTTCTGTTCTTTATTCGTTTCTATCGCACCAGGTTGTATATCTCACTACCTTTTCGGCTGCTGCATTTACTTCGCCTTTGATGGGTGCCTAAACATTGTTGATAGACGTGGCAGCTGAGTCAGTTTCCAGGGTTTATATGTACTCGGCTTTCATCGTTTTGCTTCGTAGCTTGTGAACATCGATTTTATGTCCATATCGGGTCAGCACAATATATTTACCGGAATCTCAGTTGACCCCACGAAAAATCGTACATCCAGCCTTCTTTTATCGGATCGGAATGTGATCGATCTGGTAAAATGGACGATCATATGGGGATGCTCACGTATTTTTTATGTTTCGTTCCGGGAAAAAAGTTTTTACTGCACGCAAAGTCGATAAGTCGTTGTGCGCAGTCGGTGAAGAATCGTGATTTTTCCTTTTTAACCTTTGAGTTGAAATTTCTCTGCAAGGTTTATAAAAGAGAAGGAGCCTAGGTTTTGGACAGCGGGGATATCAATTTTGTATTTCGTCACCTGTTATAGATGGGCCTTAATGGCAACCGCTCTGCAGAAAGCTCGTACATTCTAGGTCGAAATAGAGTAGTCAATGTTTCTTTTGCGTGGTCGTTTTCATTAATCCGATCCAAGTATCCGAGGCAAAGTACCAGATTCCTGAAAAATTAAAAATATTGGACAATTTGCCCTCCCCTAACCTGGAGGATCAATCTGGTTTATTTTACCGGTTTAAGGCGCCAAAAACTCTTCCTCGCCCTCCTTGGTTAGTTGCATTCACAATATAAAATATCATGGAGGCTCCCACCAGCCAACTGATGTCGCATCTCTCGGGAGGTCGAAGGTATAATTCGGTAGTAAAGCTGTAGTGGTGTATCCAGCAGGCATTTCTCGGGATTTAAATTGCCTCTTCGGCAACCAACAACCGATGGCGCAAGTGGTTTTTACTACCGTTTGGCTGCTTTCAAACAGAATCATGAGCGTAAAGCGCAGCTTAGACAGATAAGCGGTAGATCATAAACTCGAGCTTAATTTTTTTTATGAATTTGATTTTATAAATTTGTAAGTAGTATTTAATGAGAGTCGAAATATGCATCGATGTAAAACCATATGTATTAGGGGTAAAAAAAGTAATGAATCGAGGTAATAGTATTCTATGAATTATAAAAATTTATGAGAGTAAATGTTGTTAAACTGCGTTAGCGCCCAGTGTGGGTAATCTCGCCTTTATTTTGAACTTATCTATGAGATATTTTTTTGAAGGTATAATTTTCGAATTCTGTGGTCTTATGCGACATATTTATTGATATCTTTGTTTATTGCTTAACAGATTGCTATGTCAAGGAAAAACAAAATTACCAAAACAAAAGAATAGAAACATTGAGCCCACTAATGCTTTTGGAACAAGTACAATTTCTGAAGTGAAGCAATCTATAAAAGATTCATACGAATCAATCTGGTAGCACTACCGGTTCTTAGTTATTCAAATAAAAAGCTGAAACGTGCGTAACGGTTAATGTTCAGCGTAATCGGACAACGATAAAATATATTTTTTGTTTAAATAACGAGTTTTGTAACATTTGTTAAGTAAGTGAGTCACAATAAAGCATTTAATCGAATAATTCGTCATCGTCTTACAACACTAAATGATACAATTACTTCAAAAATATCTACCTCGTATTTAGTTTCGGCAAAATGGCGATACATACCCTATGGCTCATGAAAACACTGATATTACGAGATCGTGAAAATTGGCGTGAGAGTTTGGGTTTTGTTGTATGCCAATAAGGTGTAAACTATTCCGGGCGGGAAAGTGCATTATTTTTTTCAGATATTCCAAAGAGTGGCTCTGATAAAACTCACTTCGCCAAAAACAGCAGATCAGGCAATAAACTTAAGGTCGTATTCGAGACAATTTCATGAGCCATTTTTCATGGTGCATGAATATTTTTTACTCCTGTTCAAGTTTTTATTCTTAAAAATGTATACTACTTCCAAAAAACCTTTTATTTCAACCATCCGGAGAGACATTCGTTATTTTATAATTGCTCAGTTGAATTCTCAAGAGAATTTTCATCACATTGGTAGGCAATGACGAATTATAACTTCTGTAGTTACTGACACATTTAAGACATAAAAACTCAGCACCTTCACTCTCTCTCTCTCCCCTCTTAAATACTTAAAGATTATTACAAATCTTCATTTAATTGTGTAGTTTAGCCATCTCGTTTACTTTACCGTTACTCTGACTCCCAAAAATTTTGCCCACCTCTAAACTTCTTAATTAAATTCTTGATTTATATTAGCAGCTGGCACATAGATACATATCTGCAAAAAAAGGTAAAAAGCTTACGAAAATGAAATGAAAACTTTCATTCGAAAGAAAATGCCAGAAACCGACCCTGGGAGTTTTTAGTTCTACTTAAAGAATAAAATCCTGGTAACAGTATCATTTCAAAAGGAATTCTTTCTTCATTTTTCGCGCAGAACAGCAGGTAGAACGAAATTCTTGGCCTGGTTTTATGTAGCGGACAGAACGTTGCGAATAGCGTCGATTCACCCAAGAGCGAGCTAAATAAGAAAATCGACATGTCTGCAACGCCTCCACAATGAACGCGATGGTAGATACTCTACCTATTTTTCACAGAGTAAAAATAACTCGGCAGTCTACATCGTGGCAAGACAAACCATCCATTCATTTTGCAACCAGGTGTATATGAATAAATTAGCCGTTAGATACCTGATTTGCCGTTATTTGGAATTCTATTCTTTCGCTCCCGCGAGTTTTTACTCTTTTCACAGCACATTGACTGCTCGTTCGTTGTTCGGCTTACGTTTTATGGTCGAATCGATGCAATGAAATTCTGCTTGAATTTTTCCCTTCTGCATAATTCAGGCGCTCGAAATGGTTAGATACGTCAAAGTAATGTCGAGTGTAGTCGAGCATACGATTTATCTAGGGTATTAAGGTCCTAATTACTGAGCAAGGTACATTTGTTTGATTCATCGTCAGCTATGTTGTTCTCAAATACAACTCGATTCGGAGTGAGAATTTCCCTCATAGCGCGTTCTTTTTCGCTGAAGTTACCATGGTTTTTAATAGCACTATAATATATCACCTAGCTTTACACCAGAGAGTATTAATTGTAGATATATGAGAGATTTTAATATCCTTAGCTCCCAGCATTCCAAAACAGTGAGAAAAGCATGAAACGGTCTTAGACTGATTTTCGCAACTGGTTCAGCGCAAATACGAAGGATATGCCTTCGTAAAAGGAAAGGTGAAAATCTCTGAAATATATTTGAGCGCTAAGCGTGCATTAAGCGAAAATACGGTATAATTGAGTGTGGGATCTAAAGAAGAGTGATGGTGAAAGGTACTTGTGTTGTGCGGCAATAGGAAATGCTGAATGACTATAGTAGGATGTACATTTTCATGAAATTAGTTTATGGTGGATTAGAAAACGCAAATGGTGCTTAGGAATTAATTTGACGTAGACTTGTTTAGTTGGTGTAATTGAATTATAATTAGTTCGATAATCAACGAGGAGGCGATGAGAAGTGTTAGCCTAGGTAATTGATTAGCTAGAGTTGTACGTTGAAATTAAATTTTGAGGGCCTATTTTCGTAGCACCGATGAGTATTTAGTAGTTTCTAACCAGTGTACATAGTCATTGACCACTGGCACCTAGTGAGTGGAGTTCTTGGTTTGAATCCAGGCACGGACGCGTGGCAGCTTACTGAGCTTTGAGTTAATTTCAGATTTGGCACTAAGTAAAATCACGGGCAAAGTGACGCTTAAAAAAATGATATGGTAATTTAAAGTACAAAAATGAAGTCTTTACCACCTCTTATCACTAAAATATAAAAAAGTTGTAGTGGGCAAGCATTTTCCAGACTGAATCCGTCTTTCAAAAGCCATTTTTTTAGTAAGTGGCCAGAAAGAAAGATTTACGGATTAGAAAGGTGAAGTAGGGAATTAAATTTTTATTGAGACACCAATTGTATGTTAGAGTCTCCGTTTCGGTCTCCGTTCAACTGTTACGTAAATTCATGCAAGTCAGTCCATTTTTTGGGTAACTCTTCAAAAAATCAGTTGTCAGAAGTTTGTCGAAAGATTTACAAAATATCTATAAAAATTAATAACAACTTATCGTAGCACTTATCTAGTATCGTTTTATGTGAAATTTGGATATTTTGCTGCAGAATATATATTAATAGCTGCATTATACACTTGAGTCTACAAAAAGAAAAATCTCTGAGCTAAAAAATATATGCTTGCAAAAATGAAGTAAGGATTGCATTTGATCGGCACAACTGCAGAAAAATTTCCAGAGGAATCTCAAATAATTAGAAGTTGTATTGTCTCACATAAGAAAAAGAAAGCGCCCAAAGTGGGTCGACAAATAACTGGCTTTAACATTATAACCGGCTTTTTTTTCGAAAGATCATTTTTTCGAAATTGCTTCATTTTGATTGTGTTGGTTAGAATCAACTTTTCGTAACGGAATGAATGGATTCGACGCCATATGCATGATCTTGGCTCAAAGATTGAGTTGAAGAACCAAAATAAACGTTTATGGTAAACCATTACATTACAAACCATGTACATGACCCATTGAGCGTTTTTTTCGTTGAACCTATTCTTCAAGTCAATGCAACTAAAAGTCGACGTTTAAAATTGGATGTGAACAAACGTGTACTTTGAAGTGTCCGAGTTTTGTAAAACATGCATTCTGAGTACTAAAGACAATAAGAACTGATTGTGTGCTCTTTTGAGAGTGATAAATAAATGATAAATAAACTCATAAATAAAATAAATGATAAAATAAATGATAAATAAACTCAGTGAGGCCAGCAATATAAACAAAAGTAAACATGGGGTGATTCCGGAAGATTGGAAGGCTTTGAACAGTGCTCGAATATTAAGTGCCTAGACACACAAAGCTTTACTTTGAAAGATGAATGATAATTTAGCTCAATAATGCCAATGCTCAAAAATGCTCGAAAATGTCTTCGAACTCATAAACTCAAAGCAAATATTTACAGTTTCTATATATACGCAAAATGTATAACATTTTTACAAAACAAAACGGTTACGAACGTCGAAGTGGACTCAGATGTAGGTTATGTAGGTTTTGAGCAAATTGTGGGCGAAGCCAGAATAGAACAAGAAGACGAAACAAACACTGAAAAAGCTGATCACACCACAGAGGCAAAAAAATGCAAATCTGATGCTGCAAAGCAAAGAGCTTTTTGGCATGTTGGAAGACATACAAGGATATGCTGACAAGGAACTGAGAAGTAAATTTAAGAAAGAATGAAAAGAAAAAACCGAACTCCCACACAAATATTGTTTGCACTGGAAGAAACAAACGAAAAGAATTCAATAATTTGTGAATCAGAATGCTCTTTTTCCAGCCAGTGAACTTTTGCACTTCCACCACCCAAAAAAGTAGCTTCGATAAAATTGAAAAAGCAACAAAAACACAATGACAGTAATAAACAGACCAGTGCAGGCTGAGAAAAACGGATAACGTCACCAATTATTAAAAGTGGCCGCAAATCTCCTTGTTCCTTACGGATCTGAAAATATCTTATGAATTTGCCATAAATGTCTAACTAGAAATCCAGCCGATGTGCACTACACAACTTGACCACCGAAAGTTACATTATTTCACTGGAAAAAAATACAATGTTACACATGTCTCATTTCAACCTAAAGAAAAACCTAAAGCTGAAGCTCCATGACCTCAGTTTCGAGAAAATTAAACAGAACCTCCAGACTCAGGGCTTACACCCTAAATAAGTTTTTTTTCCTCAAATTGAGGTAAGAGACAAAACTCTCCTCCCAACAAGTGAGATAAGTATTTACACTAACAGAGCTGTATGCAGCTTATCTGCAAAGATGAAGCGGGCTGCCAGTAGTGCGGCCATAACACCAGTTTGTTAGACCCAGGCAAGGTATGTGAAATGTTGCGGAGAGTTCTTAATGTGCACAAAACATCTGGCCGCGACATTCCAAGAACCAGAAAAAAACGTTAGTTTACAATGCAAGAGCAAATACTAAGACAACAGTTACCTCAAACTCAAACTTCCAACACTAATACAAGGCCAAAATTGCCGCAGACCCTGCTTAATATACTGTACTACAGCTGACTCTCATTCTGTAATTTGTGAACAATATGATGAATAAGATGGAAAAAAAGCACCAAAAACTGATAAAAATCATGATTGTCCAATCCTTACCGTATGACTACTTTCAATAGCAATGCAAATTCCATCCTTAGCATAAGCGGAGAGCTGATGAAATTCCTATATGATTATAAAATTGGCTTGTTGATCATCTACGACACATTTCTAAAACATGCCGATGACCTCTACATCTTTAACTGTAATCTATACCGTGATGATCGATTGCCAAGTGGGGATGGATATATTGCAAGAAAAACCTAAATTGATAGTGTTTCTTGATCTAAATTTTGCGAAATGCGAAACACAAAACCTGAATTATGGAGAACAAGCAAGGATCGTTGAATTCAGGTCCAAAATCCACTTCTACCTCCATAACGAGGCCATTATTTATCAAAAATAATCATCTGCTATAATCGATGCCACGCATATAATTAAGATAAGGTACACTAAAGTGGTAAGCATTACGATCCTATCGAATTGCCAATCCGTTCTGAAATATTCTTAGAGGCGAGGGAGGTTCAAAATGAATAGCTTCGAGCTGCTATAGATCTCCAACCATGAGAAGCAAGAAAGTGTATACCAAGTCCAGAAAGGGGGTAGAATACCTTGCATTGGTCCAAGTCCGTACTGGAGCTTTACGAAGACTGATATGGAATGATAAATCAAAGAACGGACTAAGGAAAAACTCGAAAGCTACTGGCACAATCAGGAGGCTTCGAAACACTCAAAAAATTTACCTCAGGTTCTATACAAAATGAGAACAAGAAAAAATGTGACATATGTGGAGCTTTAGCTAAATTTTACTGATTGACACAAGATCACACATATACCTTTTGGTTCATAGTGATACCAGATAAGTGGACCAGGAGATTAGAAGGCTCAGTCCAAGTGGCCATCGAAGGCTTTGGACCTTTTTGCGAACTGAAGAATGGCCTTCAGCCTCTGCTCCACCACGTGCGAAAGATCTACCAGCCAGGGCTAGCCGAAGCAGCGCTGCCTGTTAGTGCTGGCCAGTATCAGAAGAGATGCTGGATTAATTCTGAGAGTCCGGGCTCTTGACAGTTCCTACAGGTGTCGCTTGTTAGGAGTCCCATTTTCATCACATGATCTGCTACATCATTTAATAACTGTGAGATTGTATGACCTCCCGACAATGTTGGATACTCTGCAGGTCTAAAATGCTCGCTATCTGCATATCGCATCTTGCATCCTTTTGGAGTCAATCGAGTATTTGCGATGTCTACCGATCCTGACAGGGAAAGTCTGGCCCAATGCATGGTTCATTTCTATCAATTCTCTAATTTTCGGAAACCCAGAGAGCTCAGAATTTGTTTTGGTGGCCTATCTAGTCAGGGCCTGGACGCAGTTGAGTCCGAACTTCCATCAGTGCTTTTATCACCGCTTGACTGTCTGTGAAGATGTTGATAACTTAACATGTTGTATCTTTGGCATATACCAGGTCTGCGGCTTTATGTATCACAAAAACCTCCACCTGGGAGATACTACATTAATTAAGAAACCTGAAAGCTGCTTCTATATCGCAATCTGCAGAATATGCTGCAGCATCAACTCTTCTTCAAAACCGTCTGGTTTAGAGCCGTCAGAGCTGCCGCATCCATTTGCTGATTCTATTCTTGCCCATCTCCCACGGTCGCTTTCTATCATCGCTCGAAGCAAAGAGTGGGGACCAAGTAGTCAGTGCTTCCTGCGTCCCCCGCTCAATACTGCTGTGGCTGAAGGATCTTGACTAAGTGTCCCGATTCCTTAAGCCTGACAGCAGCTTTTGTGGCAGTGCCTCTTACAAAGAGCTCAAGCGGAGGGAGATGAAGCAAGGCATTCGAAGCAGACGAAAGAGTCGTGATTTAGGCACTTGTAGTGCAGAGAATCTCCAAACGCTGAACTCTGTTCGCCATGTCAGCAAAGATAATTTTATTCATTGTCGGCCACCAGTCCAAGCAGCCGTAAGCATAGATTGACCTAGCTATCGCCGTGTAGATTCAAAGCGTTAAAACGAGGTTAGACCCCACGTTTTACTCAGCAGCCTGTTGTTGGCGTAAATCGCGCAGCTTGCCCGCTAAACTTTTTCCTCTAAGTTCAATTACCATATCCGCCCGGCCTGATTGGGTCTAATATAGGAGTTGTGTACTTGCTTGTGAAGAGTACAAGATCCGTCTTATTGGAGTTGATGCCAACCAGATCCTCAACCAGCCCCAGAGCATACTCGATGAGCTGGCTCCGGTATGCGGAAACCTGTCCGAGACTAAGATCGCAATGTCATCATCATAGGCCACAACTGTGAGTTCCTTGCTTTCCAACCTTTTCAAAATTGAATTTGTAACCACGTTTCACAATAAAGTGGATGGAACCCTCCTTGGGGTTTGCCACTGTGAACTTTTCTTATGATATGGGCTCGCACCCTCTCCAGTGATATGAGCGTTTACTTAAGCATGTTGCTTATACAGCTACAAAAAGCGGGATGGCTGCAGGTTGCGTGAAGGCTCTCCATACTGATTGTTGTATGGACATTTTTCTAGGCGGTTTCAATGTGTAGAAAAGCTCCCAAAACGTACTCTCTGTATTGCAGTGCCTTTTCAATTTCGAGGACTACCCTATGAAGAGCCATTTCAATAGACTTACCTTTCATGTACGTATTTTGGTTTTCTTGATAGAGCTTCCGATATAGCTTAATGTGGAGGTCTGGCAATCTTTCGAAATCTTTAAAGAGGGAGGAAGTCAGGTTAATTGGCCTGTAGTCTTTTTGATGCGCACGGTTGATTTTATCTGCTTTGGGTATAAATACAACCTTAGCAGTCCTCTAGGCTGCAGGTACAACACTTAGCTACTACTGAGCATCCATTGTAAATTTGTACAAGCAAGAAAACGGTAAGCATTCCTATCTTTCGAAGCATGAACCGCAGAATTCCATCCGGACCTCGCGACTTGAAGGTATCAACTGGCCAGACTAGCTTCTGCTTGGTGAAAACGCAAATGTTTTCTATTTCATGAAGGTCGGACACCTGCTTAGTAGTGAAAGGGGTGGAGTTGTCAAGACAGCACTGGAAGTTAGTATTTAAAAGGATTTTTATCGTTTCCGAGCTGTTTGTCCACTCCGCATCCGGCATACACACCAGGCTAGACGTGACAGGGCGTTTAGCCAGCAGGTTTCTAAGTCTGGCGGTTTCCGAAGTGGTTTCAATTCTACCGCACAGCTACTTTCGCTTATTTGAACAGTTCTGTACCTGTTTTCTGCGACAACCTAGATCCCTCTTCCAACAGGGTGGCTTAGGTTTACGCCTAGGAAAACTTTGGGGCAAGACTGTTCAACAGCTTTTACTAGTTTTCCCGTGAATGTGTTTCGTGCAATCTCCAGGTCACCTACAGAAGCAATCCTGGGAGGAGGGCCTAAATCGTTGGTCGCTTCTCGTTTATAGTTCCCCCATTTGACATTTCTGTGATTGCGAAATGGCCGATAAGTGCGAGTTAAGTTGAATTTTAGACTGTAGCTGGTTAGCATCACAACATTGTATCTTGAACTTGACCTTCTCCCTCTGACTTTTCCGATCAAGTGTGTAAAACAACTGATCTCGCTCTTTCATACTATATTCAATAATTCTCTCTCCTCTGGGCTATTTCCTTCGCATTGGAAATCTTCTTATATTGCACCAATTTATAAAGTGGCCATAGACGTTTTATTCAAAATTATAGAGGCATTGCCATTCTATCTGCTTTTCCCAAACTATTTGAAAAAATCATCTACTGCTAAATTTCTCCTCTGGTCGACGCTTGACTCAACGAGCAGAGGCATGGATTTAGGAAAGGCCGTTCTACTACAACTAATCTTATGGTGCTTGTTTCTGATGTTTTGTGCAAAAAGGAGAAAGGTGATCAGATTGACGCAGTCCATACAGACTTCAGCAAAGCATTCGACCAAGTTGATCACTCCATTTTGATCCCCAAGCTGAAACAATTTGGAATTACAGGATTTCTACTAAAATGGCTTTCCAAGGTCTTATTTCTAAGAAAGTCGACGTTAAATTTGGTGTACCTTAAGGAAGTCATCTTGGCCCTCTTTTTTGTAATATTTTTATATCTGACATATTGGAAGTTTTTTCTGATATTCCTCATTTACCATAAGCAGACGACCTCAAAATCTACCATGTCATCAAGTCACAATCTGACGCAACCTTTTTTCAGTCTAAACTGAACTCTCTAGACCATTGGTGCTACGCAAACAAGCTCCATCTTAACATTGCCGAATACCGCGCAATTAGCTTCTCTCGCAAAACTGCACGCGTTCATTATACGTACCGCTTCAACAAGACGGCACTCAGCAGGATTGACAACATATTAGATCTCGGTGTCACCCTGGATGAAAAGCTCCGCTTCAATCTTCATTACGATAGAGTGCTTTCCCTAGCAAGTAAACAATTTGGTTTCATTAAGCGACGGGCCAACGAGTTTAGGAACCTTTGGGTTACTAAATCCTTATATATTTCACTCGTGTGTCCTCTTCTCGAATATGCGTGCACTGTCTGGAACCCGGCTTTCGAAATTCACAGCCAAAGATTTGAGTCTGTTCAGAAGCAGTTTTTACTGTTCGCTCTGAGAGATCTTTTCAGCCCTTATGATTTCATTAATCTACCATCATACGAACATCGCCTTAGATGTATTAACTTGTCACCCCTTGCGTCGAGAAGATTAATATTATCTGCCTGCTTCAGTTTCGATGTTATCAGAGACGTGGTTAATGTCGTCTACTTGAAAGAAAAGTTTGTGCTCAATCAGCCCTTGAGAGTCACTAGATCCCGACGATTGCTTATTGAATACCAACACAATACAACATATGCAGCAAACGAGCCAATAAATAGGTGCTGCAGGCTATTCAATAGCGAAAACTTTTCCCCTACGATATCCAAAGCAACTTGTAAAAAAATTTTTATGAAGGCTCTCTCTTCATAGTCTCCTCCTTTCCCCCACCATACTAATATATATATATATATATATATATATATATATATATATATATATATATATATATATATATATATATATATACACGTATATATATATATATATATATATATATATATATATATATATATATATATGTGTATATATATATATATATATATATATATATATATATATATATATGTATATATATATATATATATATATATATATATATATATATATATATATATATATATATGTATATATATGTATATATATATATATTTATATATATATATATATATATATATATATATATATATATTTATATATATATATATATATATATATATATATATATATATATATATATATATATATATATATATATATATATATATATATATATGTATATATATATTGTATATTTAATTTAAATTGAAATTCACTTAGTTATTTATTACTTTATTTGTTATTTATTAGTAACTAATTTATTTATGCGTTATTTATTAGCCTTGTATTCATATATAGTTATGTTTTTTTAGTTTGTTTCGTAATTTTATCCATGTACTATTTTATTTATTCTTCTGTACACGTACACTTTGCTTGGTGATTAACTAAATAAATATATAAATAACTGTGATCAGAGAATTATGAGCCTTCAAGTACACTTCAGTTCTCTATTAGTCGCTCATTGAAAGCATTGTGAAGAGCTATATGAAGCTTGAATAGGACATCTTTTTCGCAAACAGTCCCTCCACGGGAAAAACGAGATGACTGCTGTAGATGCTGCATAGAAGCAGGAGAGAGTGTAGAGCGCGTATTGGATATTCTATAGAACAAAGAACTAAGAAGGAAAAGTAGACCCAAAATGTCGCAATCAAGTGACTTGCATAAAATATCATGCATGAATTCTTATTACTAATGTTCGAAGAAGACCATGTGTATTAAAATCACTTTGGCCAAAAATTCATATTTCTATAAATAAATATATGTATATATATATATATATATATATATATATATATATATATATATATATATATATATATATATATATATATATATACATATATATATATATATATATATATATATATATATATATATATATATATATATATATATATATATAGATACATATATATATATAGATACATATATGTATATGAGCCGTTTATTTTGAAAGTGGCATAAGTCACTTTGTTTTTAAATCGAGATAGTTAAGGTTTTGCTTTTTAACATGTTCAAAAATATAGGTGCCAACTATCGAGAAGATTTACTTGTATTTGTTACCTCTGGATACTTGTATTTGTTCTCAGAGTAAATAATTTAGTATAGTCATTGAAAAATCACCATTTTTCATTACGGAAAGTGACTTATGCCACTTTCAAAATAAATAGTTTAGAAAAACTACTGACTTTTATTAATTTTTTTTGATGTACTTTTGACTAAAGTGATGTTTTGAAAAGACAGTGATTGAAGATTATTGATGAATAAATCAAATAAATAATAATAATAAAGTTTATTATGTATTTCATATAAAGGTTTATTCAACAAAAAAAATTATTTTAATATTCATAAAATGCAAAAATAATTAGTACATTTCAAAACATAAGTAAAAGTTATTCATAACTATAACGTATTTCATATGAAATTGCATCAGTTCAATTTAACCGTGGTCATTAATATGTCCTCGGAAATGTTTCAGATTTTTAAAATAACTGTGGTATATTGGGGGTACATAATGTAGCAAATCCATCATGTCTTTAGATTTTGCTAAAGTAACAGGACGAGGACCAGCGCATAAAGGTGTCATTTTTTTATGAATAACGCCTAAATCTTCCTCTTTTTGGTGACAAATCCAATGTTAGAAATTTATCTTTTTCATCTAAAGTTAGTTTATAAAACATTTTATAGGGAATATCATGGTAAAATCTTAATTATATCCACTCGTTAACATGTTACTGTTTATCATTTTTGCATTTTTCAAGATAGAGATTATACATTTTCCTAACATTTAGATCCGGACTTAAATATTTTCTGTGGGGATTATGACACTTTGTGTAATGGCTAGAAAAGGCAGGGAAGCTTTGAATATGCTCTTTGATAGCATTTTCAAGAGATTCTTCCGTTTTTCAGCTGGAATTTTCAGATTTCCCACGCAAATCTTCCCCAGGAACATCTTTTATAAGAGCTCGAGCTAGTTGTCCTTCTGAGATATAGAAAGTATACAGAAAGAATTTTTTACAAACCAACTCACTTGCATTTTCACATGTCAAATAATATTTAAATTGGCATTGTCTTGGATTTGATTTGTAACTCTTAGGTCTTCTCTTTTTGGGTATTTCAGGCTTAACTATAGTATTTAGAAACAAATTTTGCTTCCCAAAGTTTGCTAACTTCCAAAATTTATCAAAGATAAGTTGTCGATCTAACGAACTTATTTTATCGCCACAATTTTTCAAACAACAAAACTTAACTGCAATTTTTTTGGGAAAAATAATTTTGGAGTTTGCTGTTACATACTTTCACCGTTATTTTTTTATGCTTATTAAGGTTTTGAGTATAATTTTTCTCGTTCCTGCATCCTCTTTTTTGTGCACGATGACTTTCTGTTCCCTGTGTTGTGTTGGTTTCTTTTTCTAGTGACTCGATAGAAGTTATTTCTCCATCTGATGAAATCACTCTCATATGTCTTTTCTAACGTTAACGCTTTTTCGCATTACAGGGAATATTTCTATAAAATAATAATGTGCATTGGAATTTTATAACTAAAACAAGTATGTTTTACCTGATTCACTGTCTGATAACATCATATAAAAATAATTTTAATAATGCTACATTAGATATCACTATAATATAACTGCGAAACTGCTCTATCTTTTCTCACTTATGAAAATGTGTCAACTGATCAAAACTTTTTCTTTCTCTTCTCCACTAAGCCCCGCAATTCATTTCCTGAGTACAGTGACTTACGCCACTTTCAAAATAAACATGTTTGTTTCAAAATAAACATGTTTGTTATACCATTAATTAGCGAAACTTCTCTCGAACAAAATTTTAATAGTTCTGAACAAATTGATTTAACATTTTTTTTTTTTTGAATAGTTACCGTTAAATTGTAATTGATGTTATCATTAACTTGACTTTTGAAAAAGTGACTTATGCCACTTTCAAAATAAACGGCTCATATATATACAATAAAAAAATTTCAGTGAAAAAATCTCAGGAACGCGCCATCCGATTGAATTGAAATTTTCAGGATACATTGATGTGTATGCAGAATAATGCCAGGTCTCACAATAAGTTCATAATCTTTAACTCCTTCGCGCCGGCGACCAATTTAGTGATACTTTAAATATACCTATTTTTCTATCAAAAAATTACTTTTGCAAAAATATTGAATTCCGAACGTGTTTCAAATGTGAATATGATAATGTTTTTGAAATTTTTAACCCTATGTGTGCGATAGGCGCCTAAAATGAGAATGGGAAAATTTGAAAATTTTTGTTTTTTTGAAGTTTTTTGATAAACGTGCTGGTAACCCTGTTGCTACAGCAGGCACTGAAAGTGAAAACATTCAAACCATCGAATCTCCTACAAAATTTCCGTTTCTTACAATGAAAACCAACTTGTATACAAATCATTTCGGACAAGAACGGTAACCCTTTTCCAATTTACAAATATTTTTAGCATCAAAAACTTCTGTTCACGGAAACTCACGAACCAATACTCAGATGCAGTTGAAATGTGCAGAATACATTGGACTTAAGTAAGACCAGGTCTGATAGAAGCGATTTTGAATTGTGGGCAACTCTGTGCCAGTGGTGCCATCTTGAAAAACTACAAAGAAAAAAAACTACTTTTTGCCCTATGAATTCTAATTCAGTTACCAGATTTTCATGAAATTAACACAGTAGCTGAACCTTACTCTAAGCCGTGTTTGATAGCAATTTGATTGAAAATTTCTATTGGTGCTGCAAGATATGGTAATTTTTGTGTCTTCTGTTTTGAAAATTCGCTCAGGAAAATTTAGCTTTTTGCCCTATAACTTCCAGTGCAGTCATGAAATCAATACGAATTTCATACAGTTAATGGATCCTATTATAGGCATTTTTCAGACCGAATCTGGTTGAAAAGCCAAAATAGAGTTGCCAGCTATTGTTGGCTTTGTGTATATTTTCAATATTTTTATTAAGCGATTTTATCGTAAAATATTCAAATGGTAAAAAAAAAATTCAAATGGTAAAAAAAAAAATATCAAGTTTCCGATTATTTGAAAAGTTTTCCGGCTGGTAACCCTTAATTTCTTTTAACTCCTATAACTTCGAACGCAGTCATCGGATCGAGACGAAATTCGCAGGATAGGTTAACTTCAACATGAAACAGATGTGATATATTTTTGGCTTTGATCAAAATCTGCACGATTCTTCTACTGTTCTTTGAACATTAGTGTTTCCAGCGGTTCAGGTGCGCTAGAGTTTTTTTTATCATAACAACACAATAATAATTGGAAAGCTTTGTGACTCGTAAGGATTTAATCGCAATTCAGAATCAAGTGAACTTCTTCATGTCGATTATTTTTTACCGGGCTGTGTATGCCTGAACATGTTGTTTGTGTTGCAGTTTTCTGATATCGATAGTTTTATGATGATTAAAATCATGCATCTGTCCTGGCGCAGTGACTGTCAAACTGTTTCAAGTTGGGTGCGTTATTTCCGTTTACCCTTTATTCGTCTGGATGAATATCTTAAAAATAATTTACGACACTTTAAATGGCCCATTAAAGTAATTTCAAGTAGTCTGAGATGCAATGGAACATTCATTCTTTTCATTTTTCCAACTACACTCTTTTGGAATCATCTATTTTATGTCCGAAAAGTTTGACATTTACTGAAACACTCGTTAACTCTTCATTGACCTCGAACGAACCAAGTGATAAAGCAATGACAATTTTATTGTGATTAAATGTTAGAATTTTCATTTTATGGTGACCTCATGACTTTCCAACTAAAAGCCCTCAACGTTTATTATCCTTACAGCATTTATATATGTGTGGTATGAAGGAGAGCGTATTCTAGCGTGTATCTAGCGCAGTAAAAGATAATAGTGTACTGAATGAGTTCTTCGTATATTTTCTCATTACAAGTAATGAAATTATTGTCTACATCGTCTTTGTAGAGCAGTTTAAAGGTTGTATTTTCTGGTGAATGGACATTGTCTTTGTGGACTTGACTTTTATCGTGCAAACGATTACGGAAAAATGTAATGCACACTTGATTGCTCCAAATCAAGTAGGGAAGATTCTTTGAAGCTGCTTTTTCGGAAGATTTATGAAAGAAGTTTTGGTTTGCTCAATTATATTGTGAATCGGCATCAAATATTTCAGAGAATTTTCGGAAATTGTGACAATATAACCGTAATAATAGAAAATGTGATTTAAGTTTAAAAAAAAAATCAGATCATTTCTAAGACTTTTAAAAGTGAGATTTCACTAGAAACTCGTTTGTATAATGCCTCAGTCAATACTCTGCCAAAGAAGAAATTCTTTTGATATTATAAGGAATGTACATATTTCATTTTATTTAGCCATGCATGCCGTTTGTGAAGTCTCCTTCGAAGCCGCTACTGGTCTTTGGCTCCTTGACGACGAAGAATTTCGGTTATTCATGGAAATTATTTGTGAGTGAAATGTAATGATTCAAGCCTTTATTCGATTTCCCAAAAAAATGAGCTGATTCAAAACGCCTTTGATTTCTCTAGATTCCGAGACAAAGACCTACCATTAACATTTGTCGCTACTGACCCAATTTCGGGTTTTTGTTGGCTGCTTCATTTTCAATGCTATTCAGTGTCTCGCTATTATCATAGCATTTCCTTGAAATTCGTTATTTCAATATCTTCAGCCATTCAGTATAATTTCTTGATCGAAATGAAAGTGATGAAATTGAAATCAGATTCTTTCCAGAATCGAAATCATTCAATCTGTCATGCCACATCTCTCGCATATCCTTTCAAAGCATTCGTCCTTCTCTCTTTCTGTAGTCTTGATGCTCCGGGGACAACAATGGATTTGCCGTGACGTAGAGGATGATGGTCTTGGAGAGTAAGCAACATTTTCACAAAACGATAAAAACAATTTCACATCAGACCCATACACAAGGGAAAGTTATCAGACAATCAGCTTGATACTGGTTGTGTGTGGGTGCGTGAAAGTCCTTCGAGACATTACGTAGTGACAAAGACTATGCGTGGCCTGAGAAGTGCGAAATTGAAAAGCTGGATGAGAAAATAGAATAAGAATGTTTGGTGCGAAATTGAATGTGATTAAATTGGTGGTGTTGAAAACAGCTGGGCTTGTTGATAGAGTTGAGTGGGTGATTGGTGACCAGATGAGTTAGTCGTAAAAAATAAAGCAAGAAATGTTCACGATTCGGGCAAGTTTTTTGTCAGGTTTTAGATATGGATTCTCGAACCGTGTGAAAATGAGGACTGAAAAAGTACTTTGAGAGCATCAAAAAATGTTATTTTATCTGATAGGGCTATAAAGAATTATAAAAGCATGAACATTTCCATGCTAAGTTTCATGAGCTCGCTTTAAAAAAAAAAATATATATATATATATAAACTACTGTTGCTGCTGCTTTCTGAAAGCCTTGTGCGGGAACAAAGCTCTCAAGTGCTGCACAATGCAAATAAAAAAGAGAAAACATCAGATTGCTTGACATGTAGTTAACCACAGAGCACAATTCCACTGAAAAAAATTGACTTTTTCCGGCGACAAGGGCAATCGAGGACAACTAAGAGGAAAAAATTCAATTGTGCTTTGTTGTATGGCCAGCAATTTTATCAGACCCAGACAAGAATGACAGAAAAATATGCGGTTACGACTGTAGGTTTTGTTCAAATGAATGAATAAATGAACGAACAGTAGTAGAAGTGTCCAACAAGGACTCAAACAGAAGTAGAATGTTTTCACTCGGAACAAAAAGATGAATTTTTCTTTCAGGAAATTGCACGGCTAGTCTTAGTCTATCGAAAATATTCTCTCCGTCCGAAGCTAACCACAAAATTTTGTTTGAAGTGACAATGACGGAAATAACACAGGGGATAGAAACCTTTAAACTCGCCAATACCTTGCCAATCATCGTTTAGTGAGAGCCAAAACCATACTAATGCTTTTCCGGAATCAAGTTTTTCCATGAGTATGGATTTTTTTTTTGCATTCGGAACGGTGACGACAAAGTTAGTTGTAATGCATAAAAATGTTCGCTTCCGGTTTACTAATGCGATGGGCATTGGATTTGGTGCTAGACTAGGTGAAGGCTGAAAAGGTGAAAATCGAACCCAAGGTGCGAAACAAAGAACAAATGAAATAAAATCACGTCGATTTATTTTTATTTGACGAAAATACTTATATTAAACTGATACAGTAAATACAAATCTTTTGAACTGATCTGAGAAGAAAAACCAATACTATTTTTGTAGTTTCAGCGCTCGAAAGTAAAATTTAAAAACATATTCAAACTGACCCAATGGAACTTTCAATTACGTTTTTATTTGGAATTTCGGACCATCCGACAAATTAGGTCTGTTCCCGTACTACGATTAATTGCAATTAATTGCAATGTAGCGTACTAAAACGGAGTACAAAAAACGGCTTCATTGCAATTAATCGCAATTAATTGTAGTACGGGAACAGACCTATTAACTGTTCCGCAAAAAGTCTGCAAAAACGCAATTGCTGATGAAACGAAGAAACAACAACACAACACATACACCTATATAATATCTCAGTTGCAGCTTCTATGGAATAGCACTTTTAAACGCAATAAGGTTTCGGCCATTCGTGACAATTTTGTACAGTCAGAATACAAATATTCGTATCGTTTGCGTAGATGATTTTGTAAGTTTGTCAAAACCGTGACAGTAGTGCATTAAATTTAATCAAAGACAAATAAAATTTGTAGCAGAATATCTTTTAAAAAACGTTCGCTCTGTTTATAACCAAACGGTGATGATTATTTAATGTCTTTGAAATTGGCAATTACGCGCAAATCATGTTTTCTCCATCAGGTCAGCTTACTGATGAAGCTGATTCAAATAGCACATTCCAAATAGGCGTGGCATTAACGCCACCCACTATGGCGATGCACGTCGCTCGTGGCGAGTTTTTCATCCGGCATCATCAGTTACCCTCTAAAATTCACACGATTCGGTTCCAACATCTATGACTCTAGAAGTACCGGCCATCAAAATATTTAACATATTTTTTTAAGAAATGTAAAGTTCTATACGCAGGATCTGATGCCCAATAGAACATTTAAGTATCTTTCGCGTAGACTTCACAGCTTCTCAATTCCTATGTTAATTGATGAAACGCAACCAATACAAGAACATCAGCGTCAAATTCAATTCATACTGAGATTATTTTTGCTCATCACTTTTGGCTCGCAGTGACTGACACATGTAGTCCGTTTCAAGTAGTAAATATTCTAGAAAACGGTCTGACACAGTCTTGTGCTAAGATTGCCTCACTGACTATTGCACAATTCAAAACCATTCACAAACTGTACGATGTCTTCGTGTCGACTGCCACAATTCAAGGGAATGCCCCACTTGTAACGTTTTCACCGAACAAATGCGCGAATTGTGCAAGGCTCCAAATTACAACCGAGAGAACTGCCCTAGTAGACTGTTACTTAAACTTGCGTAGTGAAAATTGAAGACCAGCAGAAAAGTTAATACATATACCAACAAATTTGACGTCGGCAGCAAGACTAAAGTTCCAACTTTGATTGGCAAGGTCGGGTGATATGGAAATGCAACCTCTTCTACAAACTTTCTGGTGTCTCCCAATCAACTAGGTGTATCATTCCGGATAATAGTAAACTATTCGGCTTTTATTAAATTTTACCATTTACGAAATCCTGCTGAAAAAACTACGGAAAAATTATATTAACTTGTGGAAATAATGAGCAATCTAAGACTAACTTTATTTTGACTATTTTGACCAATAATAACTAAATAGCCTTAGAAGTCGAAATCCAAAACGATTTTTCTAACTTCACAATGCTAGGTAATACAAATTCGTCTTTTGTATGCACAAACTAACAATTTATTTTGTCGTTTCACTACAATTCGAATCGCTGGAATTCGCTCAATTTATTGTTGATTAGGTGTGGCTGGCATGCGGTCCTGCCGCAATGAAACTCGATGTAGAAATCGAACCTGCTCCAGGAGTCGGAATAGGTATTGAACCTGATTTGTAAATCATAACAGGTCATCTTAGAGCACACCCGAACCCGTGTCCTATTTTGAGAAATCAGACACCTGTTACGGCTACGGGAGCACGTCCGACATCTATTCCGAGTCGCTAAGTATCTAAAAAACCTATTCCGAATCTCGGAGCAGGTGCGAAGAACATGATTCCGATGAGATTGAATACCGACCATATCTAAGCATTTAGCTTACTAGCGATGGGACTGGTTTGTTTCGATCGACTTTTTCCACGCACACGTTTATTCTGTATTTATGTAGTTTACTATGCTCTCTCTCTAGGGTGCTGGAATCCTGGTAAAAGTTACTTGGGGTCCTTGCTGGCCTGTCGAAGCTGGGTCACGGACATCACTCACTCACCCCGATCCAGAACTCTTACCTTGAAGGCCGGTTGCGCGTGTGGCTCACCAGTAAATTCGACAGTAACAAAAATCAGTGAATTCCCACATCATCTCTTTCGAGAAGGACTGTCGTTTATTTATTTTAGTTTGAATTTATTCGGGTGCATTACTTACCAAAGTCGCGGTTCGCGAATTGTGCTTAGTTGTCGGAACACAGGGCTATACATTATGTATGGTACCGATAAATATGTACGTACTGCTGCCACTCTGTATATTAAGTATTTATATTTTTGGCCCACTTAATCCTATAGTAGAAGCAGCCACAAAAAAGTAAGTCCGGAATTTAGCAGCCATGACTTTTTTGGAGTAAATGTAAAGAAAATTCAAACAAAATGTTTCAAAATGATATTCAATTTTCCATGTTTCTATCCAATATAAAGATTCCGAAGACTTGTGAAAGTTCAAATGAATGTAGTTATAGCTTATATTCTCAACGTTTTCATCTTTTTAGCTGCGAAAAATACAGCCCACAATAAAGTCTTAATGTTGCTTTTGCAAACTAGAAACGCAAGCATTTAACACTTCAATGATTTCTTTCCGTATTAAAAGAAACTTTTCACCCCCTCCCTTTCAACAGCAGCAAGTAATGAATTTGCCATATTTCAAATATACTATATACACATATTTTCACAAATGAAAATCAATGGCAGAGTGTTAATTAATTAATTAACATCGTTTTGCGTATATTTTGCAATCATTGAATTGTCTTCAGTGCTCCTCTCGCTCATACAGATATTTTCACTTCCGCTTTTTGCATATGCTACATTAAGCTTTTCATATTTTATTTTTTTCAATTAATTTAATTTCTTATTAATTTAGTTAATAACATTAGGTGCGTTTAGGTAAGTTAAGCTCTTTACGACAGAACTTTGGGTAAGTACATTGAATACAACAACAATTGCTGCAGCTGCAACTTCACTACGGCAGTGATTGTTGTTGTATTCAATCTACCTACCTAAAACTCTATCATAAAGAGCTTAACTAACCTTAACTTACCCTGCGCAAGAGTGAAAAAACGCACCTATTGTTATTTTCTAATTTAGTTTGTTGTTTTTTTTTTCATTTTGTGAACGGATTTTTTTTTTGTAAAATCGGTTTATTTAAATAAATCAAAAGTAAATTACATTTTTTTTCGGTTTTATTTAGGAGATTTTTAAAGATTTTTGCCTGAAGTTTTAAAGAAATAGGTACTGGAATTTTTACCAACCCTTAATATTTACGAATATAAATACTTATCTATTTGTCGTTAAAGCTCCTCGAACACGACGAAATTCAACATAAGCATAAAAACTTTGCTTCGTTGTCTCATTTCCAACACCTCACTCCTTTCATTTTTGTTTGCTTAGTCTTTGAAAACAGCAGTCAACGTTTCATTATAACTTTTCTTTGCTAGTTAGTAGCCAGAAAAAAATCTTGACTAAAAATATTATTGCATAAAAAACTTCAACTCTGAAACTGAAGCTCAAGCAGATTGAAATGAAAATATTGTCCGTGAAAACTTAACTGCTTCTGTATTTTATTCCCTCTCCTTCACTGCCTACTTCGTGATAGCATTTTGTCGTAGTCTGCCTAAGACTTTTTTAAAAAGTTTGCGGAAAATTCGAGGATCAGATGTTTCTCTGGGCTTCTAAAAAAGAATCATTTGATTCAACGTCAGCAGTATTAAATTCTCATTCTCGTGCGCTTTTTCGGGAGGGCGGTAGACGACGACTAGCGCAGATTGTGAACGAGAGTAGAAAATATGCATAGTAATTCGATGTCGAAATTACAATAACAGGAAAAATGATTTTTAGGGCACACGGGCATTGTTGGGTGGTCTTTTGCTACTTTCCCGAGGCGAACAAGAAAAAGTTGTTGAAAACAAATTTCTGAATTAATGATGCGTATCATATACTAACGACATCCAAATGTCTCACAGTAGGACGAATTGTCTCATATTGAAAAAGTATTGGGCAAATTTTGGCGGAGCAGAATAGTTCATTAGGAAATTCAGATTAAAAGTTCTGGCTATTTTTATATGAATAAATTATATTTATATGAATAAATTTTCGAAAGAATCAATAAAACATTTCTCAAAATAATGCCTTTTCCTTTCAATGCTCTTTTGTGGCCAATTAAAATCGATAATGTTATTTTCTTTCGCTAACCTCGTTAAAACTGTAAACTTGCTAATGGAATTCATCCAACGACCAATGTAATTTCCATTGTGATAATTATCACTTGTTTCCTTATCCCTTCCAGTCCTGCCTTGAATCGCCTTTCCACACCCAAACTGAGGTGCTTTTAATTGAATCTATAAGAAAACTGACCTTGAAACTTTACTGACAAGACGACTAGGCTTTTGTTTCCATCCGTCGTCTCATACAGACTTTCGGCAGTTCCATCATTGCACAACGAATCTCTGCTATTCCTGCCAAGTTCTATAATCTTAACGTGCCTCTGCTTTAACGACTTGCCATCGAATAATTCTCAAAATTGACATTATCAATGAGAGAATGCCGAGCTTAAAATGACAAACATTTAACACTAAGGACTGATTTCGGCCTCTCTTATTCATAGCCTTGGCAAATGTTCATTAATTAACGTGAAGAGAATGGTAAATTTATTGTGAATAGATAACAGGGTTGTGTACGGAACACAATCAAGACGAGGTCACCGTAGTGGTAGACAGGAGCGGGGACTAGTCTCTCTGGTTTTATTGTGAATATCGAACCAGTTCTATAGTATGGGGACAAGACCACAATAACTACAGAAATCGATCTTGAAATTGAATGCTATTATCATTTGATACAACAACTAAGGGTGAGAAGAGTGAAGGGAAAAGGACCCACACTGGGCGCAGATTTTGTCAATACATATTTATGCACGGTAACGAAACCATGCAAATATGCCTGGGCGACCTAGAAAAGAAATTGTTGATTTTACCTTAAAGTGGAAAAGAAAGAAGAAAAAAACGGGGTACTTGAATGGATTCTCGACTAAGCACCAAGAGCACCTCAACGACGCTGACGATGGCCATGACTACGACAACGGCCAAATACTTATCGATTAATTTGAAGAGGAGGTAGCAGCAAGTTTGTACTTTCAGTTCGACAGCATAGTAAATTAAATGACTTTGCGGTTGATATGACTGCAAATAGTTAGTAGTACATGGGCAAAAATTTGTTTGCTTGGGAATGGAAATGCAAGGTGGAAGTGAACACAACTCCAGAGTTTGTCCCATTTATTCGAAAGCAAAAAAAAAAATATAAGACTGCCCGCCAATAATGTACGCTCATAGTAAAAATAAACTCACCGGAATACATTTTTATAATTGAAATTCATGATGAAGCATCGGTCAAGAACTTAAGTACGATATTTGATAAATGTAGCAAATTTAGCAAAAAATTTAACGATCGCAACCTGTACCCTAAACAAAAATCGAAAAATATTTGCTATTTGATATTTTGAAGTTCTAATAACAAAAAAGAATCATTTTCCATTTTCGACTCGAACAGCTTCTTGGCCTTAATTATTGCAGCAAGAAAGTAATTTATCTTTTATTTTCTCACACTACCCACCAAAAATTTGTAGCTAGCTTTTGAGTCATTTAACCGAATTATTTTGAACATAATGAAATCAAACCAAATGACCTCACACTAAGTACAAAAGCAAAACTACCTTTTCTATGATCCCGTTGCAAAAGAGAAGATTTACAAAGACTTGAATTCAATATTACTTTTTTTCGAACATTGAAACCAACCACAAGAAAGGTTTAATAGAGACAAGAAAACTGAACAATATCTACATTACCATCTATTCATGGTTTTATTTTCAGGACAGTCATAGTCGCCTTTCTTTGTTGTCCGTTCTGACTGTAACAAGCAGTTTATTGACTAAAAGGGAAAAACCTTTTAAATTGGAACTTGAATGTAATTATTTAAGTTGACAAGTTGAATCTTTTATTCAGTTCATCGAGTGAAGGAAAAAAGGATAAAAGATTGTTTATGTTTTGATGTTTTTGACAATAAGTGAGTGAATGTAAATGAGCTGGGGACTGAATCGAAACTGATGCTCTATTTCATGAAATTGCCAAAGCAAAATTTTTCCGCTACAACCCATTTAAAGTTTTCGAGAGTGAAAGCAGTATAGACGAAGTTTTCATAATTGAATTTTTAACAGGTGTGAAATGATTGGTTTTACGCCTCACTTTGCTCTGATTTAAGTCAGGCACTCAATCAGAGCTAGAATAATTCTCTCGTCCGTAGTTGATTTCGAGCCTGGGATGGGCTTTTTAATATTGTAAAATATATTTTCTTTATTTTTCGTGTAAAGATTTCATGATTGTGAGTATTTAAGGACTAAAATACTAAAATTTTAAACGATGTGGTGAAAAGTTACATGATATGTACAGTGTCACGCAAAATTCAGCTTGGAAGGTAAAACTCGACTTGATTGTCCCCAGCCAGGAAAATTAAGCACTGAGCGACGCATCGGCAGTATCAATTAGAGAACAATAAAACTAGCAAAACATACAAACAAAAAAAAACATAACCAGACACAAACACACAATCATAGTAGCACAATTTTACTTTATAGCTTACTTTATACTTTATAGCAACATAAATAGGCGAAACTTCGGAAAATTAGGGGAAAGCTGAATTTTGGTGTGAACCTTGGTACTGGCGTGTTGAACAAAATGTCAGAAGTCCCCATCGATCCGAGTGTTGTGTCACTTTTTATACGGGGTCAAAGGTCACCAAAACTGACCTTTCCTAAATATCTCAGTAACGGTCACGTCTTTAGAAAAACAATGTATGACGAATTTATTCAGGTGAGTTTATTTTTACTATGAGCATACATTATTGGCGGGCAGTCTTGTGACATACGATTGGAGTTTTCAAATATGCTTCACGATCAACTTGGCATGGCTAAGGTAAGCGCAAGGTGGATACAAAGAATGCTCACGCTGCCTCAAAAGCGCGAAGTGCTGTCGCGAATTTGGGACATCTGCAATGATGACGAGGGTGAAGTATTGAGTTGAATCGTTACTGGAGATGTCTGGGATATGAAAATAATGAAAAGAACCGGCCCAAGGATGAATCCTGGAGAAGCACTAAATTGCAAAAGGAGTAGATTTTGATGCTCAAATTTTGAGACCTTAGTTTTGGCGATTGAAGCGAAATTGGGTTCAGAGCTATGCCTTTCGCTCAATTAATTTAAGAAAAGCTAAAACGATAGGATCTGCATATCAGAAAGAACCCTTCCGTCAAAAATAAAACTATTTCTCAAATTTTTGTGGCCTGCGATCGACCGATTTGTTTCTCGGAATATATCTATTGTCTCCTACCAATTTTTGGAGACGTTGTTCGATTTTTTTACTTATATGTATCACCGCATAGCAAACGTAGACTCAACTTAAGTTTGACAACATTTAATTCGACAACTGCAGACGCGACTTAATGTAATCGAATGCCTGTGCCGCCATGGCATGTCATGCAAAGTAGAACTGAACCGACAGAACTGTGCAGACTAAGCTTACTCAAGAGTGATATCATTGCATAAATTTCTCAAGACAATAGACATCGCATAAGAACTTGCAGCCACTCTGCTGTTTACAAGGATTCATTATAAATTGAAGGTTTTCCTTATGTTATCGGGTATAAACTTTTCGGTAAAAGCTTTTTGACTTGACGCCTTCTGGTATGGTGGGAGAAAACTTACCGAAAACCAAAATAGTAAAGAAACAGATTTTAGGTAAATGCTTGCTAAACAAGAAAAAAGGTAAAGAAAGTGTATCGGTTCACTTATTTTCACATAATCAGCGTCAAATTAATCAGTTTCGGGGCTTCCAAGCACGAAAAAGCTCAGAAACTTTCATTAGATAAATTTGGGAACTTGCGGGCGCCCAAACTTACCCGAAACCGAGCCAAAGAACTTACCTTTTGGGTCACGAGCTGTACTGCAGAGTTGTGGCATATGGGCGGTAGTGTCGAAATAAGTCAGCTCGGAGCTCATCCAAGCTCAGTCACTGTTCGCTACATGTGATAATTTACCAGACTGAAAGACAAAGCCGTGGTTAGTTTAACTATTTTGGATAGTATTGCAACGATTTGTATTGCTAAATCCTGTTGTACGAAGATTAGGTTGGCTTATCACAATACGCATCAGCCATCGCTTGTCTATTCCACCAGACCATTCAACCTAATTCCAGCAGACTTAATTCAACCTAGTGGTGATGCCAACCTATGGTAGGTATCACCGCTAGCGGTGCAGCAAAATTAGAAATTTGGCAAATTTCGCCGCTGCCGCAAATTCCGCCGCAGCCATTATGCGCGTTACCATACAAAAGAGTACATTCTAATTTTTTGACAGCAATTCCCGCAGCCCACTGCGTTGGCCGCACCGGAAAACGCTGTATTGTGATTAATCTAAAATACTTCCCCCCAACGATAAGTTTTAGAATTTAGGATTTTAGGATTTGATGATACTCTGACTAAATTTTATTGTTTGTTGATTCCCGATAATTTTCAGCTGAGATACAGTGAACACCCCAAATCGTCTTTTTCCAAAGACGTTCTTGAAAGACCCTTATCACCGGTTTGTTTGCCGATACTTTCACATAAAAAAATTACACAATGCTATTGAAATGATAATTAATAATGCACAAAAGGTTTGAATAAATTTGCTCTACCATGTTTCTAAAAAAAAAATTACGGTTTTTTGACACCCTTACCCCTCCCTTAAATTATGGGACCAACTAATGGTGGGATCAACTCGTCGTCGTAGCACTACAGCCCCTCTCGGGCCTTGGCTTCTCGCAGGTGACACCCTCCAGTTGTCTCGGTCCAATGACCGCGTCCTCCAATTTCGAAAACCGAGCAGCTTTGCGCAGTCTTCGTCGACAGAGTCAGACCAGCTTTTTTTTGGGTTTTCCCACTGGTCTTCGATCCTCAGCCCGTTCATTCGTTCATTCGTTGCATGCGACCAGCCCATTACAGCTTCCGCAGTTTGATTATTGTAGCAACCTCTGGCTCATCAAAAACCTCATACAACTCGTGGTTGTACCTTATCCGCCATTGGCCGCACTCTTGTTTAGCTCCAATTATACGTCTAAGGACCCGTTTTTCGAAGGCGTTCAACATATTTGCGGATGCTTGGGTAAGGGTCCAAGTTTCACATCCGTGGCGCAACACAGGTCTGATTATTGATTTGTAGACTTGGAGCTTCGTCTTCCTGTGTATGGAGCTTCAGTAGGGCCAGAACGGAGTAGAAAGTTTTATTAGCGAGCTGTATTCTCCGTTTAATTTCATCAGTTTCACTGCCTTTTGCTGTCAATTTCGAGCCTAAGAATATAAATTCGTCCACATTCTCTAAATTATATGCGTCCAGAATTATATTTCGTCTAATGGAGGTCTTCTTTCTTGTTTGCGTCATGATTTTTGTTTTCGTCTGATTGATCATCAGGCCTACTTCTTTGGCTTCCTGGTCAAGTTTCAACAGGAGTTCTTTGGCGGATGTGAAGGAACGTGACAAGATGTTAATGTCATCCTCGTTGGCCACTAATTGGTTCGACTTATACAGAAGCGTACCCCCTGTGTCGACAGGAATCTTCCTTATCACGTACTCAAGTGCTAGGTTGAACAGCAGAGGGGCCAACCCATCGCCTTGCTTTAGTCCGACATTTGTGTCAAAGGCAACAGTCAGACTGTTGTTGATTCTAACTTGTGATGCTGTCAACGTCATCGTCATTTTGGTCAGCCGGATTAGTTTTGCCGGGATGCCGAAGTATAGCATTATTTTGTACAGTATGTTTCGGCTAATACTGTCATATGCGTGTTTAAAGTCCACGAAAATCTGGTGGGTTTCGATGTTAAATTCGCAGAAGACTGGTCTTCGTTACGTACGCTTTTGACAAGCGACATTGATATTTGGTTTTGACCAAGTAGTGGTCCTAGTCACAATTTGCTCCTCGAAACGTCCGAACGTCATGGATGCTGGAAGCCCATCTCCGCTGAATAAGGACATGGTCAATTTGGTTAAAGGTATTGCCATCTGGTGATGCCCATGTTCTTTTGTGGATGCGTCGATGTGGGAAGCATGTCGAACTTATGACAATATCCCTACTACATACAAAGTCAATCAGGCGTTGGCCGTTGTCGTTAGTTGCATCGTGGAGACTGTGCCCTCCAGTTGTTCCCCGATGTACCTCTTCATGCCCGACTTTATCATTGAAGTTGCCTTGTATTATTTTAACGTCGTTTGAGGGCAATGAGTAAAATAGCCTTTCCAAGTGGTTATAGAATGCGTCTTTCGTTTCCTCGTCTTTTTCTTCTGTCGGGCGTGAACGTTTATCAGCCATATTTTAAAGAATTTTGCTTTGATGCTAATGGTGGGATAATCCTCTTGAATATCAATAAGTTAATTGCCAACCCTGTTTATACAATAAATTGAAGCCAAAATATTGCCAAGCGATTGCTTATTGCAAATTATAACGTTTGGTAAAATTCACTCTTTCGTAGTCTTGTTAAATGCAAAGTATAAAGATTGATAAATATATTAGTAAGTAAGATTTGATATTCAAATAGTATGGTTACTTATAGAATGACACTATGAACTAGTAGTAGTTGAAGTATTTTAAAATAATTTAGGAAATACTAAGTTGTAAACACAATAAGCTAATACTTGTGCATTCATATTCGTATGTGATTTTGTAACTGGACATATATGTTTAATGAGAACGGTCAATTTCAATGTACTTTTCTTTCTTCCCATAAACTAATTCAAGTTTTGAATTCAAATAAAGGAATGTCAGGTTTTTTTCCTTATATAGGTGTCTTATACCGCAGGATTGTTTTACAATAAATCTTCTAAAATCGTTTGCCGACTACTAATGGTATATAAACACTCATTTTGTGTGATCTATTTCATTGTCGACAAACTATCCCAATAGCTCTTTAATGGCCATTCGTTGTTGAGTGAACACTTTCCAATTATTATTTTTTTGTATACCCAACATTGCTATTGAAGCTCTTATTATATTTGGGGCACCAGAGACTGTACTACCGTCCTTAGCATAAACGTCCTATCTACATTTTAGTACCTTCGGAGATATTTAATGATTTGTGTTTTTCTGCAGCATGCAGATATATGAAAATGACATTTCTCATTATTGCTTTTAATATAATTTCACAAAAAAGAGGTATTGCATATTTTGTGGAATGCACAACTCAAAAATGAAAAAAAAAAATTTATTTAGGGCGTTTATGATAAGCATGGCAGTATAGTTTTACACCATTTTGTACCGTGCACATTGTTGGAATATTATCGTTTGTGGTTGCTTATCTTTTTGCACCATGGACATTGTTTATCAACTATGCGTCGATACATAAAAATAAGCATCAATTTTCTTATTCCGTGGTTGACGCAAAACTAACTAAGGAAAACTGTTGATTTTGCCAAGATTTTGCTCTGAGTTCAGCCCACCGCTTTTAAATCTGCAGGATCAGTTGGACACGTGTCTCTCAATGATACTTTAGAGCCTTCTAGACGACATAAGAAGTGACGATACAAAGGCGAACCTGGAATAAGGATTTTATGCCTGAGTACTATGTGGTGAGTGATATCGAGAGAATGAAATCTGTTGACTCACATCGCTTGAGTGAGTAGATTTTTTTTCACTTTTAAGCTAACCATCACTATGTGAAAGAAAAAAATATTTTCTTAGATACAAGATATATTTGAATTTTTCAACAGATATCGATATTTCAGGTGCAATTTGCCCTCTTTTTCTGTGTGCATCGGTCTTGCGGTATTTGTAAAGTGAATATTACCTCTTAAGTATCGATATATGTCAAAAAACACTAAATACATTCAGCTTTTTAAATATGATCAAACCTATACAATGGTGGTATGGCCACTCGATGCCTGATACGAATCGTCATAAGCCAACCCAATCCTTATCAAATAGGATTTCGATGGCTAATACCAATCCTTATAAGCCAATCCAATCCTTGTCAAACAGGATTTAGTATTTAAAAACATTTTATTAGCTTGTTCTGGACAAATAAGCCCTTTAAAAAAAAACTTTGGCTTTTGAAAACTAACAAAGTTAGAAAATTTCAAAAATTATCCTGCTCCAATTTGGTATAACGTAATTCGTAAAACAAAATAAAAAAAAGCCTTATCATAACTTATAGCTAAACATGCCGTCAAATCAAAACAACATTTTAATTGCAAAGCTAACATGGCCACAAACATCGCAATCAACATCGAATATAAAATGTTCGCCTGAGTCACGCAATGAAATCTACAATGCAGATTCAATTATCGCTTATTAACATCACAGCCGACCATTTAATCCTACCATACTCTCAATTTTATGCCGCCAAACACGTTATCTGCATGTTAACAACTGTTTGAAAAACAGAGCACACACTTTTTTCAATCTCCTGGATTCATTCAGATTTTTTTTATCCGTTTCATTCAGTTGCCCAAAAACAACTCACATGGGAGTTAGCCACCCATTCAAGAGACCGAATAACATTATTTTTTTAGTCACGACGAAATGTACACAAAAAGAATATACAAACTTTCATCACATCTCGAGTTACTTACAACAATGCTTACTCACTCGAATCACGTAGATGTCAGTCAGACTAGGACTGACCGCCAACTTGCCTGCTCTGCCTGGCTGTCTCATATCCTCAAAATAGGATTAAATGTAAACCTGGTGATGTCGAAATAAGAACACTGTGAGTTATGGCCCATCTGGTCAAGCAGGTAGCGAACGTGAATTAACCCTGCTTCTGGTAGATACAAGGCTTGAATAAGCGGATATAAAAGTTATGAAATATTAGAATAACAGTCGCATTTTTTTGCGCCTCTATCTTGAGATTATGAGGATCGTAGCATTGAGAAGAAAAACAATCCTGTCTCGGTTGCTGTTGTTTTCAAAGCAACTATCCTAACCTACTCTGGATAGAGTGCGACTAAAATTTACGAAAAAATTTTGTGTGCTATGTGATGTGGGGAAACAGGAAGCTCAGAAGAATTTTTTCGTGTGGATTGCGCTTAGAATTTTCAATAAATGTAGGATAAGGTAAATAAGTCGAATTTAATTTTTTTATTTGTACTTTTAAAACCAAGTGATAAAATTTATTCCCCGAAACAAACATGAAAGCTAAAAATATTTAAAAAAAAATGTAATTCAATTGATTTTAACTGAAAGCTTTACTTTAGTATTATATCTTACTTCAATCATTTTAATTTTCAATAATTACTACAGAAAGCATGAGCGTTTATTCTGTTTTTGCCAGCATATGTAAATAGAAAATAAAAGCTAAATTAATTCCTAGAAATTTAACATTAAAAACTAACAAGTCTTTATTGTTTGGTCTTAATCAAATTTTCGGATTTCTACCATGACAGTAAATCACGACTCGTGGCGATATAATTTCTTGACTATAAAAGCTTGGCTTATTTCTACCCTGAATCGAAACACGCATACCTCCGATAGATACGCATCAAAAATTGCCTTGAATGACCTCCAGCGTGTAGACAGGCAAAAAAAGAAAAATTCGGACATACCGATTACGTCAATCCACGAAACTCCTTTGAGTATACTGAACTCTACGGCCCTACCCTACTCATCAGTCACGCTGGACGCTCCATGGCTACTACCAGTTCGGTAGAACAGGACATAAGCCCCGCATTTCGGCACAAGCTAGACAACCGAATCCTTATTGGATGTTATTGTTATTAGTTTTTGCGATCAATTTTCTGACCGCGGCGTGAGAAATTCTTTTCGGTACCCACCTGAGCCCTGCCACACACATATAGCAAAATTTTCACTAGCACCACACGCCAGTAAGGAAGAAGACATTAAGTAATCATGAAGTCGATTATTTATTGCAACCGTTAACGCAAAATGTTATTTATCTTTTTCGTTCGACTAAGATATTTTTAGATATCGGCACTCCAATAAATTCGAGATTGATAGCTTTTAGTTCGTGGCGACTAAAACCAACGACTAAGACTAGACATTACGGACGAAAGAAGGAACAAGAGGGTCAAATAGTTACAGGTGTGCATATAAAACTCTATCGATCCCTGACCTAATCCTTAATGGGCCCTGAAACCAATACTCTTCCTTGTCCTCCTCTTCTTCCTCGCAGGGCTAATGGTTTATAGAATCAGAAAAGTAATGACTACATCGGTCGTTACAACAAGAATCCGAGCCACAACGGAAAGGAAATTTCAATACAGAGTTGCTTGCGCCTATGGGTAAGTGTGTATAATAGGTTAATGTGATTTATGATGATAGTGTGTAATGGAGAAAATCTAATATAGCTAGAATTTATTATATGATTTGATTTCAAGTCAAACAGCCAAACATTAAGATTATGTGTCAGAGTATATTAATAGGATCTTGAATTGTGCAGTGTCTGCGTGTTAGCTGAGAACGTATTTGATGGAAAAATTATTATGATTACAGAAAGGATAATGAGTGTAATCAGAGCAAAGGAGATCTAAATCGAATCAGATTATTGTTTGTAGGCGGAGATAAGAGTAAATTGAACTTCTGAGTGTTATTTTTTTTTAAAGAAGAGAAATTCAGTGGCTAGTGCGACAAGAGTACTAATTTGAAAACTCATTGGATTAGATGAACAACTATTTATTAGTTTACCAGATACTTTGATATATCTTTGATGACTCTCTTTGATGTCTCTCTCTTTGATTTCTTTCTAGTGTCGAATTCTGTTCACACACGAAAATTGCACATTTTCGCAACAAATTTAAAAAAAATTTACTATTAACAATTAACTTTGCTCAATATTATTTTGTAAACCTTAGCAAAAAGAGTGTAAATTTACTACTTTGCTACTCTCATTTACACCAAAGCTGTAAAATTGTATCATTTGCTCAAATTTGACTTATTATTGATGTTAACGAAAATTAACGAAAAAGAAGAAAAAATTAAAAAAAAAATTATTATACTATTAACGAAAAATCTCTGAGTTTGCTTGAATTTCGAGCGTCGATACGTTTTCGTGCATCGATTACTTTTCAAAAAACATTGTTTGAAGTAATTCTATAAAACAATTAAGTATTCATAATTTTATTTTCACACCAACAGTATGCACCTATCGCTAAGTTTGTAGCCTTTTCTCAAATATATCGACCCGAACGCTATCATAGTTTGGACCCAACCTTTACTTTATTTGTAGAAACTGTTGTCTGAAGCTTTCATCAGCAAAATAATTTGGTGAATCTTTCCAAATTCTGAATATCCAACCCTTCTAAGGTGCCCAAAGATACGAAACTTTCTTTAACAAGAACGCTTGACTCATCCTTTATAAACAATTTTTTTAAAAACTGTATTTATTTTTTAAAACCGCAAAGATAGCTGTCGGTGTTTGTCGCAAATTGGGCGATCAGATGTGAAGAATGTGTAAAGTACCGGTTCCAAAACACTTCCTTGAGGTACAACAGCATGCACACGATGTTAAGCGGTAGAGTAGCTTCTGTATCTCACTTGGAATGTGCGGTCGATTAGGTGAGATGAAAATATTTTGTGGAAGCTTTTCGGAAGCATTGGCTTAATTTTGAAGATCAGCCCTTCATGCAGACTTTATCGAAGGCTTGAGTTACGTCTAAAAAGACTGTTGCGCTGTATTTCTTGTCTTTGAATGCTATTTTAATGTCTAACGCGATTTGATGGATTTGTTGAATATTGCTATGATGTTCTCAAATTTTTTTTGCATCTTCTAGTATTGGTAGTAGCTTTCTCAACAAGACTTTCTCGAAAACTTTAGAGACACATGACAAAAGGCTAATAGGTTGATATGACTTCACTTGAAAAGAGTCATTACCAGGCTCAAAGATCATTATGATCACTTTTGTTTTTCAATCTTCAGGAAAATATCCCATTCGAAAGATAGCATTAAACAGATTAGAAAGCCAAGAGAATACGGTCGGTGGTAACTGTTTGAGCATACACTCAAAAAAATTTGGTTGAATTTTACCCTTATAATAGTAGGAAACTGGTTTCCTACTATTAAAGATGTAAATTTTCAAAAGTGCGTACAAAGAATATTTTACGTCTGAAATGTGTAATTTTTTCTTACGAGCAAATCGTGTAATTTTACCCTAAAAACACGTAAATTTAGGACGGAAAGGCATGAAATTTATGTATCAAAGGCTACTTTTTACGAGTCTTTTGAGGTAATAGGCGCAATTTATTCGTGAATGTCCACAAAAATGTTTAAAAAACTATAGTAAAAGGTGGGTCTTTTGCACTCTTGGATAGGGTAAGTTATGGTAAATTTAGGTAACTTACCCTGCCCAAGAGTGCAAAAAATGCACCTAAAGATTGTTTTATCACACAAATGACATCAAAAGGTATCTATTGCCAACAATTTTAAGAAGTTTGCACTACTGAAGCTGAAATTTCAGCTAACCTCTAGATAAGTTTCATTTTCAAGACAGGTAACTGCCATAACATTAAATATTGCCCCAAAATTAAATATCACTAACAAAAGCCTGTAAATAGGTAACTTTAAATGTTATAAAAGGCAAGAGTCCAAAAGCAAAATATAAATATTTATCTTGTCAAATACAAAAACTTTTTGTAATTCCTTATAATTAATTTCAATTTGATATATACAATATATACACATTATACACGTTAACTTATAGCACTTATTGCTACACTTGTATTTAACTTATAGCTACACTTCTAATTAACTAACTTATAGCTACACTTCTACACTTATTACACGAAAAGACTGACACTTAACTTTTGCTGTTCAAAGCAAAGATCACGAAATATCAGACTCGTTCAGTCTAGCCAAATCACCGTCTTTCGTCAAAATGTAACATCAATAATAAGTCAAATTTGAGCAAATGATACAATTTTACAGCTTTGGTGTAAATGAGAGTAGCAAAGTAGTAAATTTACACTCTTTTTGCTAAGGTTTACAAAATAATATTGTTAATATGACGCAAAAGCTAAAAATACAGATCCAATGTGTAAAAAAAATTATGATTCGTTATTTTAAACAGAAAAATGAATGTATTTACTATTATCAAAGAATTAATTTTAGACCCACTTTTTAGAGTGTAGCATTGGTGATGAGATCAGTTACTGGCGATTTTTTTGAGCATGTTTCCTGAATAATGACATCTTGCCCTCCCTAAGCCGAAGTTTTGATTGATTCTGAGTCCTATGCATTGATATTAGGTGGAAAGTCGCATTTTATCAAGGTGAAAGGTGTGAAAACCGGCTCTAGGTCAATTACGAAGGCGGTGGCTTTCTTTACGTAGCTTCTGGCCCATTGCCCGTTGACAGTTCTTAGTGGGGCTCCCCTGATGGTAGGTTTGTTGATTTTTTTGACTGCTTTCCACAGTGAATAGTTGGTATTCTCAGGTAGCTCTGCTCGCTAAAGGTATGTATCCATATGTATCATATTTGCGTATCGTATCACCGTTGCGTATCAGTGGATACGACAAACGTATCTTCGTTGCGTATCAAAATTTTATACAAAGAAACGCAACGAACTCGATCGGTCACTTGGCGGTTTCTTGCCGTCGCATCAAAGGAATGATACGATACTAAGTGGAGTCATGTGTGGACACGTTGCGTTGTACACTATAGATTAGTGAATAAAAGCGTTGCAGCTGCGCATCGAGCTTTTTGCAACGGATCGTATTGATGATACATGGAATATTGAGTAGTGTGGACACCGTATCCGTTTAGTGAATGATACGCAACAGGGATACGATACGAAAGAAATGCAACATATGGATACCTACCTTAAGACGTCAGGCGGCGTGCTACGGAGTCTGCGGGTTCAAATCCTGCCAGTGCCATGGCAGTAAGTGTGAATGTGTGTGATTGTCTATGAGGGTGAAAAATGGGCCCAAACTAGTGGCCTAATGTTGGCCACGTTCCCGGCAGCCCTCTTCACTCACCTAACCTAACCTAGTGGGACTGAAGCTATCTAAGAATGAGTGAAAATGTAGCTCGTAGTCTCTCACAAGTGCCAGCTTGAGCTCACTAGAAGCTTTGTTGAGTCGGAATGTAGTTTGAAGAGAGCAGTGCAGCTGCCATTTCCTTCATGCGAATCTTTTTTCCTGTACTAAGATTTTAATTGATTAAGAGTATGTTGCTTTTAGAGTTGAGAGATGCAGTTCCATTTTAAGTGACGTCAGAAATGCTCATTGGAAAGAATAACTGCAGAATTGACTGCGGTGATTTGAAAGATGTACTAAGAAATGTTGAGCTGGTGAGGGTCGTCTGAATTAACTCCAGTTGGTTTTGTGCGAATATTTACGCTTACAGCAAGCGAAGTGGGGTGACATGTCCACAATAATGATGACAGGAAAATAAACAGAGGGCAAATCAGAACTGCTTCTGATTTTGCGGAGTTTGGAGGTATTCATTTCGAGATTGCAAAGTCTATGAGATCCGAAATTTTGTTGGTGTCTGACGGTCAATGTATGGCCTGGTCCGTTTGAGATATACCTCAGACCATAGGTTTGTTGTGAATCGAAGAGTGCTTTACCTCTAGGTGTTAAGAGTCTAGATCTCGAAAACGTGTGTTTCGCATTTAAGTCGCCAGCCACGATGAATATGGTTCCCAGCGAGAAAAAGAAACTTTTGCATATTGCCTTTGAAATTTTGTGCCTAGAAGGACAGTTGATGGACGAAACTACAATCTCTCTCGACTAGTCACGTAGACAAATGGATGTTGTTTTGATGTAATGTTCGCTGAGTTCTTCCAAAGGATGATGGAGCATTGCATTTTTAATAAGTATTGCAGACCCGCCTCTAGCCTTGCCATCTGGGTGTTTGGTATCGTAAAAGATGCAGCCTTGGATAGCAAATTTATTATTGTTTTCCGTGAGGTGGGTTTCCGATATGAGAAACAATTGCTACATTTTTTAATTGCAGGATTTCGTTTACTCTTGCCACAAGACTTAGTAGCGTGAAACTCGCCACATATAACACACACACTAGAGAGTGAGCAGTAGGTTTTCGTGTGGCCATATCCCTGACAATTCACACATTGTATTGGACCTTTGCATTTGATCGGCTCTTCGATGGGGATTCTGCGGTGCATAATATATCGCAGGCTATACATTTTGTGAGTTTCACCCCTTTTGGGCTTGCTAGCTTCGGGCTCTAATTCTACTTTGAACAATGGCTGTAGCTGTTTGAATGTGTTGAATATATTTGTAATGGATTTAACAGCAAAACCGAGGCCTTCTGTTTTAACTCATCAACATCAATATTAGGCGCTATGCCTTTAATTACCACCGACAATCCTTTGCTACTTTTTTAGCTGGTGAGTAAAATATTGACGACATTGTGAATCCAACTCTTTTGTCGCCTTCCTGAAGCTTTCTTCAGAACAAACTTATATTTTAGCAGTGTGTCATGAAAGCTGTTTTTGCCAGCGATTGATACCTACATTGATTGTTATTTCTCTTGAGTATATTGGTGGTGGCTTGATTTGCTTTGGCAAAGAAACTATTTCGGAGTCGTTTTCGGTTGTAAATATTTAGTAGTAGCTAATACTGGTAAAAGCTTGCTGATTATCGGGCATAGAAATTCTGTTCTCGTTTCCAATTTGAGTAAATGCACAACAAATCAAAAGCGTCCGCCCCAGTACAAAACGAGTTCATATTTCCTGGATGACATTTACGCGCCAAATAAATTACACTACATATTTGGCGCATGTCACATTGTGTTTCTTTTCTTTTAAGAATTACTCCATGTTGTTGCTTCCGATTTATAGATTTTCTCAATGAATGCAATCACCGATCATGTTATTTTTAGCTTTCGCCAATTAACTGAAAAAAATTAACAAAAATTTGCAAAGAAAAATCAAACGATGCTACTAAACGTCGATCAACTGAGTACTTCTCATGTTCGTAGGTGTACGAAAATTTAAAAAGCCAAGACGCAGATCAGTTGTTCTATTAGGGAGAAACAAGAGAAACCTCAACTTTCTGGAATGAAGCAGAAGGTAAGCAAAAGTCAATACAAAAGGCTAGCAACTGAATCGTAGCCCGCTCCTGAATGTTTATAAGTGCACAATCCAAATTCCAATTGTTGTCAGCCAGATCATTCTTCTTCTGCAACTTAGTTAATGTTATTGGCTGTAGAGACGGACTCTCGATACCTTTAGGGAGAAATTCATTACTTTTCACTATTGGAGCAAGTGTTCATGATTGAATGCAATTTGAAAGACATCATTGAATGTTTGTTGTTTTCAAGAAAACAAACAAGGATTTGAAGATACAAAAAACCGTTGTTTTGTAAAATTGTTTTCATAGTTCTCAGTTTGTCTAATCACTTTAAAGATGAAAAAACTAAGTTTTAAATAACAAAGAGCACCTTCAATAACGTAGAATTAGTTGTAAGTATATCACCTGACTGTAAATTGGCAAAAAATTAAGATCATATTATAAGGATGAAATGAGAAGCGTCAATCGGAATAATTTATCATTTGTTCCAAGAGATTTATAGCCTTTCAAATGATAGATACAAGGCAATCAGAAAATCAATAGATTTGAAAATAACCATTAAAATTATTTTTGTATAGGGTGTTTTTCAAGAGGTATATAACTTTGAAATGAAGTAAAATACGGATAAATTGCTTTGGTTGCCATGAATTTGAATGTGATTTCGGGCATGTGAGCACCAGGACGGCAAAAGTCCAAACGAGAAGTCCGATTTTCGGCTACTCGAACCAATAATTGGGGCCGTATCCCGCCAATCACGCGGTGAATTCTGTCTTCCAAATAGTCAAGCGCCTCGAGTTTGTCGGTGGAGGCGAGTGATTTGACGTATCACTACAAGAAATAGTCCAGCAGTATTAAATCACAAGATCTTGCAGGCCAGTTCACAGGTCCAAAACGAGAAATTATGCGCTCATCAAAAGCTTCTCTCAATAAGTCGATGGTTGCACGCGCTATATGGCATGTCGCGCCATCCGGTTGAAACCAGAGGTCCCGTGCATTACGGCAAGTCAATTCTGGAACGAGAAAGTCCTTGACCATGGCTCTATAGTGGTCACCATTGACTGTGAAGTTATTCCCAGCAGCATTTTTGGAGACATATGGACCAATTATTCCACCAGCCCATAAAGCACACCAAACAGTGACTTTTTCCGGATGCAACGCTGTTTGGACCATTGCTTGTGGCTGCTCATCACTCAAAAGGCGGCAGTTTTGTTTACTGACGTAGCCATTCAACCAGAAATGAGCCTCATCGCAAAAAAAAAATTTCTTATAAAACTCGGCATCTACAGCAATTTGTTCTTGGGCCCATACACCAAATCTACTCCATGCCCGGTGGTCGTGCGGCTTCAATTCCTGCACGAGTTGGACTTTGTAAGCCCGCAAACTAAGATCTTTCCGTAAAATCTTATATAATGTGGATGGGCACAGGCTTAATTGTTGAGCACGATGTCGAATGGGCTCACTTGGGTCTTCATCGATACTACGCTCTACAGCTGCTATGGTTTCTTCATTACGCACTGTACGACGTCTGGATGGATGCGCATTATCAGTGAAAGTAAACGTGGTGCGGAAACGATCCATGGTTAATCGAATTAATTGTTCTGATGGACAATTATGTCGGCCATAAAGTTGACGGAATTCGCGATGAGTTTCTCGAACAGAACCGTTTTTTTTTCGAAATAAATCTGCACAATTTGCAGACGTTGCTCAGGCGTAAACTTATTCATGATGCTGCCAACTTAAAGTTCTATACATTTAAAAAAGACCCTATATAACTCAGTGCTTGAATTTTATTTACTTTTGTGCTGTTTATGATCCATTTTATCGGCCTATTAGTTTATTTATGCAAATACAGATCTTTGCATGTCAAAGCAATACGAAAATTCTCACATATTGAATCAACTGACTAATAAAATTAATGCTTAACTAATATCTACCAAATAGTTCAATAAATGTGATGTTAAGCATTCTTCCTTTCAATAGAGAACAGGACCCATTGACTTCAAGTTTCTACAACTAATATTTCAATTCACCTACATCCTAATGAAAATACAATTTCCTATGCAAAATACAATGCAGCTAACATAATTTATACATCAAACACTCTATCAAGAATCTATTTCCTTTTCATCCTGTTGCTCTTCTTTGAATACGAAGAAGAGCAACCAATAGATCTATGATTTTCTGTTTGTATATTTATATAGATAAACCGGAATGCGACAGTCTATCTGTACATTTGCTGTAATCAACATCTACCATAAACTATCAAGCATTTGCTGTTCACTTCACACTCTACTCTGTTCTTTCGATTACCCGATGGTCGACACACAAATCATTTTATGTTTGTTTGACATTTCGGTGTTTGACTTGTACAGGATACCGACTATTCGGTATATTCATTACATACATAGTGTGGTCGAAAGTTCAGTTTGAGAAGGTTGGGGTGAATGAAAATATTATTATGCAAAAAAGAGACTGTGTAGATAATTTTTTCAAGACAGATATTCTTCAGAAAGCTGTCTTTGGCTGCCAAATTAATCGGCTTTCTGGTGAAAATATATACCGGGAGATAGCAGTAACAACTGGCAATGCTTCCATGTGGAACCCGTATCTGCAGGTCAAATTGTTCGCAGAAACATTTCAATCGCAATTAAATGCTGTTCCGTCCAACTTCTCTGCTTCTAATAGTCAAATTGTACGTGAGAAAGTCAATTCGTTCCTCAATAGTCACAAAGAGCCGCTGGTCACATTTTCATCCGAAAATCCATCGGATGATCCGCAACTCACAAGTGACCAATTTCACTTTGTCAATAGTGAATACTTGGTGCACTTGTTAGGAGGTATAAAAAGTAAAAAGTCATGGGGGCATGATGGGGTGCCTGGCTTTATTGTTAAGTCTCTGCCAATTTCTGTACTCACATTATTTTCCATTATTTTCAATAATGCTTTGAACAACGGCTACTTCCCCGACACATGAACAGCTGCTAAGATGAGATGCGGCGAAAAAAATCCACCCGCTCTCTGCTTCCTAATTTGGAGAAGCTCTTTGAAAAGATTTGGTTGGAAATGATTCCCATCTACTGCGCGCTCGCGTTTATTATACCAGACTATCAGTTTGGCTTGAGGCGTAATCATGGGACCCAGCACGTTATCTCGTGTTTGGATTATCAGATTTTGTCGTACCTAAATCAGCAGAAATGGAGAAGGCCCTCGATAGTGAATGATACGGAGGTCTTCTATACAAGTTGATCAAAGTGGGATCTACAACAGACAATTTCATAGAGCAAATTCACTCCGGGGACATATGGTATTAGGAGTGCCACAAAGCTCTGTCGCTGAACCTGTTTTATATACCAATTTTTACTGCTGACGTTCCGTTTCTAGTGGGCTATCCTCAAGTTAAAGTCCTAAAATATGCAGATGACACGTTCTTATTCACGTCCAGTCAAGACCCGTTCAAAGCAGCGAAGAGCCATGAATATTACTAGGTTAACCTTAGCTTTTGTATTGATGCCAATAGTGTAATGGAGGAGACATGCATGAATTCTTGAAATTTAACCCTTATGTCCGACATAGAACTAAAGTAGCCAGGTTCACATTTCAGCGCATCAGATATCTTTTCGCCAACTAGATTAACATGACGATTCCTGAATTAGCACTCAAAAACTTGCCCAAAAAAGCGAAAGCATTGATTCGTATTTAATGCTTGCATTAAATTACGCTACTATTCGAAAGTGTGAAAAAGAGCGATTGTCCTCCCGTTTAAAAAACCGGGTAAAACATTAGGGTCTGTCAAAGATTTCCGCTTAATCAGTCTTCTGCCTACGCTGGGTAAAGTATTTGAGAAAATCTTTTTTCTCGAATACAGTCATTTTTCGAATCCACAAAAAATTCAGACAGAAATCCTCTACAGTCCACCAGCTATATAGAGTATCAAAATATATTAAACATTCTTTCAATAATAAAAAAAAACCTCTAGCGCATTAAAACAGCTAGAAACACTAATGTTCGAAGAACAGTGGGTGATTTGTGCAAATTTTGAGTGTATATTCTACCACTAGCTACTTAAGGACACCCTTAGTAATAATAGACCATAAGCCAATTTAATGTCGGTGACTTCATCGAAAGTTACAGCGATAGAAAGGTGTTTGGGGTTGCCATCCAAGAAATGTCCAGATCTTAGGAAATTTAAACATTGGTAGGATTTACAGCGGTTAGACCAAAAGTGACCTGAACTATAGCGCGGACTAAGTGAATTTAGTCCTAAGGTGTTAACATCAACCTGACCTAAAATTTGGTCAGGTCGAATTTAGTCCTTGTTTGTATATACGTGACAGCTGTAATTTAGTTCAATTTTAGCTCATATACTGTAATTATCTTTTCATTTGTCTGCCAAACATGATTAAATGATTTTGAGTCAAACGAGAGGGTTGCGAGCTTAAATTCAGCGTACATATATTACTAATAGTCGCGCAAAAATCAAGGCTTAGGTCGATTGTGTTTACAGCGATATGGTCCACGACCTAATTTAGTTCAGGTCGCTTGAAATCGTTGGGTCGGGTATTCAGTGTTTACAGCAGGTGGACTAAATAATATAGGTGGAATTTGGTGTATAGTCCACGAACTAAACATCTGCTGTACTTATTACGTCTGCTGTACTTGTTTTCTTTACTTATTTTCTTTACTTATTTTCTTTACTTATTTTTAAATGTTTATGAAAGCATTTATTAGTACGACAATAACAAAAAGGCCTAGTGCGGGCAGCCCTTTGCTAGCACCGTAGCAAAAAATATGTCGCATCTGCCTTACGTTAAAGTCAACCTGCTGTGCGAATTTCGTATTGACCTAATGACTGCATTGGAAGTTAAAGGGATGCAAAGAAATTTAGGGCTACCATTCGCAAAAGTTTCCAAATTTTCTAGATCTTAATATTTGGTGCTTATTTTCATGACAAGGTCACTACGATTTGAAAATTTTATGTTAAAATCGCTTGCTAAAGATATGCCGAAAAAGACAAAACCAACAATAGCTGGCAACCCTGTGGTTGTTTTTCCCACTAGATTTCTGCTGAGCTATGTCTACAATAAGTTAAATTTGCCATATGCATTTCGTTATGATTCATTGACTGCACTGGAAGCTGTAGCGCCAAAAAGTTTATTTTTCTGAACGAAATTTCAAAATTTTAAAAATAACCATAGCTGGCAATTTTTCAGACAAATTTCCATCAACTGGGGTCCAAAGTAGGATTCAGCTACTGTGTGAATTTCGTCAAAATCTGGTAACTGAATCAGAATTTATAGCGCCACAAGCAGTTATTTTTCTTAGTAATTTTTCAAGATGGCACCACTGGCACAGAGTTGCCCGTATTTCAAAATCACTTTTATCAGACCTGGTCCTATTGATGACCAATACATTCTGTGAATTTCAACTGTATCTGATTCTCGGGTCGTGAGTTCCCGTCAACAGAAGTTTTTGATGACAAAAATATAGGTAAACAGGGGAAGGGTTACCGTTCTTGCCCGTTGTAACTTTTCAAATGTTTTATTTTGACTGTGTAGACATAGCACAAGATTTATATATGAGCTGCTTTTCTTCCAAAAACCGACAATTTTGTAGGAGAGTCGTTGATTTGAAGGTTTTTGATTTCAGCGCTTGCACTAGCTATAGGGTTGCCAGCAAATTAACAAACTAATGATATCAATATGTTCGGAAAGTGTCATAATGATTTGATTGCTTTGTCAAAAGTTATCGCAATTTAAAATTTTTCAAATATTACCGATCTGTTTTTAGGCACCCAGCGCACACATAGGGTTAAAAAATTCCAAAACATTATCAGATATTCACATTTAAAACACGTTCGAAACTCATGTCGCTAATGGCAGAATATAAGGTACAGTAAAAATATCATTAAAATGGCCGCCGGCGCCAAAGGGTTAGAGATAATTGATATTTGGTGAGATTTGAACCTATTCTGCATATACACACAAATATATCCTGAAAGTTTCAGCTTAATTAGATGGCGCGTTCGCGAGGAAAAGCCACTGAATTTTTTTGATGATATAAATATATACGATATATATATATATATATATATATATATATATATATATATATATATATATATATATATATATATATATATATATATATATATATATATATATATATATATATAATTCATCGAACCGTTGAACGTTACGGACGCATTTCTGTTCTGCTTATTTTTCAAGTGTTCCGCGTCTTTTTGCTTTTCCCTGACCTAGTGTAAACTGCTCAACCTAGTGAAAGCTACACTTAGCTCAACTTTCTGTAAACTGCAATGCTGTTCAAAGTCGGCCTGAAAGCATTTCACATTAAATTGTTTACTAATCGTGTTTTGTTTTGTGATTGGAACAAAGCTAATAACTATGAGTCATAAAATTGTTTACAAATCGTAACGTACTGGTTGTTATTATAAGTGTTCCGCGTCTGTGGTTTCCCTGACCTGGCAGTTACTGTCGTGCTGTTTACAATCGCGTTTCACCTAAATCAATTTTTGCAAACTTTATCATTTTATTTTCGTGTTCTTGCAAGGTATTTCGTTTTGTGATTGGAACAAAGCTAATAACTATGAGTCATAAGTGCTGCTTATTGAATTGTACTGCCTATGACAGTAAATCTAAATTTGTTACGTGTAAAGGCTATTGTCAGCGCAGACTACATGGAGCATGCATGGATGCCCCAAGAGACTGGTATTCTTCATATCTTGCTGAACACTTTCTTTGCTCAGATTGCCAAGATACTGAAAGCCGTCTCAGATACATGTACGATAATATCATACAGCATATTGTCAATTTGATTGTGGACAAAGATGACCTCCTCGCAAAACAGATCGCTCAGGCAAAAGCAAACGCCGACAGCTTTACAGAAAGGGCCAGATGCTTTGATGGACTCATTAGTGCGACATCTAGCACCAACAACAACAACAAGCACAATATCGAAAAAGCTGTCTCCACTTTCGATAAGAAACTATCTGTGATCATTGAGAGCAAAATTTGCGATCAGTCTGAAACACGCTTTCGTAAAGAAAACAACATTGGGACTGACCTTCTCGATACATTGCTGAGCAGAGTAATGAGTCTTGATAACAACCTTCGAATTCTTTCAGACAAAATTAGCCATATCAGCTCCACATCATCCAGAGTTGAAGTTCTCGAGCACGTATCCAACAAAGCTGAAATCCCAGCCATGGTAGATAAGACAACATCTCCAATGAAGCTAAGTGTACCTACGTCCAAAAAAAATACTTCAAAAGCCTTAGTCGTACCGCCGGAACGACCTATTTTGAAGTTTGGTACTTATTGGTCTCGTGATGAATGGGACTCCAGGATCAGAAGAATTAAGCTTTCCAACAATGTATCGGGTAAACCAACAGAAAGGACTGTTGGCGTTAAGTCTCTGAATAAGACATTCTTTGTAAAAGGAGCTCCAAGCTACGCAGACAACTCCTGGCTATGCAAATTACTGAAGGATGACTTAGGAATCGCTAATTGCAGTTGCGAAATATTTCCAGCTAGGCTTCGTAGACTGAAGCGTAAATCCCACACGTGTTTTAAGCTGTCTGTCCCAGCTAAATACGCATGGCTTTTTTCGAATCACATGCAGATTGGGGACACCTACACCTGGAACGGTTTGATATTTAGTTCTTGGCGAAACAAACACACCAAACGAGTAAACAACAATCCCAGCCAACGTGCAACTAATCATCTTCAACCAGTGCATATTAAAAAAAACATTAGCAGGTATTTAGGCAATTCCTTAGAATCAAACTCCAAAAATACTCCTCTATATCCTAGATATCCACAATCTAATAAAATTAAAATCCAGTCAGAGCTCCTTACTGATTCCCATTCATCAATTTCACTAATAACACCCCAAAAATTACCTAACTCTCTTGTGCCAGCAACTACTCATTCTTCAAACACTAATTCCAAAAGTAGTGAGGCATTAATACCATGTAAACAGCTGCGTGGTGCTGACACTATTTCAGCTCCTAAATACAATAATTTTATACGTGGTGAGGATCAAATACCATTAAATTCCGGTTCAATAACAATAACAAACCCGGCAACCATTCAACCCTCCACTACAAAATTTATTGACCCGTTAGTACCTCCTACAGTGAAACTAACGAAAAATTCAATTAATGATTCAGATAGTAGATACCTGTTATCTCGTTTCAGAGACCATAAGATCTATGATATTGTCCGCCTTTACCTTGCATATATGCATAACGTGAACGATTCCACCTGTTTCGAGGGAAAAACGAAGACACACCTAAAAGTAATGATTCAACAAGAAGGCCTTCCCACTGATATTGACTCCCTTCGTAAATTTTTCATCCGCTATCATGGTGAACTTGGAATGACCCCGGAGCAGGTCAAACTTGACCTTGAAGCTTATCGCTCTTATGTAAGCTCCAAATATATCTCACTATTACAAAAGTCTCGCGAAAACCATAAGAAATATTATTCCTAACAATAAAATTCCTTTCAATTCTCCTAGATTTCTCTATCACAACTGCAGCGGCATGAGAGGCAAACTAAACAAATTATTTCTTGACGCCAAATCTTGCCATTTTAATATTCTGGCCATCACTGAGATATGGTTGAATGATTCATACCAAAACGAGGAAATACTTGACTCTAATTGGACCATATATAGGGCTGATCGCGATTACGCTCAGACTGGTGGTTCAAGGGGTGGTGGTGTTCTAATAGCCATTCATAATTCTTTTTCTAGTGTGCCTGTCTTAACTAACTACTGTAAGCTATTTGAGCACAAATTTGCTAAAGTTTTATTCAACAAGCACTATCTTTACATTGGTATTGTCTATGTGCCACCCCGCTCTGACGACAGCACTTACAATTATATAATCGACATGATATCTTCGGTTATTGCTTCCATGAATGAAGAAGACAAAATAATCGTATTTGGGGACTTCAATCGCCCGAATGTCAGCTTTGCCATCGACGAGAGTGATAACCATCTCCTCCCGGTCAACCTTATCGACACCATTGATTTCAACCTTATTAGCTCGTTTTTTAGCAATGATTTGCAGCAGGTCAACCCAACTTCTAACCAGAACGGTAGTTGGTTAGATTTTATTTTCACAAATTTCTATGACGAAGTGGTGGTAAGTCCAACTATTGACACTGAGAATCTTTTCTCTAACTCTCTTCATCACTCTGCTCTTACAATTGAGCTATCCACCATCGATCTCGCTTTCAACCAGTCATATAATAACGAAGTTGTATATGATTTCCGTAATGCTGACTATGAAAGCATTAGACATTATCTTGATTCTATAGACTGGAAAAGTTCCATATCAGCGTGTGACTTAGATGACCTTGTTTCTTCCTTCTACAGAATAGTTTTTCACGCTATTAATAATTATGTTCCCAAGATAAAAAAGCGTAATAAACTCTCTGAGCCATGGCTCGATAGTAACTTGAGGCAATTAAGGAACCAAACGAATAAGCTATACAAGGCTATAAAACAAGATATCAATATCAGTGGGGATTTAAAAAGAAATTACGATCTATTATCAAATGAATTTTCGGTAAAATCTGGCGAAGCGTATAATTTTTACGTGAATTCAGTGGGAGAAAAAAATTATTAACGACCCGAAAAAGTTCTTTGATTTCGTAAATACCAAACGAAAAACGACTGGCTACCCCGGTTCTATGTTCAGAGAAAAATCAGTTTCTTCTGCTCCACAAAAAATTTCTAATTTACTTGCGGATCATTTTCAGAGTTCATATCACGATCCTTTAGCCCCGACAACAAATTTAGCAGTTTCCTCTGCTCCAACTGAGCCAACGTCTCTCATCAACAGAATCGTTTCAACTAGAGAAGCAATCAATGCAATCAACGAGCTAAACATCAACAAAGGTCCTGGTCCCGATCAAACCCCACCTTATTTTGTAGTCCAGTGCATCAACCAGCTAATTACTCCTTTATTCATAATTTTCAACAAGCCACTGTCATTAGGCGTCATTCCATCCTCCTGGAAGTCTTCTTATCTTACGTCTATTTTCAAAAGCGGTGACAAACGATCAGTTGATAACTATCGAGGCATCGTTATTCTCTCTGTGATCCCCAAACTCTTCGAGAAGCTGGTTTGTGATACACTAACACCTATCATAGACCCTCTTCTTAACGAACAACAGCATGGGTTTCGCAAAGGTAGGTCAACCACCACCAATCTCATGATCCTAGTATCAGACGTTCTCTGTGAAATGAAAAAAGGAAACCAAGTTGATGCGATCTATACTGATTTTAGTAAGGCCTTTGACAGGGTCGACCATCAGATTCTGACACATAAGTTAAGAAATATTGGCATATCTGGCTCCCTTCTCAAATGGCTCATATCCTATATTCGCGATAGAACAATTTCAAGGGGCACTGTCCAAAACAATTTCTGTGCATTCTGGAGTCCTACAAGGCAGTAATTTTGGCCCCCTGCTCTTTAATATATTTATCTCCGATCTATCTCGGATTTTATCTGATATTCCCCATCTCTTCTATGCTGATGACTTGAAAATGTATCACACTATCAAGACTCCCTCTGACGTTTATTTTGTCCAGTCGAAGCTTGATTCCCTTGAACAGTGGTGTAATCTGAATAAACTTAATCTCAACGTTGGTAAGTGCCACTTGATAAATTTCTCCCGAAAGAATAATGTTATGGCTAACTCTTACTACCTTAACAACAATGAGCTTAAAATTGTTGATTATGTCACAGACCTTGGACTAATTTTGGACAAAAAAATGCGTTTCAACTGGCAATATGATGTAGTCATATCCAGAGCTAACAAGCAGCTAGGGTTTATTAAGAGACGTGCTAAAGAATTCAAGAACCTTTGGGTCACCAAGACTCTATTTACATCACTGGTGCGGCCTTTACTTGAATACGCTTGCATAATTTGGAGCCCAAATTTTGTTACTCACTGTGAAAGACTAGAATCGGTGCAGAAACAATTTTCACTCTTTGCATTGAGAGACGTCTACAATCCACTAGATTTTCATAATATCCCCTCTTATGAGCACAAACTTAAACTTTTAAATCTAACGACTCTAGCCCCAAGAAGATTGGTAGTTAGCGCTTGCCTTACCTTTGATATCATTGATGGAACGGTAAAGATAGGAGCCCTATCGAACAAATTTACAATTAACAACCAAGCTAGGCGCACTAGGCATACACGTATTCTGAGAGAATATCAGCACCCCACAGGCTACGGGTATAATGAACCCATTAGTAGATGTTGTCGAGTATTTAACAGTATAAGCCAGCACTACTCTCCAGGTATTTCCAAATATACCTTCAAAAATAACTTGACTAATGCTTTACATATTAACATCATAGTCCAGCTATTACCCTTCCTTAATTGCCTGAAGAAAATATAAGTTAAATGTTTTCATTATACTTTAATTATAAGGTTTAATGTTTTATTGTCATAAGTAATATTATGTTTCTGTCTTAATTGCATAGATAAATGTTGTTTTTTGGTGCCTTGCTTGGCAAATAAATAAATATATATATATATATATATATATATATATATATATATATATATATATATATATATATATATATATATATGTATATATATATATATATATATATATATATATATACATATATATATTTATATATATATATATATATATATATATATATATATATATATATATATATATATATATATATATATGTACACGCATAGGGAACAGCAACAACTCTCCCTTTCCATAACAGGAGTTGTTGTTGTTTCAAATGCGTCTGCATTGTGCTGTTATGGATAAGGGGAGCAAAAAAAACGCGCCTATTATATATTTTCTATTGCATATTATATTGTTTGCCTTTTAATATCGCAATTGAAGATTGGAGAGCTTCAATAAGGCATTCCATGGCCTGGTCAATAAAAGAGGTTGACAAGTTAGTGTTCATTTCAATAGTAGTATCCTGCAGCTTGATGAAAATATCTTGTTGAAATATTTTCCAGTTGGCAATTTAGGCTTAACAACTCAACAGCAAACTAAGACATTACTAGTTATGTTACCAGACCTCCTGGGGTTGAGTTTCTGCAGTGGTTCCAAGACAGGTTTTGCAGCCATCTTTGGAGTGCACATCCGAAAGATTGATTTTTCATCAGATTGCATTGTGCTGGGTCTTTTTACGACGCATGTGCAAAGTGATTTCCATTCGGCAATGGTTTCTACTGATTTTTTGTATTTGTCTGAAAAAAGATCCAAGCAATGTTTTTTAGAGCTTTCAGAAGTAATTAGTGGGAAATAGTGTCAGCTTTCGAACAAAGTGCAAAAAATGTTTATAATAAAATGTTTTAACTTAATTTTAAGGACGATTAGATTTTGTATTCCATTCAATTTGTTTGAAACCTTGCGTACAAGGCAAACTGAAAATTAGATTTTAATTAGTAAAAATCGATTGATTTTGATTCGAAAAAAATATGAATTCGACTTGAAAAACTATGAATTTGGTTTACGATGCAAACTGCGAGAAAAAAAGTTAAAAATAAAACGTAATCTTTAATAAATCCAAGCTAGCATTTTTCCCTCCAGTGAAATGACTCTAAATCATTTCATTGATCAATTCCGTGAATATCTTAAATTTCATGCTTCATCTAAGCACTATAATCCTTCTTTCATATTCTCCTGCATCCTACGACGGATCCGTGAGACTGTCTTGAATTTTAAGTTTCTCATCTAAAACAGATTTGATGGTCACGCGGTGATGATGCAGACGATCGTCATCAAAAGCTACAACAACAGTAACTAAACAGTAGTCATCATCTTCAGACTAAACTGCTAGTATTCTTGTTAGTGTCATCATCATCACTATCGACTTAATACTGCGACCGTCATCATCATTTTAGTCTCTTTCGTCGCCGTTGTCCTTCAAAATCGAACCACAAGAATATATGTAGTTTCAGATAGGAAATATTTGCATTAAGTAGCAAACAATCTGATGCAATGGAAATAGTGGCAAATGCAATTTGAAGGCAAGTACTCTTTGAAGTAAGTACATGCAATATATATTTGCTTATAAATAATAAGTTTGAGCGAAGCAGACAAGGAAAATGAAGGATATGCAATGTAAGTGAAAAGTTTCGTAAAATAATAGTACTTACTATAGCTGTACTACACTTATGTTCCGGACGAACTGCTAGGTACTGTTATGATAGCCTTGTCAAGGATTGAAAGAAAATCCATTCTTTATTTTAATCTAATAAAAATTGCATCAATTTAAGTTTAATGTAAAAGCGCTCAGCTTATTTTTATCTCACCTATTTGTCAGCTTATATTCCAATCATTTAAGTAAACATCATTTACTGAAATACTTTTTTATTCTAATATTAGTTGGATTTTGTTTGTGTTGATGAAAACACCTAAAACTCACTCTTCCTCGCAATCTTTTGGTAACGAAACACCATGATTTCAAAAATAGTCGACTGCTTCTGTTTTTTTTTATTCCACCCAAACGGTTTCTTGGGACTGAATCGTCCTCGAGAAATTGTAAACAGATCCAACCCATTTTAAAATTCTTCATACTTAAATCGATTCGACGTAAAAGCAAATATTAAAAGGACCACACATGTGATCAGCAGCAGGAATTTCCAGACGTGAAAATCTTATGATCCGTCCGGGAATCTTTCTGGGGCGGGACAATGACTGAACATCATGGAGCCAAATTAAGCTTTCACCCGCATGATTGATGTGGTGTCAGAGATGTGATGCCGGTAAAGCTATCTCATCGTTCAGAAATAAACTATCACAAACCTGGTCTGATAGAGGGAGTGTGCTTTGCATTAATTCAATCTTTCCTTTTAACCTTTTAACGTGAATCAGGACTCTATACAACTTTCTTCCGTCATAGGTCTTTGTTTTGCAGGAATTTTCTTAGTTCCTTCACGCTCATCTCATGACCTGCTTTTAGGGAGCCATTCAATTTTTTCGCTTGGACTCAAAATCACCCCTTAGTCCTTGACTTTATACATACGTAGCTCTTTACCTCTAGCACACACTCCCGTTTCCCGTTTCTGCTCCACAAACTCTTTAACTCTATCGCTCTAAACCAATTTCCGTTTCGTTGAAATTTCCATATCGATTGCGGGATGATGTCTGGTCGCCACTTCAAAATTTGATTGATTTGTGTGGTGCGATTGTGTTGAAATTAATCTTGACAGTTTGAAGGCTATCGCTGCGCTGGAAAGCTTTACGGAATGGTTTAATGGTTTTTCGGTTTGACATTTGAAATCTGCTCGAAAATAGAGATTTCCATAATAAATAGAATAATTTACATAATTCAATTCGATGGGTTCCGTAGTAGTTTCGAATAATAGAGAGATTGGATAGGTTAGCTACGAAGGCAAAGCTGATGAAGATTGCATTAGGAATTTCGCTTTAGTGGAAAAGGGGAACGTGTGGTTTTTCAAGCTGAGGTAGAAGTTGAACTTTCAAATGACATAAATGCTTTAAAAACTGAAAAATAATGTAGGTTTTGCGGATTATTAGAATTCTTTAGGGAAATGCGATGGCTATGCTTATGACAGCATTTATATAACTGCAACGACAGCGAATTTAATTTGAAATGTTCAGCCATTGCTGTGAACAATATACGAAGGAGCATCTTTGATTTACTTTCTGAAGATTAAAAAAATATTCTTTGTGCATTGACTTACTCGTATATTAGGCTTGTGGATTAGGTTTGTATCAAAATAGTAGTTTCAAAGTGTAGAGCTTACATTAATTCCCTTTTGATGAATATAAAGGAAGTGTGTGGTGAAATGTAGCAAGTAAAATGCTTAGCTGCTAATATGTCATCAGCGCCAACGTTGGGCGAAGTATTTTGAGTCTGCCAAATTCTTTCTTTTCAGCGGAAAGGAGTCAAAACTGTGTGTATATAGAAACAAAATTGACTCATTTAAACGAATGAAGCTGTTTTGATCTACATATATGCAAAGATTTTGAGAAATCGTCAGAAGAGATCTCATACGAATTTTGTAAAATAAAGCTCTAGTTTTTGAATATACCTTACGATCACCTTTGAATTTGGATTCTTTATAGACACATTTGAAAAACATTTTCTCTTTCTCTTGTTGACGGATATATTTCTGATTTCCCCCATTCAATATACCACTTCGCAAATTTTTTCTACCAGCTGTAAACAAAAACCATTTCACCACCAATTTTTCAAATGCAGGTGAAAAATGTCAGCATTTCAATTTAATTAATTGCTTTTTCGCCTATAAGTCACGTCTGCTGAACCAAATACTTCGTTACATATTTGTCAATGTTAGCTTAGCATACTTGTAGCATTCAGCCAAACATCCCTACGACCATCCTTTGCCAACAGTCTCTCATACGGCACGATATTCAGCATTCTATGGTCCTTGAATGAGACTTCGATGTGCTATTTTGCTGCGAGTACAACGACGTTTCCGTACCAAATGACTGTGTATTCGTTGAATAGACCTACATGTACAGTATTATTTGTCCTACATAACTATTCAGGCACCGTTAGATCTCTTGAAAAGGTGCTCTGGTATAGATTTCCAAGCGGAAATCAATTGGCACACTACTGGAACTCAATTAATATCGATTTCAATAAACATTTCGCTGAACAAGCAAAGGATAGTCTGAAGCAGGTGTTTTTTGCTCTATCTAATACTCCTATGTGGTTTGTATTGATAAGAGTTGAGTTTCAGGTCTGTCGTTAGCCTCATGGGAATCAGATTTCTTACAGTCTGATATAGGAATGCTGTTCGATAGATTTGAATCTACTCGATACTTTCGGAAGAAAATCATTGAACGAATAGTTTTGGAATGCATATAAGTTTAAGTTATTTTGATTCATCGAGTTTATTAAAAGTATCTCAAGAGGACAGTTTGAGCAAACACTGAAAAAAATGTTTTAGTATATGTGTATAAATAAATTATATACTATATAATGTATAATAAATGTATAATAAATTTAAAACGTTTTGTCTCGAAATTGATTTAAAGCTGAAAATTACACAACGTCAACGTCAAAAGACTTACTTCTGTGTCTTCATGCAGGAAAGATCTGCTGCGCAGTGTTATTTCTCAGTTGATCTAGATTATCTTAAAACATATTTTGCTATCTCGGAAGGAATTTTCCTTCGATATTAGCTATTTTTCACACAAAGTCCTTTCAAATTCACTCAAAATCTCAAATCATGTGTGTTTTTTCATATCAATCTTTCATAGTTTTGCTATGAGTCCCTTTTGAGCAAAATGTTGAAATATATATCAGAGTTTCAGCAAAATTCAACGTTTCGCCCACGCGTGAAAATTCCAAATTTTCTCATTTTTCGCACATGTTGAAATCGTCGTCATTCTCGCCATGTTTTTTTCTTCTCTATTTTCTTCTCCCCTTCACTGTCTCCTCTTCGATTCAGTCATTTCGCGGTGAATAAATGAAGCGAAGGTAATAATATAAGCTGCAAGAAAAATATATCTTTCCATCACAAAAAAAAAGTCAGAAAAAATATAAGATTTTCATGATCTCATCCCTAGCAAGTTGGGGGTGTCTAGTTGTAGCAGTAGGGCTCGAAAACAAAGTTAGCTAGAATAAATAGAGTGTTGACAGAGTAAGCGAGACAGATTTAATGAATTGGCGTCTTTGCACAAGGACAAGGTTGCCAACGACGTTGATGATTATGATGATGATGATTGATAATTTGAATTTTTTCGTTTCTTTTTTGCGTTTGCTTTTCATTTCTTTCCATCGTATGCCATGACTTTCGGGAAAGGATAGAGCTGTTGCTGATGTTTTCTTCTCTATTTTATGGTGTATCTTGGTTTATTAAGTATCTTGGTTTTGTTTATCTTTTCTTGGTCGGATGAGAAATGAAATTTAATTGGATTTTATCCTTATGCTTGTCCTCTTGATTTTGTGACTTAATCTGAAGTCGAAATTGTTGACCTAGTTGACGTGGTTGAGGAAGCAAATATTGTTATTTAATTGAGATAAGATGAGATCGAGGGATTTTCTGCTAATTTTGAAGTGAATTTAAAGTATTTTGAATGAAGTATGGTTACATTTTATGGTATTTTCAGCTGTAATTAATTATTGCAATAATAATTGAACCATGGGCTATCACTCATTGAATTTAAACAGCTCGAAATTAGTGAAGCTATCAAATTTTAAACATAAAGCACAAGGAAAGGAATCATAGATTTTACAGAAAAGGTCCATGTGAATGTTTAGTTTGATGTGTTCTCATCATTTTTGTTTTGGTTTGTTTGGCAGTTACGCCAGTTTCCAATGTGTTATATTCTTCACAGTCTGCACACATTAAGCCGAACGGACAAATTTAGATTGTAAAATATATCCTTTAGCAATGCATTTGAATGTTCAGTTTAGGTCCGATAAATCTACTCATTCAAATTTGTTGGCCGAATGTTTTTCGAAAGTTGGCTCTAATAGACTCAGTAACTACGGTTTTATTCCTTTCAATAATCGCTTATATCCGAGCAAATGGATTATGGTATAAACTATTATTTGTTGTTAAAAAATTTACTCACGCTAGATGAAAATAAAAGTGCGGGTCCTGAAGGTATCCTTCGGTTCTTAGTAAAGAATTGGGCTCATGCTTTGGCCATTTCCCTTCTACATGTATTCAATAAATATTTATAACTAGGATACTTTTCGACACTTTGGAAAAATATAATGTTATCCCGGTATTGAAATCAGGAGACAAATCTTATATAGACAACTACCGTCCTAATAACATTTCATCAACCGTACCAAAGATATTTGAATATTTAGTTACTATTTAACACCTTTGATTAGCCGTATAAGAATAGACTATCACCATGGTTTTTGGCCAATTAATCAGTAGAAAGTTGCAAAACTGGCTATCAAATTACATTCAGCAACGTTCGCTAATTGTGAATTTTGATGGACACGTTTTTTGTCCACTTATTGCTACTACTGGTGCTCCGGATGGGTTGAATTTGAATCGCATCACTAATTTAATTGACATAAATATGATGTTTAATAACGTTCAATATTTTTTGCTCGCAGAAATATTGAAATTCATTGTTTACCGATATATCGGACAATTTTTTCAATTATTTCTATATATTCAAATTTGAATTTTTTTCTTCATTTGCTCCTGAACGTAGAAAATGTCGTTTTAATGATTTTCAGTCGTTCAAAACATAATTTCAGCTGTTTTCATACCTTAAATAATTTAAAAACATTAGAAAGCGTTGATTTTGTTAAAAATTTAGGTATAACCTTAGACTTTAGCTTATATTTTTGTTCATAAATACATAATACTAGACATGGGTAACGCAGCAAATTTTGAAGCGCTGATACACTGATACCGGCGCCAGCAGTGGTATCAGCGCGCTGCGCTGATTCCATTGCGCTATGATACCATGATCTCATTCGCCTGTGTGTGATACTCACTGCGTTTCTCGGACTCACATACGGCGCTGGCAGCATTGCGCTGATACCACCATGACGCTATGATACCACAACCGCATCGCTTTTCATAATAGGCGCGTTTTTTTGCTCCTCTATCCAGCGGAGAGTAGAGTAGACGCATTGAAAACAACAACACTCCTACACCAGTGAATTCACTAGTACAGAAATTCTATGCCTCATTTGTAGTTCACGTGTTGAAGTGTAGAATGTGCTGACAGAAAAAAGAAAAGCTCATGAGAAGTTGTATTTTTTTCTGTGAGGTGGCTTTCGGGTTTTCAGGGTTATGTTGAATGTTTTGGTAGTTAGGAAATTAGAAAAAGCCCTCATAATGTGTAGAAAGTTAAAAGAATGAATTTTCTGTTAGTTTTTTTTCTATTTTCTATCGATTGTGGTAGTGTATACTCGTTATTTTCTCCCTTTTTTTTCAGCTGTTTTCTGCTACCACAGCGAATACCGCAACCTATGTCAGTCTTAGCGAAAGCACTGCTGTTTTATGCTAGATCGTTGTTTGTTGCGGCATAGTTGTACTCTGCACTGCATCGGAGCAAAAAAACGCACCTAATGTTTACTTTGCGGTTCTTGCTTGAAGTACATATGCAGCTTGTAAAACTCGAGTGGTTTGAGTCGAACCGATCGGAAAAGAAAATATGAGCTGGAATGCTATTGATATTCCGTTCGAGAAAAACTTTCATACAAAAATTTGAATGTATTTCAGTTTCACGTTAGCTTTTTGAACGCAGTGTTAGCTTTTTTAAGGCAAATCAAATAAGCTCGTGGAAACGTGCGGACGCGTAGATATATTGCTTTGCATCAAACAGACTTGAGGTAAGCATACTCAACTCATATCTTTGCACCGCGCCGTAGCATAGCACCAAGCCAAATGGTGTTGATATTGCAAAGCGGAAGCGCCAACACCATTGATACCGAAGTGCGTTACTGTGCTACTAATACCTAAGTACGTTACTGCGCTACTGATACCGACAATCGGTATCAGCTCAGTGGTATCATGGCTAGTGCTTCAACGCAATTGCGCGGCGCGGCGCGACGCAGCGCTGCGTTATCCATGTCTACATAATAGGTTAATCACAATACAGCGTTTTCCGCTGCGGCAAACGCAGCGTTCCACAGGGGGAGGCCTGAATGCCGCAGTTGAATTTGGTGAATCACAATGCAGCGACAATGTCGCTGTCAATGCAACCAAGGCACCAACCAAAATCATTTTTTTTCTTTTGCATTGCTAAATCCTGTTGTACGAGGATTAGGTTGGCTTATCACAATACTCATCAGCCATCGCTTGTCTATTCCACCAGACTATTCAACCTAATTCAAACAGCGTTAATTCAACCTAGTGGTGATGCCAACCTATAGTAGGCATCACCGCTAGCGGTGCGGCATAATTAGAAATTTGGCAAATTTTGCCGCTGCCGCGAATTCCGCCGCAGCCACCATTACCATAGCGTTACCATACAAAAGAGTGCATTCTAATTTTTTGACAGCACTTCCCGCAGCCCACTGCGTTTGCCGCAGCGGAAAACGCTGTATTGTGATTAACCTATAATACAGCTCATAGGGACAAACACCAGGATTTGGCACACACTTTTCTTAATTTTCATTGAAGGACTGTGAAGGCACACAAGTAAAAATTATTTCCCAAAGGAGGTTATCTAACAAAGAAGCTTATTGCCCCGCTTTGTCAACGTCTGACGTGCACAGAGTTTTAAAGTGATAACTTCTTTGGGCGCGTTTGGAGCTTTTCGGGTGAGGGTAAAATTTATAGATTGTCGTCACGCTAAAAATGTCTACGGTGAGTCATATAGCTTTTTATGAAAACTACAGTCGAAGCGCCCAACTGCTCGAACGAAGCTTTCGCATTGTTTTTCGGTGGAGCTTTTGAGTTTGCAAATGGAATGTGTCAAGCAAATATATAATAAACTATACGAGCGCGTTTTTAGCTGGGGTTTTCGCTGTGCTACTGTGTGCACGCTGAGCAACACGCACAGATGCGTTGAGAGCTTTCCAGTGCAGTGAATTTTCCTGCATGAGATATGTGAGTGCTATACTACCCTACTAAGCATAAACGTTCTATCTACATTTTATTACTTTCAGAAAATTCAATGATTTGTGTTTTGATTTGTACTGGAAATATATGGAGAGTGCATTTTTCAATATTGATTTTAACATGCTTTCATAAAAGACAGGTTTTTCAAACTTTGCAGAATGATGTAACGGAGCATTTAGTTTCTGAATACGGAAAAAGAAAAGTTTATTGGGGTGTGTAGTTTCATAATTTGCACATCTCATCTCCGAATATGAGACGCAACAACTACAACTACCTTTGCAGTCGACTTCGCCACTCTAAGCTCTGATGGCGATCCATTTATGGCATCCCGAGCACTGCAAGCCCACTCTCACTTCTTGAAGAATGTCCAACGAAATGGAGAATCAGAATGAACGAAATCAAATACAGCCACGTTACTTTCATATCACTTTATAGTTAGTTTTCTACATAGTTACTCTCCTTGCTAATGCATTTTTCATGCCGTTCATGCCGTTTTCAAAGAATAACTTCGGGCGAGTATTCAATCATTTGCGCCCAAACTGTTTAACTTGTTGATCGTTCGCGAAACGCTCTCCTCATTTTGAAAACGAGCAAGAATCGTTTGACAAGCTTCAACTCTCGCAGACGTATACCCCACCTCGCCGAGATTTTTCGGAATTCAAAGTGGTTTCGGATGGTGGTGTGTAAGCTTCCAACACTGATTCCCGTTTCCTTGCTGATTGCTACTATAGCAGAGCGATGATCTCTTTCAATGAGCTTACCAACGGCTGCAATATTGCCAGGCGTAATGCTGGATCAGGGGTGTCGTCGTACATTTTCGGCTGGTTTAACGCCTTCCTTCGTTCGTTAAAAACTTTATTATAATGCATTCCGCAACTGAAAGATGAACCTCACTTTCGCTCATTGTGAGGACAACTAAACAAACCAGTCGGACGGTTGGTTTGGCCTTGAGTCATCTAGACGGACCCCTCAACACTACCCGTCCCGACGATCCACCTATCTTCAACACGCTTTCTAAGTCCTTAAGCGTAAAAGACTCGTTTATATTTGAATGCCCCTATATTTCAACAATGTACCAATACCTCAAAGTAGCGAAGTAAAGTATTTTGAAATGCACCTTGACTGGAAGCTAACCTGGATCTCACTTGAAGCTAAAAAATTAGCAATTAAAGCTCAACTACATCAACTTCAACTCACGGCTCTGTAGCGAATGAAAACGTTCTCTCGATTTTAAAGTGTTCGTCTAAAAGTCTGCTAAAAAGTCAGTCTGGACCCTTGGCCTACAACTCTGGGGAACCATTCACCCAGCAAACATTAACATCATCTAGAAGACCCAATCAAAGATGGATAGAACTATGACCGGAGTCCGGTGCCCCGTGGTACTTCTGTAAAGTAGAACAAGTGTAGTCACTTTCTTTAGTTTTCAATCTCTTTCACGTTATGAATATTGTGACTCTAACACACTGTCCTCAACTTTTTTCTCCCATTTTATGTCATGTCGAAAATTGGTCCCCCCTACAAATTTTAAAGAAAATCCTTTTCCGTAATCAAAAACTTTCACATACATACATCAACAAATTCCAATATTATACACAAGACTTCAAACCGTCTTCGTCAAGGATGTTGCCATCGCAAACGGTAATTTCATCTTCTAATCTCCAGTCATAAATTCACATTCTAATTTTCATTGACAAAATTCAACTTACAAGCAACCATCCAAAAACACATTTCTTATTCCGACATAATTTCTTCGAAATAATTCCTTTCACTACCACTTTCTAGTATGTATGGCTTAATTTGTGACCTAGTCTCTGCATATCAGTCAGCTTTGAGTTTCTTTGAGACACATAACTCTGACGGGCACATTAATTTTCCCGTAGAATGGTATAATTGGTTTCATAAAAGTATGAGACACAGTAAAGGAACTAATCCCGTTAAAGTCACTCTGTTGCATGCAAGTAGACCAGCATGAGGAAACTTGAGTTTATCCTGTAAATTGATAAGAATTTTAATGTGTGCTTGACGTGTTACTTTAGTATCTGTGTGCGCCACGAAAAGTTGCTTTAATAATGCTAACGGGTTTCTGTTCGCCTGACTTGCTTATATGAGTTGCTAAATGGTTCGGGCAGAGGCACGGAACAAGGAAATTTTTAAGTATAGCTAGGCGTTAATTCGACAAAATTTACATGGTTTTTATGGAGTGGAAAATTATGCTAATTTTTATTGAGTTGGATTGAGGCTTGAGTTCAGATGAAGGACACATTTTTACTGGTAGCTGGAATATTTCATTATTTTCGAAACAATTGTGTTTCCGAAGGTATCTAGATACTCGATGTAGAGTTTCTTTTGGGTTTGTATTTTGGATGATGAATTATCAATTTAGTGTCTATTAAAATCGTTCTGTGAAAGAATGGCATAAGAGAGCGTAAAAAGCAATATAACGGAAACGTCAAAGATGCTCATCGATAGTCTCAATAAAGCCGAATTGACTCCTTAGTTGGAGATCCGAGACCTATCACCAAAAACGAAGGAGACGATAATGAAAACGCTTTGGGTAGTCATGAGGGCTGAGTTTTCCATGAATGCCTAGTTGAGTTCAGTGAAGGACTGTTCTTATATGCTAAAAAAAACTTGGGAAACCGCTATTTGTATTTTCCTTGCGAAGTCCACAATCTTAGAGCCTTTCAAAGTAAAATCGAAAACTGAGCTCAGAATGAAGAAAGCCCAACTGAAAAAAAGGCACTGATAAGGCAAAGATAGGAAACCGATGTGGTTTTGGAACAGAACGGTAGAAATCGCAGCAAGTGAGTAGTTTCTCAAAGTCAGGGAAATAAAACCAAACACGTAGCGGTCAGGACCAGTGAGTCAAACGACCTGGACACGCCTCTGTCATTGGCACTTAGCTCGATCACTTTGGTTCAAACGGGATCTGAAATGCATCAAAGGCTCTAAACAAGACAAGTTCTACAAATAAATTATTTCAGTCGGCGATGGAAATATTCTGAGGAAGACGCTGGAGTGGTTTTCTGCGAACGGCTTTCAAGTCAGCTTGTGGTAGGAGTCATGCAGCTGCAGTCTGAATTTCTCCCGCCCGCACGTCGAGATAGTAAGATGCATTCAGAAGTCTGTTTCTTTATGATGTTGGGCCTGCCTAAGCGCCATGATTCCTCTTGCTTGGAGGAGGGAAAACCTCAGATGGCACGCCATTTTGAAAGCTACGCAGTTTAAGGTGAAAGCGTACCTAGCCCCTTCTACCGGCAGGTGACAGAACATAATCTATTCGAAGCAAATTTGGCATATGCTCTGAGTGGTTGAAGTGAGTCTTTCTTCAGAAAAGTGACAATCAGTGTTAGAAGTTAGAAGTCGGAGATGAGAGACGCCAGGCAAAAAAAACAAAGTACTGGTTATTCTGAGATATCAGGTCCGTTTACTGGCAGGTCTGCATGGCAAAACAGTTGTAGAAATTCGCCACACTTCCCATTATAGTTTCTTGCAATTTTTCAGATGCTTTTGGTTTGCAAATTGTACTCGCAACGTGGTAACGATAAGTCAATCAAGTCTAGGTTAGTTAGTTTTATCTTGCTGATTAAGATTTGCGATGATAATGCAGCCATTACAACTAATTGAAAATTTGAACCTGATTCTCGTCAACGGCATTGACATTACCATTGCTAAGCATCTTGCCAAACCGTTTTTCTGACAATCCTGTAAACTCCTAGAAGTCATCAAGTTGCTCCAGATTTGTTTATTTTTATACTGAGCTCTCGTAACATTATTTCACAATTTTTAATAGCGTTTGCTTTGCCAGATCTAAATGACTAAAAAGAGCGGCTAATTGCTTTATTTTATTTTCTTTGTTTTCTCATTTATCACTATATTCATAAATACCATATATTCAGCCACAAAAAAACCGTTACAACGTCATAGTTGTTGCAGCATTTAACGACAGGTAAATTAATATTTTATATGCGATAACTAAATCCCAAGTAATCTACATATTCTGTCAATTGATTCATATTTGAACTTATATTTGCTTGATCTCCAAAAGTTATCCAAAGCTTTATGGCGACTGTTATCAAACATCGAGTCAAAATGTTTATTTCTTTAAAAAGGATTTGCTATTGTAACGAGGACATCAATATTTCATTTTTTTTTACCAAAATTATGAAAAAATGTTTATTAGTTGTCACAATCTTATTTTTCACCATTATTTGACGAACGAGCCCATGTCATGAAGAAGAATTCTTTGCAAACGATCGTGATCCAAGTGGCCAGTGCTGTTCACACCAGACTCAACCAATTTACAGAAACGCGCAGCTTACAACCAAAAATAGTGAAAACCGTACTAATATTGAAAATTACGCAAAGATATTGGGAAAACTTTCAAGATAATATAAATTTACAAAGTGATTTCCTGTCGTGTAGATAGACCAAATAACTTTCCCATGCAATCATTATTGATAATGTTGTCATTGATGAAGCTATAACAAAAATACATATGAAAAGAAAAAAAGATCTAATGGGAAAAGTTTATAAGACTTCTGCTAATTTTTTTTGCTGTCATATTATAAAAAAAGTCTAGCGCATTAGAACCGCTAGAAAACTAATTTTCGAAGAAGTTATCTTTGAGAGATAAAATTGTCTGAAGATGTAATACACTTCTTTGTAGTATCATATTAACCATATCTTCCTCAATGGAACAAATATCATTTTCTGACAGCAGTTCCTATAACACAAATGATGAAAATGTTCAGTGCTGGCAACATTTGTCCAAGACAGTAGCAATAAATCTACCATAACATGCTCGTGCTTAATCAACCTATCCTTTGAATTTCGTTTTCATCCAAGGATGTCATCGAAAGTTTCAGCGATTAAACTATGTCTGGGGTTACCATCCGAAAAATATCCAAAACTCGGAAAATTTAAATATCGGTTGCTTATTTTATTGTAAATGATTTGCTTATAATACAAAATGGAAGCATCTGTTGGTGCAATATATACGAAATTGTCCGGTGCTGGCAATCATCTACTAGCACCATAGCTGCTTCACGTTGTGTTAAACCCACCCTATGAATTTCGTTTCGATTGAATGGCTGCGCTGTACGTTATAAGAGTGAATATAATTTTAGGGTCACCACCGTCCAAACTTTTTAAATTTTTGAAACGTAGATATTTGTAGTTAATTGTCATTGCAGGATTATTCCCATTTGGAAATTTTATGACAACATCGCTCGATAAAGAAATGTCAATAAATTACGAAATTCATCATAGCTGGCAACCCTTCCACGATTTTTAAACAAAATTCCTACAGAATTAGAAACGCAACAAGATTTATGAATTTCGTTTTGATTTCGTTACTGCGTCGGAAGTAATAGGAAAAAACCTTTATTTTCCTGAGCAAATTTACAATATTAAGGAGACGAAACTTGCCGTAGCTCGCGTCCCTATACTAATTTTTCAACCAAATTTCTATGAAATCTATCTTAGAGTAAGGTTCACCTACTGCGTGAATTTTGTTAAAATCTGGTGGCTAAATGGGAAGCTATAGGCCAAAAACCAGTTTTTTTTCTCAGCGACTTTTGCAAATGTCACCACTGCCACAGTGTTACCCGTATTTAAAAATCACTTCTATCAGACCTGGTTCTAGTTAATATCAACATGTCCTGTAAATTTCATATTGATCGCATTATCCG
>OX376373.1:91262870-91358579 GCA_947369275.1 Nemotelus nigrinus | reverse complement strand
AGATGAAGAGAGCGTTCGGTTAGAATGAGCACGGTATCACGCTCGAAAAAGTACAGCTGGTATTCAAGTTTTTTCTGTATTCTGCGAAACGACTCGGGCGCTCGACTACATGAATGATTTTGTACTCTGACTGTACGTAGGCGGCGCGGAGCGGCAGACTGCACTCAACTGCAGTGCCTGCAAAGCTACGAGATTGTTCACGACAAACCAAAAATTCGTCGGCCGCGGAGCTTATTTACATTCTTTACAGTTGATATATTGTAAATTGGTATGTTTAGATTTATATTTAATATATTATAGCTTAATTATTATGTTAATATTATTTTTTAAAGTTGAACATGGAAACAAAAAGAAGAAAAGTAGATGACGAGTGCCGTGTTTTTAAAGAAGAATGGGGATTCAAATATTTCTTTGTGCAATCGCAGTCAAAGAATGGCAAAGCTATTTGTGTAATTTGCAATGACACTGTTGCTGTAATGAAGGAATACAATTTACGTCGACATTATGAAACAAAACATGCTTCAGCTTACTCACAATTTAAGGACAAGCAGCGTACTGAAAAATTTGAAAAAATAAGTCGTAGTTTGTCTTCTCAGCAAAATTTATTTAGGAAGGCAAACTCGGAAAATGAATCATTGACTTTAGTTAGCATGAAAGTTGCTTATTTGTTGGCGAAAAAAGGGAAACCCTTTATGGATGGAAACATCGTTAAAGAGTGTATGATGGAAGCTGTTGGGGTATTATGTCCGGAAAAGGTGAAACTTTTCAAAACGATAAGTCTTTCCCGCAATACTGTTGCTCGTCGAATAGACGATATTGGCAATAATATACTCCACCAGATTTCTGGGAAAGCACAGCGTTTCACTCACTATTCTATCGCGATGGATGAATCGACCGACGTTAGTGACACCTCACAACTTTTAGTATTTGTTCGTGGAGTTGACGACGATCTTAATGTCACCCAAGAATTAGCATCGGTTAACAGCATGCATGGCACTACAACTGGAGCAGATATTTTTAAGGAACTACAACAGAGCTTGACCAAATATAACTTGGACTGGAATCGACTCCAAAGTGTGACAATTGACGGAGGAAGAAACATGTCTGGTGCAAATATTGGGGTGGTTGGGCTAATAAGAAAAGCTTGTGAAAGCGCAGGAGCAACAGTACCAATTTTTCAGCACTGTATCATCCACCAACAAGCCCTATGTGTAAAACATGTCGACATGAGCTGCGTTTTGAAACCAGTTGTTTCTGTCGTAAACTTTATTCGATCACGTGCACTCAATCATCGCCAATTTCGATCTTTCCTCGAAGAAATTGAATCTGAGTCTGTGGACTTGTCGTATTATACAGCAGTTCGATGGCTTAGCTGTGGAAAAGTGTTATTGCAGTTCTTCAAGCTCAGAAAGGAAATTAAAATTTTTCTTGCTGAAAAGAATCACCCTGAACCGCTTTTATCGGATGCAGAGTGGCTCTGGAAGTTGGCAATTTTTGCAGATGTCGTGACACACGTAAATAACTTGAATTTAAAGCTCCAAGGTAAAAACAACTTAATTTGTGATTTATTCGAGCAAATCAAAGCATTCAGAGCCAAGCTGATATTGCTCGAAAGTCATATGAATGAATGTAATTTTTCCCATTTCTTGTGCTGCGAAAAATTTAGTACAGAAACTGACGAAAGATTTCCCACCATATTTGCAGTAAAAGTAATCGCGGATTTAAAACTAGAATTTCAAAAGCGTTTTTCTGATCTTGACATAAATTCAAGGGAAATTCGGCTGTTTCAAAATCCATATGACTGCAACGTTGGCGACGTTTCAAGTCAGTTTCAAATGGAAATAATTGATCTTCAAGCTAGCGATCAAATCAAGAACAAATACAAGGAAGGAAACTTGATCGATTTTTACAAATTTTTGGACGCAAAAGAGTTTCCAAATTTAAAGCACTTGGCTGGTAAATTTATTTCTATGTATGGCACTACCTATATGTGCGAACAAACTTTTTCCAGGATGAAGTATCTGAAATCTAAATATAGGGCAAATTTATCGGATGATCATTTGCAATCATTGCTAATAATTGGTGTTTCCGATTTGAATCCCAACTTTGAAGAAACTCTCCAGGAAAAAACCCAGTTCCACCATTCCCATTAAAAATTGCATGAAATAATGTTATAATAATATAATTTAGACATGTTTGTTTAGTATTCTTATATCTGTAATTTACTATAAAAAATAAAATTCAATGCTGCTTTACTTGTAATAAGGTTTTTTAATTCACATATTTACGATGCTTGGCCCCCGATAGTGAATTTAAATACCAAACTGGCCCTCGCAGCAAAAAGTTTGGACACCTCTGCTATATGTAGTTCATTTTTGAGAAGAGATTTAGACTAGTTCAGTGCTTCTCCATAAAAATCTGTTTCACAGGGATCTGATCGATATGGTGAACTGTATTTCTGCGTTATGAATATATTGTTGTCTTGTGATTAAAGATAAGTAAATGTGTCAATTTTTTTTCCAGATTCCAAAAGCTTGGTTGGTTGATTACGCATCAAGAAATAAATAAAATAAAAACGAAACAATTACTCCATATACAACAAATTTATTTCTTACAAAACTGTGTGATATATTATGTTTTTTAATTTTAATTCAAGTGATTTTTCAACCCATTTACAAAAACAAACTTAAACATATTGGCAGCAAATCTATTTCATATTGGTCCTTAAAAATAATAGTTTTGACAATTTTTCAGATTTTAATAAAGCTCTTTTTTCATTTAAAATCTGCCCAGCTTTTGAGAAAACCCGTTCGCATGGAACTGATGTCGCAACAATGCACAGCCTTTTAAATACGTAAGGGTATATGTATGGATATATATGTTTTCTCTCAGTCCACCATTTTAAAGGATCTTGCATTCTGTCCAAGAAATCATCACCCATATACCTATCAACTTCCAGTTCTACAGCTTCGTATACACTGGATTTTGCTGTGATTGGGAGTTCTGAATCAAATTCAGCCCACAAGCTACTGTTATCGTCCGCAGGAGGAATAGAAACATTTCTCTCTTCTAATTGAAATGAAAGAGTTGGTTGCGCTTCGAATGCTTCTGAATGAATCGAAGTAATTATTTTTTTCAATTCAGCCACTGCATTTTTAAAGCTATCCTCAGTGGTGAATCCACGACGTTTGAAACGCGGGTCTAACAGAGTGGCCTCCGCGTAAAGCACATTTGACTCCACTTCAAAAAAACGTGAAAATATTTCATTTTCAATTTTTTTTAGCATCTTTTTGACAGAATCATCATCTGAGTTAGTTTGTAAATGTTTGGCTACATGTTTAGTCATAAGGCTACAGTAAATTAGTATCTTAGAGAGACTGACTGATTTTTCAGTTGACACCTCATAAGTGATTTTGGAAAAGATTTTCAGTATTAGCACTGATCTTTCTATCACATCCCAATCAGAAGGTGGTATAGTTAAATCATTACGTAAGAGAGCTATGGCCGATACAACTGCTTCTTTAATTTTTAGTACACGATTTAACATTTCGAAAGTTGAATTCCATCTGGTTGGAACATCCTGCTTTAATTTTAAAATAGGTAAACCCATTTGCTGCTGAATTTCCTTCAATTTGTTTTGTCCTTTGCTACTTTTTTTAAAATACTCTACAACTGCTTTAACTTTTCGGACAGTTTGGGAAATTTCACGGATGCCGTTTTGAACTACCAGGTTCATTGAATGTGCGAAGCATCCGAGGGAAGCCCAGCCACCTAGCCTGATGGCCCCTATAATATTAGGGGCATTATCACTTACTACGACTTCAACTTTACTATTTAGCCTCCAACGATCTAATACAACCTTCAATAAGGTGCACAGGTTGTTGCTTGTATGCTTACTTTCAAACTCAATACAATCAAGTAAATTGGAGCACAAAACCATAGTTTCATCTATATAATGGGCAGTCACGCCAATATAGCTCTCACCGTTTCTTGAGGTCCAGCAATCAGTAGTTATGCATACATATTTTGATGCATCTATTTTTTCTTTCACTAAATCGACTGTTTCATTATAAAGCTTCGGAAGCAGATTTTCAGAAAGAGTCTTTCTTGAAGGCAAGGTGTATCCAGGACTCTGGCTTACCATGCTAACAAATATTTTAAAATTTTCTTCCTCAACTAGACGAAGAGAGTGGTAGCCCGTCGCAATTAGCTTCACTAGCTGCTTGTCCAGTTGCGAAGACTGCCGAACAGATGTTCTGTTGGTTCGAATATAACTCATAATTGATGTTTGCGCTGGTTGTCCTGCTCGTGATGTTGACGGTTGAGCTGTGTTCTCTCGCGCTGGAGCTCCGGTAGAAATAATTTCCACATGACCCTCATTAGAATCACTGCCGGTATTCATGAATGAGGCTTCAGGAAGCTGTTCACTCTGACGTTCCACATCGATTCGAATTGTAGAATGCTTACTTTTTAGATGACGACTCAAGTTCCCAAAACTGCCAGAAGCTGTACTTAAAACTACTGAGCAGTAGACACATTTCGCCTTCTTGGAGTCAACTTCATTGAAGTGATTCCACAATGCACTTCGCTTCCTTCTTGCAGACATTGTGTATTTCTCGCTAAAACAATTATCTATTTATAATATACGATGATTTTATGCGGATACTTACTAGGACAAAAACGGAACTGCTTAGATTTGTTTTAAATTATGATGTTTACTATTCTGATTTTACTACCCTGCACTGTTTTGATTTCACTCCTCAGTATTCTGTCTATTCTGGTTTCACTACTCTGCACTGTTCTGATGTCACTACTCTGTATTCTGTTTATTATTATTTCACTACTCTGCACTATTCTGAAGTCACTACTCTGTATTCTGTCTATTCTTATTTCACTACTCTGCACTATCTTTATGTCACTACTCTGTATTCTGTCTATTCCGATTTCACTTCTCTGCACTCTTCTGTCTGTTCTAATTTCACTCCACAGTATTCTGTCTATTCTGGTTTCACTACTCTGCACTGTTCTGATATCACTACTCTGTATTCTGTCTATTCTTATTTCACTACTCTGCACTATTCTGATGTCACTATGTATTCTGTCTATTCTGATTCCACGAATCTACACTATTCTGATTTCACTACTGTGTATTCCATGCTACACTACCAAATCACGATCTTCAACTCGTCTGTTTACCGCGAACTAGTTAATCTTCCAAAAAAATAATGCGGGAGGTTACATGTACCTGCGCGAAGTATACTTTTTTTTTACCTTTTTCGTCATTTTAACTTTTATATCCCTTTTAGGGTTTTTCCTTTTTTCGTCGACTCACCACCCTAAACGATTTGTCCATTTAACCTGATTAGCCCTGTCAAACAGGTTAAGGGGTTACCCCCACTTGTAACTTTTAAGTTTTTCGTTTTTTTTTTGTTACATTTTTTTTTAAGTATAACTATCTAAGAATACGTCCTTCAAATTTCAAGTCGATCCAAACATAATTAACCGAGATATGAGCGTTGAAAGAGAAGAAACTGTTGCTTATACAACCGTTACTTATACTTATAAACGCGTTTTTCTCGAAATGACATCTTTGAAGTCGGTGACCAAAATTACTCGAAAACTACTGAGCCGATCTTTTTGAAACTTAGCAGGCTTATTTAATACATAAAAATGTAGTGTTTGCTCGTTCGATTTATTTTTTTTAATAAAAAATGGCCGTTTTATAGCAAAAAGACGACCATTTTTTTAAGTGAAAATCGAAATATTAACTTTGACTGTCCGCCATTTTGCGAAAAATGGATATTGTTTTAAATCTTTCGATCAAACACTAGTTTATACTGTTATTTAACTAAGTCCATCGCTATTTTTTGTTTCAGATGATCCACTTCGACACAATTTTGGTCACCGCAAAAGGTGAAAATTAAAATTCCATTGTTTTGACGGCCATTTGTAATTAAATCATGTAATATTTTTCAATAAAAAAATTACTTAAAGGTGTTCAAAGTATGTTCTTTAAGAATATATAACAGTCGTTTAAAAACATTTCGTAGTTTTGTCAAAATAAATTCATGAAAATGACCTATTTTATTGTGCTACAAGTGGGGGTTACCCCTTAAATCTTAATATCTGGCATATGGTCTAGCATCAAAAAATGAGAAGGATCAGGATATTGTCGTAGCGGGTAGGCAAAAGATTACATATTTTTATGATAAGTAAGCCTGCCGTCTGTCTGGAGTTTTTTTTCCCGCCCATTTTTCACATAAGAAACAGATCGCATCTAAAGAAGGTAATTTGTTTGTTGAAATGATTGTTTGTATTCCGCATGAATTTTTCAATGTTCTAAACGTAAAAAATGAAAGAGGAAAGTTAAACTTTGCTTTCAATGGTGTCTTTATTGAAGAATTTATGAATAACTAAAGAACAAAAGAAGTTTTCCTTGTGTACATAAGTTTAGTTTACAAACTGTACGAGTAAATTTTTGACCCAATCTTTTTATTATATGGAGCTTTATGGCTTTGATTTTGAGCCTAGTACGGGAATTTTGTGAAGGAAAATTGAATCAAATACTTCTAATGATAACAATAAAGTTATGGGTACAGAGAAATTAAATAAATATAATTCTCCACAATGGTGCTTACATCTGCTAAAATTAATGTGACGGCCGTTAATCAATATCCTTTTAAGTGTGTTTTTTTTCCATAAAAGTAAAATTTATTCAAAATATTTTCACGATTCAAAATAATCTTTAATATCTAATATCATCTATAATTAATTATTGGTTTTTCCCTCAAAATTCCGTATTTATTTGGTGAAATTCTTAGCTAAGCTTTAGCTGTTTTTATATCTTTAGTAAAATGTATATGAAAATTTGCATTTTACCTATAATATGACCAATTCATTGCCAGGAAAAATTAGAGCGTCTTAATAGATATTATTTTTATAGATATTATAAACTACGGGAATAGCGAGAACCTGAATGTTTGTGCTTGGCCTAGGGCAAGCACTAGGCGAGCAACCCAGCCACACATGCGAAGTTTGGCAAACTAGGTGATCGGTATTTGACAAACACCGCATATCTAAAGCCGCCTTCACATCAAAGTACACAAGCACTGTGTCGGATCCCCGCAGCTCGTTCATCTTCCAGTTTTGGCGAACATTCGGCAATGCACGAATGTCTAATTCAATGTGCTTGTCATTCCGCAAGCACCAAGCCAAATTACTTGACTAGGTGTTCGGTATTCGGTGAATAGGAGATGTTTGACAAACACCGCATATCTAAAGCTGCCTTTATACAGTCGGATTTCCACTTCGCCTCACTGAAGCATGAAGTTTGTCGAAAATTTTATTAAAAAATGATTAAAAAAAAAGTTTTGCCTATTAAACATGCACCCACTAGGGGCCAACTTCTTCGGCAAGGCTGGACAATAGCCCAGCGGGACCTTAACTCCCGCGGTCCCCCGCGGACCTGCAGTCACGAAGAGGGCCTCAGCACAGCCGGAGAAGCCAACTGGAGAGCCGAAAAGGATCTCAACCTCTTTCTCCTTGGCACTTTCAATGCTACTTTCAGTTTTTCCGGCCGATTTCATATTGCCGTATCCTCGAAACTAGCCCGCTTTTTCCCAGGCTTGTATGAAAATTTCGCCCGAAACAACTCAGAAAGGTCCCATAATTGATGGTAGGCAAAAAAAAAATTTGGAAAAAAGTTGACGTTTTTGCCCAACTTAACCCTGTAAAAAAATTTTTTGCCCTTAAAATATCACAATTTTACTCCCCGACCACTTTCAATCATCAAAAAGGCCGTAAAAGCGGTTTTCGCCAAACTATGGCCAAAAAACCCCTTACCCCCCTACAAAACTGAAATGTTTGTATCACAGCAATAAGTCTTGGCCCGTTATGTCCGAAACCACTTTAACCAAAAATTTGCCGATTTCAGCTACTTTTGCCGTATCTTCGAAACTAGGCCGCTTTTTCCTAGACTTGTATGGAAATTTCGCTCGAAACTACTCAGAAAGCCCCCGAATTCATGCTGGACAAAAAAAAAATTTTTAGGAAAATTTGACGTTTTTGCTAAACTTTCCCTATCAACACTTTTTTTCATCCTTAAAATACCCCTATTGTATTCCCCGACCTCTTTCAATCATCGAAAGCGCCGTAAAGACAGTTTTTGCCAAACTATGGCCAAAAAACCCCTTACTCCCCTACAAAACCGAGATTTTTGTATCACAGCAATAAGTCTTGGCCCGTTATGTGCGAAACCGCTCTAACCCAAAATTGGCCGATTTCAGCTACTTTTGCCCTAAAAACTTTTTGAATATTTGCATAAAATACTCGCAAGTACGAAAATACTCGGTACTTGATATGCTTTCAAACCGCACTATCTAAAAGCAGATTTTATTTTAACATACTTCAAAGCATGACAAAACTCAACTTTATATAATATTTGATCATACACTTTGATCAGACTTAATGGTTTTAGCAAAACTACCAGCGCAAAAAACCAAGCTTTTGGAATCTTGAAAAAAAGTTAATACATTTACTTATCTTTAATCGCAAGACAACAATATATTCATAGCGCAGAAATACAGTTCACCATATCGATCAGATCCCTGTGAAACAGATTTATATTGAGAAGCACTGAACTAGTGAACTAGACTTGAATAGTTCATGAACGAACGAACTAAAAGAAATGTTCAGAGTCTGAACGTTTCATCGTCTGAACATTTCTTTTAGTTCGTTCGTTCATGAACTACTCAAGCCTAGTCTGAACGTTTCATCGTCTGAACAGTTCTTTTAGTTCGTTCGTTCATGAACTGCTCAAGCCTAGTTCACTATAGGCTTGAGTAGTTCATGAACGAACGAGCGAACTAAAAGAACTGTTCAGACGATGAAACGTTGAGACTAGGCTTGAGTCGTTCATGAACGAACGAACTAAAATGGTGAACTGTTAGAATAGGAAATAATGATATAGTTCGTTCAGTTCAGTGAACGGAAACATTTCTTTTGGTTCGTTCGTTCATGAACGACACAAGCCTACCTCCAATGTCTTTGATGTCGATCAGAATTGTGCACCAGCACCAGAAAATGTACCCGGAACACCCAATATCGTGAGCGTCACTACTGATGGCCGCACTTTGTTTGGACACAATGGGCCTTTTCACACTTGTATTCTTGATGCACTCCTCAAACCGGTTTACTGGGCAAGAGACGGAAGAACAAGGGGAAATCTCTACAAAAAGTAGAGAATTCCCCTTGATTCTTCCGTCTCTTGCCCAGTAAACCGGTTTGAGGAGTGCATCAAGAATACAAGTGTGAAAAGCAATTTTTCTTGTTCACTTAAATTCAAACAAACCATAAGCGTGTGTCATCATTCAAAGTTATCATGCCTGAGTGATGCTTCAACACTATTTCATGTAGTTGCTACTGGCCTTCATCGTGCATCATCAGGGAATTTGTTCCCAAACATAAACATGAAGAGATGATTACATCAAGCCATAATTCAAAAAACGGGCCAAAGAAATCTCGGCGTACTACGCCAACATAGGTGGCATGCGCTCTAAAATTAATGATTTATATGTCGGTTCTTCAGTGTCTGATTTTGACATTATTGGCTTTACCGAAACCTGGCTATGTGAAAACATCAATCATGCTGAACTATTCAGCAGTAACTTTGCAGTTTTTTGTCGTGATCGCCATCTTAATTGTTCAGATGCTCCTGTCGGTGGTGGTGTTCTACTTGTTGTACGTAAAGCACTGCCAGTATCTCGACTCGATATACCTGACACTCTTGACCTGGAATACGTATGTATCACACTAAACCTTCATCAAAGAAGAGTTTTCGTAGCAATACTGTATATCCCGCCGTCCGCACCAAACTCAACATATGACTTGGCGTATAACCTAACCGAATATATATGCCGCATAATAAAACCGTCCGACGATCTCATTCTTATGGGAGATTTCAATTTACCGCATCTGGAGTGGCGAATCTCTAACGATAGTGAACACTATCTCCCTTTCTCCAATAACCGACGAAAAAGCTACTTCATTGACGCGATTCTTTCAACTGGACTAAAGCAGATCAATTGCATCCACAACACAATTGGACGAATTTTGGATCAGATTTTTTCGACGAATTTATCTGAAGTCTCAATTCAATGATCTTCATCTCCTCTACTTAATGAATCTACACACCATCCAGCTCATCATATCAATTTACAAATTAATGACGATATACTATAAATCTTTTTAACTTTAACTTCAAGAAAGTTTACTTTGATACGCTGAGTGAAGTAATGACCGAATGCGACTGGTCTTCGGTTGTGAATGAATCTAACGTAAACGTTGCAGCCATAAACTTTCATTCTATCTTATTCGGTTGCTTTACTCGCTGTGTACTTTTGAGTAACTCTGTACCTTTGAAACGCTTTCCATGGATCAAAACAGATTTAATCAATCTCAAAAATTTGAAAATCAAGGCGTGTGTACAAGTGTGGCAAGTGTACAGCTCGTCGCGTCTAGAGAATGATTATAAAGTGTATGAGGAATTACGAAATAGATTCGTATCTGAAGCCTCATCTGCATACTCCAACTATATGGTCGAACTTAGGCAGTCTTTCATAAGCCATCCCAAGTGTTTTTGGAATTTTGTAAACTCAAAAAGGTATGATAACGGATACCCTAGCTCTTTTATATCTGACGGCATGGTCATAAGTAACTCGCAAGCAATCAGTAACTTATTTGCAGATTACTTCCAATGCGCGTATGGATTACTTCTCTCCGACTTCAATAAACCTAATTTCAATTACCTAATAGACTCCCGTAAAACGACGTTGGGAATGAAAGACCTTTACATCGACATTCCCACTATCTTAAGACATATATCTCGTTTTGAGAATAATTTTCACCCCTGTCCTGATGGATTACCGACCATAGTGCTTAAACGTTGCGCCAATATCCTTTCACCACTATTAGCTCTTCTTTTTAATCTATCGATTTCCTCCGGTATTTTCCCAAAATTACGGAAATATTCTTCAATTACTCCGATCCACAAAAAAGGCAGCAGAGAAGTCGCGCACAACTATAGGCCAATTGCTAAGTTACCATGCGTCGCCAAGATTTTTGAAGCCATAGTTACCGAGGTGTTATCTTTTCACTCTAAGTCTTTAATCTCACCTTGCCAGCATGGTTTTATTAAAGGTAAATCTACCACCACCAACCTTTTAGAACTTGCAAACCTAGTCATCCCTGTGATTGAAAAAGGTAAACAAGTTGACTGCATTTACACCGACCTCACGAAAGCTTTCGATAAGCTGGATCATGACATTCTTATATTTAAATTGCATCTTCTTCAGTTCCCTAATAAGTTTATAGACTGGGTTAAATCTTGTTATGTTATTGTATCAACCCTATGTATCTTTGTTCATTTCTTGGTCACATTGTGCTGACTAATCATTTCATATGTATAAAAACTGAAATTAAATACTTATAATTGTTCACTTCTAAATTTGCGTTTCATTTCACTACAAATCTTATCTCTCTAATCGCAAGCAAAACGTTCAATTTCGTGGCATTCTACCCACTGACATAATTGCCACATCAGGTGTTCCACAAGCCAGCCACCTTGGTCCCATTCTTTTTGCTATTATATAAATGACCTGATCACTTTTGTTCCAGGATCTTCCATTTTACTCTACGCCGATGACGCAAAGATTTTTAATACAATATCATCACTTAATGACTGTAGGATCCTGCAACGTAATAAAAAACGTAACGTAAAAAAAAATAAAAAAATTCGCTAATTGGTGCGCTCTAAACCGACTTTCACTTAACGTTGAAAAATGCTCAGTTATCTCATTCTCCCACAAATCATCTCCGATTAATTTCAGCTACACTTTAAACGATACTCTTTTAACTCGCTCCAATAAAGTTCGTGACTTAGAAGTGCTATTAAATTCCACTTTCAATTTTAATGACCATATTGACTCAATAATAATAAAAGCCAACTGTGCACTTGGCTTCTTAAAACGACGATCTAAAGAATTCAATGATATTCTTCTGACTAAAATCCTGTTCTGCTCTCTGGTTCGCCCTATCCTAGACTATGGGTGCTTGATGTGGTCTCCATATCACAAGGAGCACATAGATCGCATTGAGTCTGTCCGAAAGAGATTTTAATTTTTCTTTCCGCTGGTCTTATCCTATTCGCTTACCTCCTTACGAAAACCGCTTGCAATTATTGACCATGAACACTCTTGAAACTCGACGTCAAAATTTCAAAGCTCTATTTGCTGCGAAGTTGCTCTGAGTTTTTGCTATCAAAACTGAACTTTCGTGTTTGCCACGGTAAACGTAGACATCATAGCGCCTTATCCATCCCGTTTCATAAAACCAATTATGGATGGAATGAACCAACCTGCGCAAATTTAACTCAGCGTATCAAATGTTCGACTATAAATATACTGTTGATATGTTCAAGTGTCGGCTTAAACGGCCGATTAATTGTCATTCATAATTTCATATGCAAATATTTTTTCTGTAGTAATCATTCTGTTGATGAAATTGTCAATAAACAAAACAAAACAAAACTCAAAGTTAGGTTTGGTGTCATCACGGCTGGATTTGAACCAATAGACTATAAACGGGAGAAGCTGATGCTATGCCCACTCGGCAACTCATGCTCTACAAGACTTTTAAAGTGTAGTTCTGTCAGTGCAGAAAATATAGTGTAAACAATTCATAGAGTTAAACAAGCTGCAACTCGATGTTAGTCTCTTTCGTACCTACTTGTACAGGTTTGAGAAAAATTTAGGGCAACCGGATCATTTTCTATTATTTTCAACTTGATTCCTTTAAATTTTTTTGTTTCACATGGAAAAAAGTTTAAACGAGAGTGAATGTAGAGACTCGGTAAAAGTGTACATGGATCTTAAGCACTTGGCACAACATTACGTTTAGAGTTCTATTGTGTGGATTTTTAAATGTCACATGTTTAAGTACAAGTCAAAAAGATTAAGTCTAGGCTTAGCCTGCGAATATGATACTTGACAAGTTGCATAAATGAATTCAGCGATGAAAGTTTAATACGAAATACAAATTTGTGATTTGAGATGAAAAAGAAATAAAGAAGATTTGTCATAGAATCTTTTGTATTCATTTTCTTAGGCCAAAAAGAATATCCAGATCCGAAAATCTTTCGTTTAATGCCTACTGGTAAAGTTATTAGCCAACAGATGTTATTTCGCCCTGGTTAAGTAACATCTAGAGCGTCTATCTTAAACCATGTAAAAGACAGCATTCAATCAGAACACTCAATTAGTATGATTAATACAGATGTTTTACTGAATTTAAACCAATCAAAAACATTAAAGAGCAAGCAATGAAAACAAAATTATTTACAAAAATCTTTGCAATATTTGATCATGGCTCTCAAACTTTCATGAAATTTCATTTGCAAATGAGCTCAAATGTGCTTGATATCATTATACTAAGCGATGATGCGGGGCTTTTGTAGCTAAAAATGACTATTTGACTTTCTGAACGCAGAGTTCAGCTGTCATATACACCTGCAGTTAAATTTAAACTTCCAGCTGAGTAATTATTTGCTAGCACTTCGAAATTTGTTGGTTTTAAAACAAAATCCCATCTCCAGAAAATATTTGCATGTCTCCCACTTGCTTAGCCTACAAAAAGCTGTTCCGAAGCATGTGTCTTATCCAAATTGTTTTCCTTAGGTTTTTCGCTCGATATGAATGTCGACACAGATGTAGATATGTATATGTTCGTCTCTTAATTATCTAATTGCATTATGTTTTACTTAATTAGAGTCCTTTTGTAAGTGGAGTCATTAGCAGAATGAATATGTCGATGGTCGGCCAGGTAATGTAGAAAGAGAATGGAATGGTTTCGAATCATAAAACATGAAAGGAATGATGTGAAAAGGACTTTGTTTTGTGCCTGACAGTAGCTTCAAAGAATGCGAAAGGATAAGAAAACGAGATTTTTTGCGCCCATCGTGGGTCAGATATCGACCGAAAAGTCAATTAGTACTATTAGTACAATTAGTATTAGTCATTTTAAAATGATGGGAATACAATTGATGAAATTAAGTTCACCCACTCTGTACGAGCCAAAAAAGGAACCAACACGTTGTTTAGAAATCTACAAGCATGTACATAAAGTGGCATCTTTTCAGTAAACTATGTGCAGTCATATTTGAAAAAAAAAAACGCACCATTTTCCAATTTTTTTCTGTTATAAATCATTTTCAATCAATCTTGAAGTCGAATTCAATAAATTGAATTGAACGTTTTGATCCTGAAAATAGTTTAATCAATTTTTTCCATCATCCAACGACATACTTTTAACCCACATCAGATATTCGAGTTTCATTTGATTGTTTCAGCAAGACCTCTGAATATGAACTTGTAACTTTGCATCGCAAACTTATCTCCTCGTGGCAAAAAGATACGGCTTGCCTAAAAAAATTTTCCACCAGTAAGGTTTAGTTCAACCCGTTTGAATTCATCATGGTTCGCAATGGTTTGGCAGATTTTTTCCATAAGTTGCGACACAATAAATTTGCTGTAAAAGGTTTCAGTATGAAAAAGTACTTGTGTTTGTCTTGGAATATATGGTTAGAAAATTGAAGGAAATTTCCACCGCTATTTTGAAATTTGCCGGAACTTTATTCAGATGAAGGAAAAGACAAATAGCTTTGCAATTAGTGTCAAGCAATCTTTAAGGAGAAAAGTATTTGACGTTCGAACTTTTTTAATATTCTCTAAAAGACCTTGCAAGCTTTCTGAATGCCTTTTTGGCTATGATGAAGTGAAAACTTGAGAAAAGGACCCAGCACTCTCCAACTTATTCAAAAGAAAAATATTCCATTGACAGTAAAGAAAGAAAAACCTGAGACAACTTAAAAAGAGTTAGTGGCATAACTGTGACATTTTCATGTTTAGAAACATTTACAAAACACTAAAAAAGTTTCCTTACGTTCATCTTTTTCGAGTTTTTTGCCAAGTTTCCGAAGAAATATCGTTCAAAGTCGTATAAAAATATATATACCTGACAATTTCGCTTGCTCTCAATCGCTATGAAAAAGGAATTTTCAATGATTTTTCATTCCACTTGAAACTTATGGAATTTTCGATGCCATGCATTCATTAATCATTCTAAAATGTTTTCAAGCCAGAGCAGATTGAGCTTAGGAGTTGGGTGGTAAACCACGTGAGGATTATCGTGTAGATGCGTGTTCGTGTGTACGCGCAGTCCTATTGAAGATCTTGTTGACATGCTTGACGAGAATTGAATTTTTGTGTGAAATTCCTTTCTCGGTTTGACGACGGAGCTTCGGTGTTTACCCTTTCGACCTGATACCCGAAGAATGTCAAGTCATAAGGTACGTGATGCGTAGCATACGTGTAATTCGTGTGTGCTTCAGACTACGATAATTTGAGGAATGACGAGTGAAAATTAAAGAGAAAAAAAATTTAAAATTAATGAAAATATATGAAAAAGTTAAAAAATTAGGATTATCTAATCTTAAAAGTAGTTTAAAGGATATTTTTACTCTGATATCAGCAATAATCTGAATTATATTTTCATGACTGAGTAAATACATTTGATTGATTCCTTGCCACGTTTTCGTGCTACTCACAAAGATTTCTTGAAAAGTATGTCCACAATACGTTTTATTTTTCAATAAGTTTAAGGGGCATTTCACTTGCAGCGGACAACGAAAAAAAGTCGAGGCTCTGGATTTCGTTCATATTGTGCATAGTGGTACTTCTAGAAGATATGAATGTGGATGCACAAGTTTTTGTTTCTATGAGGTTTAGTTGCCGAGTTATCGGCTTCTGAATAACTGACGAAATTGATAAAAGGTTTTTTTGGAAGCGAATTCTGAGATTCAAAACTATATCTAAAAAACATTATATATATTGATTGGTATAGAAAATTAGCTGTTCTTTTTAGTTTTGAAATTAGATTTGAAAAATAATTTTTTTTCCGATGTGAAACCGGAAGTAGACACTTCAACTCGTAATTTGAATAATTTGGACCAGGTTAAAGTTGTTTATTTTTATAACAAAACAAAGCTTAAAGTATACTTATTTTTTCATAAAAGTTTTAGAATGGGATAGCCGGTAGTTTAGGAGGTAGGTGAATTTCAATACATAGAAGTCGCATGGGGCATGGTGTGAACCGCAAAAGTACACTAACGGTTTGTGTACTTGTGCACATTTCGTATAGTAGAGGATAAGGTTTGTGGACATTGTACCGTACATCATTCAATAGTAGCGTACATTTGCATTGTGTCTATTCCGTTCGGTATATCTTTGGGTACATGCAAGCAAACATTACAAACTGAGGTAGGGTATGTGTAGTTTTTGTAGTGAATATGGTTGCGTACGGGCGTCATGAATGTACAGTACATTAAGGCACGGTACGGTAAGGATTTTTTCGTTCACTGCTTTTATGTGACTTAATGGGTTAGTAACGTATTACTAATGAGTAGCGTCATATGTGGTGTCCTATTCAGTCACATTGAAAGTAGCTCACTGCGGACTGGTTAGTAATTTGCGTTACTAATCAGTTTCTTTTGAGAAGCTCCGTATGTGGACTGTCTTAGTTCTACCAAGTAATATTACAGGCTCTTCGCTGCTTTGAGCGGATCTTGACTCGACGCGAATAAGCGCGTGTCATCGGCATTTCGGAGGATTTGGACTTCGGCTTGGCCCACTGAAATAGGAAAGTCAGCGGTGAATGTAGTATAAAGATTTGGTCCAATGACAAAACCATGTAGCACTCCTGATGTCAAGGGTCTATGAAAGAATCTGCTCCATTAACGCTAACATAGTATTGTCTGCTAGTGAAAAAGCTTGCAGCGAGTTTTGTTACTTCTTCCGGGAAGCCATACTTCATCAACTTAAATAGAAACCCTTCGTACCAGACGGAGTCTAAGTCCTTCTTGATATCTAGAGCATACACTATCGTTGGAATGTTTCGCTTATTCAAACGATAAAAAACTTGGTCGTGCAAGTATGAGATGGCGTGCTGAGCGCCGTCCTTGCGAATAAAACCAAATTGGTATTCCGGAATCACCAGCGTGAGCTCACAATGGTTTTTTTATCATTCCCGTCCATATTCGCTCAAAAATCCTCTCCAAATTGGGATTCTTTACTTTTGTCCTTCTCTTGAATGAGAACTAATAATGAACTTCCATCATGCCCTGAAGTCCTCTTGCCCTTTATTTTGCACACCAGTTGCACTAAGTATCCACTATTGACAGAGTGGAGCTGGGCATCTGCATTTTGCAGATCATCCGAAAGGATTTTTCTTGGCGGGGTACTCTCTGTTCTTTTTTCAACTTGCTATCTACTTCTCGCAATCAGTGGGAAAATATCGCAAATTGTATCGCGATTTACGTCTTTTCCGAGCTATGTATATATGTATAGTTCTTAAGCTATGACTAAGCATCGACTACTGGAGCAACTTCACCACCTCGGCACGAACACCAAAACGTCGTTCGTCAACCGTTTGCCTCTTCAGTCAAAAAGAATTCGCTTTCTAGTTGGATTTGATGTCTCTTGTTCACTTCAGGTAGCCGATAGCATCGATAATTCTCATATAATAATTTAAGAAGCAGAGACTCGAAAAAAGAGAAAAACAATGAGTTTTAGAAAAAATAGCAAGCATATCTTCATAAATTAACAAAAAAATAGCAAAAGACTCTAGTCACATACTTGTATTTGAGTTAATATTATATCCTTTGGATCTTTAAAATTTTTTTCCGCATTTATTTGAATTTTTCTATCATCAGTTTTCATTAGAAAAAATCCTACGTTGGACGCTTGAATATCTAACATCTCGATTGGTCATAGACGAAAATTGCCAATCCGAAAATCTGTCAGTGTTGCGCAGAACTAATCTAGACTAATTCGAAATTCAACGAAACCAATGAAAATCACATCAAGCACACCATTTTATTCAACAGTCATCACCAACTTGATGCACGAAAAGAACTCTAGCTTTCTTAAAATTGAATTGTTCCCATATACTACACACAACTTTTTCGGCATAAACAGCTTACATAAAATTTAAAATTCCATAGCGACAAGTCGTTTGTGAAATTCGCATTCAAACACTTTTGCCAGAGATGAAATGTTACATTGATATGAAGGGAAGATGAAAGTCAGTATGTTTCCTCCTTATCCTGCATCCAGTCCACCAAAAACCAACACAGCTCGAATGCAGGATAAATAAAAATATCAAATAAAATTTAAATATGCTGATTTATTGCAAAAGGCTTGTAATTCTCGGTCTGTGCATCGCCTTCCTTTTTTGATTACTTTTGACGTGAAAACGATACGCTCTATTTGGATGTAAATATTTGGTTTTTTTCTGCTCAAGAACCAAAGTAAAGGGGGAAAGTAAGCATATTTTACCGGTGAATAATCGTCCTAGAGTATGTCATGTCTTTTTTCTTATTGCCATACGCTGTTCTTGTCAACATGTTTGCGCGAAATTAACTTTCGGGGAGAGTCTCAGAACAAAAATGCTGACACATTTCACTCTATACTAAAGCTCATCTTAAGAAAATATTGATACTTTTGACTATATTGCTGGAACCCTATTATGATATTATTATTATTTGCCTGTTTACTAGCTTTGTATTGATTGACTATGTTATGAATGCTGTTTTTGCATTTATCATATGCCATCGAAAATGATGGTTGAATTGACAATGAGCTGTAAAAAAGCGATACGCTTAAAAAAATTCTTATACATATCCTAATAGCTCTTAGCTGGTTCAAATGAATACCTCCATATATGTATGAATGATTTTATCATAGCTTGTTTTCCAGAAATACAATTGTACTCTAGGCTGCATATTTAGGTTTTTCCCTCACATACACAGAAAATGATTTTACAGTGTATATCAACATTTCACCTACAAGAATAATACCCTCTTAAATGGTGCCAAAAACTGTTCCGGTGAATAATAAAAAAACTTTAAAAGCTCAAAACTGTAAAATCAAGTAATATCATAGCCATATTATCTTGAAATGTATATAAATATCTCACAAAGCCTCTGGGGAACTATAAATTTAATACATTATTCAAATTATCAACACTCAAGAGCATCACCTTTTCAGTATTGAGGTCAGAGACCATTTGCCCGAGACAGCTACACATTCAAAAGAAAATCCCAAAATATTCATCATCCTTCTTTATCTGTTCTCTGTCATATCCACTGAGAGGATAGTATTTTACATAAGGACGATACTCAAACATATCCCTTTTAATGCAAATTTTCACATTCGCCACGAAATCCAGTAAAAGCTTTCCTAGACCTTATATCGATGGCTATCCTACTAGTGCTATCATAGACTACTCATGTTTACTGTCGCTGCCCTCTACCAGTTCAATGTCGATCTTTCAACAATTCTGCCGTTAAGCTACGCACGTACATGCTTCAGACTTTAAATCCTGTTTTCATTGTATTTAAACATTTATCGAGAGTGTATTTCGAAATTGTAATTGAATTCAACATTTTACTTGAGTGACGGGTTTGACGTCAAAGTGGCGAGGAGTTGGCAAAGTATTTTGGCATATTTACTATTGTCTGGCTAGTGTTTTGAGACGTCGCACTTGATAGAGAAAAATTTATTGTATTTTAGCTGAACTAATTTTCTATTCTGTTAGTATTTCACAGGCTGGGCGAAACGATAGGGTATGAATTACGTCAGGTTATGTTTATACAATTTATCATGGCAAACATATGATCGAAGAATGGATTGGTGTGGGTTGCTCTTTTCGTTTAAACCGTTGCTAATTGTTGTTTGCCGTGCACATACATTAACTAGGAGTGTCCCAAGGATGTGCTTTAGTTGATTTTGGATTTTGAGCCAACTTTTCACCGACATTAGGTAAGAGCATGTTCACTTGGCTCGCTCTTAAGTTCAGTGGATAGTTTTTAGCTGTAGGCAGTGTAGTCGTTCTGAGTTTTTCTGCGACTAGAGCCTAAAATATTTTTAGTTGTGAAATTTGAAGTCACGTTAAATTTTTGTAATGCGTTGTTCCCCCGAAAATAACAGTGATTCTACACCTGCCAAGATGGCGAGAGTAGGACACTGTTATTCTTTGGAGAACATTATTCTGCACGAATTCAACACTTTTAATCCTACTGATGAAAAGTTTTAACATAAAATAGCTCTAGAAAGTCATATTTTTCTTTTTTTCGATGCAACGTCGGAACCTGTTACTTTGCTTCCTCTTGATATTTTCATTACCAACCTGACATGGATTAATACCGAAGGGCATGCTAAAATGCATCACCTCCAGTCTTGACTTTTCACCATTATTATAATCACGCATTTAATTTACCGGATAGAGTTTTCTTCAAAGTTATCTGCTTTGAAGTCCTTTTCTGCTACCGTTCTTGAGCCGGAGTTGGGTCCTGTTCTTATTCTCGCTACAGAAATTACACCTTATCAAAAGTATAAATTGAAATTTTTAAAACAAACAAATAATAAAGGGCCTTTCAGACAAGTGTCCATGCGTCCACGCGTCCATGCGTTTTTAGATTACACGAGTTAAGCCAACTCAAATCCAGTTTTTTGAAGGCGGTGCTAAGGCGAAAGTAGTCGGATACTGTGATTGATATACCATTAACTTAATTGTTTTACTTTCGCTCTTTGTCATTTCGAGATGATAAGTGGATGGATGGATTGATAAGAGGATGGATATTACACGCTTGCAACGAGGGTTTTTTTTTATTTTCATATTATTTGAATTCTAATAATTATAATATATTGCATAAATCGCCATTCGTTAAAATAGTCTCTTTGGCAAATCACATGTATATTGCCTAGTGGGAATGAGAAACGTATTTGATCGTAGCAGCGTTGCTTGGCGGGGTACTTTGTGTCTTTTTCAACTTGGACTTGGACATTGCTATTTACTTCTTGCAATCAGTGGGGAAATATTCAAATTGTATCGATTATTATAATTTTTATAATTAATATAATAATATAATTTATAATTATAATATTTGAAAACATCATCGTGATCAATTTTAAAACATTACTAATTCCCATATTCCCATTCCTCAATTTTTCCCCATTTTTATCTTCCTTCCAAATAAATAAATTGGTAGCAGACAATTGTATATATTAATCCATATGACTATATACCCATATGACTATATATATATATATATATATATATATATATATATATATATATATATATATATATATATATATATATATATATATATATATATATATATATATATATATATATATATATATATATATATATATATATATATATATATATATAGATATTCGTATGCATTCTAATTTTTTCGTAATAGTCCTGCACGTAAGGATGCAAAAAAAATATTATCCACATCATCATATAATAAAATAATCATCCACAAAACATATATTTAAATGATCATCAACGAATCATCCACACATGCCACTGAGCGAAAGAAATCATTATAAAATCTATTCTACATAGACCCATTCCCTTGTGAGTGATTGGAGGGTTATGGAGGACTACACAGATAGTGGCCATAACTACACCACCTTGTACATCGGTGGGAGCTGACACAGTCAACACCACTGACTTTGAAGAACGCTTGGTTTGAACGCAGCCAGGCTAAACTGAAGTGAGATGGTAGCGTCGAAAAACCTAAGCCTGGAGGAAAAAGCAAAGCACATGGTAGAAAAATAAGAATTGGCCAAAGCTATCTAGAGCACCAAGCGCTATAAATGGCAGGTTCTTTGCGAGGAAGCCAATTTAAACAGGTTTGTTAATGAGTACAAATCGGTCACTCACAGACTTGGTCGCGTGCGGTTTAGCGCTCGCAACGATGTCTCAACCCTGGGGCGCATCGTCGGCTCGCTGTTCACGGCGCACCCGCCAAGGAAGAATGACAGTCGGGGGGACGTTCCTCTCTTTACGGCGACCAGCTCGCCGCGGTGTCTAAAAACAGAAAGTTCGCAGGCCCTGATAGAGTGCCAGTCGAAACTTGTAGTGGAGAGTCAACCACGGCTACTACTGGATTTATATAATTCATGTTTAGTGGCGGGGTCTTCTGATAGTGATGGAAAGTTGCTCGATTGGCGCTCATCAATAAAAGAAAGTGAGATTCGGAATATAAAGAAAGGAATATTATAGACGTGGCGGCGAAACTCCTCCAACGGTTGTTGACGCCACGGCTGCTGCTATCAATTAGATCAGCCGATAATCTGTCTGACCGACAGCATGGCTTTCAAAAGGGGCATTCATCAGTTGATCCCATCTCAGCAGTGATTGGGGCAGTAGCAAGAGCAGAGATGGCAGGTCGCAGTGCCCGGCCGGTTGTTCTGCTGGTGATAGTAGATGAAGGTGTTCGTAGGAGGCTTGTTATCTCAGGGGCAGCACAGGGGTCTATCCTCGGAGCTGACCTCTGAAATATCGTTTACGTTGAACTGCTGTGCTTGGAAATGCTAACGGATGCGTTTCTCGTGGGCTACGCCGACGATGTGGCAGCAAAACTGCCGAGTTTGCCCAAGTCAGCCTTAATCAAGTCATGAGGAGGGTGGATCGGTCGATGACCGACCATGGTCTACAAGCTGGCACTGTCGAAGACAGAAATTGTCATGATGACTAAACAGAGGATCCCAGCTGTCACCCCGATGACAGTGGGGTCTACAAAAGTTCAAACCAGTAAGTCAGTAAGGTATCTGGGAGTGAAGCTGTCCTACTGGGACTATAACCTTAAGATATGTGACAAGGCTCTGAGAGCCATCGACTCACTGAGTAGGTTGGTGGCTAACATCGGTGGCCCCGACAAAACGAAACAATGGCTGCTGATGGCGACAACCGACTCCATCGACAGAATGGGTAAGGTGTAGAGATGGGCAAAATGCCTCATGGCTCACCACTGATAGCTCTTTCTTACAGTGCAGCGCCTGAAAAAAGCACAGCATAGTCTACGAGCGACAGCTTTTGTTTGAATAAACTTAATGAAATGCGAAGCGAACAGTGTACTGAGAGTACGGCGCAATACTGTAAAATACTCTAAAAAAGAGCGATCAGTGGTGTGTCATGAGGCATTTTGCCCATCTCTAGTAAGGTGCGTACACCGTACTCTGTACTTTTTCCTTGCGTGTCGTCGGTTCGCTTATTTGAGGCGCAGCTACGAGTCCAAATTGTAGAAACGTTACTGCGAAACGAAAATAGCTGGCGCACATTCTCAACATATGTTGAGAAAATGCTGCGCACAAATCGAGAGTAGGGTTGTTTTTGGTAATTTCTGAAATAAGTAGGCACTGATAGGTAAGTAAGTACGACTCGGTTGAAGTAATACGAAAGCGGACTCCGACCCGAACTTTCGTGGCCTGTAGATGGATTTTTTTAGTATGCAAAAATCTTACATAAGCCGTCATTTGTTGATCCGGGATCTTTTGAAGATTGTTTTGGCCATCTACAACGAAAAACAAAACTTGTTAAGACTCTTGTATCTTCCTCATATGTTCCTTTGGCTAGTTTATTTAACTTGAGTTTTCCTTCCAGCTGAAAAGCCGCCAATGTTTTTGGGCATTGGTAATGTTGCCAACTACCATCCTATGTTCCTCCTGTATTGTTTTCCTAAGTTGCTTGAGCAGATCGTTCGCGAAAAAAAGTATAGTGTTTTTAGTCACTTATTTTCTAAAGAGCAACATTCGCCTGTTGTCTCTTGCGGTGGAAGGTTGTAGCCGGAGAATTGCTGTGATTGTTTTTCTCCGAAGGTCGGTCTTTCTCTGGAATTGACAAGACGGGATTAATCGTGTCTTAAACTGCGTGTTCGCGTCGTCGCGTTGTCGCGTTATTTGAGGCCTTTGTGTTTCGTGTTTGTGTTTGTCTCATGTGTATATTAAAAACCAAAAGGACGTATTAATCTCTAAATAATCGAATCAAAAACCGAGTGTTTTAAAAAAAAGTTGAAAATTAATAAATTGAAACAAAACCACGTGTTTAAAAAAGTCAAACCCGATGGCCACTGCCGATAGGACGAGGCCCACCCCCCGGTTCATGAAAACTTGAACCATTTAGTGAAAAAAAAGAGCAACATGAATTCATTAAGAACGTTCTACGATTACTAGTTTAATTCAATTCATTAACTATTCCACTGTACTTCGAACTGACTTCGCGAAAGCATTTGACAGGATAAACCACTCAGTGCTGTTAGAAAAGGTTTGTATTTTTGATATTTACAGCTCTCTTTCTTGGTTATTCTTCCTCCCTTTTCTATCCAACTTCTAACGTTCGCCAAGGTTCTACCGTTGGTTCCTTCTTTTTCACGTTTTAATCAATGACCTGCCTTATAAGTTTAATTCACTTATGTACGGTGATGACCTTTTAATTTTTTGTACTGCCACTTCACTAAATGATTTTAGTAATTTACACTCAGATCTTTTTGTTTTTAGTGATTGTTGCTCTGCGAACTCCCTTGCCCTTAATGTTTCCAAGTGTTTCGTGATCTACTTTTTCTTTCTTTCTTTCTGATAGTCTTTTGAAGCCTGTCGATGAACATAAGGACCTTGGCATCCGAAGGTAAAATTTGCTCTGCATGTTTCTTTTATCGTCTCTAAATCATCAAAGGCTACTAGATTCTTTTTGCGCTGCTCGCACTTTGCAACGGATACCGGCACAAGTGTTCATCTTTTGATTTCCTTTGCTCGTAGCATTATTGAATATTGCTCCTAAATGTGGTCTCTCCGTTTCGTGTACCTGTCTAATGCTGTTGAATCCGTTCTGCATAAGTTTACTCACTGTCTTTTGTACAAGTTTAATTTTGTTTATCGTCATTATGATGACCGTCTGCTTTTCTTGAATCACCACATACTGAGTACCTGCAAAGTATTCTTTGATGAATGTCTTCTTTACAAACTTTATCATGGTCTAATTATCTCTTTGCTCGTGATCTTGTTTATTTTACATCTCATGTACCTAGAAGGCTTAGAAGCCATGATGAGCATCAGTTTGGCTCTCTGTCTATCGCTGTTCAATCTTTTAAAGCACATATTTCTGATTTGTTGACGTAGCTTCTTCATTGTGTATATTGTGTTGTTTTTCCGCTTTATATTTTCTTCTTCTTTTTCCTTGCTCATATTTTTGTTTTTTGATCTATATTAATGATTTTTTATGCTGACTCATTTTATAGTTGAATTGATCTGTTATCTGGAATTTGAAGATTTTTTAACACATCTAGTTTATATTGCAAAGCATCGCCGACAGTCACTTAAAAACCATCTGTCATCATTAATTCTCATATATTAATACTCTACTCATTTAATCTCCTTAAGATGTAGGCGACATAGCCCCATTATATATTTTGCTAAAAATCCTTCGCCAAATTCAGCAATCGAAAAAAATCTATTCACATTCTACCTCGACGGCAGTGTTCACTACATCATAAATCATTTAAATTGCCTTATATTCTTCTTAATTTAGGACCGTTTCCATATCAACCGCCCGAAACGTACTTTAAATGCATAAAATCTTCTACAAAAGACGACATTTTCCTAAGCAACAATCTCCCACCAAAGAAGCTGACGACAACGCAAAACGTTCACCTGAAAAACTTTGTTGCGTTTAACGGAAACTCTATTTTCAACAATTATGTTTTTTTCTTCATACGCTATTGTAGAAGGGGAACAATCAACAGGAAATTGTGGTGCGGGCATAAAATAATTTTTGTTGCTTTGACAGAGTACAGGTAGATAAACTCACAATATGATGCTCTTGGTGTGAAAAGATAAGATGTATTCTTGAAAGTTCGTCGAGAGGCTGCCAAAGACTTGAAAGATGCAAGCTTCAGATAAAATCGCAGAAAATAACTAAGGACTTATTTAAAAAAGAAAGAAAAGTGAAACGTGCTGAGAGTAAAACGTAGTCTTGAGACAAAATTCTTAGAATTAAGTGGGATGTCTTTTCAAAAAGCAAATTATGTATAAAATGTTGATAACTCTTAGTGTGCTTAAGAGCATATGTTATGAAAAGGACACCTGTTAAGATCATCGAATTTATTACGATATTAAAATGAAACATTCTGAGTATGCTACGTTGCCAGGTGGATAATTAGATAGAAGAGTACTTAATGAGAAAGATAGCTGTGCAGAATTAATGTGAATTTGTATTTTTTCATAGAATTTTCTTTTAAGATTGCAGATTTTGAGCAAACTATTTCTCTTCAAACAAACTTTTTCCAACATTTCTTTCAACTTCTCAGTACTTGATTTAGAGTTTCGGACATTTCGGATTAAATTCTGTTGACAGAAAATTTGGCATATTGTGCAGTCAATTTCATGATAAATATTTTTGAAGGGATGTGAAAATGTCATGTACATGTACTTTATGATAGAGAATATGATAAAGGTGTTCTGCGCTACTAACCATAAAGGGCCTATCTAAATTTTTGTCATTTTTGAGATAACACCGGATTCAAAAACTACATACTCAATCACATCATTCTACAAAATATGAAAAACCTATCTTTTGTGGAAGTATGTTAAAATCAATAATGAAAAACGCCACATTACTAAGTATAAAGGTTCTATCTACTGCAAAGAGAACCTTTATGATTAGTAATGTGTAGCTAGAACCTTTATGCTTAGTAATGTGTAGCTAGAACCTTTATGCTTAGTAATGGCGGTAGTTTTTCGTTTCATGCTACTGCAAAAAATCCTCTCTACATAAGACCTATCTTCCACAACTATTTTCAACGTGAAAGCTGTTACTTGAGATGTGCCTCAAGTAAACGTATTTGTATCCATGTTCAAACTTTCGCGCCGTTTAAAGGTGTCCGCAGCATTTAGAAAAATAAAAATCATTGAATATCTCGAAAGTGTTAAAATGTAGATAAGCCCTTTATGTTTAGTAGGGCGGTGTATTTCATACTAGCAAGCAAATTCCAAAATGTTCAGTGTTAGCCTTTACATGTTACACCAGTGTTTTTGCAGATGTTTCTTATTTATAAAATCAAAATTTGATCTTTTTTTTGGAAGAAGACAACAAAAAACTTGTGTACTTCTCGTTAGTATCGTTTGCATGAAATCAATTTAAGCGCCGAAGAATTCAACCATTAATCGGAGCGCCGCAAGAAACGTAAACAGCAACAAAAATACTAGTCTCCCTATTTCGATTTCTATCACTTCCAGCAAGCGGCACGTGTCCCTTAAGTTTTCTTCCGACGAAATTGATGAATTTCTTTGACGCGACACTTCGACAAGTTTGCCACGACAACTATCCCCGACGAAAGGCAACTTCAATAAACTACAAATGCTACCGTGACCTCAGTCATAAAATCAACAATAACAGCAATATCATCAATAATAACACCAGTTTCGTCATGTAGTAAACGAAAAGGGCAACACAACCAGTTAAACATTACTCATACGGTAGCTATGTATATAATCGTTGAAAGTGTACACTAAATGGCAAGCTCGCTGTGGCCTTCCCCCGCAGTCTTATTTTCATATTTTGGGTCACCGTCCCACTTCTTGATAGTTGCTGGTCGCTTTTTTTCCAGTAATGAAACGGCACACGGTTTTCTTTGACGTCATCCGATGTTGGGATTCCATTGGACGACATCCGAATTATGAATACGTCGGTAAAAATAGTAACAACCACAATATATACTGTTTTAGATGTTTAATGCTGTTTTAGAAAAAAAAACATATTTAAGGTTTCGAGGGTGAATGGCAAGGACCAGCAAAACCAGAACAGGTAGACAAACAAAAGAAAAAAATTAAGATGCCTTTTTGCGTAGAGTTGCACCATTTTAGCAAGAGAATCATGCGGAATTCAGGATACCTTCTGTTATTGCGAAACAGAATTACTGAATTTATAAACGAAAAAAGTGTATTATGTTGTAGATTGAAAATGTACAGTTAGAAATGGGATCACTTCCTACCATGTAGTTTATTCGGAATTATGTTTATTTGCTACGCCCACGCTGGGCGCAAATTGAACCAGAAGGCCAAGCAAGTATTACAAGCGAAGAAATCAAATCAGTTTTAATAATACACTCATAACTAGAGAATCGCTATGAAAATAGTTTGTTGCCTCTAGTAAATTTGATAAAATGCGGAAAATCATCTGTTTGTTGTGAATCAAAAGCGCTTCAGCCGGATTTGTAGTTTGAAGTTTTTCCCAATGCATTATTTTCCTTTCATCATAGAAGCATACTTTTTCGATCGATTTGTTTTTCGTGACTTTCGTTGTATACGCAAATCAAACCCACCCTAACGTTCACAATGGACCAACAGAAACGATAACGACATCAGTGTCGCACTATTTGTCTCCATTAAAAATAAATTTTCCAAGTTATTACACAGCACTAGCGATCATCATTGTTCGGATGAGCGGTACTTGCTTTCATTTTTCATGAAATTGCAAGAAAAATCAGAAATTTTATATGAGCGCTTTGCGAAAACCGGCTGTTCTTTGTCAAGTTTGTGTCTCTACTTCTTTCCATTTGCATACACAGAAAGCTATTGTCTACGTTGATGAAGAATATTCCCATCAGACGGTGGCCATATGGCTCAAACAAAATATGCTTGGTGAGCAGAAAAAAATGAATAACAGCAAGTGGACATTAATTTTGCTCCGCTATGACATGGATGTGAAATATATTGAGCGTAGTCTTGAGTGACAAATTGAAACAGGGTATCATCAGAATCAGCCAGTCTCCTTCGTCTTCCCATCAAACTCCTGGATGTACGTATATATCTCACGAAATGATGACAGAAATTACATGTTGTATGGAATCTTTCTTAGTTCACTGCACCACACACACATACTCTCTTACGCAGCGACAGCGACAATGAAAAAGGAACCTCAAATGACTCCTCGAAAAAGGATGATGAATTGTTGGGGATGTTCGAATGAAAGTTTTATCATTGGAGTATTTTGTTTCGCTTGCTTTGTTGCTTGCCCGCGTTGTTACGTTAAATAATATTATGCAGACTTCGATGGTAGCTTTCTTAAAACAGACTGATGTAGAAGACAGATTGAATGTAGAAGAATAGAAAAGAAGGAGAAAGTCGAATGTGAAGGAAATTACTGTAATAGGATTTTCTTCGAAAAATTGTTCGGTGAAGGAAAGTCGTAAAGATCAACTGTTGATGAGAAATTTAATTAAAATTTTTATTATGTGATTCAAAGCATCATTACGAGTTGATCACAGATAATTTTCAAATGTATGTCACATAATTTCACTCGATTACAAGTAAAGGGTGATGATTATCGAATCTGAATTAGGGAATTCAATTTGTTATAGCTCTTTGTGAGTGCATTAATTTTATTCCACATGGAAGAAAAATGTCATTCTTTCTGGAACCCGTGAGGTTTAGATGAGTTGAGATATATATTATAATCTGGAACACCAGTTGATGCAATGCTTATTCATTAACTCCGCCATTAATTCCCTTTTAACCGCTGAACTACATTGCATCGCACCGTACGGTAGTCTAGGGTCGCGAATCGGTAGTCAAGGGTCAGAAAAGTCTAAAAGTAATAGATTTCCATAGTAGTGGACACATTCGACGGCAACACGACGCAGCGAAGCGCAGCCGAGCGTGCTTTAAGTTGAAGTGGTTTCAACTTTGACGCAGCTAACACTTGGCGTTTGGGACGGTAGAAAGATGAATTTCGGTTTGAATTTAACTTGAAATTTAAATTACTTAGTTCAATAAAAGTGAATTTAGTGAGTAAAATCCATTGAATTTCCATTTCAACAACTGAGCTAAATTGTAATCTGAAAGATATGGTCGAGCGTTTGGCATTTCGGCACGTTGTAGTGTAACCGGACAATTTCGCTTAGTCTGCGTTGACTATAATTCAGCCATAATACTTTCGGCCAGAATAGTCCATCAAGAATATGAAATGATGCAAGGAATATGATGTTGTTATGTGAATTATTGTAAGAAAAAAATGTAAGAAAACAACGTTAAGAACTTCAAGATAAGTGATGGCTGTGTTACTTCATTGGCAAAATTCAATCTTATTCATTTTGAATTTCTCTAACAAAACGTCATCACTATCAAATATTTTCCAACCAATAAATATTTATTCAAGTAAATCTCATTATTTTAAAAATCCTTTTCCTTGACTACTGTTTTGCATTTATGTATATGAATTGAAATCCTGATCGCCTATAAGATTTCTAAATCTTTTCTAATCCATCCGAACAAGATAAATCATTTCTACTCAGCTCATCGTCACATCGAATTAAACAAATCCCGACAACCAACAATAAAAAAAAATTAAAATGTATCTCTTTGTTCCCAAACCTTCCCAACACTCGCATATGATACATAATAGCATAAAACATCCAGACACGTTGAGTATCTCAAACTTTTCGGACGATGATTCGCTCTCATACAAAGGTGATAAATATACGTCACGTTCTTTTAATTCTAGAGAAGTTTTCCGACAATATCGCAAACTTTGCACTATGAAGAGTTGAAAGTGCAAAAAATACACGAAAAGGAAGAAAAGAGAAAGAGGAAAATATTTGAGACTTTCATATGTAGATGCCGTTGTGACTTGTGAATGTTTAGAGATAAGAAAGACGTCTAAAAATACAAATGAAATCGATAATTATTGAGTTTCAATGTTGATTCAAACAAAGTTTAAAGAAGTTTTTATGATCTTTTTGACGATATTATTGTCTGTATTGTAAGTCAGTTATTTCGGCACGTGGTAAATTTAAAAGAGATTGCTACCGATTGAAATGTGTCAGTTCAAAACAGAAAGTGCTAATTTTTCAAATAAGCTTATCGACTGGGTCGACGATTGCCTGATTGTCCAAAAATATTATTTACATCAGTTCCATTAATTAACGTTTTCATTTATTCTGACCTCAGAGTCACGGGAATAAAATAATTATATTAACACTTTATGTTAAAAAACAATTTTGATATCAATGCACTATTTTATTATAGGATTAAACTTGTTCGTTTGACGGCTGTCTTAAGACTAACTTCTTATAGTAACCTGAAAGTACATTACGATATCGGACACCTCACATTATTGGAAATTCATAAAATTCATTTCCACAATTCCGAACAATACCGTACATTGCCGAAAATGCACAAAATGCATTTTCGCAATTCTGAATAGATCTACATCTCTAGACTATAAGCCATTTTCCAGTCTAGGTGAGAATTTGTCTCCACTTCGGTCACGTTGCTGGCCGAAGTGTGAGAATTGGTTTTTGTGGAATGCGAGGTTTCCGATCACGTAGCTCGGGTTGTAAATAACTGGCTTTATGAGCTAAGCACCAAAAGATACAGTCTGGTTGCATCCGATAACAAGGAAAAAACTCTAAGAATATCATTAATGTCCTTGTTTTTCATAATTTTTGTGATAAGCACAGAATGTCTATGGAACTCGTGTTGTCTAGTGAGTAGAACACTGGCTTCTTGTATGTACAGTCACCGGTTCCAATTAGAGCTCAGAAGAGAGACCAGCCCAGTGAAATACAACATAAAAAAGGTGAAACTTCGGAAAAATTAGGGAAAATCTGAATTTTGGTGTGAACCTTGATACTGGCGTGTTAAGCAAAATTTTAAAAGTTCCCATCGATCCGAGTGCTGCGTTGCTTTTTATACGGAGTCAAAGGTCACCAAAAGTTACCTTTCCTAGATATCTCAGTAACGATCACGTCTTCAGAAAAACACTTTATGACGAATTTGTAGCTTAGAAAATTTTCCTCCAAACAGGTTTTTAAAGTTTTTCTTCTAACCGTAACCGTTTTTAAGGTATACTGCTCTAAACATTTGTAACTAACAGGATCCACTTTCTCAACGGCATGTTGACATTATCCGATTTTGATTACAACTTGGAATGTTTGTGAGTTTGTTTTTCTATGTTTAAGACGCCCATAAAAAAAACATGTAAGCAAACTTATCTGCCACACTCCAGGGTAGCTCTTTTGGAGGAAATTTTCTAAGCTACAAATTCATCATACATTGTTTTTATTTAGGAAAGGTCTCTTTTTTTAGATTTGACCCCGTATAAAAAGCAACGCAGCACTCGGATCGATGGGGACTTTTGACATTTTGTTCAACACGCCAGTATCAAGGTTTACACCAAAATTCAGTTTTCCCCCAATTTTTCCGAAGCACCATGTTAAATTTCCCCAGACTAGACCGCACACCAAGCCCTAAGCTCACCTAGCTCCGAATAGTTACCTGAGTTAGTCAGGGGTAAAGTGAGTCGTGGAACTAATCACTTTACACTCGTGTTAACATTGATGGTAAATTTGTGAATCGAGTTCTTTACTAGCTTCAACCCAGGACACAACAAGGGTTCTCGTGGGGTGACTTTACTTGACAGCATATCTATAACTGCGAAAATACATCGGAGGCCGTATGGGGTTTTTTCTTGCTACACGACTGACGCAAGTCCTCCTTCATTGATGCAAGTCCTCCTTCATTGAGCATATCGTGGCTGCATCTGCAAGAGTTTGCGTGCCTCTTGTTCTAGGAGCTGACTCTGAAGCTCACCATAAATGGTAGGGTACCTCCGAACCTGATGGCCGAGATTTATTTATTTATTTATTTATTTGAATCCAGTTTAACAGGCTTCTGCCCAATTACAAAAAAAAGAAAGGAAAGTCAAATATTATAAGAAGCATTAAGAATTATATCTTTAATTTGCGACTTAAATTGACAGAACGTTAGCGGAAAAGGACCAAGCTGAAGAGCATTATGCTTCCTGGGCATAGGCACTAGCGGTGAGTTGAAATAAACTTTAGAACGCGCCAAGGGAAGAGAGAACATTAATTGGGATCTATCTGATCGATTGACGTTACGTAGACACAGCATATAACCAAGATCGGAGAGCATAGGGCAATGGAGTAGCTTGAAAAGTAAGCACTCGTCAAGGAACACTCGTCGGAACTCTAATGAAGGAATTTGGAATAAGGAAAGACGATCACGATCAGGGATGTTGAATTTAAATAGCAGTGAGCGAGTAAAACTGCGCTGAACGTATTCCACTGCATCACTGAGATATCTATGACGGGGAAACCACACTTGACAACAATACTCTAGGATGCTACGAACTAGTGAAAAAAACAAATGGATAGAAGTAGCGATGCTAGTAAACGAAGAAGAGCATCTAAGAATGAAACCGGACAGACGAGAGGCCTTGGCGGTTGAAGTACTTGTTGACTTTACCTTGGCCTATGACTGCCAATGCCGGTAATGAATCAGCGCGCGTTAATCACATCTTTTCAATTTCCTGATAAAAGGTAAATATTCTTTAGTATTTATTGAAAGAAAATTCATTTAACAGGCAAGATGCCTAGTTACAAAATGAATAGAAAAAATATAAAGAATAAAATATAATAAAACATTAAAAATTAAAAATAAAAAACTTGATACAAAAATTAGAATACAGTAAAGTAAAAATAGTTAATAAAAGGACCATGGATATAATAATAAAACAGTAAAATACAAAAATTCAGAATAATAATAGAACTACAAAATTTGAATACAGGAAGAGTAAAAAAAGGATTAAGGATGTATAAATAAAATGATTAAGTGGGCGGAAAAAGTGCACTACGAACTAAACTTTTAAAAATTCCAAGAGACTGAGGGAGAAAACCAAGCTGGAGATCATTATGCGTCCTCAGTAAGCGCAAAACAGGCGAATGGAAAAAAACGTCGGTACGTGCAAAAGGTACATTGAAAAGTGAGGTTGCCCTGATAGGTCTGTCATGATGGCGCAACGTAAAGAAACACGTCAAAGATGAAGATAAATGGCCGCAATAAACTTTAAAAAGAAAACATTCATCGAGGTAAACTCTGCGCTGGTCGAGTCGAGGAATATTGAGGATTGATAAACGTTCACTGTAAGGACAATAAGGTAGGTTGTACTTGAAAATAAGGCAGCGAGTAAACCTTCGCTGGACAGATTCAACCGCCTCAGACAAATAACAGAAACGAGGACCCCACACTACAGAACAATACTCAAGGATAGAACGAACAAGGGAAAGAAAAAGACGCACACAAGTGGAAATGTTAAAGGAATTGTGGCAAACGCGTATAACAAAACCAGCAATCCGGGACGCCTTACGAGTAATGGTTCGAACATGAATGTCGAACTTTAGCTTCCGATCGAAGGTAACACCGAGATCAGTAAAATGATCCACAACTAAAAGGGTGATGTCACAAATAGAGTAATTGAACACAAATGGACAAGGCTTCAATGAAAAAGACATTGAGTAACATTTGGCGATATTCAAGGACAAGTAATTACAGTCACACCAGGAGACAAGACGGTTCAAATCGGTTTGAAGAGCAAGTTGATCGGAAGGAGTATTCATAACTCGAAAAACTTTCAAATCATCGGCGTACATTAGACAAGGAGATTCAAACACATTAGGAAGATCGTTGACGAAGATATTAAACAGCAAAGGCCCAAGAATAGATCCCTGAGGTACACCGGAGGTAGGAAAAAAAGGAGAGGACGAGGAGCCACGAAGAGAGACATAACAAATACGATCAAATACAAATGAAGAGATCCACGAGAGAAGGGGCTCCGATATACCATAATGCTCTAATTTAAGAAAAAGGAGCTCATGATTGACTGAATCAAAGGCCTTAGAGAAGTCAGTGTATATGACATCTACTTGTTGGTGATTATCTAAAGCAGAAGCAACAAAATGAGAAAACTCTACAAGGTTAGTGGTAGTACTACGGCCTTTCACGAAACCATGCTGTTGAGCAGGAAAAACGAGACGAAGAGAATCATAGACGCGATTAAAAACAAGACGCTCACAGATTTTAGAAAAACAAGGAATGATAGAGATCGGGCGATAGTTGGTGACTAGGTTTAGATCACCAGACTTGTGGATAGGAAAAATGTTTGAGACTTTCCAAGAAGCTGGGAAAATACCATTAACAAGACTAATGTTAAAAATGATGGACAAGGGAACACAAAGAGAAGAAGCAAGTTTTTTTACGAAAAAGTTGGGAATTCCATCAGGGCCAAGAGAAGAGCTGGAGTCAAACGTAGATATAATAGATTGGACTTCAAGAGGATTGGTCTCCAGCACAGATAGGCAAGTGGGAAAGTGAAAAGTAGGAATGCTGTAGATATGAGAAGAAATATTAGAGTATACAGAGGAAAAAAAGTCTGCAAATAGATTACATATTCCCTGCGGAGTAGAAGCACTAGAATTATTAAAAGAAACAGAATCAGGTATAGAGGAAGAAGATTTTAAACTACGCACATATGACCAAAATCTCTTAGGACCATCTGATCTAAGTGACGATTCAATATCAGAAAAGTAGTTGCGCATTGCAGTTTTAGTTTCTTTTTTAGCAGCAGATCGTAAACTAGAATAAACGGCATAGTCCCTTCCAGACCCCGACTGCAAATACTTCAGGCGAGCAGCGTTTTTAGAATCCAAAGCACGCAAGACATTACCGGTAAGCCAAGGAGCATCATGAGGCTTATTAGTCAGACATATAGGGGTGTTAGCTAATATAAGTTGATGAAGCTTGTGGTAGAAGCAGAGAGCGGCGCGGTCAGGATCAAGTTCACGAAAAAAACTAAACCAATTTATAGAATTAATTTCAGCACTAAGTCTCTCATAATTAGTTTTATGGAAATTATAACGACTCACCCTGCACCGCTTGCTTAGAATACAGCTCTGGAGGCGTATATTAGCTGAAAGTGGAGGATGATGGCTATCAGATTTCACATAATGATAAGAGGCAGAAGAGAGAGTGAAAGAAGATGGATCAAGGTTGGAAAGGATAAGATCAAGAATTCTACCATTGCTATTGGGGAAAATATTAAATTGATTGAGAGAACACGACGAAAGAAAAGATGACAAGGAAATAGATATGTTGTTACAAGATTCCACACAATGAGAAGAGAGGTTCCACTGAACAGAAGGTAAGTTAAAATCACCACAAATGACAATTGGAGTGGAAGGGTAGGTTACATTAAGATAAGAAGACAGTTCACAGAAAAAGTTTTCAATCGTGGGGAAAGGGCAGTTACACGGAATATACAATGAAGCGAGAAATAAACAGGATTTGTCAGAGAAGGAGACACAGACAGCAACAAATTCAATAGGAGGAGAAGGAGAAAAATCAGAGCAGAGCTTACTTCGAAGAGAGCTTAATACGGCTACAAGGACACCACCACCGTCGACTTTACCAGAAGCAATTCTATTACGATCATTACGGTAGACATTATAGCACGGAAAGATTTCCGAACTCAGGATGCTTTCCGTAAGCCAGGTTTCGGAAAGGCATATAAGATGATCCTTTTCAATAAATGAAGCAGTTCTAATTTCTTCCAGCTTGGTCCTCAAACCACGAACATTTTGATAGTATAATGTAATACTTGAAAGACTAGAAGTTAAGTGTGATTTCTCCTGACACGGCTGGAACGAAAATTTTCACGGTTGACAAAAAGTTTAACCAAAGTCCCAGGCGGCCAAAATTCCGGTTCAGCAACTATATTTAAGTTGTTAGGTAAAGTTATCTTAAAAGAAGCAACGTATCTTCTCGGAAGATTTTCTTTGGTCAATTTTACACACGCAAAAATATGAGGTGTGTAGCCCAATTTCTTGGAGATAAAGCGCTCAACGGCATCGGCAGTAGTATCATAGGCAAATCTGGATACGAAGATCTGCAATGGAGGCGAAATGATTCGCAGTGAAGCGATTTCATCACAATGGACAGCATCAGTCCTAGAAGCCACCGGAGAAGCGTTATGATTATGCCTATTTAAGGCTGGCTCAGAAAGGACGGGACGAAGTTGTTGCGAATGAGCCTGAGATGGAGGCACACAGTTGATGATAGGTGAAATCGATGGTTGAATTTGCTGATTTTGTTGATGATGATGATGATGATACTGCTCTTGTTGCTGAAGGTCCAACTGCAGTTGAAGCTGACGGTTGATTTGAGTGTTCGGTAATGTACGTTGCTGAAAACGATTCCGAGCACGATTACGCGTCACTACTGGAGACGCAACTGGAGAAGGAACAGTAGGGCAGCTAGGAACAGTAGGGCAGCTCGGAACAGTAGGGCAGCTCGGAACAGTAGGGCAGCTTTATTGGACGCAGCTATAGCAAGGTGTAGCAGGTAACCATTGTTAGTAGCAAAAGTGTGTTATAGAGACATGATATATAGACTGATTCGAGTACCAATACTTTAACTGTCCTTACGAACTTCCCGGAAAATCATATTAATAAATATGTTATGTAATGAATGTAACGCCATCAACGTTTCGCCCTCTTTCTTTTTCTCTCGAGCCGTATAAATCCCTGAGTCCTGATGGCGTTCTTCCGGCTGACATTCACGCGTCTAAAGAAGAAACGCTACCGCGCAAAGAGATATATAATGCGCGCTTACACTTCACACACATTCCCATTGGCTGGCGAGAAAGAAGAGTTGCACTTATTCTTAAAGCAGGAAAAGTCTCGCAAGTCAAATGACTATCATCCTATGTGATTTTATTCTATCTTGCTAAAGATTCTGGAAGAGATCAATGGTTATTTTATTAAAAAGTTAAACTAATTTCACAGTCCCAGCATGATTTCGACAAAAGCAAGTCTGCCGAAATAATTTTCACGTCCTTATTGAGCAAATTGAATAATCTCTCGCTCCTGAAGAATAAACGCTTGCCGCCTTCATAAACATTGAAGAGGCTTTCAACAACATCAATTTTGGTGCAACTATGGAAGAAATTTCGGTACTGGATGTTTAAAAGCGACTGATATATTTGATCGAACAGAAGAGCAGGGTGGTATCGTTTTCTCTCCGGGATGCTCCCTGCGTGGAAAACACAATCACACGAGAAATTGAAAGACATGGTACTTGTCTTTCATGGCAAAGTAGTTGGGAAAAGGTGTAAGACAAACGTTGGACGCACGTATTAATTTTCAACGTGGTGCAATGGTCTTCAAAGAGCCGTGGAAAAGCGAGCTATGATACTGGCCAAGATACTGTGGTACTGTACAATTTAGCACACAATAGCTCACCTGACTGTCCAGTTTGTATGAATTTACCGCTAAACGTGGAACACATCATGTTCAGTTACCCGCACTTTAACGCATGCACAGGAAGCCTAAAGGTGATACTAGACGCAAGCTTATCAACGGAAAATAGCGTACACTGTATCTTGGACAGTCAAAATGCGTGTAATGCCGTTGAAGCAGCAATGAAATATATACTCTGCAAACTCCGTGACGCGAAACAAGCCAGGAAGAAGTAAGGATCGCAAGAGGATGCTCTGGCGATGTGGTGCTGTCTAAGTAATCCCGCGGAAAGTGTAAAAGAAGAGAGAGGTGTTTTTTGGTAAAACTCCCACAAAACTAGATCACGCCGACTGCAGAGTTGTTGCTTGCATAAACGGCAGAGCCATAACAGTGCCAGTAAAGTATTTTTCTAGACAAAATAACTTTCTTGAAATGTTTAAACGAAGCGTGAATACAATTACTGGAAAAATGGAGACAGTGATATTTTCGAGAAAGAACTAGCTTCCTGTATTTGACTTTTAACATCTACTAAGGCTTTTTTCACGTTGTCTCATTGATTACTTTCAAATATATTATTCCTACATAAAGCCAATTATGCTGCTAAGGGGCTTTAATGCATTGATTCATGGACTAAAACGTAGTTTGGTTGTGCTGGAATTTTATCTGAGAAGTTCCCGCTCCAGCGTATGATGAACTGCGAACACCTTATTGAACTTACAACCCCTATTCCTTGTAGGGATCGATGCAATGCCGTTTTTACCTCCAAGAGTGAGTGCGTCTCTGTGTTTACCGATTTCTAAAAACCAAGCAATAAACTCGGGAGTGATACTCAGATACGCTGGGCCCCCACTCACGAGCAGTCCAAATGGCCTGAGTCCATTTGGCTTGAGTCCGTTTGGTTTAAGTCCAATTTAGCTTGCCACTCACGATAGAGCCTCGATCCAGGCAGTCCATTTCATTTTCTGTCATTAATTTAGAAAAAAAATGAAGATAAATTTGAAGAAAAAAATATTTTAAACCTATTAATGGATCAGAAGCATGTGGAGGAGTTTTTTACTGTTGCAACTTGCATCTACATAAAGCAACGATAGCCAAAAAGGAAGTGGTAAAAATTTTAGATTTGGTAAGAGAACTCACACTTGAGCTTTCTGATTGTCAAAAATATTTAAGAATGGATGATACGTCATATAACACGTTGCTATAGTTGATCACCCCTTTTATCAAACGAAAGGATACAAATATGAGGCAAACTATCACTCCCCACGAAAGATTGACCGCTACTTTGCGGTACTTAGCAAGCGGTTGCAGGCTTTGGGTCAAATAATATAATATACATTCATGTGACCTATATTATTCGATAACTTCCAAAACAAAATCATGGCCACCACTATCCATTATGCTGAATTTTTCGATTAAATAAAATAATCACAGAAACAGTCAATGAGCTCGTCACAGGTCAGCGTGCAAAGCAAGACTGCCACGTTGTTTGGACTGAGGCTTCACCACACACGACTAGTCCATTTTATTGATTGTCAAAATTCGCCCTATTATTTACCCACACACGGTTGAGCCAAAAAATGACCCGATGGCCTGAGTCCATGCACTTTGGTTTGATTGGAAATCTAATTTGGTTCCATGAGTCCTTCCGAGTTCTTCCACACACGGTGAGATTTTGGCCTGGCGTCAGGCCATTTGGACTGATGGACTGCTCGTGAGTGGGGGCCTTAAAACTGTCCATTCGTCTCTCAAAAAACTGTAGTTTAGTTTAGGCGGAGGTCGTGGCTATTTTTCAAACAACCGTCTAGCTTTTGTGTAATCAGATATTTTGAGTTAATATTCGAATTCACAGATAGCCAATGGGCTATAAATTCCCTTGCCGTTCTTTGTACAGTTTTTGGAATGATTGCCGAATGCCGTGCATCTCTTCAGAATCAAGCGCTTGTCGAACTAAATATGCTCGTCAGGTAAAACCGCCCTGGTAAATTATTAATCATGTATGACTAGATTATATTAAGCGTTATATTATTTGAGAAAAAACATGAAACATTAGGCCCTGGCCATGTATTACGACTATGGAAAGGTAATCCAGACCACATCTGTATGAATAAGGTTTTCATAGCTTCATACAATAAAGATGTCTGCTTAACCCGAAAGATGAAAGTCACTTGGTCTGAACGACCTATGTGACTAAGCGTCGGTACTGCGGGGGCAGGTGTAGCCCCTAACTGTACAAGTTAGATCCTGCCGTTGGGGGAGGCCCCCTTTGTAGGAGCTCCGCAGTGGCTGTGGTTTATAAGCTATCTGCTATAAAAATGTTAGGCTAACTGGCGGCCAATCATTTCTGGATGCAGCGCTTGCTTAGGAGTAGTGTGAGGAAGGCGCACACTTCTCCTGGATCCGAGTCAATGGGCCATAAAAGTCATATGAAAATAGGTATGCTATCTTACCATTAGTAAATCATTCTCCATAGGTTTGATCAATAATGGAAGTATTGTAGTGCACAATACGGTGTCGATTATGCAAATTCATGACTACTATCCTAATGTTGGATCGTAGGATTAAGCCTTCGTGGCAGGTGCCAACGTTAAGCATTTTGATAACTGTTCTTATTATCTATATAATTTGCTAATGCATTATTTGCTATTTGCTAATGCGTAATGCATGTTTATATATACTTCCTATCTATGAATACGTGTGAGCTACTACCACAGGTATATAATGTGAATAGTATGTATGAATTACCCATGGATTATCCATGATCGCTCAGAAATGAACGCTTGCATGTGTTACATGGGAATAGAATGAAAGTAATTAGAAATACAAGATTATTTTTTCGTTTAGAAGTGAACATATTTCGTTTAGTAAATATATTTCAGTTTCCTAACGAATGTCGGTATTTTGAGGGTACAGTATTTCGGGGTTATTGGTTAACCAGGTAATAACTGAAGAAAATGATAGATTACTTTCAGAGTATCAATATATTTTAACTAATTGGAATATATTTAGCGTATTAAGGAGAAATTGGTTTTTCGCTTAAAAGTTTTGTTAAAGTTATGGATAAAGCAAACATAATGAACCAAGTTTAAGAGTGCTGCAACGTACTCTACATTCTGGCCGAGCCCTAGCATACTGGAATCTGGAATGGCCAGCATCGTTTATTGGTTCGTTAAACAAGCCACAGTAAAGAGGAAACAACTGAAAGTTACATGGTTTCGTTCGAACAAGGGAATGTGAATGAAGCACGCAGACTTTGATTGTGGCTTTTGAAACGTTTACATCAAGAAGAGAGGTTTCACTACAACATGAGTGCGAAATTGTACACACAAAGACATAAATTTTCGAGCCATTTGGTTTGCAGGGTTTGGCTTGGATGAATGTCTCTGTAGACCTATTTGCGTGCCCGAGACTGAATGAATAATAGCTTTAAAACTTGTACTCTCTATTGTTTGTCGTTTTGGTGATAGTCTAAAAAATATGATATCCAGAAAGTGCTTCTCTGCGAATGATTTTTTCTCCAAACTACATAAACATTTTCTCGATCTAAGTGTTATTAACTGTTTCATTCACAAGATCCATCCCAAATAACTGCATTTTTAGTTTGAAAATATTGACTTTACATGTTTATTATAGAAAAAAATTAATGAAAGATGAAGAAATTTATCACAAACTTTCGATTACTGATTGAATTTTTTAAATTATTATTTATTCGATTATTAAAGCTTTCATCATTTTCTTATTGCATTTCTTTTTCTAAAAACTCTTTTATAGCCCCATAGCTATCGATAAAATATTTGGAATTGTGAAAGCTCATTGATCTCATCTGTTTCAACAATAGGTGTGTAATTCGGAAAGTTCAGATACAGGCATTCAATGGTATTTAAGTAGGATGTACACGTTTCGATGATGAAGCTTATGCTCATCACAACAAGGTTAGTTTTCTGAACTAGTTGCAGCTAAAAATATTGATGCAAGATGTTTTACCTTAATTTCAGTTTGTATACCTCCTTTTTGGTCTTTCTTGACACTAGCATCACCATAAGATCGCACCATAAGACAACAGGCAATTCACTAAGCCCATACCTGTTTAAAAGGCTAAAATTTACGTCTACTAAAGTCGAGACATCTCTCATTTTTGAAGAATTTACAAAGCCTTAAAACCTTTCTACCACTGCCTTACCTTGCCTCATCTGCTATAACGGCTATCAGTCTGCAGTTTTTTTATATCCGTGATGTCCTCGTGAACGATTTCTGCAATTATTTTTAGTGCATACTTTCCAAACCTTTTAGTTAAAAAATTTCAATTTTAATCATCCCACAAAAAAAAATCTATTTATTTTTATTACCTCATTTTGTGATCTGCCACAAAAGTAGTTTGCAACTTTGTTTTTCAAAATCTCAATTATGCTTCGCGAACGATTCACTAAATCCCGAAAAGTTTCCGCGGCTATCTCTGGCACCATTTTCATAGTGTTCCCTAAAAACAAGCCCATCACGACTCAGACACATCGCAAGGTCGACTACGTTTTCTGAACACTCTCGGTTCATTTTGACGATATTTCTAGCCTCTTCATGCATCGTTCCACTTACTGTTTTCCCGGCACACTTTCAGGCATATGTCCTTGTACGCTTTGTACATAAGTTTAGGCTGATTCAGGAGCGCTTCTCCAAGTCTCTTCCATTTATTGAATTTAATGACACAATTACTTCATAGTTATTCCATTCAAGTTTTGCTACAAACTTAAAGCTTCTACTATGCAAGACCATGGTCTTACCAGTAGTTATATTTTCACGGGAAACTTGGGCCTTAACAATAGAAAATACGAACTCTCAAACACGATCACATATAACCGAGGAAGATTTAGCTCAAAAAGTCTATGCGAACTGGATTATTTGGAAAAGACACCAAAACAGGCCTCTTATTTAATGAAACGATAGTATACGTGAGGATGCCAAAAATGTAATTATGGTACTAACTGAAAGTTAGCAACACATAATCGGTACGTCCAAAACACTTAACTGTAGCAAAACTGAGCTGAGTAAGAAACCAAAAATAAATTCAACAAATGCTCAAATGCTATATGAAAATAAAATGCTATATGAAATTACGTTTGCTGTTTCACATGGTTCTACGTACTCAACTTCTTTCAGCTAATCAACTTGCGTTCACGTTTCTACCATTTTTTAAACTGATCGATTCTATTTCCGTTAGACATAACAAACACGATTGAACAAGCTCAATTGCTCCAATTAAAAATTATTAATCTAATGCTTTCTGCTTCGCTTTTATTTTTGATGAATTCATTTGGTAATGATCGTTATCTCTCTCTACCCCACCCAAATTGAAAATATCAACTGCAATAACGTTCTTGTTTATAGTTTTTCCACCGAAGTCATTGTTTGTTACAGTCATTTCAACGAACTGTTTCCCTTTAAGCAGTTCGAGCTTGTTTTTTCACAACGCTTTCAACAGCTAGGTACTAGAGTTGGGTCGTACTCGGATTTTCACATACTAGTACGAGTACAAAAAAATACCTGTTCCAAATACCTGTTCCAAAAATACTAGCTAGTATTTTTTGAAGTATGTACATATATAGATACAAGTACATGCGATTTGCAGTGATGTAATGAAATGAAATTTCGCCCGAAACAACTCAGAAAGGTCGCCGAATTCATGCTAGACCAAAAACATTTTCTTTGGAAAAAAAGGACGTTTTTGCCCAATTTCCCCCATCAAACATATTTTCCGCGCTTAAAATATCACTAATATACTCCCCGATCACTTCCAATCATCAAAAGCGCCGTAAAGGGAGATTTTGCAAAACTATGGCCAAAAAAAACCCCGTTCTCCCCTACAAAACCGAAATTTTTGTATCACAGCAATAGGTCTTGGCCCTTTATGTCCCAAATCACTCTAACCCAAAATTGGCTTTTTTTGACCGATTTCAGCTACTTTTGCCCTAAAAACTTTTTAATAATTAAACAAAATACTCGCAAGTCCGAAAATACTCGCAAGTACGAAAATACTCGATACGGAAATATTCGATACGAAAATACTTGCAAGTTCCAAAATACGCAATACGAAAATACTTGCAAGTATTTCGTATCGAGTATTTTTGAGCTTACAAGTATGTTCGTATCGTGTACGAAATACTCGTGAGTATGAAAGCACCTGCAAGTATGAAATACGAGTGTATATTAATATTAGGATACTATTACGTCACTGTTTGATTGAAATGAATCAAATGGACGAAATTTATTGGGTGAATTCTTGATTAGATGTATAGTTCACAAAAATACTCGTACCTAGTATTTTTGAATTTCGTACTAGGTACTGACTATTCCAAAAAAATACCTATTCCATATATCTGTTCCAGTATATACGCTTCATCTCTACTAGGTACACTATTAACGAAGGAGCAAATGTACAATTTCGAAAACTTGTTTTTACATAAACCATCCACATCTCGTACAGTGAATTGAATAAAGCACAAATTTTACTATTCTCTTTGTACCTTTTCCTTGCTTTGTTATTCAATGGTTTGTTTTCACCTTTTTGCCGATTCAGCGGTTGCATCGTGTTTTTGGGGTGGAGTTTTTTGGAGTGCCATTAATTATCGTTAAGGATGTCGACGTGCAGGTCGCTAGGCTCGAAAGCGTAGCCTCTAACAAATTGCTTTGAGTGAGATAAGGGTTCAAGAATTGCCCAGCTTTAAATGATATAGAGGAGACGGTGGGTGGGTTTGAAATTTAAGCAGAGTAGATGATAATTTCCGTAAGATACAAACAAAAACACTTCGGAAATTTCAAAATAATTAATTGATGAAGAGTGTTTTGTTATTTCTGTAGAATCTTTTGTAGCGGAACATGATAGCAAAGCTTTAATGATACGTTGGAATGCAAGCGAACTTATGGATTTCAATTCGACACTAATCAACAAAAAATATTGACGATTTTCAATTCAAATTTGGACTGGAGTGATTTAATTAAATAACTCCAGAAAAAAAAATTAATAAATTTTCAATAGAATAAAAATGTTGTACTTGCGGTCATCCTTTGTGAACTAATTCAAATGAAAAGCCAGTTCTAAGTGGCATTCATTTTAGCGCTCAGTGTGGGCTATTAATGCAGATGATGAATATTAATGTTTGCATTATAGTTTAATTTAGGAAAATGCACCGACAGGAATAAACTTTTGTTCAACTCATATCACAATGGGGGCTTTTTTCATCGCAGCGCAAAGTAATGCAATATATCAGCACAAAGATTCAGGGAGTGCGTCACTCGTTCAAGCTGAAATTTTCAGGATATATTGATGTATATGTACTAAAGAATCAAGATCAAATTAAGATAGTATTCACCATTCGGTGGGGGTTTTAGTGAATTATAAGCTACTTCTGTGTTTCAATGGAAATAAGAAATTTGGAAAAAAACATGTATGCGAAATGATAACTAATAATGTTTTCAGCTTGTTCATGATAACTTGGGCGCTGAGTGCGTTGAAGTAGGCACATAATGTTATTCAAATTTTGTAATGTGATAACATCTGATGAAGTAATCATGTTTATATTTCAATAATGTATGCATGTCTATCACTGTGCTGTTTTAAAGAAACACAATGCAAGTCAGTAATAAATTCAGAAAACCACTGCGTTCATACTACTTTCCATAATTCATACTATGGACTATTTTGCACTGATTCACCAGCATCCTGTCTTTGACGGCTTTAGTACATGCACAGATGCGAACCAATTCCAAATGTGCCATACCGAGATCTTGCTTCACAATTAAAAGTTCTCCTGACAAAAATTCCATCGTGCCCTAATACGACTAAAATTTTTCATCACGAAAAATGTCGCCTTGTGCATTGCAGTTGACTTCTTAGTATGACGAAATATTTCATCATAAGCAGTTAACAGGTTAAAGCGCTAGACACACAGAACGCGATCGGGCGTCATGGACCTGTCAGGCAGTGCCGCACACAAGGCGACAACGTTAACTATGCAAAGTTAGCCTCTTCGCAAAACTTGTGTGAAGTTTCATATCCGACTACGACGACATCATCATCTCCCGACCGATTTTGAAATTTTGTACAGCTCTGGCGTTAGCTCCGCAGCCGAAAATATACACCCAGAGTCATAAGTCTACAAGCAACCAATAAAAAAGAGTTCGTGAGAATGTATTTTAAATATCAATCAATTTATTTAATTCAATTTTTATTTTTTTTTACAATAATAAAAGTAACATGTTGACGCCAAATTTCTTTGAACGTGTTAGCAAAACAGCCGAAATAACGGTACTTTTGTTCTTCTTCAAAAGTCTACAAGCAATAATTATAAAGAGGTTTTAGAATGTTAAAATTAAATTTTTCATATAATTTAATAGCTAGTCAGATAGCCGCGACGCTTAAGAGCTTCCAAAAAACGATTTTTCATCGAAGCTTCAAGTTTACTGATCTCCTGAACTGTTATTTTCGCCCACTCCTTTAATATTATGTATTTGAGCTGTTGTTTTGTTGAAATAGTATGTTTGCGTATTTTTCTTTCCAATAGCGCCCATAAATGTTCAGTAAGGTTTAAATCTTGTGATTGTGGAGGCGTGTGTAATTGTTTGGGGGCCTTGTACTCTAACCAAGTGCGCACAATTTCGGCAGTGTGCTTGGGGTCGTTATCGTGTTGAAAATAAAAAATTCTTTGTAGTCCCAATTTGTCAGCACTGGACTGCATATTACGGTTTAAAATATTCAAATATATATGTTTATCCATCGTTGTCTCCACAAACTCCAGGTTGTCCGTACCAATGGCTGCCATACAACCCCAAACCTTCACTCCACCACCTCCATTTTTTACCGTTGGGTAAAGATTGCTCTTATTGTATGCTTCTCCTCGCTTACGCCATATTAATTTGCGTCCCTTTATACCGAAAATACAGAACTTCGATTCATCGGAGAAAAGCACGTTGTTCCAGAACTCTTCAAGCATATTTAAGTATTTCTTTGCGAAAGCTATGCGCTTTTTTCGATTGATTAAAGAAATAAGCGGTTTCTTTCGTGCTACTCTAGCATGAAAACCAGACCGTCTCAAGATTCGTCGTGCAGTAACGACAGAAATACTTTTGGCAAATATTTCCTGAACATCGTTTTGCAATTTGCAATGCAGTCAAGCATGGATTATTCTTCCCTGCATTCAATATTGAGCGGTTTTCACGGGACGTCAGCTTCGGTGGGCGACCAGAACGAGGTTTTGGCGTGATAATTCCGGTAGTTTTAAAATTTTTTATTGCAGTATACACTGAGAAGTTTGATCTTCCAGCCAATTGTCCAATTTATCGGTTTGCCTTCCCTTCCTTCCAGAGCTTAATGATGATTTCCCTCTCGCCGACACTTATTTTTTTTCTTTTAGACTCCATGTGTGTGCGAGTGCATGGCTGCACTACAGGTAACGGGAGCGCTCCGCTCCACTCCTACTAAGGCACTGTTTGTGCTGCTACATTGGCTGCCAACCAACCTACTGATCTCACAGCAAGCTAATCTTGCTGCTGTGAGACTAAATTGTATCTCAGCATGGAATAGGACAGAGTTTGGTCATGCGAGGATCTTGGCCGAGGGAGTACCCGCACCAGCGGTTGTTGACTACATCGCCCCTCAATGCATACTGGATTTGGAGCTTACAACTCACATTCCATGCAGGGAGGAATGGTGTGATGGTATCACCCTTGATAATGGGCTTATCCATGTGTACACTGACGGCTCAAAGCTAAACAATAGAGTTGGGAGTGGTGTATACTCAGATGAGCTGAATCTCAAGCTGTCCCTCCGTCTACCAGACCACTGTAGTGTCTTTCAGGCGGAGGTGGTGGCTATTTATCAGACAGTCGACTGGCTTCTGTGTAATCGAATATTCGGGGTCAATATTGGTATTTTCACAGATTGCCAAGCGGCTATTAAATCCCTTGCTGGTCCTTGTACAATGTTCAAGATTGTTGCTGAATGCCGTGCATCTCTTAGGGAGATGTCGAGACATTCGGTTGTTCAATTGATTTGGGTACCTGGACATAGGGGTTTTCAGGGCAACTGTGAGGCCGATGAGCTAGCAAGGCTTGGAACTTTGCTACCTGAGGTCTCTTGCTCCTTTTCAATAGGTATACCGATGACATCGGTCAAACTGGCCATAAGGCAAAAATATCTTGAGGACGCTGAGAAGTCCTGGGCAGATGAATCCTCCTGTGTGATAACAAGGCAGTCCTGGGTATCCATGGATGCGTATCGCACCAGGCAGCTTTTAGGTTTAACTCGAAGCGCCCTTCGTTGCACTGTGGGCGTTCTAACGGGCCACTGCCTCATAGGACGGCATGCACAACGTTTGGGCGTAGAGTTTAATGACTTCTGTCGGAGCTGTGGCTCTGAGGATGAGGAGGAAACCGTCCTTCACCTCATGTGCCAGTGTCCGGCTTTGGCAAGGAGAAGACTGGCGGCACTTGGTGCACCCTTTCTCTCAAACCTGACGGAACTGTCCCTGGTAGAGCTAAAGGGGATAGTCCGGTTTCTCAAAGGAAGCAAATGGTTTCCTGACTTTAGTGAGTAGAAGAGAGTCACTAAAAGATTGTGGTATCACAACGGGCCTCTCCTGTGCCTATGTGTGCTGGTCGTCAGGCCTCTGAAGATCGGCAGCCACGTTAACCTAACCTAACCTGACTCCATAATACAAATTTTAACTTTTTTTACAAAAAAAAACAAGAGACTTTATTCTAGCTATCTGATCAATTCATGTATCAATAAAATGAAATCAAAATTTTACGCACATTACCTTCTGCACGCTCGCAAGGTCGCAACAATAATGACCGCTTGTAGACTTTTGATCGTTTGTTATGTTACGCTGAAAAACAAAAGTACTATTATCTCGGCTGTTTTGCGAACACGTGCAAAGAAATTTGGCGTCGACACTGTGCATTGAATATTTCATCAGAAAAATAAAAACTGCGTTTACTAGTTTGTTCACTTTTGGAAAAATATTCTAAATAACACTTTTTTATTGGTTGCTTGTAGACTTAAGACTCTGAGTGTATGTCGTTGACGCTTCGCATTCTGTGTGGCCGAAACAATACTATTCTACGCATTACAGATTCACGCCGTTCAAAACTTGATGTACGCCATGCGAAATTACTTTCTGTGTGCCTTGCGCTTAAATTCACCTGCACATTTACTATGCATTTTCCGCGTAATGACCCTTTACACTCTTTGTGCCTCATGAAAAAGATATTTTCTTCGATAATTTATAAGGTTACTGAACCTCGTAAGTTTACCTTTCAGGGAAACTTGTAAATCCTTCTGGAATTTCCAAAGTCATCATCTCCATCCGAAAAAAGATAAAGCCTTTAAAATATTCCTAAAACCAACACTTTTATATAACTCTTTTGCTACGCTACGAAAAAATAGAGGGAAACTTAATAATGCAGGACCCGTTACTTTTTTGATCCCTGTTTGGTTTTCATTCTCCTTTTGCTTCGTTTCAGCTCCATCACTAAAGTCGACAACCATATGCTGAATAATAATAATTTGTTTCCTTTCGAGCGGTTCAAAACATAAAAGGTAACCCGAGGATTTTTTTAGGAATGAACATGCATTTTTTTGTCATTTTAAAAATGTCAAACCAGAAGATCATTGAAAATATTTGTGTAGGTCATCGAGTGGTCGTTGACTTATAAGTTGAATTTTTTCTCGATTAGATTAGAAAAGAAACTTCAAGTGATTCTCTATGCCCGGCAAACGTAAGAGCGTAACATGAGATAGGAACATACAAACTGAAGAGTTGAATGGGGTAAATAGGGTAAAGGTAGAAATCGAAAAAGTTTTCAGCATATTTCAAGCTATGAAATTCATTAATAATGCATGGTGGCAATGATCCGTCAGTTAAATTCACATGCATATTGTGCATGAAGACCTGTTAAGTACACATATAAGAGAAAATGGATTACAAATCGAACGAGGGAAATAGTCCACTTTTCGACTTTCTGTTTATTAGTGCTAGAATGAGGTACAGGTGTGTGCCCTACACGTCGTTCGGCATTTCTTTTTCGGCAACCGGCGTGTGAAGATTAAAATATCTTTTATAAATGAAATTAACTATGATTTCACTCAAAAAAAGACGAAATTGATGCCAAAGGTTACTTTCACTTACCAAGACGATATCCCCCGCGAAGCACTTCTGTAGCTACTATTGCAGCCTGAAAGGCGGCACTCCCTCGCACTATATTGGCATTTTCGCCAGCTATTTTATTCGGGAAACCCAAACAGATTATCGCGCACTCACGTAGATTTATGTTTCCACTGTACACGCCGAAGAATTTCAAAATTTTCCGTAAAAATTTTTGACTTAAAGTCAATGTTTTCATTCACCGACTCTAATCAAACTGACATTGATATTTCTTTTCATGTTGCCCGTTGCACGCTTTTACACCGATCTGATATTCCTTATATTTTTCGTAAATAAGATACATCATTAGGGCTTTTCGGTTGTGAGTGCAGTAGAAAAGGGTGCATTGAGCGAAGTTTTTGTGAGAGAGCAATGTTGTGCGTGTATTAAAAAAGGCTAACTCACATATTGGTACACGGATAGCCATTTCGTATCTATTTTCTTTTATATCTGTGGTTAAATACGATGACAGCAAAGTCATTTAATGTGTATATAATTTTCATAGGGCTTGAAAAAAAAGCAAATCACGTTCCATTAGCTATGCGAATGACGAGGCATATTTTTTTTAGCTTTTAAAAATGGAATTTGTTCAGAATAGGGATGAAGCTTGTTTGCGGCTGATTTTCATTTATGGAAAAGTCAATATTGGAGGTTTTCACGAAAAACTATATATACAGGCTGAATATGACTTTTTAGCTCTTGATTCCAATTATTGGCCGTGCACATCCCGAAAATATTTTTTAATACTTGGTTTCGAGCGGCGGCTCTTATAATTCAATAGCTTGCTACGCATGCACAAAATATTTAAAGAGAACTGTTATTTGTACATTACGTGTAAACTGATTCTCGAATATGTTGTTAGACACCGCCGCTATAACTGAATTGTTTACGTTTCACCTCCATTCATGACAGCTGACGGGATACACCAAATCTCAAACTTTAACGGTATACACCTAATCTCTAATGAATTAAAATCATTTATTTATTTATTTTCTGAATCAACAAACTTGCATCCAAGTAAAAACAGGACAGGAAACAAATTCAAAACCACAAAAAAAACTTTAAACATCAGAAAATGCAAAATAAAAAATAGAAATTAAATTGCCTAAATTTAGAACAAAAAAAAATTTGTTGACGATCTGGGAAACATTTTTTTGATTAAAAAAATTTTTTTTATTAATTTTTTTGATTGAAAAGTATACCACATTTTTTTTAATCGCTTTAGGGCTCTAAATTTAGGCCCGTGCAGTCCTTTATACTCAAAACTAATGAAGTATTTTTGATAATTTGTTCACAGATGCTTATTTAGTCCAGGAATTTACGAGGCGCAATTTGCTTTATTTTTTCCGCGGTGCTGCGGCGATCCATTGGAGCAGCCGCCATTTTGTTTTTTAATTATTTTTCCAATGAAAATGTTAGCTCTTAACTTCAATAAAGATGCATGTAAAATTTCAAATCGATATCTTGAATAGTTTTTTTTTGGTAGCTGTTTTAAAAAAAAGTTCATTTGGAGCAGTTTAACAGTGGACTAACCCCTTAAGATAGTCAGCATGCAGGAGGGAATTGGAAATGATGAGCGAAGGAAGACCGTTTATAAACCAGTGGAAAAACAAAGAGCCAAGAATCGAGCATTGCAGAACACCAGAAGCGGAAAAAAGGAAAGGAGATTTCAATAACAGAATGGGATAGAAGCTTTAATATCACACTGCCATGCACTATTGTGTCCTGGGTCATTTTTTTGGTATGAAATGGTATGTTTCGATACAGAAGTAGATGCTTAGTTTTCAGAGCACAATCAACACTTAACATTAGCCGAGGAGGTTTTTTATTTCTTTTAACTTGATAATTGGGAGTGTGAAAGATTAGACAAAAAAAAAATTAAATTTAAGAAGACCTTCACTATGAGTCTTCTGAAAAAAAAACAAACTAATCTACAACATTAAACTATTTGGCCATGAGAATGAAAATCGCTTTGTGAAAATTAAAGTCCAGTGCAGATAGTTTTTAAGCGCTGGACACAGAAAGCTGTTCGGCTCGCTTGGATCAAGTTTTGAACGCCGTCAATCTGGAATGCATTGAATAGTATTGTTCGGCCACACATAATACCCTGAAATACAATACAACGAAATGTTGCATTGGACGGAGAACATCCACTGTCAAACAATTAGAATGTACTGTTTTGTATGGTAATGCCCGCATTGCCGGCGGCCGAAATTTTCGAAGCGTCAGAGTTTCCCAAATCTCTAATTTTTTCGTTTGAATTAAGATTGAATTAAGTCTGCTTGAATTAAGCTAAATGGTCTGGTGGTATAGACAAACGATGGCTGTTCTACATAAAAGGTCACCGCCACCCTTCGAAATTTCGCAGTTATGTGTTTCGGCCTAATGCGATGCGCCGACGACATACTATTTCGCCCGCCACAGCTAACGCCAGAGTTGTACAAAATTACAAAATCGGTCGGGCAATGAGGACGTCGTCTTAGTCGAATATGTGAGAAAAGTGGACACCAGTGCTGTCGTTGTACACCGATCGGAGTATTTGAACTCCGTTTTAAGGTGCCGTAATACTGTACTTCTTTCACTTGCAAAGTACTCCCTTTTCATTGAACTGCTCTTAGGTTTGTTTGCGTCCTACGATTAATTATAATAAAATCGTTTTTGTACGCCGTTTTACTGAAAACTTAAAATTTCCTCTCTTGCAGTTAAAACGATGAACTACTAAAAACTACTGAAAAATACTGAACAGTGTCAAGCGGTGTGGCGCGAGTAAATATTTTCAAATGTGCGCGGCAAGCAACATATTTTTTGCGTAATGTTGTTATGAAGGTCGAATTATTTTGTAGCGATACTTTATCATTCCTTATGATGACTTTATAATCACTATTGTTCTCCCAAAAACAATGAGAGCATTTTCGTACTTTCATGAATTCCCCCACCACATGATACAGGAAAATATAGTGACTTAAAGTACGCAAACAGAGCACTTAATCTGTGGTTGGGTGCAACATAAGCTTTGCATGACATGGTGCATATACTTCGGCACGTAACCAGACTTATGACTGGTTGGACCTTTATTCATCCAACTTACGTAAAACAACTTATATAAAACTAAAACTATATGCATATATATATATATATATATATATATATATATATATATATATATATATATATATATATATATATATATATATATATATATATATATATATATATATATATATATATATATATATATATATAAATATATATATGTGTATATATATATATATATATATATATATATATATATTTATATATATAGATATACATATATATATATATATATATATATATATATATATATATATATATATATATATATATATATATATATATATATATATTTATATATATAGATATATACATATATATATATATATATATATATATATATATATATATATATATATATATATATATATATATATATATATATATAAATAGCATAATCAAAACTATTGTAGTCCCTTTTAATGTATTATACTCCCTTTGGATTAGGAAATATACTCCCCTGAAAATTTTCAAAGCGACAGCACTGCTGGGAACCTGATAGAAAAAGTATTCTTGCTGGCAGCTGAAGATGTATGTCGGTGGCGCATCGCATTCTGTGTGGCCGAAACAATACTATTCTCTGGATTCCAGATTCACGGCGCTCAAAACTTGATATACGCCACACCGAATCGCTTTCTGTGTGCCCAGCGCTTTAGTCCTATGATAAGAACTAGACGAAAGGTCTATGGCGCGAAGAGGTCGAGGAGAATCATGATTTATGTAAGGGGAAAGAGCAGTACATAACCGAACAGACGACAAGGGAAGATCAGCAATGAAAATGTAAAGTATTCTGTACTAACACTAGGAGCACAATTAAACTTGGAAAGTGAGCAAAGAGATAGAAAAGGAGAACTAACGTTAAAAATGTTAGTCCCTCATATGAATTTGGTGAAATTTGCATCGCCAACTGTGCTGAGAAGGACGAAATTAATAGCAAGTTAATCTTAAGAAACGAAAAAGTTTGACGAAAATTCGCTCATAAACCACAGAAGGACTATTGCGAGGGGTATCAATAAAAGTAACAAGCAATGTAGTTTATGGATTTACAGATATACGAACAAAGATACATTCAACAGGTGAATGAAGCAAGAAGTCAGTGCACGAGACTCTTTTATATGAATTATTAACCACCGTCGTATAGTTCATACAGAAGGTGGTATAAAGGAGTGAAACTCAATTATTCATTATATTTCCAGTCAGCCAGATTTCTGAAAGGGATATTTTGATATCTGACACGATAATAGAGAGAAGTGGCGTGGTTTGGCCTCCAATTTTAGCTTTGACGTAAGATAATACTTTATCAGCAGAGGTTTAGTATGAGAATTGTGCAAAAAAATAATTTTAGCAATGGAGCCATCGCTTGAAATTGTGGATGCTCCAATGCACACATACTCCTCCTGACGGCCCAGAGTGGTTTAATGCATGAGCAAAAGTTTTATTCCTGCCTCCGGTAGATAATGCATTGAGTATCGAATGATTAGTCCTGTCAGTAATAAAGTGGGAGTGGGGGTCAGTAATAAGTTAGCTTACAGTCCTAACATCGTGCGATTGTTTAAGATATTTGTCTTATTGCAGCTGGCTTTGTTGACGTTGTAAATAAAGCTCTTGCTCGTGTTGATTGCGACTTAGAACCGACGAAAAAATTTGCGGCGAAGTCGTTAGCTGGCATTGCTTCTGCTCTTGTTGACGTTGCAGTGGCTATTTGTCCGCATTGACTGCGCGTTTGAACAGAGACGATGTTAAATCAGCATCTGCCCACCCGAAATAATCAACAATCCTTTGTTCTACACCAGATTGATCTTGCTGCTGTCGTTGATCGCAATAAAAAAAACGAATGACGGGGCATTCATTCGAGCGAAAAGTAACATTGGATGTTAATAAGCTATTAAATTTGATAAATTAAATTGTGCCAATGTCTTTGACACAACAGATAATAAAAAATCAATTAAAAAATTTTTTTAAATATATTTTATCTGTCAGTAATCAGCAGATTCTTCACCTTTTTAAATTGTCAAAATGTACGCCCCAAATAAAGATCAGATGATTTAGTCTTGTCAAAATTTAGCTTCGGGTAGAATAATACTAGACTTTAGAGACACAAATACCGCTCAGTTGAGTGAAAAACCTTCTTCGCAGATAGCACACGATCAACAAATGTTACCGAAATCCAGGTTTTTGATTGTATCTCTCAATCATCTTTGCCGGCTTCAAGTCCAAGCTCCGGTGTCCTCTTTAGGTGCCATTTGTCTTTTACTAGGTTCTGCCAACCATCATGGCTAATTTCCGTCGCAAAAATGTTCCCAAAACAAAATTTGCCTAAAACTGCTTTGTCACACAAATAGGACATTCCTAAAACTGCTACAATCGCAATTTATACATACAGTATACTACGCTGCTTGCAAGCATTATAATGCATGTTCCAAGAACACCAAACCTGTTTAGATATGTGTCTTTCATGCCGGGCGTGTACGAGCCTTATATCGGAATATATACTATATCTTTTTCCTGTGTTTCGGTTTAAATAATTTAATTCACTGTACTTGTTAATACTCCCGGAAGAATGGTTTACGAAATATAACTAGTTGAGTGTTTCACATGATAGTGCAGCTGTTTTTCGAGGTTTGTAAAGTTGTTTTGGCAATCTGGTCAAAATGGTACCTCCTAGTAGAAATGTGTCTTCTAGGACACATTATTATTCTTCCATTTCACATAACTTCTTTGCTGGCCTCTATATTCAAGTACTCATATTCTGCATCGGAACCAAACGAAAAAAACCTCCTCATATCGCCCAATCGTCCCTTATCTATAAAATATTGTGTTTTACTCCAATGCTGTAGTTCTGTGCGCACCCACTACAACGACTGTTCACTTAGGCTGGAAAACATTCATTGCAACTTACAGAAAGCTGGTACCGTATAAATTTAAAGCTGGAGCACATACCTCTCAACTTCTACGAAGCAGACTTTCGGAAAAGTCCTGAAGTTTCTCGTGCAATTGCCATCATTACCGGAAACACATTGTGAGAAATAAAGTTTTCCTCTGCATTTGCTTTGAACTCGTAAGGACCATGCGGCAATACATAGACAGTTAGAAAGTATGTGCAAGGTGAAGAAGTTTTTCTGTCTGGTTCAATTATTTTAAGTGCTTTGTAAGTTCAATAAATCAATCGGATTCTTGAACTGAACAAGGAATTCAATATTTTTGCAGAAAATATGCGAAAAATATGTTTTATCGATTATTTCAAGCGTGAAATATTACAGTGGTAGACAGTGAATAAATCAATATTATTATTTTTCAAAAACCGGAAACAAATAGTAATTAGAAGTTGAAAATTAGTCAGAATAAAAAGAAAGGAGTGTGTAAGTCAGATGTGATTAAATGATGTAATTTGAATGATAGAGTTCATGGATTTGGCTTTTTTGCTCAAGCGTCCTCTGAACGCAGTATCGTTTGCACAATCGACTTTGATGTTGCATGACTGATTGAAGAGAAAAAACGCTTCAGATTCTTTTCTGTAACAGAGGTTTTCGAAGAAACTGTGCAATGAACCGTCGAATTTACAGAGCTCCTTTACAATATTTCCAAAACTCCGTAGTGACTTTCTCCATTCTCTGGAGGTATTTCATAAAGTAACTGTGACCTGATAGAAATTCATTAAGCTAGAAATGCATTTCATCGTGGTTACAACATGATCAACGTTTTATGACCCCAGATCAGCCTAGTGGCCCAAGCTCCTGTTGCACTTGTATCTCAGCGCTGCTCCTAAAGATCAAACGTTTGCACTCGTGCTTAAGCAGTTGCTATCTCTCTTCCCAATTCTGAGCTATTCAGAAAGATCGGCCAATAAGTCAATGATCAGCACAACATTTCCCGATAGTTTGTGAGTTTGCTCGGGATATTAAAGTATCTAATGCCCGATCGCATGCTTTTCGGATGTGTTCCGCTTAAATCAGTTTCAATTCAAGAGTTTCTTAGAGGTATTTATTTGAGTTGCAGGTACCAACTACTTCCGAGGCAACTTATTATAGGTATTCCAGGTGATATTCTTCTTTCTGTCAGCATGACAATCTCAGTTCTCGTAGTTAGGGATTTCTGGCGTTAATGACAGCTGCTACGACGTCAGCGTAACCTACCAAGAGCACGTATTCTGGCACCTGAAGATGCACCAGATTTTTACATGCAGTATGCCAAAAGTTTGGTCCGAGAATATACCCAATATTTTTGCGAACACCTACCGGATTCGCTTCGTATATCAGTTCGTTTCGTATGACAAATAGTTCTTTGCCTGAAAACGTCACTCAAATGGCTCTAGCATATCTAATTATAAGCTTTCCGAACATCCAGTGGCACTAGAAACACAATGGGTCTGAGCTACGAAACCCATGTCAATTTTTCGAAAAGCTGCCGGCAGTGTTCTTAGACTCTGTAGACCCTCAAGGAGTTCTCCCTCCGTATCATGCAATTAAAAAGGTATTAATATTGTGTTAGGATCGCCCTATCCTTTTTGGATCAAACTGAGTCATGCCTTTTTCTAACGTGAGCTAATAAAAGTATGTTTGTTTTTATTTTTAAAACGACCTTTTATTTTCGTGGTTGAAAAACAACTGAACTGTAATGTGATGTATCTGTCAAAAAAAGATGCATCGCTTGCTTATTTTTATAATTTAATTTGTCTACAAGTATTATGAATGTTATTTATCAATAGCTCGTGCTGGAAAGTTATCCATCAACAAACACGCATTATACATTCTTTGCCAATGCTTTCAGATTTCACCACTCGATTCGATGCCGAAACTACCTTAACAATAGCTGTGGTTTGGGCCCAATAAAAGGAGGACTCACCAGAGTTACAAAATTCTTTACACGATATGTATTCACTTGTCATAAAATTCGAACAATTTTGGCTAATTCTTTAGTGGCCAATTTTAAAGAATTAATAATAAAAAGAGTTCTCGCTGATGCCGCGATTAATAAATGAGTTCAATGATTCAAAATCTATTCAAAACAAAACAATACTTATCAAGATTATTACTGGAATAGTCGATATCGCTATCGCTGCCGCTAAACGATTTTCTGAACGAACGATTATTTTAATTATTTAAATAACACTTTATTCGCGGCTAATAATCTAAAACCTACTATCTACTTAAAACTTTACGTACCTCGTCAAATAACTTTCGAAAAATTTAAGTCGCATAATTACCGGTTACTTTTACCATAAGTCATTCTTCCTCTATCTATGAAATTCACTAGATATCTCTGCCACCAAGTCGGCTTCCAAAGCTCAAATAATCGATGTTGAAAATTTCGAGCTCACGCCGTTCGTGTCCAGTTAGTTTCAACAACTCCCAGCCAAATATGGAAAAAAAATACAATCTAAAAAACTCAGATTGGGTTTATTTTCCCTTGACTCTATCTTAACGTCGCCCAATTCAAAAGACCAGTTGGGTGACCTAACCTTTTCGAATGAACACTCGCCAGGCACAAGTCACCTATATGCATCAAAGAATCCACATCCATGAGCTCACCAGAGTCGACGTGACCAAGTCTAGTAAATACTAGTTCCAATGGATTCCTTCATTTCATCGCAAAGCAAATGCCAAATATGTTGTTTCCTCACTCATACAGCCTTTCCCAGCTCCTGATTGCAGCAGCTACGAATGGTTCTGTTATACAAATAAATTGCTGAGTCCTAAGCTTGCACAGTAGGCCTCTGCGCCTTAAGTTTCGCGGTTTCTTCGGTAATAGGTCCGTTGTTTCTCAAGAAGTTATGTTGTCCAAGGATGACAACGGTGAATAAAAGACATTTGCTTAATCACAACATTTAATTGTAGTTCCATTATTTAAAAATGTACAACGCCAGGAAACCTACATACGCTCTTTTACATTTTGCTCTAGTAGTAAAGAACCACACACGTTCCGCTCGCTACCACCGATGCTGGTCGACTCATTGTCTTTTTGCTTCATCGTATCGTTGAAGGCTTGGTCGCTGCCATGTGGTCATGATACCAACCAGGGTTGCCAGGTCTTATGGCTTGAATCACCGTACAAATGTTCAAAAATTACCTGATTTTCACGTTGTTACCGTACACCATTACTTTGTATTTGTGTAAGCCTCAATATTTGAGTTTTTGATAGAACATTCATTTTCTCCATGAATATGATTCTTTTATTCGCCAATTATAATATTGTTTTATTAGGGGTCATGTTTATCATTTTGTAACTTCTGAGCAAGAAGGAAATAGAACACGGCTACAAAAATAGTCTAGCTTTTCGGTCGAAACACAAAATCAAAATAATGATTGAATAAAAAAAAGGTGGGGTTTCAGTCAAAAACTATAATTTATTCATGGAACTATTTTATAATTTACAAAATTTATTAATATTATCTTGATATTGTTGCATTCAGCGTTTCTAAATTCATTTTATTCCTATTTTTCGTTTTGATCAAATTAAGTTTCGAAAAAATCCTTTCACAATCAGCGTTTGAATGAGGCAAACAAAGAAGATCTAACGCTAATTTGGACAGGACAGCAAATTCTTGTTTTCCAGCTTCATCTATAATTTTACCCAAATTATAATAAAAGCAACAAATTTCATCGTCAATCGGCAATCGTGGGAAAATTGAAAGTTTTCTTCACTCAATATATATTCCTTTACATATTCCGGGACAAAGTATTAAGTATTATAACGAGGGGTATTCGTTTGTTTTTGAGCCAGCTGCCAGCTTCGGCTTTAAAATATGCATTACAGCCAAAAGTGAGTTGCTTTTTGATTTGTACGCAAGCAATCTTATAATATTGGGTGCAATTCCGGATAAAACTTTGATTCTCCTGTTCGAAGTCGGCTACTAAATTTGTATCTTTAAAATGCCGCAAATTCTCTTCCACACAATGAGGAAGATAAGTTTTGTCTAAGTGGAGAAATTTTTCGTTTATAGAAGGATCTATATCTTCAACTTTTACAGAGTTACTAAAAGTTGAAAATATAGATCCAAGTAATATCAAAAACCAAATCAGCACTATATCTCCGTTGAAACCCTTGAAGATTATATAAAATTTTTAGAAGAATAAGCTGACGGTATTTTTTCGTTACAGCTGTTAGCAAAGCTAGGCACAATTTTTGGCAAATTCTTAAATGCTAAGGGTGCAACTACACGAAGTGTACGAAACTGCAAGTGTGTAACATTTTCGATATAAATTTATGGGGTTGCTTGGAAAATTATTTGGTAGAATTTTCAAGAAGATCAAGTAACAGAAGTTGGCTCAAACATATGTACATAAAATTGGCCATTTATAGAAGAAGCCAAAATTATCGTACGGTAATAGGTTATTACCTTTATGCTTGAGTTACAATCAATGCAACCAACATTCGCTGCCAAGTTTTGTTGGTGGAACGAGTTACAATCAATGCAACACAACATTTACCGTCATCTGTCACTGGCTATATTAACGAAATTGTTGTTTGATAAAATGGACCCTTTACAGTCTCGGAAAGTGATATCAGTGAGTATTTGATCCTTTAAAAGCTGCAGCGTATATTACAGAGCAAAAATGTGCAAAAGAAAAACAAATTTTGACTGTCATTTGCATATGACATTTCCCATTTCCCGGACTCTCATAGGAACAGGTGGAATTGGATATTTTCAAAAATGTTGTTGCCATGCCAAGTTTGAGATGTGAGCAAACTCTGCTGCGCAACAAAGTTGTGTTGCATCATTGTAACTGCTCTCATACGTTCTCATGGGTTCAAACTCATTTTGTTGTGCAACAAATGTTGGTTGCATCGATTGTAACTCAGGCTTTAGCCGTACGGTGCTTGAAATTACTGTACAAATACGGTAATTACCGTACACCTGGCAACCCTGATACCAACTCATGTACACATTGAGCTGCTAATAGTTTGGCAGTTTGGTACATTCCCAAAGGCCAACGGTAACTGGAAAATCGATACAATACTGATCGTCACGTTCAATTGAGAGTACGCAACACTTTTGAATAGCTCGTGTGAATCTGGTATTAGATGTTCTTACCACCGCACTTCTGACTAGAGAATCAGCATCTTTGATGACTTCTATTAATCGCCCCATTTTTTTTGTTTAGTCCTTGCAATGAAACCAATTATTCGCTCTGCCATCACCTCCAAAAATCCTCTGTCATTTGTTGAAGCCTTCGCCATGCTTGTAACATACCTCTGCTCTGGATGCATCTTGGAAGCGCTTGAATTTACGCTTCTCCTAACAAGAAATGATATGGGGTCAATGCTCGTATGTCACTCGGATCATCACTTAACGGACTGATGGGACTATAATTCAGACATGCCTCAATGTTCACTAGCACTGTGCACAGCTGCTCATAGATGAGGGTTTGCTTGTCCATTATGCGCCTGAGATGAGATTTCATTGATTTGACCGCAGCTCTCGCAAGCCACCCTGATGAGGGGCCACAGGCGTGATGAAACGCCATTCTGCGCCAAGAAGATTTAGCCGCTCTACACATTTTTTACTCTGCCAAATGCGCAATACCTCCTACAGCCCCTTATATGATCCAAGAAAGTTCTGGCCATTATCACTGTACATTCTCGCACAGTGACCCGGCCGTCCAACAAAACGCTGAAAGCATGCTACATATGCCTCTATAGTAACGCTCGTTATTAAACCAAGATGGACTGCAATGGATGCCATATATACGAATAAAGCTACTTAGTCCTTAGCTAGCGTGACTCTTCTCGTCCGGCTCTGCCAATCCTTTATGTTGATTGGCGCAGCAAAGTGCACGCCGGAATGTAGAAATGGTTTAGCGGGCCATAGTGGCTTTTCTCCACGGGGCATCCAATACTTTTGGCGTAGTTGCTGCATCATTAATTAAGGATCTCAACGTTTCGTTCTTCGGTTTGCATCATGCAAACGCAGCCAGCTTATCCTCTATGATGCTAGTACGATGAGCGGGTGTTTTTGCTCATGACTACAACAAGATTTGCCGATTCACGCGTCGACGCGTAATCAACCGCTCCTGTCCAAAATTGGTCTCAAGGGAGATATAATACTCTTCTCTGATTGTCCAGCGCTAAAAAAAACATCGATATAACGGGTGATCTCCTTCATATAGCCTGCAGGGCCAATGCCGTATTGCTTGTGTCTTACCTCCAGTTTTCGGATTATCTGCTGCACTGCTCAAATGCTCCTTCAAATGGACCGACGCTCTTACTATTCTCTCGAAAAACGCGCACCACTCCTTTGAATGTGTCAATACTCTTACTCTTAAAACGCGCAGCTTCTTCAAATGGACCAACGACCGTGCTCTTCGCTCCAAGAACGCACACAGCTCCTTCAGCGTTGGGTCCGATCTCGCTCTCTGTATTTCCTAGTCTCCAATCATACTACTCTACCTATCCTTCACGCATATCCCGAACCGATGGGCAAAATCTACTTTACCTGTCGCCGATCGAAAATAAGCGGCGTTTACTGAAGCCGATCAGCACCGACACATATGCAGCATCAACCCATAAACGGCTCATTGCCAAGGTGTACAGCTCACCAACAATATGGAAATTATAAACGCACATTATGTATCTCGAGCTTGAGCTTAGAGCATTCGCCCAAAGAAAATTTATAATCCGCCGAAACACAGGTCTATGACTGGCAAATCTGGCTCGATGGACCAAATGTTTCCCAAAGATGGTAACGGTGAATAAAACAGGTATTCACTTAATCAAAACATTTAATTATATTACTATTCTTTGTAAAGTCGCGCAACGCCAGGAAATCTACATATGCTCTTTTACATTTTGCTCTAGTAATAAGGAACCACAAGCACCGCTCGCTAATACTGATGCTGGTCGACTTATCGTCTCGTTGCTTCCTCGCATCGTTGAAGGTTCTGTCGGCGCCGTGTGGTCATGATACCAACACGTGTATACATCGAGCTGCTAATAGTTTATCTAGGCTGTCATTAAAGTGATACACGCTCCGTGGATTTTGTCTATGGTTAAGTTTATCAAAGTATCTACGAGTATTCCAGCTTGGCAGCAACGCTGCCATCAAACGATTCCAGGAGCTCTCTGCTGTCTAGTTTGGAAATATTCGGGCCAAGTATTTTTCAACTAGAGATCTGCAAGCTTTCATCCAACAACTAAACGGTGATGTAGTTATGATCACTTCCAAAGTAATTCTCGATCACTCTGCAATCACTTCTTACCGAAAGTTATGTCAGGTAAGGCCTTGCCAAACCCCGGTCTACGCTAGATATTATGTATGTGAAGCCCCTAGATGTTACAAACATGTTCAATCTAGCCATCATCTCTACGATTAGAAGCTTTTTAGGAAGCAACATAATCATTAAATTAAGGAAGTTGATTTTCTACCTTAAACCATTTGAGTGTCAAGCTGACTTAGATTAAATATCCCCAGCTTTGGTAGAAGCTATATGTTGTTTAAAATCAATGATGGATATATTGTCTTGATCGAACAGACCAACTTGATTTGCAATTGATTTTGCACTTCAGTAGCTATCATTCACATATGGTATGAAGGACACACAAAAAACGTAACTTTCACTTTGTTTTCGCCTCTTGGGTAATATCTTGACTTGAAAGACTAGACTTGAAGTTAATCGAATAAACGAAAGTCAAAAATATATCAAATTTTAAATTCTTTACAAATTTATTATGGAAACCAGAACACTTTAAATTGAATTCGAGATTGACGTTAACCTCACTTATTTTGAACAAAATAAAACTATGATGTGCTTGACGCATTGGCCAAATTTTCTAAAATAGCACTAATTATTAACGCATGTTTCCGAAAATTACCGCAATATGCGAATTTCCTTAGTAAAATGGGTTTGAAGTGGCAATAATACCTCGATCGTAATATTCTGTTTCTACTAATTTCTTGACGTATCATAAAAATGCTTTTAATCTTTTGCATTTCAGATTGTTTCTGGCGATTTTGAAAGTAGGCAAATTAAATTTGCAATGACCTTCCGTTTTCGGTGAAGGAAACACCATAGAAAAGCCAAAAAAAAATATGGACCCCGCACATAAACAAAAGTGAATCGAAGCAATGAAACCCCATTAGTGAATAAAATTTCATAATTACGTTTTCTCCATAGAAATAAATGTACATAAATTTTAAAATTAAATCATCACAAAACAATTCATAAATAATTCGACGCCTATACTATATCTAAAGCTAATAAAAAAAATTAAGAATATTTCTCTAAGACAGTAGTCAAAAATAGAAGAGAATTTCAAAAATATCTCTAAACGAAATTAGTAATTAAAACTTTGAAAACTGAAAACCCCGGGGAAAGTCTAACGCTTTAAATTTTAAAATATTACGTCTTTACAACACAAATAATAGCGATAATTTAACAAAATACGGTCTCTGAAAAAACAGGCAACATTGCATCGATATTCCAATGAATTGAAACATTCGTTTTAAAAAATTTTCGATTTGAACAGAAGCAACCAAACGATTTCCAAGTTAAATTAACTCAGTTGGGAGAAATTGTTAAAAAAAATTGATTCGAATTCCATACTACTTCGAACTATTATGGATAAGTGTAGTTTAAAATTTAAAGAGAATAACAAAAAAATTCGTCGATTGATACGTGCGACAGCTGAAACATCCTCAGTTTGTGACAGTCCTACTAACGTCAAAGTGACATTAGTACCAACAACATTTCCAACGACAGCTATAACCGCGACATCTACACTGTCAGCAGTGGTCGCAGCAACAGTTGCATCATCGTTTCCAGCAGCGGCATTAATAGCAACTAGTGTTCAAACGATGGGTGGTGGCGTAACTACACCACAGATCCTTCCAACTGAAACGTTCCCAGAAATACCGTACGTTTCACCCATTTTAACAACATGTGCGACTTGCCCGCCTGGTGGCTTGCTACTGAGCACAACCTCTGCCACTACAACCCCTTCGACAGCAACGGACAATAAAATCGGCCTAAAATCCAGCGACAAATTTTCAGTTAGCGTTTTTGACACAGGCGGTGGGGGTGGTCAGGACTATGGCAATACGAGTCGTAACAATATGGCATACCTGGACACCGGCACTAGCAAAAATGATGGTTGCAACAACAACGACTCTTCATCAACGGCAGCAGCAACTCGCAAAAGTAACGAAATTGAAATTCCACAGCCACCGAATCGTATAACGAAATTCTCTTTCAAATCCGCGGCTGAGGAGGACGCGTATCAGTATACAATTACCTCGCCGAATAATCCGTTTCTTCCTGAGATTATAGCGAAACGTTGTAGTATGGACATGTCAGCCGATAGTGAGAACTCCTCACCACCTTATCAGGACTTTGTAGCGTCGTCACCTACAAGCCTGGCAGGCGGAATAGGAGCAGGTCCTGGAGAACAACCATTGTCTTCTTCGCCAGTTCTCAGCGGGAAGCTTTCGCCTATGACAATATTCGGATTGACTGGGCATGGCAACGCTATATCTACTACTGGAGGAAGCAGCCGAAAAACATCAAACCCGTTTTTAAGTAGTCAATGTACAAGTCCGCAATGTGATTTGAATACGAAACGAGAAGAATTTCTGAAAGCAACAATGAAAATCTGTTTGGTAGTTTCGCCGCCAACCAACAAATTGCAGGTAATTGTTGTTTTGATTCTCGAAGTGATTCATTGGTGTTTATTTTGAACAGTTCTTGATGAACCTGCGCACTATATTTTGAATGTGGTGTAGTTTTCTTAAATTTTTCAGCACATTTCAGCATGGTTTATCGTACACATTTTGAGTTGAAAATATTTCGGCGAAATGCAAAAAAAAAAAATTTACAATTTATGTAAACTTCTTTCAAATTAAGAAAATTGGTTTTCTGTTTTTACCTTGTTTGATTAAGCATGTAAATGAAAATTCGAAAATGATCGAAATGAATTTGTCGTTGAATTTTCGTTTGTATCTTGCTTTGCCTGAGAATGTTTGAACTTTTATGATGATGCAAATATTGGCTTAGTGATTATGCCAGGAAGCAAATCAACATAAAACTTTACGATAACTTGCATGACGTTACATGAGAAAAACTGATTTCATTTTTTTGATACATGTAAAAAGTTACAATATTTTAATAAGATTAGCAAAACAAACTAAATTTTGTCGGAAAATCCACAAATTTGTTAAATATTACTAAAAATATAAAATTGAGAAATTTCGATATAATTTAAAAAAAAAGTTGCTACTGTTCTGCTCATTGCTTTCCACAAAATCACCATCAAATATAAATTTTTCTTTTTTAATGTTTTCAGGTAAGCCATTCATTTGTTTAACGACCTTAGATGCCACCAGCTGTAAGTAGATTGAAAACAATATCTTTGTTCCCAAAATGTAATTCTAATTACGTTTAGTCTCATAAATCTCGGCTGAAAAAAAGCACTAAAAACTGATTAGAACAAAATTAATTTTCTTCGAAAATTCAAACCCGTTTAGGAAGTTTACGATGCTACTCCTACCTCATCTACTTTCTCTGTAAGTCTTCAACGCATCTCTGGAAAAACACTTTCAACACACATAAAAATATAATTTTTGTTACACATTTTTCATTGAATGGATTAAATCGTCTATGCCAAACATTGTTATTGTATTATATCAATGATTAAAAAACTGCAAGAGAGAGTTAGTGGCAAAAATCTGTGAGGCAGTCATAAAAGCGAAAGGTGGATCTATAGAATAACATGTGTAAAGGTAATTAATGTATTATTTAGCTTTGATATTCGTTTTCTTTTCGAAGAAATTTAGTACTCTATATATATATATATATATATATATATATATATATATATATATATATATATATATATATATATATATATATATATATATAAATATATATATATAAATATATACATATATATATATATGCAATCAATATATATTTATATATGTATATATATATATATACATATATATATATATATATATATATATATATATATATATATATATATATATATATATATATATATATATATATATATATATATATATATATATATATATATATATACGTCATCAAAAAAATTAAGTGATTATTTCTCTAGAACACGCCATCCGATTGAGTTGAAATTTTCAGGATACATTGACGTATATGCAAAATGGGTCCGAGTTTCAACAAAATCCAAATTTTTTTTAACCCTTTGACGCCGGCGGCCATTTTAGTGAAATTTTAAATATGCCTATTATTTTATAAAAAAAAAGCTTTCAAAAAAATTTAGCTTGCGAAATGAATTTGGAGCGTGTTCTTAATAAAGATTTGATAAGGTGCTGGAAATTTTTAACCCTATGTGTGCGCTATGTGCCTAAAATGAGATCGCGAAAATTTGAAATTTTTTCAATTGCGATAACTTTTGACAGAGCTTTTCAATCATTATAAAACTTACAGAAAATATTATATAGCTTTGTAGGAATGTTCTGGCAACCCTGTAGCTACGACAGGGGCTGAAAGTGGCATCGAATCTCCTGAAAAATGGTCGCTTTTAAGAAAAAAAAGCAGCTCAAATGCAAATCTTATGTACAGACAAAGTAAAACTTTTGAAATTCCATATCGGACAAGGACGGTAACCCTTCCCTAATTTACCTATATATTTAGCATCAGAAACTTCTGTTCACGGGAGCTCACGATCCGATAATCGGATACGGTGGAACAGAATGTATTGGTCTTAAATAGGACCAGGTCTGATAGAAGGGATTTTGAAATGTGGGCAACTCTGTGGCAGTGGTGCCATCTTGAAAAACCACTAAATTGAAAATTCGCTCAGGAAAATATAGCTCTTTGGCCTATAGATTCCAGTGCAATCATGGAATCATAACTTAATTCATATGGTAAATTAATCTTATTGCAGACAATACTCAGTAGAAATATAGTTGGAAAAACAATGATAGGGCTGCCAGCTGTGGATGATTTTGTATTTTGTTTTACATATCTTTAGCAAGCGATTTCATCATACAATTTTCTTGTAGTGGAAATAAACAACAAATATGACGATCTAGAAAATTTGCAAACTTTTGTGGGTGGTGCCGTAAATTTCTTTGTATCCCTATCCCGATAATCCCTACGATCAATACGAAATTTGCAGAGTAGGTTGACTTCAACTTGAAGTAAATGTGACATATTGTTGGCATCGGTGCTAGCAAAGCACTACCAGCACGAAGCGTTTTTGCTATTTTCGTATCAATAAATGCTTACATTAAGTATTCACATTGCGAACATTTGCAATGAATATAAGTAAACAATTTTTAAATTTTCTAAGGTCTGAACATATTTCGGATGGCAACACCAAACACCTTTCTATCGTTGTAACTTTTTATGAAGTCATCGTAGTTAAATTGTCTTAGGGTCTATTATTACTTAGGGTGTATTGGTCTTAAGTAGGAGAAGTAGCTAGTGGTAGTGGTCTTAAGTAGCTAGAGGTAGAATAAACACTCAAAATCTTCACAAATCCTCTACTGTCTCACTACAAACACTAATTCTAGCGGTTCTGATGCGCTAGGGTTTTTTTCAATTAAATATATCTTAAGAAATACAAATCTGTTCTTTCTTACGGAATACAAATATCTAAAGGTGCACAAGCTATTATATTTAAAAAAAAACTCGATCCATAATGGCAAAGATATTAATCGTTCGAATAATTATGAACATACTACTGCTCATAATTACTCTACATACTGGAAATGAAAGGGCGAATGCAGTAGCCAAGCATAAGGACAGTCTTCCCCTGCTATGATCCCAATCATGCCGATTTCCATTTAAACGATCAGGTACTTGATTGATTCCAACATGATGCAAAGTGCGATATACATATGACGAGTGATTCAGACCTGCAGAGAAACCAAAATAAACTGGGGGTCATACAATCTCGCAGCAAATCAACGCGGACTGACTGTAAACGGCTGGTCGGCATCACGAATGGTCCCTGTCTTGGGACTATTAACCAGTGGCACCTGTAGGAGCCGAGAGTCTCAGAAACAATCCGGCATTTCCTGTTTCACTGCCTGGTACTGAGAAAGACCAAACAGCGCTGCTTCGGCAAGCCCTGGCTAGTGGATCTCTAAAGAGTGGTGGAGCAAAAGCTGAAGGACATCCTTCAGTTTGCGAAAAGGTCAAAGGCCTTCGAAGATCCTCTTATCTGGTATCGCTTAGGACCAAGAGGTCTATGTGTGGCCTTTTGTGAGCCAGTAAAACCTAAGCTTACCTTCTTTTACATTTATTTCCATAGTCTGTGGTGTTATAGTAATGTTTTATTATGTTTAATACTGCTGTGGGTGCTCTATCAATTATTTCAGCTATTTCGCGCACAGTTTTTAGTCTATCATATTTTGAGAAACAGTTTACACATGTCCTTAGTTTTTGAACATTGTTTAAAATTCATTTTTAACAATGTGTAAATACTCCTTTTCAATTACAGTAACATAAAAAGTTCACTCTTATCAATATGACGATAGATCAAGCTTGTGATTTTTTTGAAAACCTTCCAATGGTAAAAGAAAAGTTGGTTTCTTTGCAGGAAGTGGGGCTTGGCTATATAAAACTCGGACAGTCGCCAACAACGTTGTCTGGGGGTGAAGCACAACGAATATTGTTGTATGGATAGCTTAGTATCCATAGCCTTCGACAAAATACTGTCTCGAAGTATAGTTTCTAATTTGTCTGTCTCTACACCATCTACAAATAAATTCGCTATTATCCAAGATTTTGTTACACTCCACCCTAATCTTTTTGCTAATTCAAGAAGCTTATTGGTTGGGAGTACTATGTGATCTAAAAGAGAGAGGAGTAGAAGACATTCTAATGGCATGTGTTGATGGGCTAAAAAAAAACTTCGATTATTCCAATATACTTAATTTTTAGTTCATGGTCCTGTTTCTGTTAAAGCTGAACGCAACTGCATAAATAGGTTTTTTGCCTTTATATCCACTGTTTGTCGAATAGTTTTGACTAGTGATGGGCAGCACCTGTGCGTGCTTAGCACAGTGTGCTAGCACACTTCGGTGTGCTGTACGAGTGCGGCACTTTATAAGTGTGTCGGCAGCACACTGACACACTGACACAGTGCCGACACACTGACACAGTGCCGACACACTAGCACAGTGACGACACACTAGCACAGTGCCGGCACACTGACACAGTGCCGACACATTAGCACAGTGGCGACACACTGACACTGCCGGCACACTGACACTGCCGACACACTGACACAGGGCCGACACACTGATACAGGGCTGACACACTGACACAGTGCCGACACACTGACACTGCCGGCACACTTCTACTGGCAGGCACACTCCACGGGAACGAATGCAGTACGAGTGGCGTTGATTTTGCCCATTAATATGATGTGCTTCGGTAACAAGGCGTTGTTTGCATTGCAGAATGTGTACACATTTTGCGGTTTCGAAAGCATTAGCTATTGAATGCATTAGCTGATGAATGAGATAATTAGGGAACGAAAAAAGGCAGATAAGATTTGTTATTCGTATATTTTCTGGGTGAAAGTTTTGATTTTGAGTACACTACCGATGATTTGTGTTTTTCTAAATGCTGCGGACGTCTTCAAACGGGATGAAAGTTTAAACACAGATACAAATACTTGCGGTATGCAAGCTAGCTAAACTACTCAAAAAGGTCCCCGAATTCATGCTGGACAAAAAAAAAATTTTTGGGAAAATTGGACGGTTTTGCCCAATTTCCCCTAACAAAAATTTTTTTCGTCCTTAAAATATCATTATTGTACTCCCCGACTACGTTCAATCATCGAAAGCGCCGTAAAGGCAGTTTTTACCAAACTATGCCCAAAAAACCCCTTACTCCCCTACAAAACCGAAATGTTTGTATCACAGCAATAGGTCTTGGCCGTTATGTCCGAAATCACTCTAACCCAAAATTGGCCGATTTCAGCTACTTTTGCCCTAAAAACTCCTTTAATATTTGTATATTTAAAAACATAGCACTACAGCACTACCATAAACCTTCTATCTGCAGCAGATCATTTTATCGCTATCATTTTATCGTTGCATGTTACGACAAAACCCTTCTATCTGCTCAAAACCTATTTTGCACAAATATTTTCAACGTGAAAGCATTTCTTTCATATGTACCGCAAGTAAACGTATTTGTATCTGTGTTTAAACTTTCATCCCGTTTGAAGACGTCCACAGCATTTAGAAAAACACAAATCATCGGTAGTGTACTCAAAATCAAAACTTTCACCCAGAAAATATACGAATTACAAATCTTATCTGCCTTTTTTCGTTCCCTAATTATCTCATTCATCAGCTAATGCATTCAATAGCTAATGCTTTCGAAACTGCAAAATGTGTACACATTCTGCAATGCAAACAACGCCTTGTTACCGAAGCACATCATATTAATGGGCAAAATCAACGCCACTCGTACAGCATTCGTTCCCAAGCACATCAGTGTGGAGTGTGCCTGCCAGTACAAGTGTGCCGGCAGTGTCAGTGTGTCGGCACTGTGTCAGTGTGTCGGCCCTGTGTCAGTGTGTCGGCCCTGTGTCAGTGTGTCGGCAGTGTTAGTGTGCCGGCAGTATCAGTGTGTCGCCACTGTGTCAGTGTGCCGGCACTGTGCTAGTGTGTCGTCACTGTGTCAGTGTGTCGGCACTGTGTCAGTGTGTCGGCACTGTGTCAGTGTGTCGGCACTGTGTCAATGTGCGGCACTGTGTCAGTGCTGGGAGCACAGTGCTAGCACACTTAAGTGTGGTGTGCGAAGTGTGCTAGCACAGTAAAGTGTGCTGGTTTTATCCATCACTAGTTTTGACCCATTCTGATATATTATTGCTTAATTATTGTATAATCAATGCTGCATGAGCATTAAACCCAAGGATGCCATCTTCGTAAGTACAATCGCGGGAGGTACTTAGTATAATTATCTAACATGTATGAATGTATAATTACCTCCCCAAAAGCGTTTAGGGTTGATTCCGTAAGTTGCAGGCTCATTTCTTGAAGTAAAAGCTGGTTTTTTTTTGTGCGCTCCGTAGTTCAGCAAACCTCATCTATTATGCCGAAATTATAAACGGAAAATGTTGGTGAGCTGAAAGTGTAAATGGTCACCTCGTTTATAATCCCCTGTTTTTTTCACATACCAAAACATAGAAGGAAGTAATTTTACAAGTTGTTCGACGAAACGTTCCTGGAGGGTGTAATTGCGTCTTTACACATTTATCTACGCATTTGCTTTATGTGCATTCTGCATTCTCATTATCCGATAATTTTGTAGTGATCTCCACTTTCTTGGAAGACCTGTCGAATTACTATTCATTCGAACATACTTTCTCTCTATGTCGACTTTTATTCGCAAAAAATTCCATCCCGCTACCTGGAACAGATTTTTTACATGAGGTCATTATGTGTATTCAACGAGACCAAAATATTCATCATCTGAGTTACCGTACAGAGGAAAACTTCTTCAACCTTGTCACAATACCCAACAATAACTTCTATCAAATATGAAAAATAAATCTTTGTTAGAGTATAATTTATTTAGTTAGTTTAATTTATTTAGTTATCAACTAATCGCAATAAGTGTTGGAAGTGGCCTCCTTCGTTTTCAATACATAACTCTAATCTGCGAACTAATGATTGTCTTAATCTACTAAAATTATAGCTACTCCTTCTTATAAAGTGACGGGCGGACTGAGTTCTGCTCCAGAGGTCTTCTCCCGACTTCACAACAGAACCGTAGAACACAGCTTTTAAGTAACTACATATATAAAAGTCTAAAGGGCCATTCAGACATGCGTCCATGCGGTTTTAGATTACACGAGTCAAGTCAACTCAAATCCAGTTCTTTGAAGGCGGGGCTAAGGCGAAAGTGGTCGGATACGGTGATTGATATACCATTGACTTAATTGTTTTACTTTCGCTCTTTGTCATTTCGAGATGATAAGTAGATGGATGGATTGATAAGAGGATGGATATTACACGCTTGCAACGATGGTTTTTATATTTTCATATTATTTAAATTATAATAATTATAATAATTAATATTTGAAAGATTTGGATAAATTATTTCTACTTGAATGTTGTAAGACTTTAAATCACACAAACAATTAATATTCTGATTCAATTTTTCTCAAGCTCTCTAGACCAAATATGTCTATCAGTCCAATCGTAGCGTGACCTTAACCTATTATTTATACTCTATGGTTCAAAAGCTTCTATTTAATTACCTTTACAAGTTAATTGCATTCTAAATTGATTTTTTTAAAGATAAGGTCTAAGAAGTCTTCCTCTGTTTTTGGTCTCCTTGAATATACATTATGACCTCATGTAGAAAATATGTCGCAGCTAGCGAATAAAAATCGACATAAACAGCATTGTTAAAAAGAAATAAAATTTCATTCTGCAGAAATAAATTTCGAAGATACATATGTTCATTGTTAAAAAGAATTATTTGCAAATTATAGTAAATGAAGTCTCATTTGAAAGGTAATTGTTATATCTTTTAAAGTTAGAAGCAATCATTTTCACCAGGATATATTCAAACTCAACAAATCTTTCAAGGGCTCTAGCTCGTTAAGAGGGCATTCTACGCGGGTTTATCTGCAACAATTTTTTTTTATCAACTCACCTCAAGGAATCACGTGGTATACCCCAAGGCACCTTCATCTGAATCACCTTTTAGAGAAGAGTCTACGTACATTTGGAGTAAACTTCAGCTCGATATTTCAAATATTCTGTGTTTCATTTTAATACAAAATTGTAATGTTCTTATTGAAAAAAACAATTTTCATCAGTGAGAACTTATATTTTTCAATTTAGATTTTCAAAATAAGTCTAAAAATAAAATAATTATTTTCGGTTTGGTGGCTTTCATCCGTAAATAATCTTAGCCAGCATATCGGCCAAATTTATCTCTTCATCACTTTCATCTCAAAATAAATTTTTCACATAATCCTTTTGTCTGATTGCTTCTTTAAAAGGATTTCGTTTTACGAGTCTTTCAATCGAATTGCGCTTTGCATGTTTTTATCTGCCACCTTGCAATTATCAATAAAACAATAAAGCACTGTATTCTCATTATATCGAATCGAATGGAAACCAATAAATGGTTTGGCAATCAAATTTCGTCCTTCAGCAATTCGATAACGGGATCGGCGAATCGGAAATATTACGGATTTCATTCTTCTTCTTTTTTATTTTCCCGGTCGGGATTCTTTTTAGGATATGATAAATTTATTAGGTCACACATTACACTCATACTAAGAAAAATGATGGAAAGAAAGGATTTAAAGCTTTGCGCTGCAGTCTGTACAGAATTCGTTGATTGTGTTCTGGAAAAGTGCAAAGGGAACATGCTCAGCGTAACTCTTGAGTTGAGCAACCTTTGGAATGATGATGAGCAAAAGAATATGGAGTGATTTTATTGATTTATTGGTTTAAGGCGTAGTTATATTTTGGTTACATGTTTTTTTTTTGAAAAGGTTCGATACATTTTTTTTTAATTCCTAAACGATTAGAGCTATCATCATCATCATGATATTCGTGGTTATAAAAGATTATTGAAATACACTTCAATAACGTTTTCAAGCTTTTCTTATTTCCCAATGATTATTTTCAATTGGTATTAAAAAATGTTCTAAGAAAATAAAGCAGGCGAAGAGAGTCTAGCCTCTTTTCAACTGAGGTTCAAAAATTTTTATGCATTTACTTAGTACACTAAAAAATATCATACCTTTTTATAGCAAGCGAAGCATATAAAAATTAATATATTATTTTCAAATCTGGAAACAATTTTTAATCCACACATTTTCTTCCTGCTTTTTTCAATCTATTGTTTTTGCAGCCGTTTCAATTCGATGGCAATAAAGTTAAAAAATCTAGCGCACCAGAACCGCTAGAAAACTTATTTTCAAAGAAATTATCTTTGAGGGATTTAAAAATTTGTGAAGACATTATACACTTCTTTGTAGTATCATCTCAACCATTTCTTACTCAAAGGAACAAATATCATTTTCGGACAGCATTTCTCATAACACAAATGATGAAAATGTCCAGTGCTGGCAACATTTGTAAAACACAGCAGCAATAAATCTAATGCAGGAAATACATATTGGCCCAAGCTAAACCAACAGAGCCTATGGCCAATATGTGTGCACCCCCTTGGTGTGAGATGGCTACGATTGGTCGATATTGGCCTGCATTCCGATCTGAGTAAGTTTTGGGCACCAACATGCACCAACCAAGCGGATTTGACAGGCTGACAACTGACAACTGAAGCTCACCAACTCCGGCCATGGTGTGGACAGTAGCATCTGTTCTCGAATTGGTCTGTGGGGGTCCCAAACCGAGATGGTTTAGCTTGGGCCAATATGTATTTGAAGCATAACAGAACATGCTCGTGCTTAATCAATCTATCCTTTGAATTCCGTTTTCATCCAAGGATGTCATCGAAAGTTTCAGCGATTAAACTATGTCTTGGGCTGCCATCCGAAAAATTTCCACAACTCGCAAAATTTATATATCGGTTGCTTATTTTATTGTAAATGCTTTGCTTATGAATAGGAAATAGAAGCATATGTTGGTGCAATATTTACGAAACTGTCCTGTGCTGGCAATCATTTGCTAGCACCATAGCTGCTTCACGTTGTGTTAAACCCAACCTATGAAATCGGTTTCGATTGAATGGCTGCGTTGTAAGTTATAGGAGTGATTATAATTTTAGGGCAACCACCGTCCAAACTTTTAAAATTTTTGAAACGTAAATATTTCCTGTAAGTTGTCATTGCAAGATCTTTCCCATTTGGAAATTTTATGACAACATCCCACGATAAAAAAATGTCGATAAATTACGAAATTCATCATAGCTGACAACCCTCTCACGGTTTTTCAACGAAATTCCTACAGAATTAAAAACGCAACAAGATTTGCTTATCACATGAATTACGTTTTGATTTCGTCACTGCATCGGAAGTTATAGAGAAAAAATCTTTATTTTCCTGAGCAAATTTACAATATTTAGGAGACTAAAATTGCCATAGCTGGCGTCCCTATACTAATTTTTCAACCAAATTTCTATGAAATCTATTTTAGAGTAAGATTCACTTGCTTCGTGAATTTTGTTAAAATCTGGTGGTTAAATCGGAAGCTATAGGCCAAAAACCAGTTTTTTTTCTCAGCGATTTTTCCAAATGACACCACTGCCACAGTGTTGCCCGTATTTCCAAATCACTTCTATCAAATCTGGTCCTAACTAAATCTATTATCCGATCGTCAGTTCTCGTGAACAGAAGCTTTGAGTGCTGAAAATAGAGGTAATTTGATCACGGGTTGCCGTTCTTGTTTACCGCGGAATTTTGAAAATTTTTATTTGAATTGGTGGACAAAAGTCAAAATTTATCAATAATATGAATTTATTTTAAAAAACCAAAAATTTTTCAGGAAGGTCGATGATTTGAAGGGGGGTTTGTTCAGGAGCCTGCTGTAGCTACAGATTTGCCCACACCGTTTTGAAAGTCCATGTGTATTAAATTCTAGTCTACATAAATACCTTCTACAAATTTCACAATGATCCCTTGTTTTTCTTAGAAATTATGACTATTCGAAATTTGAAACAAAATTCTTGCCTACTTTTAGATTTAGACAAGGCTCCAAATTTCCAATTCTTTATCATAAGCAAACTAAAAACATAATAAGTTTTCATCCCTAGAATTTTTTTAACAAAAATTTACACTGCTTGGAAATAAAGGAGTACCTGAAAATTCACTAAAATGCCCGCTGCCGCTAAAATGTTTAAGATATCTGAATTCTAGCAAGTCATGGACCTACCTGTTACATACATCTACATATGTAATCCGAAAATTTCAGTTCAATCGGATCGGGCACTCCAGAGATTATCTCCTTTAACCATTTTGCAGATATATATATATATATATATATATATATATATATATATATATATATATATATATATATATATATATATATATATATATATATAGTCATACAAAAAAGTATTTGTACAGTGGATTTCTTTCTATAATTTTATATTCATTTCAAAATAAAAGGAACAATTATCAAACTAAAAACTTTCACAATTAGAAAATATCACATAAAATATAATACAGTCTTAAATATAGTTTTAAAAAATTTGGAATTCGTTGGTTATAGTTGGATGGTAAGCAAAATACCGAGAATCGTCGGGAAAATGGATACAAAAACTATTCGTACACCTGACATATCGATATTTTTATTTGGTAAACTTTTTATACAATATCTGTATAATTACCATAATTAGTACTTCGTCGGATTGCCTTTGGGTTGTATAATTGCATTTATGCGTTTAGGCATGGATTCAACTGAATTCCTTGTCACATCTGCTGTGATTGAACGCCAACCCTTCACAATCTCTTCTTTTAAAGTGGTCCGGTTAGTTATTTTAGCTAACTTTATTTTTTTATCGACCACATCCCACAAATGCTCGATGACATTCACATCAGGCGATTGAGGTGGAGTTTTAAGCCGTTTTGGCGTATTATATAGCAGCTAAAGTCTCGTTTTTAGAGCTGAATGCTTCGGGTCGTTATCATGGACAAATATAAAATGATTTCTGATTCCCTTTTTTCAGCACTTGTATGGAGATGTTGCTTGAGAATGTCTATATACACATCCTGGTTCATAATACCGTCGATAATGTGCATTTCACCAACTCCAAAAGGGCTTATACAAGCCCATACAAATATGGACCCACCTCCATGTTCAACAGTGGGACATAAATTTTGTACATCGAGTTCGGTATTTGGCTTCCGCCACACTCTACAGAAACCATCTGATTGAAAAATATAAAATTTACTTTCATCAGCAAATATAATTTTTTCCCTGAAGTTTTAGCAAATTATAATCGACGCTTTCTATTTTTTGCTTATGTTATATTTTCTTCTAGCTATTCGAGAGTTGTAACCAGCATGACGGAGCACATTTCTGATTGTTTCTGCAGAGACGTCTATTTTTTTTCCTCTACCTCCACCGCAATCGCTGAAGCTCTAATTTTCGGATTTTGTCTCACTTTTCTACATATACTGCGCTCATCTTTAGCCGTTAATAATATTGGTCGTCCTGATCTTGGTTAATTCGTAAGACTTTTCGTGACACAATATATATTAATGATGCTTTGAACAGTTGAGCGTGGTCTCCCAAAGATAACGCTGATTTCACGCATTGATTTGCATTGATTGTGCAGGGAAAGGATAATTCTCCTTTCTCCTTCTGTCGTTTCTTTGCCTTTCCGTCCCATAATAAAGAATTTAATGAAAATCTACTACAAATTTGCTGAACAACAAAAGAAAACACTTGATAAATACTTGACAACTATCACAAGACTGATCCCAATACGAAGATCGCTATCGTCGACGGAATAACGGCATTATTCTTTCAGCATTGCTGCTGTGCGAATACTTTTTTGATTCAATTTGCGGGAATTGCATAACTGTTTCTCAATGTTCTGTTGATACGATCAGAAAAGAGTACTTTTTTTAGTTAATATAAGAGAGGAGTGTTGCTAAAAGAGTTAGAGACATTTTATGTTAAAAAAATTTAGCTCTTTTAACTGTTGCAGGACAGTAAAGCACGATACGATGTGTGTGCGAATACTTTTTTGTATGACTGTATATATATATGACGAATTTTCGGCGAAGCGAGTTTAATACTAATTTTCTTCGAAAATTAGTAAAAACCGTTATAATATATCCGCAGGTCTCATAATAGGATCTACCTCTCATTTCTATCACAGTCCCGTCTGTAGTGAATTACCTTACTACTGATTAAAACAGCCAAACCAACCATTAAAATCGACTTAAGTATAGCGTACATACTTACTCTGTAATTTGAAATTAATTTCAAACGAATTAAATTGTCCTCTCCTCCTCATTCATCATCATAACGTACTTTCAACCGTTCCTTCAAGCATTTTTTAATCCTATCTCTATTCGCAACCATCTAATTCCATTTCACTTCCCATCTTTGCGTCCATTTAACTTTCATAATTGATATAATTAAAAATGTTTAATACCAGCTTGCGGATGGAGAAGGACTTCAGGCGCCACCACCTTGTCGTCATTAAAACCGCCTGCGTCACTAATAATTCGATTAAAACAATCATAGCTAGCATTCCGTTAAGACTAAATGGAAGATGTTCAGAATTTTCACAAGGCTACTTCATAAAGCTATTTGGAACTGTAATCATGATATTCGTGGCTGGTGTATGTAATAATGGCATTTGAGCGAGTTCCGACGCATTCTTGATGAATCTTGTAGCATAACGTTAATTGGCAATTTTAAAGACGGTTGAATGTAGTAATTTATCATTTCGGTGAAACGTAGGGAATCATTTGTCGACGATTCACAAAGTTGAGAGAAGATTACAATATTTCGAAGCAACTCCGTAGGAGTCGAATAAGTTGAATCAAAGGCGAGACAATATCCTCAGAGTTAATCTTTTGAATGTAATTTCTACAGAACGATTTCTAAACAGACTCAATCTGTCAGAATGAATTCCTGGAAATTTTCTTAGTTTCTTCCCACTTCTGGGTAATCCAGATAAATATTTGATGTGTACATAAGTGTGTTTATCCTTTGCGAGCATCAGACAATTTCTGAAAAAATGTCTGTGCGTTGGAAGCTAATGGTAGGTAGGTTGAAAGCTTTATCCTTTTCGGAGGTCTAGGCTATAATGGTAGAAGGATTCGAAGATGAATGTGTCAAAGCAAACAGGAAGTCTTATCCCATGTGACGCACGGTCCAATGTAACTCAGCCATAGTAGGAATTTCATCTGATGCTATCATTTGGCTGTAAATACGGTTTACAAGTGAAGCCGTTCATTGAATATAACCATGCCGTATCCTGTCAAGTATAAGTGTTTAGACCATGCCTATGCGATTTTCATTTCCTTAGAGAATTCGAGGTTGTAAATGTGAAAGGGAGTGCTGAATTGGGTATCGGTTATCTTCAAATAGATACCCGATTCGCATCAAGATATGGTAATCTAAGTAGAGTTTTTTTTTGTAAAACGTCCTCCTGTATTCTATCCTGATGACAGTATCCTCAGACATTATGTATCCATCGTGTATCTCAGCCCCTTGTACCCAGAATATTATTCTATGTTCGTACTATACGTGCGCCACTATCTATGTATCTTATTATTTAATCTAAATCAACATCTGATTGGTTGGGAATGAAAAACTTAGCAAAGCTACTTAACAAGACGACTTAATGCGGAATTATTCTGCTGGACTCATTTCAAACATTCTACACCTTTAGGCGTATCTTTTGACATCCAGATTTCTTTATAATTCTATCTTGTCAAAGCTCTTCACGAGACAGAGCAGCAACAACAACATTGGCAGAGTTTTGCAAAGATTTGTTTGAGTGTTCTGTTGGTAATTTGCTGCCTATATTGGCAATTTCAAACACAAAAAGGATATTGTATTGAATAAGAATAAATTTCTGCGGCATTTTCAAGACGACGCAAAGTATTTTCGAAGTTAGCTTGAAGGTACAAAGCAGCACATCTGGAAGATTTCTGTGCAATAAGCTCTTTTGTGAGTAATAAGTGAATTTCGTTGTCCTTGGTAGGGTATTGTGACTCATTAGTATCATCAAACACAGAAGGTAATCCGAAACAAGTTTCGGCGCCCACTGAGTATTTGCCCAGATGACAGTAGAGGAGCTAACAAGTACATTTGTTTAGTTCTCCAAGATATTTATTTAGAGATTGAGTGACTAGAATATTCCTTCCTTGAGCTTTCAATGTGTGCTAAGCATAATTTTTTATATTCGAATCAGATTGCCCTTGTCCACGACTGACTCAAGAAAATCTTAATGCATTCTTAATGGATGTCGGAATTATCATGTCGCTATCAAGTCCGAAAGGAGATTAAACATACCCGCCAAGCTGGCGCCAGTTAAGTAATTTCTCTATATGGCAACAATAAAGGATCAACTGGGTGTGCATGACTTTTAATGTCTATATCAATAAATAATTAAACTCGAGTATTCGTCTCACAAAATGATGTTTTCAAGTGGTCCAACAATGATGATTCTGATGAATTGTATGGATGTGTTAGATGTTCATGACCATCGCATGAATATCAACTAAACACTCTCCAACTCAAGTCAGCTTTGACCTTTTTATCGCTATAGCTTTCGATGAAGCCATCGAAATTAAATTGGCTTAGGGTCAATTATTACTAGTTTTATATTATCAATTATTACTAGTTTTATATTATTATATTAGTTTTATATTACTAGTTTTATTTATATATATTAAGTAGCTAGTGGTAGAATGCAAACTCAAAATCTGCACAAATCTTCCATTATTCCTCGAACATTAGTGTTTCTGGCGGTTCTGATGCCCTATGGGTTTTTCTTTACCAACTCATTTATCCCTCAAATCATTATGTCCTGTAGCATTGTCGCGGGATGTAATTTTCCTCGGGAATCAGTGATTTTTTTTTTCTTTTCATCCAATCTATTCCACCAAACTCAAGTCACAGTCCTACAAAAATTTAATATTCTATTCAACCCCTTGAACTTAATCTATGTGTATCATCGATCACAAATTAAACTGCGATTTTCTTCCCTGGAAGGAACTGAATAGCTGATATGCTATCGACTCATGGTAACATTGGATTGTAACCTTGGCGTCGAAAAAAATTATATCGCTTTGCTACGTGCTCGTTGCCGTTACCATTGCAATGAACTGTAGTCAAACATAAACGCCCTAGCTCACGTTTACGAAGAGAATGTCATTTAATCGTTTTAATAATCGATAAAATGTAAAATCGTCGATCTTGTATTTCGAGTGGAAAGGAACAAGATACGTATGTATAATAGGTACGTGCGTTGGAGCTGGTTCTTTTTGGGTGAGCTATGATATTTCGTTGTTGAAATGTCGATTTTCGGCCTAAGTGATGCGGTCAAATGCTAGTTGATTAATAGTAGTAAATGGTGCAACTTGAACATTTGTTGCTAAATCTTTAACTTTACTCTTCTCGTCAATGGAGTCTGTTATTTGCATACATAAAATTTACATCTCCAAACAATTCTTGTCTGGAATAATAGGAAAATAGAACTCTGTTTAAACTTTACCACGACATCAAAGATTTGGAGTTATTTGTTTTCGCTATGTTTGGCAATATCCCACATGTTAATTTGACTGCAACCCACGCTGGGCGCTCGCTAAAGTTACTGATTTTCTCCTTTCCGGCATGATTTGAATCAAATTGCTGCTCATGAATTTAAATTCAAATATGTTTGGATATCAAACGGTTAGCAATAATCACATTTTAATACGTGTGATCACGTTTTTGTACAATCGGTGCTCTTCAGGTGAGCTGAAAGCTACATTTTTTCAATCTTGAAACCCCATAATTTAATTTTATCCGGTTCAGCTTTTCGTTCATCTGTGTTGCACTTGAAACCTCACATTCTGTTTCTTCGCCAAATCTTCCAAGCTTCTAAATGACGAACTTCTTTAGTTGCCAGATTTTTTTCCCGTTGTCGCTTTCGAATTTCCATAAAAGTACAAAACATGTTCTTCAATTTTTTTACCGAGCGAGTTTACTATGTCAAATGCAGTTTGTCTACTGTGAGGTTTTTACCTTTTTATTGAAAAAGTATGTATGATTTTGCCTTACTCCTAGACTATTTTCTCAAGTGAACAAATTTCGCCTTTTTCACTTGGCATTAACTGGTTTCCGTTCGATTGTATTTTTATTTTGGATTTCAAATTTTCGTTCAAGGTGTGAAAGTCCAAACTCAATTTAACTTTGAACAAGCTAATCTAACATACTCCCCGCAGCCAGTCAGTCCTTTGTTCTTCGAAACTCATCGTACTTCCTCTAAAACCACTTGAAACCGAAAGTCAATTTCAACAACTTAAACAAAATGTATAACGTGCTCGTTGCTTCATCGTTGATGCGGAATTAAACCACGGATGAACACTATAGCGAAAAACTAAATTTTCATCAGAAACCATAAAAATTGGACGCAACAATAAACAATACACAAGGCAATATTATGATAGAACGTTGTATGTTTTGATCTTGTAAGAGCTGGCTAGGATGTGTGCTGAAATACATATGCATACATTTATCTCCAGACGTAATATTAAGTTGGAAACTGGGAAACTTTCACTTGAAACTTTTTAAATGAGTTCTCTGTACAAATAAATTTTATGAAAATTTTCAAAATGTGCTTCAAAAATATTGCACAGAGTCTTGCCTACAAGCACATATTCATCTGAGCATATGGGAGAGGCAGGCTATGTGTCTCATCTGTTTATTAGTTTCGGGATTAGAAGTGTGAGTGTGTAAATTTGAATTTCAATATTAGAGGGGCTTTGTGTCACATGCAATGATTTTTAATAAAATTGTAGTCGATATAAGTACACACATGTTTTCCAGTTTATATATGTATAATGTTGTAGATGTGATGATGCATGACATAATCAAAACAACGAAATTGACAATTCTTAATTGATCAATAGTTTTAATCATTATCCCAAGTAAATATGTGTACTCAGAGCACGATAATCTAGATAAATTATTTATTGATAATTGTATGATTTAAAAAGTAATGTGCAGTTATGTCACCCCTTTTGCGGCCCCTAGACGATCAATATTATTGCGACAATATATTGCACACTATTATTGCTGGGTGCCCCGGGCAATTAATATTTTTGGGCAATATTTAGTTGACGTTCGATTTCTCCGCCCTAACATGTGTCAACAGCCACGAACGACGATATACAACAGATTCAAGGTTGCACAATACAGACTACAGACGATGCAATATATTCCATATTGAACAATAAAAATCAAAACCATTTTGATTGCAAAATCCTTCAATATAACCCATAGACAATCAATATTATTGTGCAATACTACATAAATTTCGGGACTTCCACTACGGGGCCCTGAACCCGCCTTGGGTGTGCCGACCGCATCTGTTCGTGCCTTTCTTCGTAAGTGGGTAAATGATGCTCACAAAGATAGATGGACGACTGCTGGTCTGGCCAGGCACACGAAGGTCTTCCTTTCAGAATCCAACCATGTGACTGCGGGATTCTTACTCAATAAGAGCAGGAAAGTTTGCAGGGCCATGATAGGCATTCTGACTGGACACAACTGCCTAGGGGACATATGTACCGAATAGGTGTTGTACAGGATGACCTCTGTTCATCCTGCCTAGAAGAGGTTGGCTCTGCGGAGCATTTGCTCTGTGAATGCCCAGCGTTTGCGCGTCTCAGATATCAATGCTTTGGCTGGGATGTTGCACGCATGCAGACGGTAGCATCTTTTCCCCTATCAGTGATCCTGGACTTTATCTAGAAGTCTGCGAAACTGTGGTAGGCAGGGGGAAATGAGTACAATGGGTCCTTTGGCCTGAGTGCTTAGAGGTGCCAATGCGCCTCTCCCCCAACCCACACACACACACACACACATATTGTGCAATAATATTGACCGTCTATGGGCCGCATTTGGTTCCACGCAATAGTGCACCTTAAATATTTAGATTGTTTCAAAACTGGTCAAAAATGTAAATGCCTATTACATTTTTTTTTGCCAATTGATTGATTGAATATAATACTAATAAATCGAAAATTATTTCAAATCCTTAATATGCATTCTATTAAAAAAATATGTCAAACCTTTTGCAGTAATAATTATCGCTATATTATCAAATGTGCCCTTCTTAATCAATATCAGTTTAATCCAAATTTCGGCGTATACCGTTTTATAAGCGGATAACAGAGCCTCAATCCTAGTTCTAGAAAATGATTAAATATTACGGAACTCTACTGAAAACACAATTTTCATATCACTATTTCTATCAAAAATCATCACGTCCTTTCTAGTTCAGTTCACTTCAAAACTAAGGAAAATATCCTTAAATTAATAGTTTCTCGCTCATTTTACTATTGCTAACCAAGTGAAATTTAATCAGTATTTCCGCTTGGCTAAATTCATACTCAAACCAAAATTTACATTTCTCTTCATAAATACATGAAGGCAGCAAAAGCAGTTGTAGTAGAAGGAGCCTCCGAATCGATTTTCTGAAATTTTCTGAAATATGAATTTTCGCAATGGAGGCAAAATTTTACACATCTATTCAAATGGATTTCAAATACCTTTTCCACATATATTCGTGATATTTTGAGAGTAGTGATATATATACTAAATATTGACCGCAAAATTGACGGAAAAATTTGAATAATTTATGGAACTTTACAACTCTAACCAGAGAGTGAAAATCGTGACGTGCTTATTAATAGGATCTGTTTTCATGGATAAATGCGTGGATCGTATTGGCATGTTACATGGGGATAGCTCTTGTCTGATAAATGCACATTTCATGCTTTTACGAATAGGGGGTGAACAGCTCAAATTTGGTGTATCTGCTCATTAAGGGTGAATTTAATTAGTATCTTCTGATGCGTAAATAAATATGATATGGATAATAAGATAAGCAAAAACTGTATGATTTATCTTTTTGGGGAAGATAATTTATAGGTAGAAAGTTTCAATTGAATGTTTGGTGTATAAAGATAATAAATTGCATATTTGGGACCAAGTTGGGACAGATAAGAAATATTTGACTTAGTGTGGATGTATAAGAGAAACTGTAATGAAGTGAGAAATTTTGAAGAAAACACTTTTTCGATTAGTTTTTTTTTTGTTTAAACATTAATTCAATTAAAAGTATGACTTTCTGAATTTTTTTTTATGATTATTCAGAATCAGCATCTTGCTGTATCGAAAGTCTGTTTTTTAAGTAAATTCAACCAATCGAAAGTGCATGACGACTCATATATGCATACCACATGCTCAGCCGCAACATCAACAGGATAAGTCTCTACTATAAGGCATTACTTCCTTACTTCATAAGGGATTATTTCATTGTCTCTGGCACCGAATCGCGACTGATCGCGAAATTTCGGAAAAAAACACGATCTTCAAATTTTAGTAGTTTGATATGTCGTGCACATTTTAAGGGGGCAAGATGGTTTCCGAGGCCGAAGAAAAGCCGATTTTTGCGATTTTTTTTCTCAGATTTGAGTGAAAATAATTACTTATTTTTTGTAACACACTAAAGAACTATACTTTGAGAGTATGTAGGAATTATTGTGTAAAAAAATATTAATTATCTATCCCGTGGTGGCAGTAGATCAAAGGCGCTTCGAAAAAAAGGCGTCGTGCGGTGCGTAAAACCTGGCCTGACAGTGTTATCTGAAATCAAAAAATCGAAGTGATTTACTTAAAATATTAGTTTTTTTCGCGGATGAACGAAATTATATTGAAAAATATGCGATTTCCGATTTTTGGTGCGGTTTTTAATTTGGAGGTACCATTTTCACATAAAAAATCAGCCTATGATTGCCTATAAAAAATAGTAAAATTTTTTTTTTTAAAAAACCGATCGTTCATCCGCGAGTATTTATCATATTAAAGATGTCCAGCAAAGTTCATTGAGATCGGTGCATTAATTTTTGAGTTATGTTACGCACCGACTTCAAAAATGTAGTTCGGAGTTTCGAGCTAGACTATTTCGGTTTCTCATAGAAATATACCTGGCAACACGATCATAAAATAACCGGTATCTCTGCGAGTTTTGGTCCGATCGACTTGAAATTTTCAAAGGATATTCCTGAGATGTTGTACTTTCATATAAAAAAATAATTGAAAAAATTTTTTTATTTAAGTTGGAAACCATCCTGCCCCCTTAAGGTATTATACATGATAAACATATGAGTACAAGTGGAAACTAGCGCATCAGAATCGCTAGAAAACTAATTTTCGAAGAAATTGTCTTTGAGTGACAAAAAATGTGGAAAGGCGTAATTCACTTTTTTGTAGAATCATATCAACCATTCCTTATCCAAAACAACAAAACTCAACTATAACACATATGATGAAAATGTTCAGTGCTAGCAACACTTTCCCAACGAAGCAGTGTTAGGTCTGTTCGCGTGCCTGAATCTATTATAATATATTAAAATAGATTCGCAGAAAGTCGTTTTTGTACTCTTCCTGCAAGTAAATTTTCCAGCGAAAATAAGGCAGCTTCCAAATTCTGTTATTGCTGCAGTTTGGTGAAGTACGCGAACAGACCTAAAAATTGATTTTGAATACGACGTACGCTCTGCCACGGCTGGCTGCTCTTTCAACTTTCTTTTTGCTTTACTTTGAGTATCTTTTGATGCATTTTTTGAAGAAAACATTTGAGCGCACAGTTGAATCTATGAGACCCGCGACATTTTGAAATGCATGTATTTTCTTAGATAACTATGTGACGTTACTTTCTTGACCTATGTGACGTTACCTTAAAATTTCTTTTTTTATTGGAATTGCAATCATTTTTAATACGGTTCTTATAGACCCAACCCGACACTTGGTGTTACTATTTTTCACTGTGCTCACGCCGGGCTAATTAAAATATTTGGTACAAAATGACAAAACCTAGAAACGGTATCAAAACATATTTCCAACTTTGATAACGTTTTCTGGCAAATCATTTTATTTCGCATTTGATCTCATTTTCTCGGAAATGGTTTGAAAAAAGCTGTGGAATATTTTTTGTGTTCTTAAGTAAAAAGACTAAACTCTACTGCTGGGTTTAAGAAAAATTGAGGAGGCCCATAATTAGGTTTTTTTCCAAAATCAAAAAAAAATAATAAAATTCTCAACAGTAAAAAAAGCAGTTGATTATATTGCGAACTAAATAATACTCGTATAGCCAATCTGGTCCTACAAGCTCTTATCCAATCATTTCCGTCAGGAAATCGTGCAGATCAGTTATTATTAATGCCTGCAGGTTATGCTACAGCTGATGGTATAATCAGAGCCACTCCGTTTCAAATCTTTGCTTTGCAAGTTCCACCAAAAATCCGACATCAAAATGGCGAAACTTCGGAAAAATCAGGGGAAAGCTGAATTTTGGTGTGAACCTTGGTACTAGCATGCTAAATCAAATGTCAAAAGTCCCCATCGATCCGAGTGCTGCGTTACTTTTTATACGGGGCCAAAGGTCACCAAAAGTGATCTTTCCTAAATATCTCAGGAACGGTCCAGGCCTGTAGCCAGCCTCCAAAATCAGGGTGGGCTCAGCCCAATTTGAAAATTCTACTATTAATAATAAAAAAAAAACATATAAATTACAGTTCATGTATTCATTGGATATCATTTTTATTGAAAACTTAATCATTGTTGTTATTACAGCTCATGTATTCATTGGACATCGTTTTTATTGAAAGCTTATTAATTTAATATAATTGAATTTTTCTATCTTTTTCTGAAAATTTTTTCATAATATCAACTTCATTTATTGTCGCAAGCCGCTTCTTTTCAAACGCCAAAAATACCAAGTTTCTTAAACGCGTATCGGTCATAGACATTCGCTGGAAAGTGTCAATTCTATTGGTCGTCGAAAAAGAACATTCGTTGATTGAAGTGCTACTTGCAAATGTTTCATACGCTTCTAATAAACGAATTGTGTTGGGAAATGCGCTTCTGAATGGATACAATAGTGTCAACAAACTAATGTTTTCGTTTTCGGGTTTTTTGAATTCTTTAGCAAGAGTATTTTTCACCACCTCTAATTCTGCATCAGTCGCCAAAATTAGTCCGATTTTTTGCAATGGAAATAACTTGGTCTTATCAAAATCAGTAGAACCTAAATTATTCAATTCTGAAAAACCCATTAGTATTTCGCTGTTATTATGAAACCTTCTTCCCATTTCACTTAAAACATAATCAATCGTTTCAAAGTATGTTTGCTTCACACTGTCATTTTCATTTTCGAATTGACGTTGACCAAGAGTTTCAGTAACAATAGATGTTGATAAGCGAGAAGAGCGTTGACTGATTTTTTTTGCTCTCGGTTCATTTTGATTTTCAAATTGCGTGTTCAATGTTTTTTCAGTTTCATCCAAGAAATTGCTGAATGATTCATCCGAACGAAGTTTTTTTATGCTTTCAAATACACCATCAATAACTGGCATTGCTTGACGGAAACCAACGTCGCGCTGCTGTAAAATCTTGTTGGCTGGTTCTAGTGTACCCAATAGCCGATTTAGAAAGTGTAACATAAAAACAAATCGCTTTTTTTTAATTGACTTCAGCATTCCACTCGCAAGCGCAACATCAACGGGTTCGAAATTTTTATTGCTACCGTCTTTGATGTTCTTCAATGTATGAACTATTTCTGCATAGTTTTTGCGAATCGATTGAATTGCATACAAATGGCCCGACCAACGCTGCTCTATCAATCGCGGTACGTTTGTGCCGGAATACATTTGTTTGACTTTGAATCGTTTAAAAAAGTCATGCAATAATTTTACTTCACCAAAAAACAAACGGCATGCATGCACGTTGACAACAACTACTTCAACAACCAAATGTAGTTTGTGATTAAAGCAGTGCACATATGGAATTAATCTGCCAAAATGCTTTTCTACTAATTTTTGAACGCCACCCTCGTGGCCACTCATAACAGATGCGCCATCGTAACATTGACAGATAATTTTGTCCATTTTTAATCTAAGTTTCGCGAGTGCTTCGATAATCACTTTCGTTAAACCTGCTGCTGTGAGGTCATCCGTTTTTTCAATCGTTAATAAAGTTTCGTACGGTACACCATCTTTCACATATCTAACCGCAATAGAAATCAATTCAATGCCGTTTTTGTCTTTTGTTCCGTCAGCCATTAACGTTAAATACGATGAATTATTTATTTCAGTGACAATTTTGTTTTTAAGCTCGTCCGCTATGATTTGGATTATTTCATTTTGAATTTGTGGTGATTTATATGTGGCATTTGCTGGCATCGATGACTGACATTCTTGCAGGTATCTATCTCTCTTGAGTGTGAATTCAAAAATACTATTGAACAGCCAGAATTCTTTTTTTTCATCGCTGTGCCAATCCCCTCGAAACGGTAATTCATTGGACACCAAGAAAAAAATTGCCTCAACGATGGCCTTGAAATAATAGCGACGCTTTTCCAAAACAGTTTCATTTAAAAGATTGGCAACTGATTGATTGGTTTCCATTCTGGATTTTTTTTCGCACCAAGAGTGTATTGAATTAATATGAAGCGAGCTGGTTTCATGCTTCTGGAATCCTTGACCGGCACTTAGCGCTCGTTTCCATCCATTGAAACCGCCAGTGATGAACACATCAGTCACATTTCGATAGTTAGAAAATTGACGACATGGATAACAATAAACTCTATCCTGTTGCTTTGAATATTCAATCCATGTATATTTATCAACCCATGTTGGTTGAAACGATCGTCCATCGTTTTGTTTCGGAAATGATTGCCCGCGAAAATTTTGCGCAATTTTCTCTTGTCCTATGGCACTAATATCATTTGGCGCATTATCAGTAACGGTATCCGGCTTTTTTCGTGAATTTGCTTCACTTGTTGCACCCAAACTTATAGGTTGAATTGATGAATGGAAATGAAGGTCACATATTTTTACTATGTTTCATTTATGAATAAACACATTCATAGCAAATAAATAGCAAACGAAAAGATAAACAAATGAAATAATATTCACTTACGATCGATCGTTTGAACTGGGTCACCAGGAGCAGCTTTATTTGTTGAATTTGAACCTGTGGCTAAAATAAATAAACAATAGAAAAGAAACCGATTCACAATTTACACTGTTTCATTCTTAAATTGCCACCAAATGGATAACGAACGAAAAAAAATCAGGATGAAATATTATGCACTTACAATCATCTATTTCCATAGCTTCACCTGGCTTAGATTTTTTTTGCAGCCATGCTTTCATTGTAGCTCCCAATCTTTTCTGTTCATTTTTTTTAGACATTTTCACTTAAAATAATATCGATTTTGGAGCTCGGCCGATGTTTTACTGACAGCGAATAAGTGCTCGCAATCCAAGTAATTTCCATTTGAATTTGATGCTGCCTCCACACTATGGGCCATCATGCGGCCCATGTATGTGGGTCAGCATGTGGCCCATTGTGTAGACGGGCGATGGCTTGCAGTGGCGAAGCGTGGAAATGGCGATGGCCGAGGATGGCTTTCGGACAGGGTTGCCAGGTGTACGGTAATTACCGTACTTGTACAGTAATTTCAAGCGCCGTACGTTTAAATGTAATAAACTAATACCGTACGGTAATTTTGGCCTTTCCTACAAATAGCTAATTTTATGTACTCGTATGTATGAGCCAACTTCTGTTCTCTAATATCCTTAACAATTTCACTGAATAATACTTCAAGCAACTCTATTATGAAAATGTTACGCACTTTCAGCCTCATATACTTCTTGTGACAGCATACTTATAACAAAAACATTCAGTCAGATCGGGAAATTTAAAAAAATTTAAAATTATTTCGATATTTATATACTTAAACCAATGCAGAGCAATATTAACGAGCAATATTAACGATTAAAATCACTTTGGCCAAAAATTCATATTTCTGTATATTGTTTCGCACATTCCCTCTGCTTTTCTTCAAAAATTAGTTTTCTAACGGACCCCATGCGCTAGAGTTTCGCACATTTCCTCTGCTTTTCTTCCAAAATTAATTATCTAGCGGACCCCATGCGCGAGAGTTTCGCACATTCCCTCTGCTTTTCTTCGAAAATTAGTTTTTTACATCAAAATTCAATTTCTTATTTATTTATACGGTTGGAAAGTACGAGAATGTTTTGTATATAAACGGCAAAAATACAAAAATTCATTAATTCTAAGATTTTCAATATTTATATAAAAAACGCTGGCTCATTAGTAGTTATTCTTTCATATATTTCTGCGCCGGCTTTCGGGTGGGCTCAAAAAAAAGATATAGGCCGCGCGGATTTTTGGGTGGGCTGGCCAAATTTTTGGGTGGGCTCAGCCCACCCCAGCCCCCCTCTGGCTACGGGCCTGGAACGGTCTCGGCTTCAGAAAAACAATGTATGACAAATTCGTAGCTTAAAAAATTTCCAACAAAAAAGATTTGACAACTTTTTCTTGTAACCATAACCGTTTTTGAGATATATTGATCTAAACATTAGCTACAAACAGCATCCTCGTTCTCAACGGCATGTTGATATTATCCGATTTTGATTTCGACTTGGAATGCTTATGAGTTTGTTTTTCTATGTTTAGGAGGCGCTTGAAAAAAACATGTAAACGTGCTTATGTACCAGACCCCAGGGTAAGTGGAAAACTGTGCTCCGAAAAGTTCCCAGTACCAAGGTTCACACCAAAATTCAGCTTTTCCCTAATTTTTCCGAAGCACCATGCTAAATTTCCCGGACACAAAGAAAAACAAGAAAAACCAAATGGCGTATAAGTTTGGGATGGAGATCAATACGCAGTGCAAAAACCTGACTTAAGAAACCGATCGCTTTGTGAGTTGTTCAAATTTACACTTGCTGCTGATCTTAGCGTAATTGGCAATCAAGAATTCTACCCGCTTGGGATCTGATTTAAGAAGTTTGAAAAACGTAATCGGTGACGAAACTTTCGTTTACGCAGATCTTCTTCTAGCCAACTTAACTCTATTAATCTTTCTAATATGTGTTGGAGGAGCAAGTTAAAATTTTCTCTATTTTATTTTCTAATGATTTCATTAGCTTAACAGAAACGTGGCTCAGTGACAATATCTTTCGCAGTGAATTTTTTTCTCTCCACTATGCTTATAGATTTTAATCGTTCATTGTTAATAGAGATGGGCAAAAGAGCTCATGGCTCACCGGCGGTCGTTCTTTTCGCTCCTGGGACTCTGAAGTCGATGGGACCACATAACTCATTTTAGCATCATCACGACTTAATGAAGCGAGAGACCTGAATTTACCTTATTTAATGCAATCCAAAATTGCCTTAATATTGGAATATATAACTTTGCATTTTATGTCACTTAATATTTCGCTTTTTCAGCAACATTAATAGCGCTTGTCACTAGCACTGGGATTTCCTGGGAATCGTAGACAAAGAATAGAAGATCAACTGCATATCCTTTGTTCTGTTGAAAACACAAAGGTGTAGTACTAGTTCTAATGTACTTTTGGTCTACAGCAAAATCATTGGCAGCAGGTGGGTTTAGTGTTGATTAGGACTTGTAGGAGCCAGTACATTTGTCCCGTACAAGAACGAAAATTGTCATGACGCATCAAATTCATGAAATGTACCACTTGAAAATTTTTGTCATGCTACTCTTCACTTTGCGATTTGTAAGATGCGAGACAAAGAGCCGATAGTGACGACCAACATGACATGTCAAAGAGAGGCATTACATTGTACGATGCGGGTGCAAGCTAGTACAATGTCCCGTACAAAATACGATGTGTGTACGTTCAATCAGTTTCTACTACTGAGTCGAGACTTTTTAACTCAAATCTTCAAGCAGTCGTGGCGAGCCGAATGCTACAGTTCAACCCGAGGCGTTTCCCTTGAAATAATAAATAATTGTTAAAATATTGTTTAGAATTGTCGTTTATCAGATTAAATACACATGTGGCAGGCTCCAATTTTTGTATTTTTGATTATAATTTTTTTAATTTACGCGCGGTGAAATTTGTCTCCTCTCTTTTATATTGTTAATAAACAATACGCCATACATTTTGAATGCTGAACAACAGGAACGCTCTATCGCCTCTTTTGTGCTATATCGCCTCTTTTGTACTACATCGCGTCTTTTGTACTATATCGCCTCTTTTGTACTACATCGCCTCTTTTGTACTATCGCCTCTTTTGTACTGCGTTCATAAAAAACGCCTCGCCTCATTTGAAGTGGGACATTGTACTGGCTTAGTACAAAAAAGAGGCTACTCTTACAAACTCTCTTTGAAACCGTGTCCTACTCAACACTAGGTGGGTTCGCTGCAGGGATTGATCGGTCGACAACGGTTTTGTTTACTGGGAGCAGGCTTACAGTTGACATTTTCAAATTACTCTAGCCTAAAGCGCATATTTGTTGAAATGAGGCAGGATTACATCATGTTTCCAAATGTTAGTTCTTTTCGCGTACTCTATGCATTGCCATGAAGTCATTTTTGTACGCTGTTTGACTGAAAACTGAAATCTTTTAAGAAAGAGCATGATATTTCAGTTCCTGAAAAGAGTTAAACGGTGTGGCGCGAATACATACTTATTTTCAAAATGCGTGGCAAAGAAAATATTTTTCGCGCAAAGTTATTATGAAAGTTGAATATATTTGTGGAAATACTTTATTACTGTTTAAGATAACTTTATAATCACTATCATTATTTCAAAATCAGGCAATCGTCACTTCTGATTATCATTTCTACAGAAATGCCATGAGAGCGGCTTTGTATTTTTCATGAATTTCCCCCACCACATGATTCAGGAAATTAGCAAAAAATAGCAAAAAATATGTCGCATATTCCTTACGTTGAAGTTAACCTGCTTTGCGTATTTCGTATTGATCCGGCGACTGCATTGAAAGTTATAGGGATGCAAAGAAATTTAGGGTAACCATTCGCAAAAGTTTTGTAATTTTTTTGATCTTAATATTAGGTGTTTATTTTCACTATAAGATCACTACGATTTGAAAATTCTATGCTAAAATCGTTTACTAAAGGTATGCCAAAAAAAATACAAAAACAACCATACCTGGCAACCCTATCATTTTATTTAACTTAAATTTCTACTGAATTTTGCCTACCATAAGTTTCATTTGCCATTTTAATTGTTATGATTCAATGACTGTACTAGAGACTATAGGGAAAAAAGCTTTATTTTCCTCAGGAATTTTCAAAGTTTAAGACACAAAAATTACCATAACTGGCAGCTCCAACCGAATTTTTCAACCAAATTTCTACCAAACGTGGTTTAAAATAGGGCTCAGCTACTGTGTGAATTTTGTCAAAATCGAATGACTGAATCAGAATTTATAGAGCCAAAAGCAGCTATTTTTCTTAGTGATTTTTCAAGATGGCAACACTGGCACAAAATTGCCCGCATTTCAAAATTCCTCCTATCAGACCTGGTCCTCTTTAAGACCAATACATTCTGTAAATTTAAACTAATTCTGATTATCGGATAGTGAGTTTCCGTGACCAGAAGTTTTTGATGCTAAAAATATAAGTAAATTGGGAAAGGGTTACCAGGCGTGCCCGGTTTAAAATTTCAAATTTTTTACTTTGACTATAGAGACAAAGCATAAGGCTTATTTCTTAGTGGCTTTTTTTCCAAAGGGCGATAATTTTTCAGGAGATTCGATGATTTAAATGTTTTCACTTTCAACACCCTAGCTAAAGGGTTGCCAAACTGCTCATTAACAAATTTAGAACTAAATAACACCAATGTATCCTGAAACTTTGAGCTCAATCGGATGGCGCATT